>OY101442.1:66833841-68071397 GCA_956483585.1 Gymnocheta viridis | reverse complement strand
TAGAAATTAATTCACCTTTCATTCGTTTTCCCGGAAACCAAGTCATAATACCACAATTATATTTAAACATACAGCCAACATGCGACACTAACAACACTACAACACTGACTCAGTATATTATTTGACTTTAGCTGACTTCACACAAACACTTGCATTTACGTAAATTAAGGATATTGAATTTACACGTAACCAATGTTATTGCATTACAAATGTTTATTAGTTTATAACGGTTACATTTAGCAGTTATTCAAAAATGCATGCACTTGCATGCTTACTAACATAAACTGACAGCGCTATGATATCAATAGAAGCGGAAACAGCTAATGGACGAAAAAGGAAACGGTATGGAAACAACTTAAATATACAGTTACTAGAAATAAAATCATATTTGCCAAATACGACATTCTACAAAAATTCTACCACATGGATGGATGCAAAAGTTTTTGTAAATTGTAAATTTTTGTTTGCACAGCAAAAGTCTAGCAGTGAAGCCAATCATGTATCAGTTGATATGGTTGGCTGACTGCTTGCTCTATTACATTGCCATTTATTTTAACTTTGCTGTCTTGTCCTTCCCTGTCCTCTCCTGGAAATCCAACATTAGGAAACATTTTACTAAAAATTACAAAAAAATTAAAAAATAATAAGAAAAAAAACTAGAAGAAATAAAATGAAGAAACAACAACATTGTAACACGACTGGCAATAGAAAAGGAGAAAGGAAACACACATTATATGAAAATGGAGAAAAAAGTGACTGGCAACCATTTGATGTATGCAGCTGATATCAATTTTAGCTGCATCAAACAGCCATTACGAAAACGTTTATCAAATGTCTGGATAGAATGTGT
Source organism: Gymnocheta viridis (assembly GCA_956483585.1). NCBI lineage: Eukaryota > Metazoa > Arthropoda > Insecta > Diptera > Tachinidae > Gymnocheta > Gymnocheta viridis. The sequence continues at coordinate 68,070,547 of OY101442.1, read as the reverse complement.
CACAGGAATAGTAGAAATAACAGCAACAAAAGCAGTAGCAGCAATAACAATAACAAAGGCAAATATTCCCTTAAGGTTCACCTGGTTAAATGCTGCTTGAATTGCATGTCATGACTAAAAAGGTCTGTAAATATGTGTGTATGATGTAAACAATGACGGTAACATTGATGATAATAGTGATTATTGTAATGATGATGACGACTATGGTGACTGTATGCATGTACATATGTATGTATGTAGATTGTGATATATTTTGTGCTTTTTGTGTACGCTGTACTAAATATTTGTATTTGTCACAAACATTTTAATTACAATATGTATCCGTATATTTAGTAAAACGAAATCGATATACATATGTTCGTTGCGGTAGCGATTTGTGTATGAAACTGTGAAACTTTCAACCACAATTGTTTACTAATTCTTACAAAAATAATCGGTAAATTAATTATGTGTTGTAATATATTAATTTAAGTAATGAAATACATTAAAACTATACACTGAAAGTGTTCTTGAAATGCAAATAATGGTGCGGTCCCTGGACCATTGTAGAGATGGAATCGTGAGTGACTTTTCACTTACGCTCACGATAAAAAAAATTACTCATGCGGTCCCTGGACCATTGTAGAGATGGAATCGTGAGTGACTTTTCACTTACGCTCACGATAAAAAAATTTACTCATGCACACTGACGCATGGCAACATAGTTTTGGCTCACGTTCGCTCACATGGGAAAAAAAACTTAGTCACAATCACGAAAACTCAAGATCACGAAATACTCACGAAAACAACACAACCAATCAATATTAACACATTCAAATTTCTGAATGCAAGTAGAAAAATCTAATATATAATTAGAAAATTCTGCAATAAAACAGGAAAAATATGTTTAACTAAGAAATATATTTTTCTATTTTTAAGTTTTAATACATGGGCAAGTCCACCCACCAACATTTTTTTAAATTTATCCAACTTATTTTTAATCTTTTTTTTAAGGAATATTAGACTATATATATATATAATTTTATAAATAAAACAAATTTATTACGATGATCATTAATGAAAAAATTATTAGCATACCCTGCCCTACCTCAGATCCTCGAATTTCAAGTCATAAATTAAAAAATTTTAAGTATTCATATAATTCATATCATTCATATCAGTGTTAATGAAGATGGCTCGATCGAAAGCCATATTTTTATACATTGAATTCACTTCAATTGTAGTAAAAAAAATTTTGTGTTTACTATTTGGGAAACATTGAAATTAGTTATGAAATTTCAAAATAGAAAATACGAGTAGAAAAGAAAAAATAATAGATTAAATTGATAAAAATCTACAAAATTTTTTGGCTGCAAATAACTTATTTTAGAATTCTCTTATATACATGTTTGTTTTATGAACTAGATCTTGTATGCTTTATTATGCAAAATTCGCTAAAAACTCCGAAGACTCACTTCAACTTTCAAAGTTTCTTCCGGTTTTTGTAGCGTGCGTAAAAATAATTTTGTGATCAATTATTTCGCAACTAAAAACTTATAAAATATCCCATTCGAAAGTTCACTTATATCATACTAAACACCATGAATAAGTTAAAGGAACCTCTTGTGAAAGACCAAAAAATATTCAAATATTAATGTGAAAACGCGTTCGAATGTAGCGTTCGTTCATCGCGCAGGATTTACCCATCCAACAATAATAATACAACTAAAAATTCTTAAAGGATATATAAATTATCTTTTATTTTAAAGTTTCATATATAAAATATTTTGATTAACATCATTCATTTTCTAGCTCAAAAGCAATCTGTGTTAAATATTAAAATTAATAAATATCTTGTACTTTAGCTTTAATAGATAAATATACATTTAATTTAGTTATCTTTGGATCTACAATTTTTATGCAGAAATAAAATTTTGTCAACATTTTTCTCGATAAGTCTGTTTCGCATCTTTTCAAGTATTCTTCCTGACGTTGAAAAAACTATTTCACTTGTAGCTGAGCTGGATGGTATACACAGTACATATTTGTTTAGCCAATTTTTGCAGAAGTGGAAGATCTTTAGCTTTTTTCAAAAATTTAAAATTTCTAAGTATTGTTCGTCTGTGTGAACGTGAATGAAAAAACTAATATAAACTCGGACTTGTACTGCTACTTTGACTTTGTTCATTCATATGAGTACATTAATGCATATCGTGGTCTTACCACTTGTTTTATGTCTTCATGACAAAATTGAAAACCACATATTATAAATATGGAAAAAAAACAAAAATGGAAAAAATCACGTAACAATCACGCAAAAAATCTTTTCATGCACGCTTACTCACGCTCACTCATGGTAAATTTTTTTATATTCACGTTCATGCATGCTCAGGTGATTGAAAAAAAACTGATCACGATCATGCGTAATATAATAAAAATTGAACGAGAAACTCTCTACAAAAATTCTGAAAATTTAGCAGTCGCAGTATCCTTTTCTATTTTGTAAAGTAAAACATATTAAATATATTCATTTGAATATGTTGTATTTTCATTTCAATAAATCATTGAAGTCAAAAGAAGTGAACTCGATTGTAATTTTCGGTCATTTCTGTTAACAAAATATAAAAAAAAATCGTTTTATATTTTGGGATCTTCGCTTTGCAATAATGCATGTTTTTTGCCGAAATTCAAACATTTGTAAAAACTAACGATGAGGCGGACTTACACTACGATAAACTATAGTGCAGCGTTACGTTCGACACAAGTAACAAGACCATCGCTCTTTTGCGTAAAAAGTTTTCTGACCGTCGATTGACTACCAAGAGCTTGTGATTTAACACACACATGTAAATTTTTTTCTTTGGGGCTACGCGAAATAGAAGATCTATGCAAATGGCCCACAATCGATTCAAGACCTCATCGATGGAGTTCGTGAAGCTATCGAGGACACACAGCCGCAAATGTGCCACTAGGTCAAGGGAAATTTCATAAAAAGTCTATGGTCCTGCAGGCGCAACCGTGTCGACTGATACTGTTTTCCGTTATTGATAGCATACGTTGTTCCTCTTTATAAGTAAATAAACATCTACGATTGCACTGAAAAAAAAGGTTTTTTATATTAAAATGAAACATTTTTTTGAAACCCCTATAATAATCGTAACTTCGATATGGAATAACGTTAGCTTTTTTGGTACAGTCCTACTATAAGGTAATGATAAATGGACTACGTTTACTTCAAGCACTTGAAAATTGTTTGAAAATTAAAAACTAAGTCTAAATATGTAAAACATTGAACAAAGTTAAAAAGTTTTCAAAAACTAAAATCGATTCCCACTAAATGATGAGGTCTGTTCGATTATGATTTTCTTTTTATAGCCGGTAAATGAGTTCGGAATTTCCCGAGCAGTGAAGTTATTGTTGCTCGTGACTTGAATTTTCACAAGTTTCAATGGTTTTACTACTACAGAAGGTGAATATTTTGAGTTATTTGCTGAGCGTAACTCCTTTCGGTCGGAGAGAAGAACTTTTTCCCAGCTGGATCCCGCGCAGAGGTTTTTTAAGGGGTGGTCCTTGTTGGTTAGGCTATGTTGGACAAGCTGCCAGTTGTAAGCACTCGGTTCAATTGGATACAAAAAATAGGTTCCTTCGTGATACCTGATGTGGACAGTGAAAAAGAAATTTCCTTCTAATCTATGTTGTGGTCGGTGTTGAACCAACCCGTTTTTTGGATAAACTGGTTTATTCTTTTCAGATTGCATTCCATAAGGTCTGCGAGTTCGGGTGCAATCGAGTGGTTCATCTGCATAAAATTATACTGTTAAATGATATGAAATTCTGACACTGATAGACTTTTTCTATCCGAATATTGACTATCAGTCAGTCAGTATCATATCTCCTGATGTGCGGTGTTGCCCAAGCTGTGCGTTTGTTAAAAAGAGTGCTGTTGACAAATTTTTGTAAGAAGTTCGTTGCGCTAAGAGAAAAGAATGTTGCTGGAAACGCCATTTCAGTCAACGGCGAGCACTAAGGGTCATGATCACGCATTTTGTATGGTCTGAAATGGAAGATATGAACTCGAATAACTTTTGGTTTCAGCAGGATGACACACTATGCAATACAGCTCATTAAAGAATCGATCTTTTACGCTTTAAGTTCGGCAATCTAGTTATCAGACGTCTTGATGATGTCACTTGTCCGCCTCGAAGCTTTTTCTTATAGGGTACCACAAAATAACTATGCTACAGCGGCGTGCACTTGCTACTCAACTCAAAAATACTTCTGCTTACTCAATGTGATATTTCGTTTAGATATATTTAATAATTCAGGGGGCACCGAATTATTTACATAACAAAAAGTTTTGAAACCACTGTGTTCCGTTAAAAATCGATAGTATACAAATAATCCAAAAACGATCCAATTCCTTGAAGTTCATATCAGCCCAACTACTCATGAGAGAACCGCAAGCCGTAAACATAAACAAAATTGGACTCACATGAATGACATCGTATTTCATAAATAATGGAAATACATATGTGTTATTACCAATCAATCTACAATATGCCAAAATAAATTAAGTTTAAAACCACCTAAACAAAAAATAAACTAATAAAGTAACGCAAAGAAATAATTAATATTTTAATCTTTTTTGGGATGGGGAAGGGAAATATATAATTTTGCCGCATACGCGCATACACCTCAACAAAGAAAATATTTTTTTAAATTAAATTAAATATCTATCAAATCTAACAATACATAATTGTTGCTTTAATTTTAAAATTAGTTTTTAAAAATAAATTATTTTGGGGCCATTACAAGAAAAAAGACAGATGAATCATGATTTGCATATTTAAAGCAACAACACAACTTTTAAGCCCACCCCTACAACTTAGAACCATTTATTATTGAGGCCACTTCTCATGAAGTCGGATGTAACACATATAAATTTAAGTTTTGTTTGACAGTGTAACAATGAGTGTTTGAGAATAGGAACGCAAATAATTTAAGCAAATTATTAAGAGATGGCTTCATGGAACAGGGCATTGGCAACACACACATACACACGAATAAAAAAATATCTAAATGCGCTATTAAATGCGAATTTAAGAGATTATTTTCTAAGAATTATTAAAGGGATTTGAAACAGAAGACACTATCAATAACAAAATACGTTTATGGACCACATGTTTTGTTTTAATGAATTTCGTTAAAGTTAAATTACTTTTTCTATTTAAGTCAACAAAAGATGAAGAAAAACAAAACTGACAGGAAATGATAAATTGTTTGAATAGAATATTGAAATACAACTTGGTAAAATATGCGTCTGGCAGTGAATTTTCTAATCAATTAAGGCTCAAGTTGTGTACACAACTTTTTGAAAAATACAAAAATGAACACTGATTGGTTAAAAACACATTTAACAACAACAATTCGTTTATACATGGATGTGTTTAGTAACCCTCTTCAAGAAATTCAATTCGCTTTTTATATTCTTATATCCATAATTTCCTATAGCTCATGCTCTTGTTAACTTCAGTGTTAAATGTATTGTTAAAGCTGTTGTTGGTTTTTTTTTTGCCTGTTTTTGTGTCTTTCAAGTCTTGGCAATCGATCAATATTGTTTGTACGATTAATCATCTGCAATCTAAAGTAAACACACATTTAATTATTTTAACATTCATTTTTAATTTTATTTCCAACGCAATAATTTTACTTTCATACTGTTAGATTTGCGGAAGTGTGTTTAAATCCTCTATTATAATGTGTTAACTTCAGTTTGTTTATTCAAATTCTAAAGGCGATTTAAGTAATAAAGAGGGCTACACAAAACAATAAGTTTTTAGCAAACGTAGTTTTATCAAAAGAGTAATCAAATCCAATAGATTCAGTATTGACTTGATTACAGCTAATTCTGTTTTTACACGGCCTTTTATTACACAGTTTTGATTTAACACGGTTTGCAAATAAAAAATATAAATTTTTTACACGATTTTATTCCATTTAGCACGATTAAAATAACGCAGCATAAAATAAATAAGAAACACACAGCTCACAAACTGTTAGAAACCATACGAAAATAAGAAAGAGCACAAAGAGAATATGGACATATGTATTTGTTTCTCTTTCTTTTTTTGTGTATACATACTAATTTACTAATCAGAGCAATTGTAAATAGCACAAATTTAGGGGAATTCCCATTTTGTGCATACAAGCAAATATATGTACTTGTCAGAGCAATTGAAATTTTACATATTTTTAAGCTTAGATTGCATATCTCCTATTTTTTCTTTAATACGAGTATGTGTGATTTAATATTATAAACATGAATAATTAATTGTTCTTAAAAATCTTGTTTTTTCACTTATTTTTTCATACGATCATTGTCTTTTTTTACAATGTTTTTTTCGGAGCCAATATACCATGTAAAAACAGAATTAGGTGTATTGTGTTTTTCAATGATACAAAATTTTTAAAAATTACTAAGTAAAAGTTGAATAGCCTATTTCTGATTTAACAAAGTATACTTAAGCGAATGAAAGGCGCTCGCTCGAATTCGAACCATTTTGGATTTCTCATTGGCACTCACTTTCATTCTCATTAGCCAATAAAATAATAAAAAATGTAATAAATTTTTTTTTATTTTCTTCCTTATTGCGGATTTAAAAAATACATTTGGAATACCTATTTTTTATTTGACTATAATTTTTTGAAGCTTAATTCGATTGCAGCCCAAGTTTTACAGATATTTGAGAGAAAGTGAAAAAAAACCAATAAACCAACCAGCCATTGAAAAAATTGGAGGGTAATACTTTGTTCTGTTTATGTACCACACATTAGCGTGCGTGATCTTCGGGTTGTTAAAAAAATGTCTTAAATTTGTTTCTTTAAAAAAAGTGGGCTTACAATTAAGCTTAATTGCTCAGAGTACTTCATAAGGATTTTCAGGCCAATGAAATACTTGTTTTACTTTTTTTATTTCTCATTTCCTTATTTCACTTTTTTTTTGGTATGTAACACTCTATACCACTTTAGCCTCCTTGGCCTATAACACATTAGCCGAACTCGAGTTTAATGGTAGACATTTTTCAGTAAACCCAAAAAAAGACTAGTAAATCTTTTTATTACCACCTCTTTGCATAGCTTCCAAAAAGCAAATCGAATTATGATTTATTACTTACGAGACCTAAAATTCATCAAGTTTGATTTTGTCAGCTTCTAGTTGTATACCACAATACCCGAACTTACTCTAGAGATAAAATGTTCAATAGGTTTCTTCTATAGCATACAAACAAACGTACTAACCTTTTTTCATTCACAAATATTATGAGTGGGAGGCCCAAGCGAATTTAACTTGTTGGACAGCTTTTTCCAGCTATTTTTTAAATTATATTTTTTTTTATTCAACTCAAAAATCAAAACCACATGTGACTGATTTTAACATATCATTCTTAATGTTAACGACACATTCGTAGCACAGAAATCGGACTTTATATGAAAACATTTACGTTTTCATTCGAGTTGTCTATCGAGTCATTGTTTGTTTAGAAATAATGTAAAGAAATCGAAATCAATGTTCTTTCACATAGAGTGCGAATGAAGGTGTTCTTTCTTAAATCAGAAATAGGCTATAAATATTTTTAAAAATTGCAGATAATTGTATATTGTTTATCAAATTTATCAAAAATCGTCATGATAGAAAATTAAAAAAATTCCTTCATAAAAATTAATTTGCTTTTAAAATGTATTTTAAAGAAAATTGCTATGAATAATTTGTCTTAAAACACATATCAAGCACAAACTATTTATTGTAAATACGGGCCTTAGTTTGTAAATACAAGGAACTATAAAATGCTTTTAACCAAGGAATTTTTACATAAATGGAACGAATCTTACACATCGTTTTCAAAACATTTTTGAATCAGGTTGAACATTTTTTAATAAATAATATAAAATGTACATAACGTTTACTTAAAATAAAAGCTTTTTTAAAATTATGAGAAATAAACTCAGAAGCTTTACCATGCAGACTATACTGCGAGAATTTTGTTTTTACTTATTATAAATAATAAAAAAATTTTAGACTTTGTCAATTTTAGAAATTTTAAAATGTTTTTCAAGCCATTTTGATTTTTTGTAAAACATACTGTGCATGAAATAATTCCCATTATTTATTAACAAAGTCTTGTGAAATCGTATAATACTATTTAAATGTCTTATCTTTTTTCTGTGTATCAAAATTTAAACATAGAACTGTTTACAAAAATTATCAGCAGATAAAATTGTAAGCTTTCGTCTGTGTATTTTGTCCCCTACACCAAATAACAAGTTGTTTAAAATTAGTTGGGGGAATATCTTTAGAAATTTAATAGATTTTATAAAGTCAAGATTACCAAGAGAAATGCCAAAATTAAAAAAATATATATATTAAACTACAATTGATAAATTGAAGAAGTATGCATGTTTTTAATTTATCTCTGTATTTGTATTACAAAGAATTAAATGTCACAAAAACGCATTCCATATATACAATAGTTACGAGTTCTAGGGCCGTTAACAATAAAAATATTAACTTGAAGTTGACGCTAAACTCAAAACTTAATGAGCTGTTCATAGAATCCAAGTAATCGACTTGAGTAGAAAATACGTATGGAACAAGTAGAGATTGGCATCGCTCACGTGATTAGCATGAATCATGCGTACATGAGCGTGAGTATAAAAAACTTAACGTGAGTAAGCGTGCATGAGTAGATTTTTTGCGTGATTTTTTTGATTTTGGAATTTTTTTCATATTTTTAATAGGCACGTGGTTTTCAATTTTGTCATGAACACATAAAACGTTGTGCCGGTATGTATTAATGTAATGATGTGAATAAACGAGTCAAAGTAGCAGTATAAGTCCGAGTTCTTGTAAAAAAAGCTAAAGATCTTCCAATTCTGCAAAAATTTAATGTGTTTACCATCCAGCTCAGCTTAAAGCGAAGGAGTTTTTTCAACTCCAGGAAGAATAGTACAAAGTACAAGATCGTACTTAATCTTAATAATTTACACAGATTGCGTATTAGCTAGAAAATTAATGATTTTAATCAAAGTATTTTAAATATGTAAAAAATTTTAAATTTCACTTCGAAACTTTAAAATAAAAGATATTTTATATTTTTTTAAGAATTTTCAATTGTATTCAATTGTCAAAATTAATTTTAACTACAAAGTTTGAAATCGCATGATACATTTTTACATACATACATATATGTAAATCCTGTGAAAGCACCCTACGTTCGTACGCGTTTTCACATTAGTACATATATACAAATTTTTTGGTCTTTCAAAAGAGGTACCTTCAACTTATGCATGTTGTTTAGTGATATATAAGTATACTTTCGAATGGCAGGTATTTGTTGCAAAATAATTGATCAGAAAGTTTTGTGAGTCGCGCTACAAAACACGGAAGTAACTTTGAAAGTTAAAGTGTGGTTTGTAATTTTTTTCGCATGTTGCATAATAAAGTACACAAAATAGAGTTCTTAAAAGAAAGATGAATATAAGAGAATTCTAAAATAACTTATTTGCAGCCAAAAAATTTTATCGTTTTTTATCATTCTATTCTATTATATTTTCTATTCTGTTTTATATTCTGAAATTTCATACTTAATTTCAATGTTTCCAAAATAGTAACCACAACCTTTTTTTGCTAAAATTTAAGTGAATTCAATGTATAAAAACAGTTAAACATAATTTTCCTCTTTTATTGCAGAATTTTTTAATTGTATATTAGTATTTCTATTTGCATTCAGAAATTTTAATGTATAAATACTTATAGATTGTGATTTTTTCGTTAATATTTCGTGAGCGTGAGTTTTCGTGATTGTGGCTAACTTTTTATCTACTCATGTGAGCGAGAGTGAACGTGAGCCAAAAATGTGAGGTCGTGCGTGAGCGTCCGTGAGAGAAACTTGTTTATCGTGAGCGTGCATGAGCGTGAGTGAAAAGTTACTCACGATCCCATCTCTAGAAACAACTCGAATCACTGAGTGGTTTTCATACAAATTGTTCACTCAATTTGGTTGTTTGGATTTAATGAAGAGCACATAACTTTGGATAGTGAAAATGAATTTAAACGAATCTCTGTTAAGTTTTGACTTTTAATTAAAATTAAATGTAATATTTTCTGAGTTTAAATTTTTAACTTGAAAAAATATGACACAAAAAATTAATTATTTTTTGTTTATTTTTAAAAATTATTTTCATAATTTCTTATAAAAAAAAGTTTGATTTAAGCTTTATCATCTGAAAAATTCAGAAATCGTGCTCAGATGTGCTAGAACGATTGTGTTGTTTTCTTGTTTATTTTTTGCGTTTCCCAAAAATAAATTCCTGGTTTGATTCACAATAGATTATAACTCTAAGTTAACAAAAATTTTTTAATGTTTATGAAAATTTTTAACTTGTATTTAAAAATTAAGTTAAAATTTGATATCCTGAATATTAAAAAATATATTAACAACAAAGTTTTTAAATCAGTTAACTAGGATCACAGTCTGATAAGGGAACACTTTTGCACTTGTTGGGAAAACATTTACGGTGGTAAAAAATTAAATGTAGCGGAACAACATTTATTTCATTTTATTTTATTTAATTTTCATACACATGTTACAATTCGTTTAAATTTATTATTTTGATAATGATTAATTTACTAAATTTCACTTTGTTTAACATGAGTGCATTTATATGATTTTGATCGACTGTTATATATAAAATAATTGAGAGTAATTTATATGTTCATAAACTGTGCTCAATGCATATTGAAATCTCAGTACAACAAATATGTATGTTTAATATTTTGTTAATTCGAAATTAATATCATTGTTCTTTTGTTTATGTTTATATTTTGTCTTTGTCATTTCAATGCAATGTAATAACAAAATGCACTCAAAAGTAAATCACTCAATTCTCACTTAAAAGGATTAATGTATTATTTTATACATTCGATTTTCAAACTTAAACTTAGACAAGAAAGACTTTAAAAATAAAAAGACATTCGCATATGATCATCTGACGAGTAGTCAGAAATAATAATCAGCGGACTTTTATTAAAACTAATAATTAAAATACAGTAAGAGGACTCTTTAAGACTTTTATAGTCCGAATTGTCCCTTATTTTAATAACACAATAAAAAGTAATATCCAATCACTTAAATTATAAAATAACTAAATAGAAAGGAAGATTAATTCCTCCTTCCTACATAAATAAAATAATGCTTAAAACTTAGTTTTACTCTAAATTTGAGTTTGATCGTAAGCACAAGTAAAACCACAATAAAATCATGTTTAAAATACGTTAAAATGAAAATAAATAAAAACGGTAAAATAAAATGATTGATGGAATATAAAATGTATCATAAGTGGTAGTACAAACATACGTTCTTATTTGCATTCTTGTGTACATAATACAATTACACTACTCAAATCCTGGTTTTTCTTCTTCCATGCTAAGTGTACTCGTGGAAATATGAATTAATTGCGAATTCTTCACACAGGAATTGTTTTTTTTAGACAAATCACACATTCCGATCGTAATGGTTTCAATTTTAATTTTGCAGCTTAAGGCTCCATTTCAAACTTTGTTAAGCATGCAAGGCGCTTTTTTAAGCATTTTAAATAACATGCAAAGTTTATGAAAAAAACTACAGTAGTTTTGAGTTAGTTGCCTTTTGGTTAAGAGCACTTTTGACTGCATAAAATTAATAATTTGTTAGTAGTTTTTAATCCAAAGTGATTGTTTGACAGAAGCTCGTAACAAGATTTTGATATGAGACAATATTGCAAAGGTACAAGGAATAAATTAACATCAATTAATTTCAACTTACGCAGCAGAACGGAAACAACGTTGTTTTTCGGTAGCCGCTTTACTCCCACCACTAGTGTACGTGTGTGTTTAAACCTAAACAGTGGCGGATACATGGAAATATTGTACATACATACACTTAAGCTAACATCATTTTTACTTATCTGCACAAAAAATCGTGCAAAGTTGATTGTGCAGCTAAGTCAAAATTAATGCAGTAGAAAAAGTTTTGTTAAATCTACTTTCAATATTAAAATTGGTTCTGAAAGCACATTTTTTAGTTTTTTGCAAAACTAATGCATCGCTCGTACTTACGCATTTCAATTTTAGGCTTGCAATTCATCATTTATTTCTACACAGAAAAATAAACGTGTAGATTGATGTAGATTTTTGTTTGCCATGCACACAAATATGTATTGCACGCAAACATACACACAATTTCTTCCCAGCTAGCATTTCATGAAATTAATAATCATATTCGAGTCTTTATTGACTCCTCAGCTCGATTAAAATAATCATTTATGCGCTCATTTTCTGATCATAAATGATACTTTCGTCGGTAGAAAATGGTACCCCACGTACGACTCCTCTTGAAGAGTCTTTTATTACCCGCTTTTCAAATCACTTTTGACTCATTTTTTAGTCATTTTTAATCCGTATTTGTGATAATTTTTTAGTATTGTTTAACCTTTTTTAATCTTATCTTCTATCGTTCGGGTGTCTTTTTTGAGTCTCATTTTAGTCTTATGTTTAGTCGTTTGGGAGTCTTTTTTGAATCATTTTTTAATCGTATATGCTATCGATCGGGAGTCTTTATGGATTCACATTTTAGTCTTATTTTTAGTCGTTTGTGGTTCTTTTTCGATTCAATTTTTAGTTGCATTTGTGATCTTCGATCAGAATTGAAAAAGCTAATAAGTGTATATTTTAAATATTTAATTTTTAAAAACATTTATTTAGTGAATTCATATTTATTTTAATAACTATTTTAAGTAAAGTGAAAATGGATTTTTTTTAGTAAAATAAGCTTGATAACACATAACATAAAATATCTGATAAAATAACATATATAACATAGCTTTTGAGATGATAGCATTAGAAAAAACAAGAAAAATAACATAACAACATACATATGTATTTACTTATTACACAAAAAAAATTTAATCTATACGTTTTCTTTTTTTCGTCATTCTGTCCTTAGCATGCACAAAGTGTTTTTGTAGGACTGAATTCATTTCTTTGGCTGTGCACTTGAATTTAATATGGCATATATCTGAAATAAAAATGTGGAAAATTCATATTTTATAATATAATAAATATGTATGCAAATAAATCAAGAAATATGTAATATAACCATGTACTTACTTTTTATTACTGTAATTAAGAAACATTTTTCAGCGCTTGGCTTAGCAGTAGTTCCCTTCCAGCTGTAATATGAAGCCAACTCGTCAGTAAATATTTTTCGAATCGCAGCTCTTATGAATTGAGCGGGTCCTTCACCGCCTGTTTTTTCAATGAATTGTTTCTGAAAGTGTTTATGATTTAGAGAAGGTAAACCAACTAAATAATGTACATATATATGTATATATATATATATATATATAAATATAATACATACAAATTGTCTAAGTTTTTTTTCATCGTTTTCAACTTCGTTTTCAAATTTGTCGAAATCTTCCATAATCATAATCTTCTTCTATTTTCCAGCTTTCCAGCAATAACTTCTTCTGTCAATTTGGTAAATGACCGCTTATTTTCGTCTTTTAATTCGTATAGTTCTTTCTTCACGTCGCGACGTGTATTTCAGCTCTTAATGATTAATTTTCATTGTGTAATTCAAGTATAACAGTTTGTAGGTAGTTGGGTTGGGGATTGTAAATATTTGGTACTAAAAATAAATAATCTTTTTTTATATTGAAAAATACTTATGTAATTTGATTTTTTTACTTACAACTTGTTAAATTAGTAGGGGTGTATTGAAACTCTTCAGAGTTAAACAAATTATTATTCGACATTGCTAATTAGAGGCGTGAAAAAGTAACTGCCGTCTAAAGAATCACGTAAACATATAATTTTTTTATTTATTTGGTTTAAAGAAAATTTAATTTTTGTATCGCAAGCAATGTCAGCCGCCCAAAATATATTAAATATAGTTGATTCAATTGGATGCAAGAAAAGAGCAGTCAGATTTACTTTATTTCTACTCCGGAAAAAACAGGAATATTTTGGCTATTTATAATTTCGGTTATTTTAACAATTTTATTGTCAACCAAACAGAAGTTGTTGGGCTCTCGCAAAGAAAAATGTAAACCACTAGCATTCACATCTGAAATTTTGCCATTTTTAATTTTTCCAAATGCTGTAGGCAGTGTATGTTCTTGCTCCCTTTTTATATGAAAGCTGCGTTCAACGTGTCTTTTAAAAACTTGTGCAGCAACACTTCCTCCCTTCCTAATGTTACGTTTCACACTTTGCAAATGATTTTCAAATTTGAAGGCGCTTATTCCATCTAATACATACAGTTTAGCGTCTTCATGAATATGCATCAAGTTGTAGAAATTATATGTAAGGAAACACATATCATATAATAGTGGAATCTCACGTACGAATGATTTCAGGAGTTTTTCAGCACAGCAGTTATTGTTCTTGCAATCCCTGTCATCCAAGAGAATTCTCATAGCCAAGGACAATTTTAAAAAGTGAACATACCTTTCTGAGATTAAGACTTTCTTCAATATAAATGGACCTGTATACAGCAGGAATTGTCTAAGCTCTGTTGCTTTCCACCTATCAAGATCTTTTAAAGTTCGAGGTTTTCGCTGAATCTCCTTAGTTATGATAGCTCTATTGAAGTTTAACTCTCTTGACACTGATTAAATTTTCCAGGATACTAATGAATACTGTTCGCCTTTTTTTAGTCCATGCATTTAGCAAAGTTCGCATTGCAAACACACAACATGCATGTAATCCAAAGTGCACTGAGATACAATGTTTATGTTAAGATTTTCTAATGGTGACTGTTTTAAATGATATTCTGGTTGAAAGCGGGCTCTGAAGGAATTATTGCTTCTAATTGAAAATTCGTTTGCTAGCGGGAAAATAAGTCGGTGTTTAACCATTTGTCCTTTTTCTGTACACCGTCCACAAGAAAAGTAGCCACTATGCCCCTTGGTTCCTAATATAAATTATTTCGCGGGTGCATCCATTACAAAGCAACGTAAAATAATTCGGAAAAACTTCTCTACAAAAACTAGTCCCTCTTGCGTAAGAATATTCAGTTCTATAACAAATTCATGCAAAAAATCGTTTGCGCAATTCGGTTTTGAGAGACCTTCATACACGCCTATGAGAAAAACATAGCTTGTTCCTACAACACTGGCAAGTATCGGCCAGACCTGTTTAGAACTACTTTTGAACAGGGGCAAACCATCAATGCCAAAATCCAAAGTTATTTCGGGTAGTTTCCAATCATGGTTAACTAAGAAATCTGTTAAACCATTTTTTAACCCATAATGTATATATTTTTCTTTCAACGACAGAACAAGGTGTTTTTAAAAGAGTCCTTGCATCTTTTGGGACTTTGATATTGCATTTTAGTAGCAATAACAGGAGTGCATTAATCGCAACGAAGCTTATTTTATATTGGATAGCCCAACTAGCTAATTCTTCGCATAAATTAAAATCATTTTTTTTCATCTTCACTATCGAAAGAACACGTATCGCTTAAATTGTAGGAGTCACTTAAATTATTTAAGTTATAATTAATTTTTGTGGAACAAGGTTCCACTTCCTCCTGGAAATTCTCCGGAGAATTATTGGTTTTTCTTTTTTTGGCACATAAATTTTTCTGCATCTTTTCTCGCTAATCTTTTTAATTGTTTGGCTGACATTGCACTTTATTTATTTTCACTTGCTTTCACTCACTAAATTTAATTTAATTATTTAATTCAATTAAAATATATGTATATATATATATATATATATATATATATATATATATATATATATATATATATATATATATATATATGTACATAGATATATATTTTTTTATAGATATATTTTTTTAATCTTTTCAAAATTAATGACACTAAAGTAACTGTATAAATATTAAAATTATTACTTTTAAGTAGAAAATTTTTTTTTCGCCCAACTGTTTGAAACACGTTCCCAAATAATTTTCATAACAATCACATTTTAAACATATCCAAGATTTATTTACGATTGCTGTAATTTTTTATTGTATTTTCAATAAATCATTTTTTAAATATAAACATGAATCGTTATCGAGTCTTTTTTTAAGCGCGGAAGCGACTAATCAGTTTTTGGTTATCAAATGTACTCGAAAAAGACTCAGTTGGGTGATTTTTTCAAAAACAATCTTCCAAATGTTATGTGGTTTAAAACTCATTAAAACTTTAAATGTCAAAAATTCCTGGACCAAAAAGTTGTATGAACATTAATGTTTGTTTCAGTTGATTGGGAAAACACCTAAACATGCTGTTGTAATAGACAGTAACAGTCGAAATTTCCATTAAATTTTCTTTTAAGCTGTGTACCATCCAACAGAAAGTTGCTTCAAAATTTTTGAAAATTGAATTTCAGGTTGTTTTAATTTTTCTGAAATTCAGACAGAACCTACATACTAGCCTCAATCATTGAATATATTTACATATCACACATACGCACTGATTTTTAAAATTCATACTCCAAAAGTTATGAGTGATATTCATCATATCAGATAAAATGTTGTCATTACAACTTTGGGTTGAAAAAAATACGCACACGATATGATGAACTAAATAAAATTATCAGACCAAATATAATCAATCACAACATAAGCAACTCAACCCAATGACGATTTTTTATAGCGAATTTCACAAAATGATGTTTGACGACATTGACGATTTTTTGACTTCACTACTTTATGCTCAACAGAACCACTACGTGTGGCAAAATGTCAATCTCGACAGAAACAAATATTTATATTGAAGTGAATTGTTTGGCTTAAGTTCAAATCTGAGTTTACCCATTGCTTCTTAGATTTTAAGAAATTGTTTTTGGATAAATTTGAAACAATGTATTGTTCATCATACTAGCAGAACGGATCAGTACTGATTTCGAGGTCGCTACACCATCTCATCAGCCTTCTTTGTTCAATTTTACCACTTTTGACGGTGGATATTAGTGATCAGGAATATCAACTACTTAACCGTATTATTTAACGAATTAGAATATGAAGAGTGCAATTTATTCATTTTTACGAAATTTCCAGCTCTGATGATTAAGTATTCTATATATCCGATACTCTGCCGCTTTTTCCAGAGCCATTGGTTGCTGAGATCAAGCTATTTTCCATTTTTGTTTTTTTTTTCTTTTGTAGTTAACTTTCTTAGTATTCAACCAGCTGTGAGAATGTAAAATTGAAGCTTAATGTTTGTGCGCAATTTGTTGAACTGTTTAGATTTATATTGAAATGAATGTTGAACTAAAATATAAAACATATCAAATAAAAAATTAACATTTATTTTGGAAAATGTATTAAATGTTTCGACACAAAAACTGTTCAAATCTGGCTTTGAATTGGCCAAACATGTTTAAGATATTGTTGAGTTTTCCATTGTTTTGTGTTTGAAGTTCTTAATAAATCCGTTGAATTGTTGATTTTCAAAAGAAAAATTGTTTTATTTATATAAAATACTATTGGTTGTTGTATAAAACAGAAGATTTTTTGTAACGATTTTTCGAAAATTTTTTTAATATTAACGATTTTGACGATTTTATTACCAAAATTTAAAGAATTTTCTGAAAATATAACTGGCAGCCCTGGTAATCAAATACGTATGTATACTTTATGAGTCCTTAACTATTGTAGCTTCATAAAATCCATAATTAAAAGATATTTTAGTATTAATTGTAAATAAGTACGAAATTAATTCGTAAACACATGTAAGTTTTTAATGATTTCTGGCATTCAACTTGAGTTATGAGCCTTGGTGTCTGACAAATATTTTTAGCCCACTAGATCGACGTTGAAAGTTAGTTTTTGTCCCTTTTTCAAGAAAGGGGAAAAAATTACCCATACAGCTAAGATATAGAGGGTTGGAGAGTTTCACAAAAATATTTCTCGTGGTGTTTGAAATATGAGTAGTGCACACATTTTATACCGCAAACGTAAATTGTACAAGATTTCCTATGCCGATCCACTATAACTATGTGCAAAAGGGAAAGAACTTGAACTTCGCATAAAATGGATCCTTGATACATATATAATATATATATAATATATATTATATATATATAATTTATTTCGGAATCTTCTACCAGAATCATTCGTTAAATAATACGACAACTCTTTAACGACTTACTATAAGTAAAACTTGGTGCGTTTGTATTGGTTTTTAAACAAATATTCCTCACACCAATTGAGCGCACATAGTTGTATAAAAAGTATTATAAAATAAAATGATTTTTTAAATTTATTAATCGTGATTGCCTCGATTTTTTTCAAAAAGTTTTGTTTGTTGAGGCTTTTATTTTTATATAGACTAGCTAGAGAAAAAACTCAACAAACAAAAGTTTTTGAAAATCTTTGATCAAATAATTTTTTCGTTATGATTTTTAGACGTTAAATATGAAATATTTTACTATTATTGAACAATGATATTAATTTATAGTTTTTCTTAACATATTTGCATGTCAAAAGCCATTGGTTTAATAGTGATTCTTTTGAATTTTTATATTTTGTACCCAAAATCAAATCGCAAATAGGAAAAACTGCAATACTGTTGCTGAAAAAACTAATAAGATCAATGATAAATTTCACCCAAAAAATGTCAAAGTCCCAAAAAAATATTGGCTCAAAATTGATTCTCAAAATCTTTCGAAATTCATCACACTTTTTCAAAATTGTACTTTTGAAATCTAGAATTAGAATCTTATTAATTTGAAAAAATATATATTCTGCTGTACAGTGTAATTGAATGTATTTACATATTACACGCACTGATATTGGTTTGAAAAATGATAATCCTAATAGGTTAAACTCATAATAACATGAACGAATTCACTTAAAAACTGTTCAAAAACTTCAACCAAAACAAAATATATTGCTTCCCAACCGAATGGCATTGGCCCTATTTACAATCTTGTGCAAATGGTCTTGCATCATAGCATTTGCAAAATGGTAGAGTATGTTTTTATTCTACAATAACCAAATATACGGAGATGTATTTGCTACTCTTTTGCAATAATGTTTGACTTAAAACCTCTGGTTTATATTTACTGTACACATGCAATGCGTAATTGCAAACCAGAATCCGGAAATATTCTCCCGCCGCTCACTCATTACATTCTTATACGAGGGCTACTCTTTATATTTCGGATATAGCAAATAATAACAAATATTTTTAAATGAAAATGGCTTTATTGTTTTTCGAATGATGATCAATATACTTTTACTTTCTTCCAAACCATTTGTCATATCAGTTTATTCATTCCTCTTGGGACACCTCCAAAACAAGGTTCTTGAACGCATCAACTGCGTCTTCGGCAATCACAAATCGTTGAGCACGCAGTTTACATTTGGTATTTGGGAATAAGAAGAAGTCATTGGATATCAAGTCATTACTGCATGGAGGAAGAGTCATCAATTCGATGCGATGTTTTGACTGCACAAAATTTCATTTGTTTAACGAGATGTGTGAGAGCTCGCATTGTCATGATGAAGACTGATTCGTCTTTAGGGGATAGTTATACGAATTTCTCCGAAGACTTCCGGCAAATAAATAGACATGTACGACTCAGAATTGACAGTTCTACGTTGCTCAAGCGGAACAGTGGCCACATGAACCACTCGGCCGAAAAAACAGGCAACCATTTGCTTCGCTGTGCTTCTTCCACGAACAACTTTTGTTGGATTTACCTCGTCTTGGAATACCACATAGTCGATTGCTGTTTTGTTGCTGGCTTATAAGCATATATCCATGATTCGTCACCTGTCACGATTTTATACTCGTCTACTGAAGCACCACGGTTGATCTTTTCAATCATTTCCTTACAGCACTTGATGCGAGCCTTTTTTTTTGAGCGATTGATAAATTGGGTGGTATTCAACGAGAAGCACACGTAAAATCGAATGTATTGAAGTGGAACTAATGTGCAGGGATGCCTCTATCTTACAATATGTCACATGACGGTTTTGCATTTTCAGTTCATTCACTCATCAACAACTAATTTTGGACGACTTTCACAGAATTCGTCGGCGACGGAACTACGACCACGATTGAAGTCACAGTGATATACTGTGATTTTTAATATTGCTTTATCGCAATACAAAGAACTGAGCTCATTGTCACATTTTTGTTGAAATAATCCACGTCGAAAGTTGTGAAAAATAATCCAACGAAAACCTTCTTTTTAAATTTAAATTATTTTGTCAAAATGATTTTCTGAACTCACTGTAAACAAAACAAATATCACTTGTACATCAAAACGTTGTGAGTACGTTTATGCTAGAAAATATCAAACATTATTATGGTGAAGCCAGACTTTAGTTATTGACATTAGTGTTGCCAGTTTCCGAAATATAAATAGTTCGCCTCGTATGACTGTGAACAATAAATAAAAAATTATTTTTTCACAGTTGAGCGTTAATATCAGCCCAATTCACAATCTTATGGAAATGGTATTGCATCGTAGCATTTGCAAAATGGTGTAGCATATTTGTTTTACACTAACAAAATACACAGATACATATGCACTTGGAACTCTTGTACAAATAAGCAAAAATATGCAATCTTAAATGCAAAAGATTGTGAATAGGGCTGTTGACTTTAATGATATTATTGTAATATTCACTTGACAATTTCCCAATGTTAAATGAAATGACTCTAAATTAACCGATGTGCATGACATACACTTTTCATATTGTTACGTTTCGCCTTTTCGATGTTTGAGTTCTTTTCATTAATCAAAAATTAAATAAAAACACAACGGAAATTGATTTTGAACTTAATGATGTTTTATTTCTTTTTGCCTGGCAGTATCGGCTTATATACCATTTGACGGCTACGATTTCCGAACGTAGTAGAAAAATCCTCACCATGTTATACAGCAATATTATGAAAGCGGCGTGTAGATGGCAGTAGCAAACTTATAATGTGGATGACGAATCAACTAACAAATTTTATGTAAATTTTAGACGTGATCCAATCGAAGGCGATAGATTTTGTTTACAATTGCTATGAAGATTTTTCATATAGATTTCTCAAACAATCTTGTTGATTCTCGTTGCTGTTTCTAGAACTTTCTTGAATGTTATGTTTCCGTTAGTTTAAATTTGAGTGCTAAAATTTGCATACACACGGTAGATTATACTGTGCTTAATCACCGCTGCATTTTTATGTCCGTTAAATTTGAATTTACATTTAAATTTTGTAACAATATTATCAGCAATACCCTATTTTTACTAGTGTATTACTTTAAATAGCTCTTTATTTATCATGTATTTGCCATGACATCATTTGAATTTAGTACTCACTGTTCAAATATTTATTGCAGGCGGGATCACAGGTAGAGAAATAAATATTTGTATATACAGTGTTTGGATTTAGCTGCCTCCTGTTTAAGAGTACTTTTGACTTAACTGCATAAAATTAATAATTTCCGTCACTATTTTTCAAAATCCCATAAAAATTCCTTTTTATGTGTGGCATTTTTCTACTTGTACATTTAAGATGTATGCCCAAAATTTTTGGTATTTTTAAGTATTTTCATACAAAAAATCAACGTTAGCTGCATTTTGACTTACCTGCAAAAAAAAATAAATATTTTCTGTAATTATTCTTTATATACCTTGTTTAAGTGCGTTTTCTATACCTGCATATTTACCATATTTTTGGTAGTTTTAAATTATTTTAAAAATTATAAAAAATCGTAAACAAGTCACAGAAATTGCAAGTTGTCATCATCAAAATTCATCTATTTTGTTTGCATTTAAGATAACAGCATTTTTGGATTATCTGCACAAAAAATCGTGCAAAGCTGATTGTGCAGCTAAATCAAAATTACTGTATACAATATATATATTGTGATGGTATTTCGTTTTAGTATCACTAACATAATTTTATTGGTGTAATTAATTTAAAAATTTTATATTTCAATCAATGTACGAGTAGCTTTGCTTTAAACATTTTGTATGTCTGAAAATGGGAAAATTTGCATTCAATAATTGAATTTTATAAGAAAAGGTTGTGTGTGATTGATATAATTAATATGCTTGAATTCGGATATATTGTATACACATAATTCTGTTGTTCTTTCGGATTGTATAACTTGGTGAATAGCCGTGATATTTTTGGTGTGAATTTTAGTGGTAAGAGAAATTTTTTTGGTATAAATTATTAAAAAATTTGTTGAATTGTGTGTCATCCTTTTAGTATAATTCCACTTCTGAAAGGATCTTTTATAATTGGTTGTACAATCTGAGGATTACTGTTTGATTTGCTGTAACGGCTAAGGGCTGAAGTGCGGAGGACGTAGAATAAAAGCCTAATTTGCAGTTATTATCCTCAATTTCTCAATTTTTGGAATTAATTATTACATTAAGACCTGTCCTGCTAATAGCAGCATCATTATTGTTGTTTTTCTTCAATTTGAATACCTAAGACCATTACTTACGTAATATTACATAATTTCGTCATAAAATCTCACTATCTCGAACTTTTTTTGAGAATTATTTTGCGAATTTATAAATTCTCTAACGTTATACAATCCGCGCAACACACATCCAATGCTACACTAATACTAAAACAACTTTTAAGTAGTGACCTGTTTAATTGGGCATAATTAAAATACTCATCCTGCATACTGTCTACTGGCGCCTGTCGACAACGTTGGATAATACCAAGTAAGTATTTTTTTTTTATTATGCAATTTTAAAATTTTGGAAATTATTCCTCAATATATTCAAAGATACAAAATACATACGAGATCAAACTATTAAAATTAACGTAACATAAATAAATATATGTTAACTGTAACATTTTGAGTTACATTAAAATTCCTTAGTGTCAAATAAAAATTGATTCGTATGTATTTAATTTGTATTTGTTTTGAAATATTTATGTTATAGTATAGCTTGATTTTGCTTATATATATTGTTATATATTTGCAAATAAATAAAGATATAGGATATACAAATATACATAAAACAATACTTTCTTTAGATATAATATATCTACCATATCTTATTTTTTTGTTTCTGCTCTGAATTTATTAACATGAATTAGATTATTGATAATTTTATTATGAAATGTGAAGTTAGGAACATGGGGGAGTTAAGAAAATATTAAATTTTTAATTGGGCTGACAACAAACCGTTTAATTAAGTCAGCATGGCAGAGTGGGTGTCGGATCAATGTGGCTTTAGCTTTTTATTTATATTTTGATAATTTTTTTGGTATTTATTTCTTCTCTATATGCGATGTGGTCTTTATCTCCCTTTTGCTACCTAAAATTTAAATCTTCTATAATTGATGCACATGCTACGAGTATATTGTGAATTATTTATTTGGGAACTTATTGCATTCACCCGCCAACGACGAGCATTCCCGAAATGCATCATCATAACAAAGAATCGTTACAATATTATATCCAACGTTGAATTTTTGGTTTGACATAACGCCCGACCAAAAAAGAGAGTTCCGAAGAACTGTTTGTCTGCCTGTGGCATCGTAGCTACTAAATAACTGAACCATTTTTTATCTAAACTTTTTTTGCTTGATTTATGACTTGATCGACCGAGTTCTTAGTTATGATTCGGAGAAATCTATTAAGTCCTTTAGAAGCTGAGATGCCACAAATACAGATCTCGTTGATTTAAAAAATAATAAAATTATTACAATAGATATCGATTTTTACATATCAAAGGAGTTTGATAAATAAACACAAGCTACAATGGCGGGTATGATAGATATTTTATATCCTTATCTTATAACTTGTTCTATTTCTCTAATTTTCGGCATTTACAAAATGTAATAGACTGTATAATTCCACTAAAATTGGTCGACGGTAAAGATTTCCTTGCTGCAGCAAATTGGAAAAGTCAAAAATATTTTTTTTTTCATTTGATTCTATTGGAACCAATAATATGAATACTTAATTTTTTCAGGCCACCATAATGTAAATATTTATTTTGAAAATGATGGTAACCATTTAAATTGACGCAGCTTTGAGAATATCTGCGATACAAATGGGAGTGCTTGAAGCAAAGTGATGGAACAATTTTATCGTACTTAGCGAGTATGGATGAATAAAACAAATTATATATTATGTTCACTTTATTTAAATTTTAACATTGTTTATAAATTTTATCCTCGAAATTTATTCAAGATGAATACTGCTACCTACTTGGTTCATATCTTTCTGAAAAATAAATTTCTCCATTGTATATAATTTATCTTGTATGCCTTTAATATCTATTAATTTATATTGTTTTGATGAATTTGTTGTTCACAATTATTAACAATCGAATGAATTTTATAAACCATTTGTTTACCATAAACATTTTTATCAAATTTTGTTAAATATTTCATCTGGAAATTGAATTTGTGGAAAGTTTGTGTAAATATTTAAGGCAAAATTGAAATTGTTGCTTTAAAGTTATGTGTGACTGGGCACATTCTTGATAGAATAAACATAATCATTATTTTTGGAAAATATTTATTGAATATTATGTGATGGATGCAGGACAAAATAAAGCGACAAAATTAATGTGGAAAAATTATTTCAGCAGCAATTTTGAATTTTTAATCGGTTTTTATTTCAAAATTTTTATAATTGATTAAGTTGATTAATATTTTATGGAGATAATTCCCTTTCTTCTGTAATTTCTTGGCGACGTCAATTCAACTCAACACCAAAAATAGGCTTTTGTCAAAACAATTTACTATTGTTGACAGGCTTTTGCTTTTGTCTAAAGTCTAGAAAGTGGGAACAGACTGTTAGCAGTTTAAAATTGTTGTGGACAGTGGGTACATAAGTGTCTAACAGAATAAGGGGGAATATGAAACTATTTTTCAGAACAACCTCCCTAATTCGGACATTCGCTACCTCGGACTATCCAGTAATCCGGCCATTTAAATTTTTCGGACAGTTCAGAAATTTTTCTTCTATAGTCCGGACAAGTGCTTTTTTTTCTTAGTAAAATTTACGTGGCGAACTGTTTTCGAAAGCTAAGAAACCAAAGCGACACATACCGTTACTAAACCGTGTTGGAAGTAAATAAAAAAACCAAAATAAGTAGGAGATATTTATTGTAAGCTTTTTAACAAAATATAAATGAAACGTACAAACATGCAGAAGGACAAATAAAGTCTTTTGGTATCAAAAACCCGATTCGATTTTTTACGAGTTAAGAGTTGTCAACTTGTGACCGACTATATGATTTTCTTTTTCTTTTAGAATAATTTTTTTATTATTTTCAAAAACAAAATTTTTGGTAAGTGCAGTTCTACATTTCTATAATTTCCGAGTTGCTATTTCCCCACCCTTTCTGATGAAGCTACTTATATAACAGATATAAAAAATCAAGAACCTGAGAAAACTTCTATTATTTATATCTAATTGGTTGTAGAAAAAATAACCGCAAAACATTCAGTCTTCTAATAACACTTACAAACAAGTCTTCTAAGAATTGTTAAAATAGACATTAATTCCCATACAACAAATCTTACAATAACTTACAGCCAATAAAAATTTAGGCCGTAGCGATTAAAAAACCAATTGTTTGGTTATCCACCGCCAAAAGTGGTAAAATCGAACAATCGACCTCGAAATCAGTACTGCTAGTCTGATGTATAAATTGTTTAAACAAAAAATAAAATAACGAATTTATCCAAAACAATTTCTTAAAAATTAAAAAGAAATAGCTAAACTTAGATTTACTACCTGTTTTTCAAAAAAATGAAAACAAAATTGTGATTGAGAATTTATATTAAAAATAAAAAAAAATTTTCATATTTTGTTCTTGTTTCCACTCACAATTTTGTTTTCATTTTCTAAAAACAGGCAGTAAATCTAAGTTTATTTTATAGATATTAAAACACAAAAGCAATATGATAACGATTATGTTCTAAAATGACAGGTTTAGGAATTCACACATGTTGCAACAGCTTAATGTTGTTGCGCAACTACTGTAGTGTGAAAGAAACGTGGTACTTAAAGGAGTGAAAAGGTTATGGAAAACAAAAGAAAATTTCTTATATGTACTTGTTAAAAAATACTTGAAAATAGTAAGGATTTTTTCAAATATTGGTAAGAACAGTTGTGACCCTAAAAAATATTAAAAGTGGATTTTTTTGTTAAATAAAATTGGAATTAATTAATATTAATTTATCCTTTGGAATTTTGTCATGAACTAGACATCATCGAAGTCATTCTGACTAAAAACTTTAATCACTTTGTATTAAAAACCAATTAGTTCGAAAATCAATCACATTAAAATAAAGTTGATTTTTTTATAAGTTAATGAGCTCTCTGGAAAGACAAGGTTGGAAAATTCCCATATAATAAAATGTATAACCTTTTTTAGCAAGACCTGAAACCACTTTCTAAGTTTTCAAAATCCAAAGAAATGAAATTATTAATGTCCAGCTTGCATAATATTGACCACTTACCAAAGCGTTTAAAAGATAATTCTCAAGACATTTGTGCGAGATGTTTCTTAAAGCTAAGAACATCTACATATTAGTATTACGGTGATCGACTCGGTCTTCATCCAGTTCTTAAAACCGGATTTTCTACAATACGGCTCTCAGTTTTTTTTTAATTTTAATTTTTCGAATGTCGAATAGTCTGATTTTTTTTTACAAATGAAAAACCGGCTCAGTCGAACACTTTACAATTTGTGTATTTTTTCAAATAAAATTACTTTTTACTATATTAAAACTGGAACGAACGTTTTCTGTTGATTATCCAAGTATTTTTTTTAATGTAAAAGTTCTAGGTATTTTTTTACTATGGCGAAATAATCTTATGAGGTGGTAGCAGGTGCGAATTAAATTAGCCTTGTTACGTGCAAGGGATATAAAAGTGCATATTTAAAAATCTGTATTTAGTTTTGTTGACATTTTGCTTCATATTTTATATAGAGTTAGACATCCATTAAGGACATGTAGTTTGACGAATCATAATCAATCAAAAACTCTATGATATGAACGATATGAAGCAAATTTTTATGCTTAACCTTTAATTTTTATATTATTTTATAGTATTTACATGAACTGGTAACTCCTTTATAATAAAGCAAATAAAAATCAAAACTTTTCTTAAGAAAATTTCCTGAATTTTAAAAACCTTAACCGGGTTTTTCAAAATTTCAAATATTCGAGCTTTTCGAAAACCGGTTTCCGGAAAATGTCGAATAATAATTGATTTTTGTAGAGCAGAATATAGTTTGAACTAGAGAATGTTGACTTATACACCCAGCAATAAAATTTAAAACGATTTCAAAATTCTGCCTTTTTTGTAAACTTACTAAGACCTTATTTTGTTATCCAATTCCCAATTGTTTTGCTTTCCAAAGAAGAAAGCTTAACAACTCTCATCAAAGGGTCCTATAGAGGTTTCACTTTAATTCCTCGTCTTATAAGCGACAGTTAAAAAATCAAAAATCATCCATAAAATCAAGAAAAAATTAAGAAAGGTAAAAAAACAAAGAAAAAACAGAAGTGGGCTAGAAACTTTAAAGCGATCGTTTTAGCTTTTAGTCCCCTTTGCTCTCACACCTCAACACCAAAAAATATACACTTTTCTACCTGCTGATGAGAATAATTAGCTACGGTTAGCTGTGTATTACCATTTTCTAGGCCGAAAAGAAAAATGTGCGGCTGTCAATTGTAGTAAATTATTGACGAGCACGAGTAGATAAGTGTATATTTTTTGGTGGTGGGTCGAATTGAATCGACAAGTTGTTACATAGTAAGTATTATTCCCTCTTGAAAAAGTTAAAATTTTAAAATTAATAAGGACCTTCTGGCAACCCGCAAGCTTGCGCCTGTTAGAATTCCTAGAAGAGCAATCGAGCGTCGACTACATGAGAAAACGATATGTGTATAGAATGGGACATGGAGTCCCTGTATCCGTTAACTAAGGCCTCTTTAATCTTGACCTTTTCCGCCTGGCATTTGTTGCTAATGACTACATAAATAATAGATTTCAAACGTATGAATTCATGTGGGTGAAAGCATGCGTTGGAATTCATTTAAATTTTAGTTCATAAACTTCAGGTATTTTTCTTAGTTAATTATCATTTTATCAGGATCTGAATAAAAGTTCAAATAAAGAGGCTTTTCTTTGAAATACATTTTGGGGGGTAAGAATAAATAAATGAAAAGAAATATACATAAATATATTATTCGCGACTTGCAGTGAAAAGCTTATGTATATCGCTGTGATTTGAAATCAAGTGATTGACAAAAACAAATTCTTACAACCTCTATCTCTGCGCGATATAGCGATATTTTGTTGATGGTTTCTGATTCTATCTCACGAATTGCTTCGATGATAATTCCCTTAAGTGCGTGGATCGTTTTTGGCATAGCACCGCTATTTTTAATGGCACCCCCCTCAAAAAAAATCTAAAGTGGTGAAATCACAGCTCCGAGGCGGCCAAAACGGCTGAAATTCTATGTCCGATAATAACTTTTCAAGTGTGAAGTGACTCATTTTGATCCATGGAGATATGACACTTATGCTTACACCACCCGATAAAAGTTTATGTTTAGATCTATTCGAACAATTATAAAGACTTTTCGAAAAAAAAGCAATTTCATTGCGTTTTTATAAACCCATTCCTGGTTGGAATTAGTTTGTAATTCCGTTTCCAATCCAGTTCCATAACGAAATATATGAACAGGCTGAATTTCTGGATTTTGTTTTCTTTTCGTGCTTATAATATTATAATTAAACATTTTATGCAAACTTCGAATGCCATAAATCATGAGATTTACGAAATACTAATTTTGCTATTAATTATCTTTGAAAAACGCGTGAGTTTAATTCCCGTGATTTACAGAGCAGGCTTCATCAATAGTAAACTGCGGTCATACGCAAAGAATATGCTGTAAATTAGACACAATTGCTTAAATTTAAAAACGGATCATAAACTAGGGCAACGAAATGGAATATTAGCTATGCTCCAAACTCTGCTTAAAATTGAAAAATTATTGGGAAAAACGTTTGAAATAAAAAAATGCTTTATAGCATACACTTTCACCACTTACACAAACGGCCAGTCAGTTAAACAGGCGTATCAGTGGCTTATAAGAAAATACTCTGGCACAATGTTCTGCACACGTACAATAAATTTAAGCAGTAGTGAATATAAAAACACTTGCCGTACATGTCTGCATTAGTATTAGTAAATTTTGTGCGAGTTGTTGTTTGCATGTATTGTTATGTTGAAGGGTATAAGGCAGGCTCTTGTGTACATAAATTGTCTAGTGTCTATGGAAACATGTTTAGAATATAAATTGAAGCGATAATGTTTAAATAATTTCCTTTTAATGTTGGGTTTCCTTTGATAGGATTCAAGTACTTTCAAAATCAAAACCACAAGCAACTGAGTAAAAACAAAATTTTTGAGATTAAATAAAAACGAAGAGTAACGAAAAAGGATGTGAGTATGAAATTGTCAGTATTAAAGTAAATGCAATAACATCCTGTTTCGGGATAAGAGTATAAAATAAATTTTAGCAACTGTAAATTGGAGACTTTTTAAATTCTCTACTTTGGCTTCAAACAACGCATGAGTATTACACCCCCATGCAAACAAACCCAAACGTTTTTTTGCAAGAGAGCGAACGTGAAGAGAGAGAGAGAGAGAGTAACACAAAACGGGGGTTAGTTAGAGCTTTTTTTAATTTATAACAAAAAAAGGGAATAAAACTTACCGGAAGATACAATTTTTGCTGCTGTTCATGGTCTATCGTGTACAGCCATATTAGATTTTAAATTCAGTTCATCTCGAACGTGCGACGTGTTAAGTTTCTTAATTAAATTCGTAGCGTTTGAGAGTGTTTTAGGTAAAGAAAATATTAAAAAAAAGATAATAACAAGTAAGGCAAGATTTTTTTACAAGAGCAAAAAATTAAGAACATCTAAATCATTTAAAATTTCATAAAAATTAACAAATTATAATTTTTAAATAAAAATTATTTATAAAATTAAGAGTGAAAAATTTATAATTCTTTTTAGAAAATCAACATCCTCTTAAGTGATTTGGAAAAAGTTCAAGTAATTGAATTGAAATTGCTATTTTGTGTATGTGTCTGTGACAAAATTTGTAAGGGATTTTTTTTAACACTAAACCCTCCACTCTAGGACAGGGTGTCTGTAAAAGAATTACACTGCAAAAACTTTCAATCAAATACATAATTTTATTATACACATATTAGAAATATTTAGCATCATTTTGCTTCATACGTATTTCTGAGTAAAAATTTAATTTAATTTACGCAGTATCACAGCTGCTTGATATCAAAAACAAAAAGAAAAAACAAAAAAAGTATATTTGTGTAGTTCATAAGTATTTCTGAGGATAACAACAACTACAACGAAAAGGTATGTTTGTGTGAGTTTGAATTGTGTTATTTTTTATTTTTCCCTTTTTTCTTTTTTGAAATATTTATGCATAATTTTTTGGGGCACATTTACTGGAATGAAGAAAGCTTTTCTTTTTTATATTTCCTAACTATGAGTTGACAATCTCTTACCCAAAGCAGCAGAAATTAAATATTTTATAATCAATCATATCTTTTTTTTTAGTTTCTTTCAACATTGTTTGTATCTTATGGCTCGTATAACAAATTTTTCTCTGGATTCCACAGAAATTTTACTAATTTTTATTAATGATATTGATGACATTTTATTTCGTTGATTGATTTGATTAAAGGATTTCTGCTTATTGCATTTATTAAAGAAGGAAAAATAAATAATCATCTCTTTTCTTCAAATTATTATCTTAGGCATACGAGTATTGATGTTTAATAATACGAAACGGTTGATATGATATATATACATATATATATATATTGCACTTTATTTTAAATTAATAATTTAAACTAGTTTGTTGAACTATTATAATTTTCAAAAAAAAAATATATTTGTTGTTAAGGGCACGTCCGATTTCGATTAAAAAAATCCGTTACTATTGAACCAGCTGATGATGTACGTCTGACATGTAGAACTGTTCCAATAGATTCTAAGAACAAAATTTTTCACTACTTTGTGTACTAAATTATTAATATAGATGTGACTTGAAAGTGGCAGCTGTGACTATTTTATGCAATTATTATTTTTACATCAGTTCAAGCAGAAAAAAACATATCCTTTATTATCGTCTGCAACTTTAAGGATAAATTTTAGAGGAAAATATACATTGAGGACTCGAATATACACCAAAATAAATATAACAAAAGTGCAGCCTTCTAGCTCTTTGCGCCCGATAGAACTTTGAATTTGCAACATAGTTTTATTTGACAATCGATTTTACAGCTGACAGTGGCTTTTTGGTTAGTTTGGATTGCTATTTTATAGTGAATATATTCACGTTAGACCAACACTTACAAATTGTTTTAATCTCAAAAATACTAAGAAAAAGCACTGAAAGAAAATTCGAAAAAATTTCACGTTATATTTTTAGTTGACCATCAAGATCATGCGATTTACCTCCGTTAAATTAATTTCTTGTCGATGAACCAGAGACGATTGAACACTTAGAACACAACTTTTGTTGATTTATTGACAAAATGCGACTGCAAATATTGCGAAAAGTCTATGAAAAATGTACATGCAGATTGCACCATCTACGCTCCAACCGCGGCAAAGAATTATGCACGATGTTATATTCCATAAATATTGGATAGATTGTACTTTCGTTTAAAATAAAATCGTTTCTTTTAATTCAAAAAACAAAAATGCGACTCTATTTATGAAAATTCCTTTCTTTAGTTTTCTTAATATTTGTGGTGATATGAGATTTGGCTCTAGAATTATTCACCAAAATATTAACTTAATCAGCGACTCTAAAGTAATAACTGCATATTAGATATTTTAAAGTTATATCAAATAAAAAAGTTTCTCCAAAATCTAATAGATGAAACTAATACTGATATATTTATGTTCAAATGCATTTCTCCTTTAATGCAACTTCGTAAAAAATTGATTTTTGAGTTACAAACTCAAAATTATTCGTCGTATCGTTCTTCATCTTTGTGAAAAATTCATACCAGTATCTTATTTACTCTGGAGGCGAGAATATTTTTTTTATTTTTTCAATGAGTTGTTAATAAATTAAAAAACTTTAACGCATCTTTTTAAAAACGACTATTTTAGGAATATGACTATGTTGCAATAATTAAACGATATATACACATATCCACAGAACTGGTTCAAGATGTGAGATAACTAGTAGTAATATGCATTCTGGTACAAGTAATTTAAGATATAATAAACTTTTTATCAATTCGATTATTAGCATTGTCTGCAATAATTAAAAAAAATAGCACTTAGTATTATCCACATACACGTAAAACTTGAGATCATTTCTAGTAAAACCGTGTAATCACAACTGGCGTCTGGTTGATTCTCTTTTTTTCTGACGAAGTATAAATCTATTTATTTATTTGCAAAATTGTAACTGACAGTGCTAGTGAATTAATGAAATTAATAGCCAAGCGTATAAATAAAAATAATGATATGAAATGAATAATACTAAGACATTATAATATAATAATACAGAAATACATAGTTGATAGTAATAAAAATGAACCGCGACAAATAAACTAAGAATATTCATCAAAATGTGAAAATATTTATTTAAAAAATAAACACCTTTGCATTGCCCATATTTTGAACATAGTTTGGCAAGGAATTCCAGATACTTCTGGTATATATAAAAAACTGTCGTTGTTACACCAGGCTCTTAAATCTATATTGAACGATTTTCCTCCCTCGATTAGATCTAGCGAATTTGATCCTACTAAACAAATATATTGGCTGCTTAGACGTACATAATTATTTTATGTAAAAACGTGAGGCATTTAAGTTTTAATACATTTTCAAATTTAAGTCGAAAAATCTGGAAGGAATATAGCAAAATGTGGTCTCGACGACTTTGTAAGAATACATATCTTGCTATATTGTTATAAGCTGTCATAATCGCTGTCACAGTTCGCAAAAGTTTCACAGCCATATAGAAGTACGGGAACTGAATAGATTTTTGTAAGTTGCATACGTATGGTGAGTAGGGTCGAATCTATGACAGCCCACAATGACATTAATATGATTTGACCACGTTTAACAATTATTAAAGACAACGCCAAGGTTGGATGCTGATTTAACAAAGTCAATTTTGTTTCCTTTGATATTTAGCTCAGGTACGTCAAACTCTCTATAATTATAATGCATTTAGACTTGGAGGGAGCCCATTTGCATTAGTCCAGCTATCAATATCGTTCGAATCACTATTTATATTGCTTACAGTAAACCTCAAATTTTCGATACGTGTACTCATGTAAAGCTGCACGTCAAAGAAATTCAAGTTAGAAATCTGCTAAAGAAATTTCAATGCAGAAAAGGTTAAAATGCAATTTGGTTTCATGAAAGCTAGAAACTGCTACAGCCCTTGTGGATGTAGTAGAAGATCTAAGATCGAATCTCGATGCCAACATGCTATCTTTTTAAGTACTTCTGAGCCACAGTAAAGCATTTGATACGGTGGTAGTTCATAAAACTTACTTTTCAAGTTCAGCGTAGTCTTATATGTTTCTATCTTATGAACAGGTCGTGTTCATCTAAATAATAATATATCAAAATCACTTACTATTAATAGAGGAGTTCCCCAAGGTTCTGTACTGGGACCTCTATACATTAATGATTTACTTCTAGCTTCTAGCTTTAATGAAACCAGATTGCATTTTCTTCATTGAAATTTCTTTAGCAGATTTCTAGTTTGAATTTCTTTTACTTTATCCATATCAATTAATTGTGTAATCTTTTAATTAAGTCCAACCAAGGTCAAGTATTTGGCAAGTTGAGTATGAAATATGATGTTTTTTTATGTTAACTAAATTACACATTTCATATGACCGGAGATTTTCCTCTTCGAGCATAATAATTTGCATTTATATTGCGTTCAAGATTATATTTTAATTGTATTTAAGCCCTATAGCAAGACAAAACCAAAATTTCTTTCAACTTAAATGAAAATTCGAAATTAACTAAACCTAATTTTGTATGAATGTAATGTAAATTAAAGTAACAAAATACATTAAAACTATTGAATTTATTACAATGTATTTGAATTTTTATTTATATTTGTATTTTGATAGTATTGAGAAAAGTTTTATAATTAGGAAATGTACACACATACATACATATGTTTATTACACACTAGTGTTGGTTTCAACAAATAACCAGAAGAAGCTAAGAAGTCAACCCCAAAAAAAAAGACTATCAAAATTGAGTCTAAAATTTAATGTTGTCAAACGTGCAGAAAAATTTTTATTTACAAATATTTAATTTTTTTCGTATGCAATCATGAAAGTTATTACAGAATTTAAACGTATATAAAATTTTCTTTCACCATTCAAAATTTTCTCTTCAGAGCTTTGTTTTGAGAAATAAGTCCTTCAATTAGTTTGCAATATCGCTGAAATATAAGCAGTTAATCCTTTGTTTATTTTCTGATTTTAATGTGGCGCACTGAAAAATTGGGCGAAAGACACAAAACTGTGTAAGAAATAAAATAACTAAAATTTTATGATAAATTTTTATTAAAAAATGCTATGAAGCTAAAGCATAAATTTCAAGGCTAAAAGATGAAAAAATTACGTTCTGAATCCAGCCTCGAAAATTGCAAACGTTGCCAGTTTCTGTTGCGGTTTCTTATCATTATCTATTTTTTTCATAATTATTATTTATTGAATCTTCGATATAAATTGAACTAACAATAAGTGTACAAAACTTAATACAAAAATAATTATTTATAAAATTTAAACTCTTTTATCGGACTGTACACTTGTTATACTTTTAAAGTGTATTTTAAAACATGTTTTAAAACAATTTTCTGAAGTGCACTTTAATCGAAGTTAATGCTTTTACTAGGGCTAACATTTTATGTTATTTTTAATAACTTAATACTATTGAGAAGTTTCCATTCGGATTTTCGTTACAACGCAATACTTTTAAGGAATTTTTCAGATTAAAGTGTTTTATTTCTATTCAATATTTTACCAGACTAGAACTTGCGTTTGCGACAGTAGACAAATATCCATTCTTTTGGGTTTCTTCTGCCATTCTGGAGGAGTAAATAAAGCTATACGCTGACTTACTCTGTTGTTTAAGCATTTAATTTTTTCATTCAATTAAGTTATAAAAATACATCTCTAAATATGTCGGGTAACTAGTTTTAATTGCAGAGTATCCGAAAAAAGAGGTAACACTTGATATCAACTACTCAATACTGATACACATGCATATAGTTTTTAATACCAAGCATTTTTTATTAATTTTTTATAGGTATTAATTTTATAAAATTTACAAGGATTTAATACTTATGAATTAGGAAAACAAATCTTTAAAACAAAAAAAAACATTTTCTTCATTCATTCAAAAGCCCCATCAACAAAACTGTTAAATTAAATAAAATAAAATTGAGTATGTAAATACTCATTTATTCATACACACACTTGTGCAGACGCTTACTGATATCGAAAATTATTCTCACTGTAATCATGGTCAACATCATTGAGGCAAAAAACCACAATAATGCACATAAGTGCACAATTAATTACAAAAAGCAATACAATATCATTTGGCAAATGGTTGCTAAAAAACAATTATACTTATGTAACCAAACGGCACCCAGCAAACATTTGCAATTGATTTTTTAATATATAAATATATTCCCCTTTGTAAAATTTTGTATGTTAATGGAAATCGTTGTACAAGTGCAAGATCGGTTTTCAGTTCTTTATAAATAAAATTTTTTATTTATTCTCAATTTAAGTTTAATTAAAACAGCATATTTTCTTAATTTTTGAATATGAATTTAGGTTTTTATCTGCGTATGTGATTAAATCGGCAACAATGAAATATACAAAGTTTTATTTTTATTCAATGATAAAAAGATAACCGGCTAACCAGTCTACTGTGAATAACTTAATTAATTTTCAGTAGAATATTAATTTGATTTTCAACAAAATCATGAGCTTGTTTGTGTTGTTTGAGATAAATCGTCGGTATCCTGCAAAAAAGTTCTAAGTCCAATTTTTTGCGAAATGGAGTTAATGATGCAGAAGTGCCTTAAAAGTCATAACCTACGTGCTGTAAAAAAATCCCATGCATTTTTAGGATATTTTTTTAGCTATTGTATTAAAACAAATTATTCTATATCCAAAGCACCCAAACATGTAGAGCAAAAAAGTACCAAGTGAACTTCTAAGTAAAGGAAATCCTTATAATATAACTCAAATGCGGCTTTCCGATTTTCTGGATTTATCAAAGCTATCAGAGTTTATAAAAATCAAAATTTAGACGAAAATTGGGATAAAATAAACTGGTTGAAAGTAAAATCTTTTAGGTACCAAAAGATTAAAACTAGAGTAATAGAGTATAAATACGCCCATAGTGAAACATATAAAGAAATACGTGTTTTTGGTAAAGGTCGGCCCATGAATTTGAAAAAAGTCAACATTAAAAAGGTGTATAAAAGCAACCTTCCTATTAGTATCAAAAAGAAGAAAAATTTACGTAATCTTTGTACATCAGGATCCATACCGGAGGAGTTTCATCACTGGTGCCAAAGCTTGAAGGCATGCAAAACCGTCGGAAATAAGGCCCCAGAACCGGATATATATGATAAATCAGAATCAGATCAAGATGTACCAATTTAATACAAAGATTATAAAAAAATATTTTCTTAAAACATTTCCATGTCCATAAAATAATATTTGTTAATACAAATAATAATATGTCTAAGATAATATGTTGTATTACATTTCATTTTTGTATAAAAAAATTAAATAAATTAAACTGAATTAAATTTTTTGCTTTCATTTTAAAGTTAAGCCATTTAATTATTATATTCTAATATAAATTTTCAAATCTAAGCTATTTAAAGATTTTTCCGGGGCCATAAACTTTAAATCGCCAATAACTCAGAAAAACAATTATGTGTCTTAGGACTTTTTTGCAGGATACCGACGAAATGTAAATAATGTACAAATGCCTAAATATGTATGTACAAATGCCATGAATATATAGAAGCAAAAATACGTAAAGGTGGGGCAAAAGATGTCACCCATTGTTTTGTGGTAGTATATCTTTTATGAATGAAAAGCTTTTGGCGTTTTAGCCTTTGGATAATGTTTATTTGACGGCTTGGTTCTTTTCTATTAGGCCGAGAAAATGATATTGGACAAGTGTTCGCCTCCAGAATTGAAACTGTACGGGTCCTATTTGTTTAATTTTCTATTACTCTTGACAGAACTTCCGACGGTAGGTTTTCGTATTATTGACGGATATAGTCTTTAAGAGCTTAAAAATTTTTTAGTTTGATTTTTAGACTCGTGACTTTCAAAAACCACCCAACAAAATATTGAACTGCTAGAATGAGTTGAGCGTTGGCGGTCAACATCCAACAACTGATGCACTGTCTTCACTTTGTAAGGGAACATCAAGTCAAGTCTTTCATCAAAATTTTCCGATTGGTACCTAATTATATAGCCAATCATATGGTTGATACTCCAAAGTCTTCTGTGACAGCCACAGCCGCGATATAATTGGCAAAACGGCAACTCCGGGCCCGACTAGATCTTGCAGCATCTCATGTTGTCTCATACTCTTCAAGGTTAGCGGCTGAACGTTTTAGTGTTTGCCCAGTTGTGGTTGGACGATCGGAAAATCGTTGTAGAAAATCACAGCACGCTAACACCGCCGAAGCATTATTCCGTAAAAAATCTACACAATTATTCCGCGTTTCATGTCATGTTGAGTGTATTATGTACCTGATAACTTCACAAAAATCAAAGCAGAATTGTCATTTGCCATTTGCACCAATTATAGCATTGATGACAGTTCTCTCACATGTTGGATGGACTTTTCCGCACATGTGTATGTGTCGTCTTTTTTGTTGGTTGTTGCTGCCTTATTAACTATTACCTGCCGATCTGCTCTCGTTTCTACTTCACAATGTAAGTATTGTACGGCATTTATATAAAAGTTAATTTATTAATTTTGTATCATTAAAAATAATATACTTCTGAAGCATTTTTATAATCAGTGAGTAGAACGTGACACTTTCAAAAGTTTTTTATAGCATTTTATCAAAATTACAAAAAAATAAACAATAAAAAGTACTTTTGAGAAACCCCATAAAACCTAAACTTATTTGTTATTTTTTACGAGTATTTAATATTGTATTATAAATGCCTTGTGTCTGTTGGAGGAAACTGTATTGACCAGCTGGGTTTCCTACAAATGTTATTGGCATAATTTACAAATCTCTATTCAAGTCTCTTCTTACTTAAGTTAGTTATAAATATTTAAAAAGTTTCTAAGAATATCTTCGAAGAACAGTTGAAACATGTGGAAGCAATTGCACCGAAAGAAAAACTTAATGAATTTCTGCTAAAAAATTCATTTTTTTAAAGATCATCGTTCTTATAAATTTGAGAACGATTCCTTAGTTAAGTATAAGATTATGCACACTACGATGGCATTGTTTCAAACATTTAAGCGCTGAATCTATTTTAATATGGATGAAAAACTTTAACGGAATTAGAAATTGTTTATTCGATCTTTAGAACGCGTATTGTTCGCCAACGAAACTGCACAAAATATTGATTGAACGTTTCAATATCTATTTTAATTAATGATTGGATAGAATATTAATTGTTCCTCATACTCATCTCAAAATCAATTATTTTCATTCTGCCATGGAAATAATGCTGTTTACAGCGAAAAATTCAATTCCTATCAGGTTTATTTAGAACTAAACGTGAATTTTTTATGTGAAGGTCCTGTCCTTATATGAAACATTACTTAATTGATTGAACGAAATTCTTGCTTATGTAAATTTTGACCATAAAATAAATTGATTTTCATATGAATTTTTATTTTCAGTGTATAGCAAAAATAGAATAAACACTTTCTTCTTGATGGCTTAATAAGAATTAATGACATAAACTAACAGAAGTTTGAAGAAAACCCGCTGAGTTCATTTTGTGGACTGTCAATTTACAGCATTAAGACAATGAAACTAAAGTAATTTATTGGTTTTTGCATGCGACTTGATTAAATTATCTGCTGGAATATCAAGCTTAACATTTAATATTTATATTCCTAAATGATATCAGCAATTCTCTTAAAGGGCAAATAAAAAAATTAGAAACCCAAGCACAATAATGCAACTGGCTGTGTGTGGGCTTAAGCAAACACTCACACCTTGAAATTAAAATCAAACACAAATCCACAGTATGTGGTGAAGGAACAAACAAAGAAAATAAAATAAGCATTTCTGACACAGGCAGAGAAACAGACGCGTGTGCATGGTCAACACTCCCATCTCTGGAACTGCACTTAGCATTTGACTGGTATGTACATGTGTTGGAAGACAAAAGGTGTGAATAGCATTGTATGAGTTGTTTGGTTGTTTGTTATGCTGTGTTTTTGCTATCGGTGTGTCTTTGTTTGTTGGTTAATTAACCGCTGAATAATGGCATACGAAAATGTCATCAAATTTTGTTAACCTCAAATCAAAATACCTTCAAAATATTTAAGAACTACAGTGAAGATTGGACAAGTTAAGCAATTTATTATTAAGCGATTAAATTTAAATTTACTGACATGGTAATGTCGTGTAATGAGCAAATTGATTAAAATACTTCGCGGTTCTTTAAAGCAGTCGCGGTCGGATTCAGGGGTGTGGGAAAGCAAAATCAAACAACAAAACATTTAAAAATATGTGGCATGCAGAAAGCTTAGACTTATTAAATAAATACTATGCAAACATTTTACACAAACAGCAAAATATACATTTTTTTAGATAACACACGCATCAAAGTTTTTTCTATAACAGACATCTTTCGTCATAGGACAATATATGGAATCATTAATTACATCAATATCGCTTGCAAATATTTTTTTCTTGTTTTATCAGTTTGTAATAAAATGTAGTGTATCGTTCGTTATATGAGCATCGCCTGCTTATGAGACAACTTAATTTTTCTCACATCATCTTAGACTTCTTTAAGATCGAGTGATTGAAAAAACTTATTAAAAGGAAACGCAATTTTAATTATTTTTTAGCCTCCGACGTTATATGTTCAACGGGTATTTCTATGTATTTTTTCTAAGATTAAATTTTTTATT
The DNA here is from genome assembly GCA_956483585.1 of Gymnocheta viridis. Lineage (NCBI taxonomy): Eukaryota > Metazoa > Arthropoda > Insecta > Diptera > Tachinidae > Gymnocheta > Gymnocheta viridis. Next base: position 68,030,292 of record OY101442.1, on the reverse strand, counting down.
GAAATTAAATTTTTGGCTTGAGTTCAAATCTGAGTTTACCCATTTCTTCTTGATTTTTAAGAAATTGTTTTCGGATAAATTTATTATTTTATTAAGAGAGTACTTTTATTTGAAACAATTTATTCATCAGACTAGTTCAAAGCTACTCGTAAATTGATACTAATACTTTTTGCTAAATGGAAATTCATTTATTTCCCTTAATTGTATATCTTGTCGATGATCGTGTTGTGGTGGTGGAAAAATATCGGATTTGCTCGGTATCGAATATATATGCTTTTGATTCTGTTTAAAAGTAAGAAAAATTACTAAAGTTTTCGTATAATACCTATTTTCGACGATTATAGGAGGGGTTACTTTCAAGATAATTGACACAAAATTTCCCATTTTTGCTTTGTTATATAAAAATCATCCGGTTTTCATTATTTTTGCGCAATTCGTACTCTTTATTTTATAAGAGTTTGGTTGGGAAAATTTTCTAATTTCTTAACTTTTCCATGATTTATTTGCAATTTCTATCCGATTAATCAAAGTCTTCTGATACTTCCAGAAGTACATTAGATGTTTTGATGATTTTCTTCACGTTTAAATGCAATGCAAGAGTTCACTCCTAATATAAAAAGGAGAACCGATTGTTATGTATTCACTTCTAACAAGCACTGGCTGTCACGGCGATCGGCTATATTTGGCATATGCAGATGATTTTCTAAATTTTAATTTGAAGTTTTGTCATGAAGTTGAAAATAGAATTTATAATGTGACCTGAAGGTTTCTTATAGGTTCTTAAGTAGCGACATGTCGAAAGATTATGTATTACAGTGTTAGTGGATCCACAAAATATACAGGTGTTGGCAAGATTTCTTTTTTAGTAGATGAATGTGAGTAGCGTTGGTGTGACCCATACGCAGTCTTGGGAAGATTTCAATCTTGCTTCACATATGTTGGCTAGTCATGTTGGTGTAGTGTAATGTAGATTAATTTAACAAAAGTGGGGATGATGGTATTCTCTAAGCTTATTTGCACTTTGTATTGTAAGTTTATTTATAATTGTGTTACGAAGGTCATTTTTCGTTATTAGATCTCTGACAATATGTGTAAAGCAGCCGCGTTTGGCACCTGATTCAGCTAGGCTATTATTTCTTATACCAACATGACCCGAAACCCATTATATTTTTACTTTGTTTTAGAGTTTATTAACATGATAAAAGATAAGACAATTTTGTTGTTGGTTTGATTGCTATATATGTATAACGCTTGGATGTTCCAGCGGTATCTGCTGTATAAATGGAGGAATTATGAGTATATTACCAGTTTGTTCAAAGACAGCGTATGCGCCGCTTTCTTTATATTTTGATGCGTCAATGTTGCCAGTTATGGCAACGTGATGAAGAATCCGGTGGTACTTTTAGGCTCTCAAAAAAATCAATATTTTTAGATTTTTTTTAGGTTTTCTATAATTTCTATCTTGAGCGTCACACAGCAAATATGTATAAAAAATCCCTAAAAATGCAAAAATATTTGAAATTCAAGCTTACTACGATGTCCTTTTGCTTCTCAAGATTGACTTTTGCGAAAATCACCTTTTCGATTATAAACACAAAATCACGATTCACCTTGATTTTTCATTTTTTTAAAGTGACTAGATATTTTAAAATTTTAAGATGAAAATATGCAAATTTTTGTTAAAAAAGACTTGAACTTAGAGGTTACTTGTAAAGTAATAGGCTTGTAACAATGTATTAAAAAAAACTGCAAATATAAATGTTTTAAGGAAAAAAAAATAAGTGTGACGCTCAAGATATTTTGTGACGATCAAGAGATTTTGTTGCACGTAAACAAGAAATAATCCCAAATTTAAAGTTTAACGAAAAAAAGTTTATTCATTTACAAAAAGTAAATTAAAAAAACAAAAGTTCTTCAAAAAACTAAAATTTTCATAAAAAACTAAACATGTACATATTCTTTGATGTCTTTAACAAAAATGGAAAAAAGGAAGTAATTCTTGAAGAAACTTATACACATATGTAAATATTTGACGCAAAACAATAACTTAACTTAATTTAATTTATAAATTTTCATTCGAATTCTTATTCGGAATCTGTATAAACTTCATGAAATGCCAAGCGGCTTTGTTTTTTTATTCTCATTCATTTTCATGTCACCTCTTTTTATCCGTTTGTCGTTGCTATTTAAAAACAGAATCAGTCAGTAACAATAAAAATTAAACTCAAATATACCACGATTACACCTTTCTTTCTTCTTTCTTTTATATTCGTCATTACGCGCTTTATCGAGCTTTATTTTCTCTCGATATCTCCGTGCTCTTTCAGCCGCCGTTAATTTTGTTGTTTTACTCTTGAAAATTAAAAAATAAAATCAAAATTAAGCATTTTAAGCTTTGAAGCAATATAGGTACCATATATCAAAAGTGGTGCTCATGAAATATTTGCCTATTTCGGTTTTTTTCGTAGGCAATTTATTTCTAAAATTCACAAATTATAAAAAAATGAGTTGAAACCATGTAAACAATGATTGTCAACTTCAATTTTTTACATTTAATATATTCACTTTTAAAAAAATTAGAGTGACACATGAAATTTTATCGCGCCCTTACCATGGTGTTCACAAAAACTACGCAAATGCACACATTTTTTAATAGATTTTTTTCGCTTTTTCACTTTTGTAATAATTAAAGTTTGTATTTTCCTTACGTTATTTTCTTTATTTAAATGCAAATTGAAAAGTAGTAATATTACTTGAACTATAAAAAAGTGACGCTCAATGCAAATTGTGGGGACAACCTTTCTTTGCAAAGCCAAATTCGCACTAATTAAGTTTTGCCGACTATAACAAATCAAAACACAAGAAAGAAACGCAATAATTCGAAAAGTGTTATTAAATGTTGCATATTTACTTTTTTCTTGATTTTATTTTATTTTGTTTACTAAAAATTCTCACGGGGGACACATGCTTTTATGGAAGGAGTCAGAGGGATAAACAAAACACCATTCTGAATAAACAAAAAACAAACATACAAATTTAAGAATTACGTTTTTTTATTACATATTCCACGCTGATCTGATTTTTTATCTTTTTTTTACCAAAAATAGTAGTGTAAAGTGCGGGGACACAAAAATTGCGTTTTTTTACGTCTCGATTTTATACTCGTCTACTAAAACACTACGCTTGATCTTTTTAATCATTTCCTTACACCACTTGAGCGGTTAATAAATTGGGTGGTATCCAACGAGGAGAACTTGTAAAATCGAATGTATTGAAGTGGAACTAATGTGCAGGGATGCCTCTATCTTACAATATGTCACATGACGGTTTTGCATTATCAGTTCATGCACTCATCAACAACTATTTTTGAACGACTTTCCCGCATTCTTCGGCGACGGAACTACGACCACGATTGAAGTCACTATACCACCGATATACTGCTGTTTTTAATGGTGCTTTATCGCAATACAAAGAACTGAGTTCATCGTCACATTTTTGTTGAGATAATCCACGTCGAAAGTTGTGAAAAATAATCCAACGAAAACCTTCTCTTGAAATTTCCATTTTTTTGTCAAATCGATTGTCTGAACTCACTGTAAAAAAAAACAAATAGCACTTGTACATCAAAACGTTGTGAGTTCATTTATGCTAAAAAAATATCATACTTTATTATGACTTTAGTTGTTGAGATTAGTGTTGCCAGTTCCCGAAATATAAATAGTTCCCCTCGTATATGAATTGTTGTCAAATAACAATGTTTGGTGTTTTATTTATAGAACTTATCTCTACAGATAAGTAAGTTGTCGTTAATTATTATTTACAATCAATTATGAACACTGTTTTCTAAAAACATGTTGCAAAATTTGAAATTCCTCTCTTAATTTTTTAGTTCGTTCAATCTTCTTTGAATTCTCTCAATTAGTTGTTGCAAAATTAAGTGAAAATATAAACTACAGGTTTTTGTTGGCACTTATGTTTGCGGCATATATGCAAAATATATAATTCAGTAAGATAAATTTTTGCTCCGGATACTTGTGTCCAAGATTCAATATCGGTGCATACTTTTTTTAAACATATCCTTGATTTTCGAGTTATCGTTGTTTTTGCACAGAATAAAAAGTATTATCAGTATTTGTGGGTTTTGATAATAGTACTATTGATTGAATGCAATTTGAAATAGAATGACAGATAACGGTATTCCATGCGATATTCCGTTTTGTTAGAGGAAACTCTTCGGCTTATTGTGACTTGAATTGTTCTTCCAGATAGAAAAAACTTCACATAATCAATGAGTTTAGGGCCGGCATCCGAGTTTCTTAATGTGTATAATATGATGTGAACTCCCATGCGGTGGAAAGCTTTCTCAAAATCAATACTTAGCAATAATGTGTGGTTTTTACGTGATAGAGTTTTAGCCATATACTGGTCGATATGCAATAATACATCTGTACAACCTTTACTTGTTTTAAAGGCAAGTTGGTTTAAGATAATATAAGATTTTTCTTTACAATATGTCACTTAATAGGATTAGCTATAACACTTTTCAAAACTTCGGATAGGCATGGTAAAGGAGAAATGGGTCCATATCCAGAGGCTGAAGTTCAGTCTTTATTGGGCTTGGGTATAGCTTGCAGCTTCTTGCACTTTTCCAAACTGTATCTGCTTAGGTGTTTAATATGGTATGATATGCGGCCATGGCCGGGTGTAGTTCCCTTAGAATTTTTTGAGAGTTGTTGTTAGTACGCACATTATTACAGATGAGTCGATTGTGTGAGTAACAAACTCTGGATAAAAGTTCTTGTCCAGAGAATATTCGGAACATTTAATGTGATTATTTTCGAACAATTTTGTTGTTAATGGTTTCTTTAATCCAAAGTGATTATTATTTTTGGCTAAAGTTCGTAACATTTTTAGTCAGAAAGAATTGGACATGAGATAACAAAGCAACAAGGGAAAATTTTAACACCAATTAATTTCAACTTACACGGCAGAACAGAAACAACGTTGTTTTTCGGGAGCCGCTAAACTCCCATCATCAGTGTTCATGTTTTGAACATTGTTTTGCGAAAAATTTAGCAATATTTTTGTATCGGTAATGATGCCACTGCCAGTTTTTATTCTGAAATAAATTTTAATTAAAACTGCTTGACAGAATAAGTATATTTAAGTCTTTTTTGCTGTTTTATGTAATAAACCAAAAAATTACATCAAAGGAAATAAAAAAAATCAACTCTTAAGTATACTTATAATCAAACTGGATATAAATATAAACAAATTTACATATACATACATACATGAAGTTGTATTTGTGTGTTAGTTATGCAAAGAATATAAATTTTTAGGTATTTGCGAGTACGAATAAGATTGTCTTCGTCACTATTCGGAAAGACGAATATTCAATTTAAAATTTTGCGAAAAGAAATCTAAAAAGTAATATATTTGAAGTTTAGATGAAAATAGGAGAGACTTTTTCACTTAATCTTGAAATATTTTATTTTGCAGAACAAATTATGAAACACACTACTATCGATATTGATATTGCGACAACAATAAATCACTTTCTTTTTTTTCATGATCGACACCATGTTCCATTTATTTTTGAGATTGAATTTGAAATGATCGACTTCTAACTTTGATTAATCTATTAAACATTTTAGATTTTCTTGGCTTACATACTTGCAGATTTTATTTTTCTCATTTTCTGGGTGTGCCTTTTATCGGCAAATCAAAGTGAATATTTTAAAAAATAATTTAAATCCTCTCAGCTTATTATATTACATTTTTTTCAAGCGTTTTGTAGTTGACGAACTGATAATAACATTAGTTGAAATTTGATATTTTTGAAAGAGCTTATCACACAGAAAATTTAGGAATTTGCTTGAAGACGGCCAAACAACTTTAAGTTCTCGTGGTCATAATTGTAAACGTAAATCGAGATTGCGATACACGATGAATTCTCGTGAGTACCAGTGAAAGTGATGGTGAAAACTACAACTTTCAACTTAGTTTCTGAATTCCCGCCCATCCTTTAATTCTAAAAAGTATCGCGAAATATTTAACGAAAAAATGGGTCTAATAATGCAAAGTAAATAAGTAATAAGCCCGTAGTGAAGCAATATTTAGTCATTCCACCGCCAAGTGTTCCAAGAGCGCGGATGGTTATTGGTGCTGCGTATCGCAATAGACTTGAAGGAGAAAATTTATCGAAACTTTTATTTTAGAAGTTCAATATTCCTCTAGTGGAGCTTGTTTATAAATTTAAAATATTAGATTTCCTTAATATTCGCAAAATATTCGTATGAATTTGGCGAATATGAATAGGAATATTAAAATTAGGAGAATATGAATATGAATTCGAGTGAATACATCACTAACATCGATGTACCGAGGGTTAAAATACAAGGATTTTTTTTTTAATATTCTATTTAGGCCCTGATAGTTTTTTTTCTTTTCGAAATATTGGTTATCATAACAGCGCGGTTCAAGATGGGTCGCTTTACGTTTGAACAACTTTAAGAAATATTGCAAACTCATTATCGTTTGTCGAAAATGATCGAAAATCGTGTTATCAGCCATTTTGACAATATCAATTCATCGCCTCGGAACTGCCATTGGACCCCTTTATATTTTATCGAGCGAAGTAGAACCACAAACCAACAGGTCCAACAATGTCATGGGGAATTGGAGTGGCACAATAAGCTACTGCGAACTCAGGCGCGGCAGTCGCTGGAATGAAATCGTGTTCCATAAATAATGAGAATATTTAATATATCTAACAAAGTCATAATATACCAAAAGAAAATAAGTTTAGTTCATTTTATTTAATTTTTAAAAGCATTCTTGTATTTAGACCACCCGGTATGCACAACTATGTTTAATGCAAATACACAGGTTTATTCTCAAATTGCTTATAATAATGTAATTTATATATAGTATGCATGTATGCAATCTAAAATATCTTAACATACATATGCACTTATGTACGAGTATTTACATACGCTGTTATGTATTGTAGTATGTTTGTACATGTTTTGTATAACATCTCATAAATATTCATATTTACCACCAAAACAGCTCAGGCATTAAAAGAAGCTGAAATATATTTTTTACAATATCCTACCAACCATTTTTATATTCAGAAAAAAAAACCTTTGCTGTTGTTGTTTATCTTTCTGTTTGTTGTAGAATTTTTTCCACTCTAATAGAACATTGTACAAAAAAAAACAAAAAAAAACAAAAACAGCAAACAGAATAATGAACTAAATTTGTAATAAAAAAGAAAAAAAGTTCAACCACTTGGGCGCCATAAACGAACGATTTGAGCACTTAAAGTTTTTTGAATGGAAAAACTCGTATAGACACCCTACTTTTGTGTTTATGGTAATAAACATGTTTGGCATACATGGCTGCCTACTTAGCTCCAGCAATGAAGTAATATAAATAATACAAATATTTATCAACATGTTTCCAACCCCATAACGCATCCAATCAAAACCCACCCAATATGTTTCTTAAATCAAGAATGCATTTCCTGGATTAACATTTTCTTCGAACAGACTTGATTTAATATTGTTATTTCATATTTGCTTTTCTATTTACTTTCTATTTCGATTTTAATTTAATATTTTGTTTTTTTTATGTTTTGGGGGAGCCCCTGATTCCTGCCTAGACCCTGGGTGTTGCTGCAGACAAGCCAAAAAAAATCTCTAGTATCGAAACTAGGGTGATCGACTCGATTTTTCAACCGGTGTTTTTCCAATACGGCTGCAGTGTTTTTCGAAATTTGGATTTTTTGACTGTCGAATAGTCAAATTTTTTTTATAATTAAAAAGCCGGCTCAGTCGAATACTTTTCGATTTATATATTTTTCCAATAATATTAGTTTTTACTATATTTAAATTTAGACGAACGTTTTCTGTTGATTTTCTGAGTATTTTTTTTTTGTGAAAAAGTTCTAGGTATTTTTTGGGATTGCGAAATAATTTTATGAGGTGTTAGCAGGTGTGCAATGGAAATCAAACTCCAAATGTAAAAAGTGTTTTTTAATTTTGTTGACATCCATTGCAGACCAAAAATGAATAAACGGTAATAAATCTGTATCTTTGAAACTTGCGATCCAATTACCAAATGGCGTATGTAAGAATCATAGAAGAGGACTTAAGCTTTGCGAATATTTAAATTTGAAGCACCCTGTTGAAACATACGATGGCCTACAGGGTGTCAAATTGATTACCTCGTGCACGTAAGACTTTGTTGGCTTCATAGCTTTTACAAATATTATTTTTAATTTTGACAAATTTACGCTTTTTGTAACTTTTATTAGTAGATAACGAAAATGAATTATATTTCACGAAAATTTCCTTAATACTTTCTATTGTAAATTTAATAAAACTGCCCAACTGATGTCTTATTCTGGATTATTTTATAATTAATATATTACAACGTGTTACCCTGATGGAATTCAAGGAGAGAGGGATTACAAAAAGGAAGTTGAACATGACATAATTGTACGAATGTAAAGTCTACAAAAAATAAAGAATTCAGATTATTTGACATTACAGTGTTGCAATAAATTTTTCCCATATACTTTAAAAGCAACTAATACTTAATTCCATGTTTCACATAATATTGAAAGTGTTATTTTTAATACTCCCTCTCGCTTTCATAAATTGTATGTAAATATGTAAGTTTAATTTAATATATATATAAAGATATATTATTTTATTTTTAATAGTGTTAGCAAAAAATTAAATTTTTCTTTAGATAATGCCTTTGTCAGGATGTCTGCTGGTTGACTGGCACTTTCTAAGTATTGAACATTTATATCACCTTGCGCACGAATATCACAAGTGTAAAAATATTGAGCATCAATATGTTTAGTCCTGTTTGAAGAGTCTGGATTTTGTACCAATGTTATTGCTCTCTGGTTGTCGCATTTAATTGGTGTTGTACCCATCAAATTTATTCCAATGCTTGTCATTAATTTTCGAAGCCACACCACTGACTTTGTTGCTGCACATAAGGCTACAAATTTATTCTCTGTGGTTGAAGTAGCTGTAGTTGTTTGTTTCTTTGTAATAGGTCCACCGTTTATTGTTGCTATCCAACCTGATGTACTTCGTCTTGTATCTAAATCTCCAGCTCAATCTGCGTCACAGTACATTAATAAATTGGTGCAGTTCGAGCCAATATCAAATGAAATTCCTGTGTCTCTTGTTCCTTTTAAATATATAAAAATACGTTTAACACCTTGCCAATGAAGCCGTGTTGGATTTTCAACATATCGGCTCAATACACCAACACTAAAAGCTATGTCAGGTCGTGTAGAGACCATAAAAAACATTACCGATCCAATCTTGATGTACTCCAGAATCTTCTTCAATAAGTTCTTGATTTACTACAGAAGTTTCTTTTGAATTGCTCAAAGGACTTTTGTTTATTTTAAAGAAAAACAAACTCCTTATTTACGTACATAAATTTTCAGCAAAATAATATTAAATATTTACAGTCACTGGGCCTATAACCTGTTGTGGATTTAATAAAACTGCCCAACTGATGTCTTATTCTGGATTATTTTATAATTAATATATTACAACGTGTTACCCTGATGGAATTCAAAAAGAGAGAGGGCTTACAAAAAGGAAGTTGAACATGACATAATTATACGAATGTAAAGTCTACAAAAAAATAAAGAATTCAGATTATTTGACATTACAGTGTTTCAATAAATTGTTTCCATATACTTTAAAAGCAACTAATACATAATTCTATGCTTCACATAATATTGAAAGCGTTATTGGCTTGCAATTTTTTAATTTTGATTTTTCGCCTTGACTTTGCCCGCAATTTCATGAATATCTCCGGTAATAGCATAGACAAAATTAAAAAGAAAATATTGTATAATTTTCAACATTATTTTTAATAATTAGCAGAAAACTTTGATATTGTTTAAACTTTTCATTTGTTTTAATGAAAGTTTAATATAATACCTACAGTTGTTCTAAAAAATTTTTGGGTAAAGTTCCCTGGTGATCTGCGTTAGCAACAGTGAAATGCGCATAGGAACAATAATCAATTTCAATTTGTTTTTAACAAAATTATTAAGGTTTTAATAAATATGTAAAATTTTAATTTTGGGAAAAAGTGCGAATAAAAATTTAAAATAAAATAAAAATTGTTTTCTTTTTCGATATTTTAAAAGATAATACTTCAAAAAAGACTGCAGTAGAAATTTTAAGTTGATGAAGTCATGCGTGCTATATACAGCATTGGACTAATATTGAGAATTTTTTAACGAAATTTCAATCGCTTCTTTTTTTAAGCATGTAATTTTTCATTTTGTTTTTAATAGTTGGCTTGAATAATCTAACATTTAATAAAAATCACGAACTTTAGCCTTATTCATATAGCGTGTAGTATAAAAAATTGTAAATGATATGCTTTTTTCTAAAACATCTAACGCTTGTTCAACAAATTAAGGAGACTTAGAAAAATAATTTTTAATGTTTTTATTTTTTTTGTTTATTATTAAGTTTTGTTTCCGTTTTTTTCTTTTTGTAACGCAAGTTCAAATGAAAACGTTTTTATATATACATGCATATTTTTAGCTGCACGTTTTTACTTCTATGTATTTTGATGAATTTGCACATTTATTTGTACTTCATTTTGAAAACAAACTCATAGTTTCCTTATAGACATCCATTTCAACCACCATTTAATAAGTGTAAAATGTCTCGGCAAAATTTGTTTCAAGTATTTAATATAATTAAAAATTAAAAAAATTTGAATAGTTCTATTTGTGCGATCTTTTTGGATTAATTTATTAAAAAGCTTTAGTCAGAAACAAAACTTAACAGGAAAAGATTTCATTAATTACCACCATATGCATGCAAGTCAATTTAAAAACTCCTCTGCTCTGTCTATTGTATACAGTTTAATGAATAATTTTATTCTTTTTATAAAAAACTGTTTGTAAGCCACTACGCACAGGCGACTTAAAATATCTCATGGTTTATTTAAAATTTTCAAATTTCAAAATTTCAAGGGAAACTAAAAATATATGCGCAATATATTACAAAAACCTTCACACAGCAAACAAAAAGTTTTAATAAATAAGTTAGTTAGAGCATGAATAGACAGCAGTGGCTTGCCGCTTGTCCTCCTGCATGAAATGCCAATATGATTCCAATTAATTAATAAATCATTTTATATTTTTTAACGTCCCTTTTTGTTGATTTCGAACAAATTTCGTAACATGGTTTGTGCATTTTTCCTCAATGTGCATTAATAATCGTGTCATCATATTTTAAAATAATATTTGCATTCAGTTTTATTTTTTAGTTCTTCCCATGACTTTTTTAGGAAAATTTTCAAATAAAGCAAAAAAAATTTCTATGCTTGATCGTTTTTATTTTCAATTATAACATTCAATTGCTTGCATGTAGAAAAAATGTATCAAAATTTGTTATGGTGCTTGCAATTAATATAAATAAATGCTAGTACTACTTTTTAACAGCTGAACAAAAGATAATAATAATGATAATCAATTTATAATTGTTTTTTGCACGCTTTTAACTACCATTATATTTTTATTAAGAAAAAATATCAATAAATGTGATGATTTATAAAGAAAATAGGAACAGTTAAATAAACTGGCAAAGTTTTTATAAAAATAACTCCTGAATTTTAGACGAAAAAAATAAATTGCTCAATGTTTATTTTATAAAGAGATATAAGGATTTAGAAACAGAAGATACTTAACTACATGTACAACAATTTAAACTGCTTGCAATCTAAGTAAATAAGAGGGAAATCAAACATAAAAATTTGCAGCAAAAGTCAACAGCCTACAGAATACAACTAACTAACTTACAAAAAAACCGAAAGACAAAATGACAACAAAAATAAGCGCTAAACAGAAAACTAACAACTAGCAACACAACATAGAATTTACAACATGAATGTGTTTGGTGAAAGTTAAACAGCAAGCCAGTAAAATCAAACAACAGTTTCTATTGTTCAACAATAAAACTTAGAATACACGTACACAAGTTTAGGCGTAAGAGTATAAAAACACATACATACATGCATGCATACTTGCATAAAAAGATATTAAAGGAAGATAATAGTTTTGCTTGAATTATTCACAAAACTAAGCAAAATTATGTTGTTGTTTGCAGCTTTCAGCAGTACATACTCTATGTAGCAGTCATAAATATAGCATGCTCATACATGCAATCACACACACACACACACGCACACTTACAAAACAAACTTTGCTACACATTTTGCATATTGCATGCATTTGTAATTTACCACAAGAGACCAGGAAATGCAATACAAACACACACACACACACTCGCACGCATACATTAAAAACGTTCGCAAATACATAAAAGGTGGCACAAAATTAATCACCCTATCAGAAGCTGTAATAATTTTTGCAAATATCGTCGTATATCAATTATATTTGAGAATTGTAAATTGGACAGCTGCAGTATACAAATAGACAAGTAATTGAATGCTATACTGAGCAAAACCATGGAATGATTTTTTTCTATGCACTTCCTGATGATCGCAAAATCTTCCGATTTGGTGATTTGGCATGACTAGAAAGGTCGCCCAATTCAACCGTCCAAGATGTCGTTCTTTGGGGCTACTTAAAGTCGCTGGCTTATGCCAACAAAACCCAGGCCATCGCAACCCTTAAAGAGAATATTCGACAGAAGTGCGAACAGTTATCACCGGAGATGTTGCAGAATGTTATGGAAAATGTGATAAGCGGCTACAAATGTGTATCGACATTGTCGATAGCCACTTGGCGGATATCATCTTTTCCACTTGACAGATAAAGTTGTAAAATAATATTTATTTATGTATTTAGTAAAAAAAGGTATTCAAAAATAAAACAAAATAATTAATTTTGTGCCACCTTGTGCATGCATAATTAGATATTCATTCATATTCGCAGAAAAGGGAACACAAAGTTAGAATGTACAGTTTGATATTATTTTAATAAAACTTATGCAAATAAACAATTTGAGACACGCATTCATTTGCAGTTAAAAGACGTTAATAATGTCAGTAGAAGGAGTAGCAGCTTTAGTTTATGATTCTAACACAAAAAAAAATTTGTATGCATTTTTAAGTTTTGTGATCTTAACTTAAAAGGTACCATGAAATAACTCCCAACCAAAATGCAAAAAAGCCAGGATCAAATAAAATAACATCCATTGAGAGGTATTTCATTTTATTTAATTGGTAGTTATTTCATTATGAAATATGTCGCAAATAAAATAATTTCCAATGAAATATAGTTGGGAGCTATTTCATATTACATGTTTGTTGTTTGGAGTTATTTCATTTCTTTGGGAGCTATTTAATTCTTTTCATAAAACGCTGCTTTTCTGATAAAAAAAACAGTATTTTTTATTAAATTTGTGTTGCATTGCCGACCTTCTCCTCTGGGGTATGATCCAAGCCGTACTCCTCCGGACGTACTCTGAGCCTGGACGCAATGATTTTCTCATCTGAGGTATGACTGGCTTTGCTTACCTAAGATTATCTGCACTGATGGCGTACGGCCGGGGTCTATGATTTTCTTATCTGTAGTATTTCGAACACTGATGTTTTTGCATGCATTCCTTTTGCCTTGAAGTATAAATCATGGATAAAAAAACTTTACGCAAAGCCATGATACTGATATAATACAAATAAAGATGAAAGTTACTAAATAACAACAAAAATATTCATACATATGAGTGCTTGTCTCAACGAGTTTTTTTCTCGATTGTGCAAGGATTGAGACTAAAACAACAATTCAACATTTATTTAGAATTTAGTTTTATTTGTCAGGATACCGTCGATAGAAACGTTAGTTGTTGTGATTAAGCTAACGCTGTTAATTTTCTGCAATATCTCTTAAAACAATTCTTACAGAAAAACCAACTCCAAAATATAGAAAGGGCGAATATCAGGAAGTATTTGTTTGAAATAAAAATAAGTTTTTTAAATCTGATTATAAAAGAAAACAAACTCGAACCAAACTCAAATATGCTTCTATCTGTATGTATTCTGTTGGTAATCGAATCTGGACCCCATCCAATAAGTTCACGTAATGCTTTTATATATTAATTTTTTTAACGGGTGTTTTTTTAATCTTATTTTTGGATAGACCGATATTTTTCGGTCAAAAATAAAATTTAAAATTTAGTTATTAATTATTTCAGCCAATGATAAGAGCCAGCAATATCCAAACGATGTTGTTTCGGCGAGAAATAATAGATAAAATTAAACCGAAATTTTTTAGTAAAAAAGTTTAAAGTTGACTTTTCTTTTTTCGGAAAGAAATATCAGCGACAATTTCTTTTTTATTAAAAAAAAATAAAAGTTCAACTTTTCAGGAATTTATTGTTGTTTGAAAAAAAATCGATTTTATTTTAACTATTATTTTTGACTGAAAAAATACAAGTAAAATTTTTACTATTTATAATTTTATTTCTAAAAAAAATTGTAGTTGTTGTTGGTTGAGGTATTCTATATGCATGCATTTCATTAGTGTTTTTGGCATCAAAGAAGTGCGTGTATATAAACTGACTCAAGTTTCAAGAAATACAAATTTTTGAAAGTAAAATGTTCAGTTTTATTTTTAACCGAAAATATATCGAAAAAATTATTAAATCTAATTTAAAATATTGATTGCACAAGTTCTTTTCTTTTGACTTTTTGAATTGTACTGCCTGTTCGTCGATATCAAAAGAAAATTTCCTTTCGAATTAATACATTTGAAACAAAAAAAAAACTTTTAAAATTAAATTTTGTTTTTATTTTAAATGTAATTATACGAAAGAAAATATTCTTTCGATATCGGCGAACAGGCAGTTAGTTAATTTCAAAAATTATTGTATTTTCGTTCGCTGCAGGAAACACAAGAGGTATTTTTTTAGCAAGGGAAGAACACTTTTGGATAAGTTATGCCAATAAACCGCATTATCGCTGTTTTATCAAAGGTATTCTGCAAACATGATTGCTGTTTTTATTTGTTAAATGGGGTTCTGTTTTAATGTCTCCTAAAATCATGTTATTAAATTTAAAAGCATAATTTCAAAGACTTATTTCAACAAAAGTTTTTCAGACTAAAAAACACTCGTCCTTTTCCATTGAAAATTAAATATTTCATTAGTAAAAACAAAAAGAAAAATAAACGCAATTGTCTGATAATACTAGAGCCATTTGCTGGAATATTGTCATTTTAATTCGAATCTAACAAATAGATATAATTAAAATAACAAGTCTTTTTTTATTCATTTAACAACAGAATAAAAGCGGCATGTTCGCAGCATTTGTATTGTAAATTTTTACCGATACACATTTTTTGTTGTTGTTGTTGTTGTTGTATTTCTAGTTGCAAATACATTGTTTTAAAATTATGATGAACATCAACAACAACAACAAAAACAAACAATAACAACATATTTCCGGTTTATCTACACACAGTTTTAAACAATTCCAAGTATTTTTATTTTTCTCTAGTGCGTTTCAACAGTATTTGTGAGTGCATAAAAGGTATTTGAAAACTTTTTTATTTATTTTTATTTTAGTTGATACTCGGGGGAATTGGATAAAAAAACTATTTTGAAACTCTCGTACACACACACAATGTATTTTTTGTTTTAATTTTCCCTTTTTAAACACTAGAGTAAAATAAACACTACTTTGTATGAGAGATTAAAAAAATTGTAAAGGCAACAAATTCCCCCACATACCCAAGCACACATTCCGACACACATATTTCATGTTTAACTACTCGTATTTGAAAAAAAAGAACGCACAACGAACCACAGAAACTATAAAAACAAACAATGTTACAATAACAACAATAAACTGCACTAAACTAAAACAGACAGTTTTGATTACTTTAAAACAAGGATAAAATTAGCAAAGTAGTGGAGGTGGCAAAAGTAAATGGTTTAAATAAAACATATATATTTTTTAATTTTTATATATTTGAGATTAATTTATTACAAGAAAAAGACAAATAAATAAAAGAAAAATATAAACTTTTGCGAAAAATTCTTAAGTCTTTGAAGTTGGATCATTTTTCGAGAACTGTTATGTTTCCTTTTCTAAAAAAAGTTAATTTGTTTTACATTTTATCAAAAAATTTCTATTTAAAGTTTTATTAAGACAAAAATTTTGCCTCGTAAGTATGGGTTTTTCCCGAGATTTCCCACCTCGGGATTTCCCGGAAATTTCAATCTAAAAATTTCCCGCTTTCCCGGGATTTTCATGCGGGATCCCGGGAAATAATAAAAAAAATTAATTGACAACTTAACGGCAGAGTGTGAGCTGTCGTTTTCGGTAGCAGGGCAATTTGTTAAAAAAATTATAAATAGGCTTTCTGACGAGTCCATAAACGCTTTAAGGGTTTTAAAGAATTATTTCCTAAACCAAAAAATATTACGAGTATATTAT
Source organism: Gymnocheta viridis (assembly GCA_956483585.1). Classification (NCBI taxonomy): domain Eukaryota; kingdom Metazoa; phylum Arthropoda; class Insecta; order Diptera; family Tachinidae; genus Gymnocheta; species Gymnocheta viridis. The sequence continues at coordinate 68,013,819 of OY101442.1, read as the reverse complement.
TAAAGTAATTTCTTATTTTAAAAATTTAATATTTTTGTTTTGGAATTCAAACCTGGAGTACCTTTGTATAATTTTGTCTATATTATTTTATGTTTGTTTTTATTAATTGAAATGTTATGTTTTTGTTTATGTTCAAATATATGTGTAAGTTTACTTTGATCTCATATAACAAAAATACACGTTTTGCGTGTTGGAAATAACATTTAAGGAATTTAAAAACTTAAAGTTAAAAAAATAAAAGTTCATGTGGTTCATCTTCATGTATTATTAAAACATAAGGTATGTTTTAGTAAAGCCCTACTTGGTCGTGCGATCTGCCAAAAAAGTCGTGTGTGTTCAAAAAGTATAATAGTGTGTCCATAAAATGCACTTGTGAGGCAGATTTTTTGACAAGTCTGTCCGACTTGCATATAATTATGAAAATTTCTATAAAATGATAGATTTGATACGATCAGAGATGCATCTTTTTAAGAAATTCAGTTGCAACGAGAGCAAAATTAAATCAAAACCATTTATTTTATAAATCTGCAACTATTTAGGCGCAAAAAATCAATGAAATCTAAAATTTCTTGAGTGAAAAATACACATGTACGAGTATGTGTTTGCATTTTTTTTCCGTGATAGTGTGGCAAATTCAATACGATTTTTAAAAGTGGGACAGAATTCTGTCAGATTTTCCAGCGAATGAACCGTGCGACTGTGTATCACGGGCTTAAGTGTTTCAAACTTTCTAATACAATTTTTGTTCATGCCTAGTAAATTTAATTTTTATTACTTCATGGAGTTGGATCTCGGGAAATTTAAAAAAATTTCTCGCTTTCCCGGGAAATAAAAAATTGCGGGAAAAAAATTCTACTCGTAAGTGATGATAAAATATTTTCTAATAAATTCACTATTTCAAAAAATCATATTGCAAATTTTCAATAAAAAAGGCAAAAATTTTGCACTTTTTTTAGTCTGACGATGGGGTCAGACGAGCTAAATATTTAACTAATTTTGTGTGATTTGTATGGAAACAATGTTGATGTTTATGTAAATAATAAGAATTATATTACCAGAGTTCATTTATTTTTACGATTTAAAAAGTAAATTTTACCGAATAAAACTATATTAAATAAATTCATCTATCATTTTAATGAATTAAGTGTTGATGTTAAGGACTTGTGGAATTGTTTATACATAAATTGTACTAATATGTATCAAAAAACAAATATTTAACATTTTATTAAATATTCGTTATGAAAAAGGTGAAAGCAAATTAAAATTTTGTTTAATTATTATTTATTAATTGATTTTCTAAAAATTAGTTTTTGATGGCAAAACGTTGTTTTTTGGTTCTTTGGTTTTGTCGAAAATTTTTATACCTCTATCTTCCACAGCTAGTTTTAGTGAATGAGAAATCCTACATGTCTAAAAAAAACTACATATTTAAATAAAAAAAGACGTGTTGCACTTGGGGACTGTCGCGGCATAGCATTTTTTTTATCAAATTATGCAATTATAATTATTTATTTATTTTTTATTTATGCGGTATTTTTTTTCTTTGATATTAATTCAAGTTACACTTTTTGAGCGTGGTGACCGATAAGAAAACAATTTTTTTTCTTTTATTGAAAAAATGAGAAGATAATATCGTTTAACTTATTTTTATTATCTTACAATACATGTAGGTTATCCAGGAATTTTTATCATTGAAACCATAGGTTTATGGTAACTGAAATAAAAAACATAAGTTTGAGACTTGATATCCTCTAAATATCTGGAAAATACCGCTTAAAAACCTACGAATTGTCTGTTTGTTTGTGTATATCATTTTTTGTCAACCACGATTGCTCGTCAGTACGCCATTTTGTGTTTTCCTACATGTAAAAACTGTTCTGGCAATACTGTATGTTAATGAAATCAATAGCATACTTTAGCGGTTAACATACGCTAGGCGATTCAAATACTTTAAAAAAAACTTAAGACGAATTTCTTGATTCGGTCGCCGCAATCAAATCCCGCGATAAAAGCTATACAATAGCTTAAAAATTTAAATTTCTCATCACCAATTCGCACATTTGTGGCAGTATGTTCTCGATAACTTCATGAATTCCATCTCTGTGATTTTGAGTTGATTGTGGGAAATTGGCATAGAATTTGTCGTTTACGTAAGCCTAAGGGAAAAAATCTAAAGATGTTAAATAACAAGATCTCAGTGGCCAATTTTGATCACATCTTCGAGAAATCGCATGGTCAGGAAACTTTTCATGCAAATGTGTGTTGCATGTGGCGCCGCTTGTTGAAAATAAAAGTCATCCAAAATGTAGTGTAATGTCGTTTGAGGAAACAAACCTGGGTTTCCCTCAACACTATGGGCTACAACAGAAATATTCTCATTTGGTCTTGAGCGATGTGCATGAGTTCAATTCTTCAAATCACTAAATTGTGTCTACAGCTCAACTTTTTCCCATCAGTTTCACAATTGCTGTCCGAGAAAGTGTTTCACGATAAATGCGACCATGAAATTTTTACCATTTTTGTACTGAATTTTAATGATTTTAATGCGTTGTTTAAGCGTACATCCTGTACTAGTCTATGCGACTCGATATTCAAAGAAAAAAAAAGTAATAATATAGAATTAAAGATATGCGATGTTTTTATAATATATTTTTTTCTTTTACTGCTAATCTCTATTTTAATATTTGGTGTTACGATTATATAATATCAAAATATTCAATGTAAAATTTTTGTACCACTGACAACCAGGGCAACCAAAAATATACCTTAAAAATAGTATTTTAAGCACTTATAAAATATTAAAAAATGAATAATTTTTTTTTATTAAAAATACAATATTTCACTAAAAGATAATTATCAAAAAAACTAAACTAAACTAAACAAGTGATGTTGGTACCCGCTGAATCGAACTATAGCGCTCCTTTATTGAAACGTAGACATATCTAAAAAAAATGAATTTTTGCGTTAAGAATGCAGAATTATTCATCGCATCGTTCTTCATCTTGTGTGACAAATTAATATAAAAATCTTGTTTATTTACCTCTTGAGGGAAGAATACTTTTTTACTTTTCCATTGATGTGTATGTAAATTAAAAACTTTAAACTCGTTTTCTGAAGAACAAGAGAGGAGCGATATGTACGTGTACACTCTCCATCAAGGGAAAAGTGCTTTCAAAAATTTTTTTCATGACATATTGTTTATATTTTTTTTAATTATAGATGCTTTCGGACTTTCGTTTATTGTTCCCAATTACGATGCGCTTTCCAAGCTTTTGCATATTATTAGAGAAAAAAAAAATATTTTATTTCTTACTATAGATATTTTGTACAATTTTATATTTTCAAATATGCTTCCACTTTACTAATCCTTTTCTCGATTTAGATAAACCTTCCGACATTTTTATTATTTACATATTAGAGATTTTTTATGAGGTCATTCTTTTTTCTATTTTTAAAAATGTTTGATAAGAGTTTGAATTTCATCGTTTTTGTTCAAATATGCAAGAGATCTTTTAAGAAATTTGATTTTATTTACAGCTTTGGGAATTGCCAACATATTTTAAGGCCTATTCCGTTATTGGCAGATCTTTTACTAGTTTTGATCATATTCGCGTTGAATTTGCCTATTTTTCTGTGTCCAATAATCTTTAACACACTTTAGACTTAGTTGTATTATTTTTCCGTTTTCTTTTTCAACGAAAATAAATTCAAATAGCATTCAGAATTTGGCCTTCTTAAAACCGTAAAGAAACAAATTACAATTACATTAAAATAAATAATTAAAAAAATATATTCTACAGGGTGTTTTTTCAAGCCCGATAGAGCTTTTTATTGGCATTACTACTTTATGTTGCGGCGGTCACATGGCTGATGCCATTTTCTAGCATTAATGCTAAAGAATTATCTTTTGAGTGAAGCCAAATTCATGGCAATTTATCTGTAATTTATTTAAGTTCTATCGGGCTAAGAAAGCACCATCAACCAATCACATCTTAATACGATTTCTGCACAAAAATTTGCCTTTTTAAGATTAAAAAAGCTTCAATCACTTATTTCTTTAACCACTTGTGAAAAATATTTCTAAAATAAACAAAAAATAATTAACTTTTCAATATCATAATTTTCTTTCGGTTAAGAAATGCAACTCAAAAATATTTCAGTTAATTGTAAATAAAAGTTAGAATTGAACAGCGCTTTGTGTTAATGAATTTTCACTAACTAAATTTCAAATTTCGAGTTTAGTGTTAACTTCAAATTAATATTTTTAATTGTCCCTTTCATCAAAATCAAAATAAGGAAAAAATGTTTGTTAGAGACAAAATTAAAAAAAATATGCTCTAATAAAACAATGCAAAAATTCTTAAAGAGTTCTGAATACTGAAAACTAGGGTTCGAATAATTTAAAAAAGCGGATTTTTTAGGAATTGACACATGAATTTTTTTATTAAAGCAAATGAAGCATTTCGAAAGGTAAAGTTCAGCCTTTCAAAAATTAATTAGGTTCAATATATAACTTAAATTTACATATTCAACAATTTATTTTACATACAAATTAGAAAGAATTTTAAATCAAAGGAAAGGATATGTATTTATATCAATTATGATGAAATCCGCTGTATTCTCTGATTGCGAAAAACCACATAAAATAAAAACAAAATACACAATAATTTTTTATGTATGTTTTTTGATAATCACAGAGACAGGAAATTAGCTTGAATTCGCAGATGAATGTACTTATTAAATTCCCTACAAGAAATTGCTGATGGAAACCAACACATACAACAGTTATATTCCAACATACTTGCATCAATTTTGAATTTAATTGTGGCTGCCGGCGTTGCCATAGTGGGATTTTTTGTACCAAATTTCGATAAACATTTTTTTTATTTTTTTTTACTTAATCTTACTTTTGCATAATTTTTAAATACATATTTGATTATCAGAGTATGTTTTTTTAAGCTTAAGTTTTTTGTGCTTTTTTAAATAAATTTCATGCAAATATTTTGGAATTGTGGGGATTGTTTTTAACAAGATAACGCTGATTTAAAAACAAAATTACACACACACGAATGTTTTCATCAGTTTTTATATAATGCCTTTACTAAAATGATAAAAACTTCTGATATACATACATATATACACATCAGCAATGACCACCAGATGATGCATCAAATGATAGTCATTGTATTTAAAGGGTTGCTTTATTAATGACTTCAACATGAACTGATAACGCACAGTGCGTCTTATTGCTTGATTATTAAAAGTAATGGCATAAAATCCAAACAAAACCAAATCAAGAAATAAAAACGAAAATATTAATTTTTGGGGGAATAAATCTAGACAAAGAATCCAGAATCTACTTATAAAAACCGGGTTCAAAAAACCAGAAAATTAAAAATCGAGGTTTCGAATACTTCAGAAATCGGATATGCCATTACAGTTCTAAAACAGATAAATATTACTATGATTCATATTATGTTTTTAGTTGTCCTGCTGATAAAATATTGAATATGTTTTTAAAAACAAAAACTTCTATCGTGCATAATATTGCAAATAAAGCAAAATTTTAAAAATGAATTGTACATGAGATGGACTAGTAAATTTGTTAAAATAAAATTCCACAAGAAAATTATTAATTAAATACAGCTAACGCCTTAATAAATTTATTTCTGATGTTTTGCTCATATTGAATCCTTTACAAATAAATTGCACAATTGCTAGTTTTAATCTTCCAAGCAAATATTTAATAATTTATTAAGCATTCGTGTTGGAAAAAGTGTAAGAGAATTTGAAAAGTCCTTTGATTATCAAAATATATAATTATAGCTGGTATTTTCACTGTAATTCTGCGCTTCAATTGCAACACAAAGACTTTTAAATGATGTGAATTTTCTCATTTATAATAAATTTTTCTTAACAAATATTGATATAGCAACCCTTATATATAAAATGACGTAATAAATCTTAATTTTTCTGTTTTCTATTGATGTGCTTCCTCTACATTTTGGCCTCTTTTCTCCTCAGCACTTCTTTGTGTTATTAATTTGAGTTTCATTATAAATAATCGTGTTATGTATTCTTTATTTTGTATTTTATTCACACATTTTTGTACAATTTCATTTTTATGCTTGCAGGGTTCACTCGAAATACTATCAGCTTTTGCAGTATAAAATCATAAATATAAAAGAAGGAAAAAAAGTTCAGCAACCACCCACAATTACATTAACATTTGTACAGCAGTAACACATACAGGAAAAAACTGGTTGCTTACTTTTGACAATTGTGTAGCAAAAGGTTTGCCATTACTAATACCACCACCACCGCCGCCAGCATCAACATCATTATCTGTAGTAGCACCATCAACAGCACCACTACGAGCATCAGCACCAGCATCAGCACCGCTACCATACACGACGCTTACATCAATATCATCAGAAACCACGACAACAACCACTACCCCAACAGCATTAATTGAACAAACACAACTACACACATTCACTACCCCCAATAGACTCCAACAAGCACAGAGGCAAACAGCACAGCATAGAAACAAAATGAAATATTATCGCCACCATAATCAACTTGCAACATCAGTATGTACATTTATAGTGGTGGCATTGGCCTCATTGTCAATGTTGCCACATTTAGCATACGGCACAACAGAAGTACAAGAGACACCATTAGCTCTGCCAGTTGGTGAACAAACACAGCCGACAACATCATCGCAGGGTGAAATTTGGGAAGAGGATGATCACGAGATTTTAATACGCAATGAACGTGGCACAAAGAATGATGGTAAGTAAAACTCAAGTGACTAACATTCTGAACGTTAGTTGTACAAGTAGCATCAACGTCAAGTTAAGTAAGCGAGTGAATAAATAATATTTTTCCACTTTCAACTTTATTTTTTGTACACTTGCATCAGCGTATCAAATATTCCCTCTATATTCCAGAGTCAATGTCTGTGCAAGTTTTATCCTTTTTTTAATATTTAAGCTGTACAACGTCTGTTTGAGGATGAATGGAAATTTATTCAAGTCTTATCTAAATATTGTATTGTAGTGTTTATTTGTTATTTCAAGATAATTGGTTATATATTTGATATAGACATTTGCTAAAAGATAAAAAAGAAACAAATATATTGAATTTATTTTTTGTGGAATAAAGGTTTCAATTAGACAACAAATTTTATAATTTTACATGGCAAATTGAGTATTAAAGGGAGTTTGTTGCCAACTAAATGTGCGATTATTTGCCAGGCTAAAGAGTATTTTTTCAGTATTTTTTGTATTTTTTTGAAATGTTTGATTTCTTGAAACTTCAGCATTTATAAAACGTATTTTAATTTGTTTCAATTCGGAGTAATTATCTATCCATCTGTCTGGCTGTTTACTTATCCTCTTTTTGGCGCCAGTTCTTTTTGCCAGAATAATATTTATTTGAGATTGCAAATTTGTGCAATTCTACACATTTTTCATTAATTGTGTGTGAATGGTATTTCTGATTTATTTTACAGTTTTAGTCGCAGAACACGAAGCTCACTGCAAATTATTTTTTAAAAACGAGTCATGAAGATAATTTACTATTTTTATAATGTCCTCCCTCATTGCTCATTTTTTATTGAACTTATTCCACTTTTCACATTTTTGCTTTTCAATATTTTGTTTTTTTTATTACTTTTTTCCTATTTTAGTCTCGATTGGAGTGCTTCTATAATCGGCGCGCTGCATGAATTTTCGTCAACTCAATCTTTTGTGTATATTTTTCGTAGGAAGCAGCCAACAAAGGTATCATAAAGTAGAATTGAAAAAGTACCAACATTTTCAGACAAGTTGTGAAAAAAATCTAACCGAAGAAGCAAAACTAGGCGGCTAATCTTGTACCATTGCGGCGACCAACAGTCGGCCTCGAACATTCGTCTTATTTCTCTGCTGTCAGCTTGCAATTGAGTGCCTTATATTGTGAAACGCAACGCTTAGCGTCGATGAATTTTATATGAACAAAATTCACAGTACAAAAACGTAACACATTCAAAATTTATGAACGTTAGCGTTGCGTTTTACAAAATAAGGTCCTTAGTGTTGCATATGCAGAGTAAAAGTACACCGTGCCATTTTGCAAATGATGCAAGATCATCTAGTCACGATTGTGAAAAACGCTAATAGTTTTTAAGTTGGTCACAAAAAAAATGACTCTAATCCCAATATTGTTTTCTTGAAAGCATAAAAATCTTACAAGGGGATACTAAATTTTAAAATAAAAATTTTTATTTTCAATATCCTTTCATTATAACATTTGTCATGACCTAAACTTGGTCGTCGTGAAGCACCTTCTCAGCCAGTGAATGTGAAACTTTTGTAAAAATTTTAGCTGTTGGGACAAGTAGTGATGAGAAGAATCGAACTCATATATCTCGCTCAAGAATAACTGAGATTACTACTGTTGTAGCCCATAGTGTTGAGGGAAACCCAGGGTTATTTCCACAAGCGAAATTTCACCGTATTTCGGTAGACGACGTTTATCTTCAAAGCGCTACGCGGCACACAAATAACGATACCAATACTCGTTTGCGTAAAAGTTTCCTGAACGTGTGATTTCTCGAAGAGGCGATCGCATTTGGTCACAAAAAAAAAATTTTTCACGGTTGTATAAAAAACTTAAAAACTATTTTTGAAAAAAAATAAGAAACCGGCAGCGAAAAAACGCCCTGTCGAATAATTCGAAAATACAAATTATTACTGGTTTTTAAAAACTTCTTCCACACGGTTTTTTCTACGAAGCTAGTTTTATAGATATTTCGAAGAGTTAAAAAAATTACAAAACAAGTCTTAGCTCATATTACATATACCTATTAAATTCCTAAATTGGAAAAATAGTGGATATGATACATTGAAGTTTTACAACTAATGAAAACCGTACTCCGTTTTTGTATCTCTCGTATCGCAAAAGTTATCACAGCAAGTGTAAAACAAAAAATTTTAACGTTTATATCTTTGTGAGTAAAAAGTCTTTCTGTATTCCAAAGTGAAAATATTTTTTTTAAGAAGGTGTGTCAAGCAGAGAAACTAGCCGATGAAATAATGTTGACGGTGGTGGTAAAATATTTTCATACAAATATTACAGCATAAATAAAAATTGCTTTATCAAATGTGTTGCATTTTGCTTATTATAATGTGCCATGTCTTTAAATTATTTTAAAATAATTATAGTCATATTTTCAATACAAAAGAAGAATGAGATCTATTTTCCTAAATAATTATAAAAAATACAAACTAAAATAAAACCATTAAATGAATTTATTTTTGAGCCATATATACTTAACTTAAAAGCTTTAGTGTGATATTTTTTTTTACTCTCGAAATACTTCGCGCGTTGTCTGCAAATGTAAGAAATTTTGACGGCGTTAGTAGAAAACTGTTCACTTAATATTGATACAGAAACACTTTTACTCACATCCTTCCAATAATTGTTGGAAAATAATTTAAATGGCAGTTAGTTCTTGCAATGTTAAGATAGAGAAACACTTGATTGTTTTTGTTTCAATTCATATCGTCTTTTTCTTCAATTCACTTGTTTCATGCGCAAACCTTTGCGATGCGAGAATTACACAAACGATTTACAGATTATTCAAATTAAAATTGATTGCATTGCTGACTTTGGCAGCAAATTACACCAGGAAGTATGACTAATATTCCCAAGGACAACTGACATTGCTTATACGCTACATATCCTTTTATCTTGGTCTCTAAATACACAGTACGGCTGACTTTCAAAACGTCAATTGCTTTGTCTTCGAACAAAGTATAGTGTTTCATAACGCCATAGTACAAAACATTGACCAATGTATACCTTTTCAAGACGCCGTCGACAAGTATTAGTAACGCATTAAAAAAGCAATTAGGGTATCACTTTCAAAGTTGATGCTTTCATATTTAATTGCTGACGCCGTAAGACTTAAAACAAAACGAAAAGAAAATGGACGACTCAAAAGCGTAAGTTAATTTATTTATGGTAAAGTGTTAAAATAAAACAGCTAAAGCATGTTTAATATATATTTCAGCGAAAAAAAATTTGCAATCTTACTTTTTGATTCACTGCATCACCTACACATGTATATTTCATAAACACAAACTAAGCACATGGTTGCATTGTTTAGGAACTTTGTATATGTACATGATTCAAATACGATAGTACAACTGTATACAAACTTTGTATTGATACGTTTTGGAAGTCAGCCTACAACATTTTTCAGCTCATTAATTTGGGACTCAATTCTGAGAAATGCGCGTGAAAGTAGTCTCAGAAGAACATTGAATATTTCTCGGTACGGTATACCGAGATATAACTGTGTTAAAATATAGAAAAAGTGATAAAAATAACCCTTAAACAAAAAAGTTTGTATGGCCATTAAATTATTAATGCAGCCAACTTGACAAAAGGAATGATGCAAAAGTTCTTATTGTTTAGACTACTTTCACGTGCAAATTTCAGAATTTAGTCCCAAAATAATGTTTTGTACTGTGATGTTAATGACATATTCTTTTCTGAAGAAAAATGTTGTCCGAAAGATAAATAACACTTTTTACAGTTTGATAAAAACTTAAATGGAACAAAAAATATTCTCGGTTTTGCACTTCACATTGATGTATACTAAGCGTTTCAAATACACATAAGAAACTTTCAATTTTTCTACGGTTTTAAGCAAGATTTTAACAATAAATAAAACCGTTAACAATACTGTTTTGTTAGCAGTTTCTATTATTGAAAATAAAACACGGAATTTCAATTGATGAAGAAATTGATTTGAAATTTGATTGATGAATAATCATCTTTAAATAATTTTTGTTATCATATCCTGCTCTAGGAAATATATAAAAATGTAATAAACAGAAATGTATCTATCTCACCTTGAGTTGAAGTAGTTAAAATTAGTTTTACAAGCTCGAAGCTAAAATATGTACTACATTTTGTCCAGAGTATTTTATAAAATTCATTTTTGTTTGTGTTTTTCTCACTGGAACTCACTTTGGCATTTTTTACTTCAGTATAAAAGCAATTAGTGAATAATACAAAGTTGACCTAATAAAGATAATAAAACGTTAATTTTTCATATAAAAAATTAATATAATAAAAACAAACGAAATGTCAGGTTTAAGCAATAATGTTATTAGGAAAGACATTTTTATAGCTGTATGGATACGTATCGCTACGAATACTAAAATATGAAATAATAAACTTTTGCTGAAATTTCTCTTGTTCCAAACTCTTTCCTGCTTTCTTCAGTAAAGTTTACTAAGTACGTCATTAATTTCTCCAGCAGCCACAAAGATAAAACACACATTTATGAACTTTATTTATCTGTTTTTATTTACTAATTTTTGAACATAAAACAAATTCTACAACTCACCCTTTAGTGAAATAAACATTTTACTTTATTATTTTCTCGGCCACATTAAAAACACATCTTTATAAAATTTATCTTCAAATGAATGTGGGCTGCCTTTCAAAGTAACACAGTTGGCCATGCCACCAACCAATTGCCAAAATAATGAATCACTTGCTCAATGAAAAGATTTAGAAGTGAAGGTAAATGAAGAAAATGCTATAAAAAAGCTACAAAAGTGACAGATATAAAAAATAATGAAAATCTCAGAAAACAAAAGCAACAATATTCACAAAAAGAAAAAAAAAACAGACGTCTAAGGCGGAAATAGGAAATGGCGAACACATAAAAATCTCTTTATACACTACACAGTAGGAATAAGAGACAAATGGCATCAAATAAACTTTTAAGTCTTGGATTTATAGTTGCTGTGTGGTTATAAAACATGGACAGATAGATAGATATATTGTGCTTAAGATGTTAATATTGATAAACAATTTAAACTGAATTGAGTAGGTTGCCATTTATTTATTAATTTTTGTGTAACTTAAGACATAGAAATAAATTGTATGATATAATAAATTGTATGATAGTACTTCCTCCCATATCCCTCTAGAGTTACAAGTGTGGCTAAATACGAAAGAAAAACTTAAATATATTAATTTTTAACTTTTGTTTTTTTTAATATAAATCTTTGAATACAATTTTCTTTGCCTTTAGAGATGCAGATTGTACATTTTGTTGGATATTTAAATTTTTCAGACTATTATATTCTCTTTTTATCTCTCTCTTAAGGACTCTCTTGTCGTTATGGAAAAAATCCCTGGACTGAATGCGACACTAAAACTAATACTCGCTCAAGAACATTGACCCTTAAAAAAGGTGATCCAGCCTGCGACCAAACACGTACCATTCAGAAGAAATGCAAGAAAGGTAAGTAGGTCATTATATTGTTACGTTTCGAAAATTAGTCATATATAAAAACTACAAAAATTTAAATGTTTTATTTCCTTTAATACCACTGTATAATAAGATACACGAAGTAATTTGCTTATCAACGTTAGCACATCAAAAGCTTTTTTAAAACAGATCTATTTACTAAATGCACGAAGTTCACCATGCCGTAGCTTAGCCAAGACTTATTTGTGTCTTGCAGTATTGGCTTTTATACCTGTTGACTGTTTAAGGTTCTCGAACGTGGTATTGTATTTTTATTCAGCGATGATATGGTTGTGTTTAAGTTGAATGAGAATGTATTTGGGTTAAAGACGGCATGTAGATGGCAGTAGCAAATTTATAATGTGGATGGTGAATCAACTAACCAATCTTATATCTATTTTAACCGTAATCCAATCGAGGGCGTTATTTTTTGTTTACAATTGCTATGAAAATTTTTCATATAGATTTCTCAAAAAATCTTGTTGATTCTCGTTGCTGTTTCTAAAACTTTCTTGAATGTTCTGTTTCCGTTAGTTTGAATTTTGAGTGCTCCCGAATTTGAACACACGGTTGATTAAACTGTGCTTCATCATCGCTGTATTTTTATGTCCGTTAAATTTGAACCTACATTTGAAGTTTGTAACAATATATATTGTGCCGACTCTTCCTAGGCTGGGGTATAACTCGTCGTGGTCTAAGGTTCGCCAAAACCTTATCTGAGCATACAGCTTGTTAAGAGCGTGGTGGCAGCGCTGTTGAAGTAGATCGGACGAAGAGCGCCCTCGTATCTACAACCAGAGCGGGAGACACGCAACGCGATCGATAATAGAGAAAAGGCCCGAATGCAGATCGGACGTATAGCGCCCTCGTATCTACAACATGCGCGTGACACACGCAACGCGAGAACAAGAGAAACCAATGACAGTTGCTAGACCGAAATATCTCGAGTTCGGCCGCACAAGAGTGTGCACTGGTAGTGTTACTTAAGCCTGTTGAATGTTTACTTTAAAGGCAAGACAATGCTAGAGGATATAGAGCACCCGTCCAACTTAATGTTCTTACTTTGTCGGCAGCCACACACAGACTCCGTCAAAATACGTTAATTTTTAAATGTAAATAAAAATAAAATATAGTTTCATACTGTAGGCTATAAGTACTAACTATAATCAAACTATAATTAAATCGTTTACTTTTAAATAATTCCTTGTACACCCAATCCTTTTTTACACCATCTTTTTATACTAGATTTTGAAATAGCACGGTTAACAAAAATAATCTTTTCCTGTTTTTACACGACTTTTTTTACACGGGTAAAAATATTTTTGAGGAATTTCCAGTTCACGTAGTAAACACATATGCAAACAAGATCTGCCATATATTTTTTTGATAGCTTTCTTAACTTTATTGAACATATGTACATACTTTTAAAAACTAATTATGTGGTAACATAATTCTTTTTGTTATTAATAACAAATTTTTCGATTTCAATTTAAAGAGCTTCAGGTCACCTTTAAGCACAAAATTTAAAAATTAAAAACTTTTATTGCAATGACTGAATGGCTTTTGTCTTTTCATTTCATTTATCCGTAATCCGGACTTTTTATTTTCCAAAGTGCTGGATTTTCTTCGAGCAATTGAAAAATTTCAATGTCATTTTTATATTTTTTATTTAAAATTCAATGAAATTCAGGACAATTTAAAAAATTTTTAACTTTTTCTTTGCAAAAGAAAACTACAAACATAAATTTTGACAGCTGATCAAAAGACTCAAGCACACACAGCACAATCGAATTGAAAGACTTTCTAGCCAACTTCAAAAAATCAAAATCTTTTTATTTTTCTTCAACCAACTCGACAACTGCTAAACTAGTCAATTGACAGAGCCATACATGTCATGATTTGGACAACCACCGACTCAGTTGCCAATTGGGTTGAAACGTGTATGGGGTGCTTTATATAAAAAACTTCTAAATTTATTATCGATATTTCGCTACTCCTTTGATAGCTTCCTCAGGATGAAAAATCGTTTAACAATCAAAATAACAATTAATTAAAAAACACAATAAATGAATGTATGGCTCGATAGAAGGAGCTGCACAAAGAGATCTCCAAAGTAGAATAGATACGTTCCATAGCTGAATTCGCGGACATACTTAGCATATCTTCTGACGGAACCGATATTGAAAAAGCATGACGCAAAAGACGGTGCTTGTTATCAGACTCTAACACCGAATAAAACATTTTGATTTTCCTTATATGTACATACGAGTACAGACATACATATATGAATGTTTCTATTTTTTATTTTTAGTCTTTCAGTTCCTTAAAAATGTGATTCTTTATACAAAAAAAATATTTTAAAATAACTAGTAAGTTATTTCTTTGTTTTTATGTCTCAAAAGTTATGAAATTAAATAAAAGCAACACTGTATGAAGAAAACGAAGTAAAATTTTTGTGTTTCATAGAAATATTAATCCTTTAGACCACCTTCAAGGTTGAAATAATCAAATATAATTTTTTTGCACGATTTTTTTATACGGTGGTCTCTGGAACGAATGTACAGTGTAAAAGCAGGATTGGGTGTACAAAAATAAATACAGTTTCACATCTTAAAGAATACTATCAAGGGTATAAATGAGAAAGAGTTAGAAATATATTGTACGGCTAAACCAGAGTTACCCTCTGACTTTTGTCGTTACAATATAAAAAAAATTATAAATATTAAATGCCAGACCATTAAATTTATGATAATGTTTGAACTGATATCATATCATAAAAGAAATTAAAACAAAAATTGCTTCTTCTGAAGTTAGTAGTTATTTGAGCTCGTGTTTAATTTATTATGAAAAGATATACACTATTGAATACACGATTTTATTCAAAATATTCTTTGTGTAAATGCAAAAGCAAGTTTGACTAAAAAAAAATATAAAATAATACGTATTGAGAGCAAAGGCAAGGTCAGACGGGTCAATTTGTATTTGAACAGTCCAGTCCAGCCCAGCACCTAAAGTTTAATTCACTACAAATGAAAAATACTAAATATATATATACATATATAGTCGAACTATAATGAATCTGCATGTGACCAGAAATTCCTTTCAATATATAGAAACTTCATTATACAGAAATTTTTTTGCACTTTTATTTTAATGCCTCGATATCTTTTTTCAAAGATTTTCAAAAAACTTTTGTTTGTTGAGGGTTTTTTTTAGCTAGTCTATATACATGCATTTCATTGATGCTATGAATGAATTCATAGGAGGGGGAGCTTCATTTTATAGAAGTTCACATAGAGAAGTTCGACTGTATTATCTAAAGATTTAGTCAGACGAAGCATAAATTATTTTTACAATTTATTGTGAATCAAAACGAAAAGCCATGGAACACATGTACCATCAATTCATTTAAAATGCATTCCAGCATACACACACCCTGTCAAACGAAAGAAATTCTTTTTGCAGCGCACTTTCAGGCGAAAAGTTAAGCAGTGCTTTCTCAACTATTGTTAAGCACTTCATCTAAGCACGTTTTAGTTTTTTAATGGCTCCCAAACTTTAACTAAACTAATATCCATCTGCTCTGATTTTGCACATTCTGGTTGCCTCGTATTTACAAAAAATTTACACAAAATTTTTAGGGGAAACATTTGATGATGACGGCACGGCACGGCAAAAGCAAGCAAGAAGCAAAACAAATCGGCGACTGACTAGGAACAAAAAATAACATTATTTTTACTTTTTCTTATTTATTATTTCATTTTAATGAAAAAATTTATGTTAAAACTAAACTAATAAATAAGATAAAAATAAATTTAAATAATGAATAAATAAAATAAATAATTAAATAAATTTATATATGTAATACATAAAAATTAAAATTGACAAAATTCGAAAACTGTATTCAACTTTTTTACCTGACGCGAATACATGATATTATAAAATTCAAATGTCACATCTTTAAATAAGAATAACTAAAAATATCGTCCTTTATCAAATTGGATATCTGTAAAAATAACAATAATAAAATTAAGATTTACTAGAAATATAATTTTGTTTAAGTACCTATGAGAAATATTATTACTGACTTCTGATTATGTTTGTGTTCTGCTGTATTCTCAATTGGGTCCTTTCCCTTTTTTAGTTAGTTATCTAGAACACCTCGTTATATCGAATATTTGTTATAAAAAGCCTTCAATGTTTTGTTGATGCCACCGAGTGTATCAAAGTAAAGAAATTGCTGAATAAAAAAATTATAAAATAGATTTTTTAATAGTAAACTAAGATGAAATCTTTTTTAGGAGCTTCATTTCTATCTAGTTTTGACCAATTCCCAAATCCCATCAACTTGAAACTTGGCACAAACATTACATATACATTAGGGGTATCGCAAAAAAAGTTCGCCGTACACCACCGAATATTAAGTATTGTTCTAAGGCAGTTTCGAAAAAAATATTTTGCCGAACGTAGAGTCGCCAAAATACATTTTTCTTTATATCTTCGGCATTTACATTTGGATCTTAAAGTTTGATATATCTATGTTTTTATCTCAAAGAGACCAATCCTTTAATAGTTATTAACCTCTAGTATTTACCCACCAGATCTCAGTTCGTAACCCCCAAAGGTACCACCCTAATATCATAAAAATAAAGCTCGCAAAAATCATTAAACTTTTGCTAAGGAAATATTTCAATAATTCCAACAGAACTACTTTTTAAAAAAGTTTATGTTTTTTTGCCGAACGTAAGAATTGTCTTATTAATTTTTTTGTCATACCTTCGGTATTAACAGTCGTAACTTAAAGTATGATACATCGATGTTTTTGTCTCGAGAATTTCTTTTCTTCAATAGGCATCAGCTACTTACTTACTCATCATATCCCAAATATACCAGAGGAATTAAAAAAATTAATGTAAAATCAAATAATGGAATTTTAATTTTATACAGCAGGTAGGTATAACATAATGATCGAATGATAGATGTAATAATACCATTACTACTTTCTTACTTTGTTTTGCTATTCGTTTTACCCGTGAAATATCTGTTGGAATTGTGTCTATATTTTACTATTATTATATTTAACTGTGTTGTGTTTATTTCAATTATAAAACGTTAAAATGTCTTTTACTATCAGTAAATTAAACAACACTAACTGCCAGTCCCAGGATGTCACACATATTCGTTGTTTTAGTTTTAAATGTAGTTGTACGAAAGAACGAATACTTGTGACATCGTGGCGCTGGCAGTAAATAACCAACGAAGAGCGATGTTATTGAATTCTTTTTGTATCTGCGGCATAACGCTGATTGAAATCGAAACTTGGATGCTTTTAAACAAGACGTTTTGAGAAGTGGTATCTTTTTGTGGCAGCGCGTAGGCATTTCCATTACATATGTCGGTAAGTGGCGTTCGTAAACGTTTGGATAAGCTTCTGAATGATTACTATAGAATTCGAATGCAATGTAAATGAGTGGAATAGGTTGTTCTGTTCTTGATTTCGCGTTGTAAGTACGGCATTGAAAGAAATGTTGCATGCCGCCTCTGATAAAATCCCAGACCATGCAAAAGGTTTCTTTATCGATTGATTAAAATTCCATATTTACATTACATTAATCTTTTTAATTCTTGTTGCATAAGTTGAGATATTATGGGTAAGTACTAGAAGAAAAAATATCCTCGAGACAAAAATATCGATACATCACACTTTAAGATACGACTGTAAATGCCGAAGATATAACGAAAAATTTATTTTGGCGACCCCTACATTCGGAATAAAATTAATAAATTTCGAAACTGCTTTAAAACAATACTTTATATTCGGTGGTGTACGGCAAACTTATTTTTTGCCTGTACGACGAGACGGTGTAATATACATAAGGAGGGCTCGGAGGCCATATAAAGCAAACATTCCTTTTCAACTAATTTTACCAAACCTTTCGGTGTGTGTGATGAAGAGAATAGGAAAATTGTCATGACGCAACCTGTAACTACTTGACAGATGACAAATATAACCTATGCCAATAATAAAAATATAACGACATACACTTCAACACATGAAGCACTTTCTCAGCAAGCGATTGTGAAACTGGTGGAAAATTTTTAGCTGTTTGGACAGATTAGTGATGTGAAGAATCGAACTCGTGTACGGCGCTCAAGAACAACTGAGAATATTTATGTTGTAGTTCATAATGTTACGGAAAACACAGGTTTGTTCAAATTGTCGTGGATCTTTGAAATTGGGTATTCCACAAACGACATTACACATTTTTTTGGAAAATATTGATGTAGATGACGTTTAGTTTCAACAAGACGGCGCTATGTGTCACACAGGTAACGATACCATCGCTGGTTTACACGAAAAGTTTCCTGACAGTGTGATCACAATTGGCCACCGAAATCGTTTGATTTAACATCTTTATACATTTTTCTTTGGAGCTACGTGAAAGATAATGTCTATGCCAAAGGCCACCAATCGATAAAAAACCTTAAAGATAGAATTCGTCAAGTTTTCGAAGACATTCAGCCGAAAATGTGTCAATTTCATGGTCTTGGCAGCGCAACCGTGGCGGCCATTTGGGTGATATTGTTTTCCATTATTAATAGCATTCCCGTCCTTCCTCTTCGCAGTTAAATAAACAACCGATGATTGCGCTTCAAAATAGTTATTTTTTTACATATCATAATGAAATCTCTTATTGGAATGCCCTATATTAAAAAAAATTAGCAATTTTGCAATTTAGTCCATCTAGTCAAAACTCGGCAATGATAACTATTAAGATCAACATACCTTTCCCCACAAACTAAATGCATGCTGTCGGGATTTTGTAACCAAAGTTTTTGCTGTGTAGTTATCAAACAAATATTTTTTCGCTTGACCCAAATTTCAGAGCTTTAAGAGTTTCTTATATGCCACTGGCATAAAATTAGGCAGAATAAAATCATACGTATTTACAATTTGTTTTTAATTATATTTCTAGAGGCAAAAAAGGAAGTTTCCGCATCCCTTAAAATTATTTATTATTCACATTTCAGAAATATATATTTAATTTTATTTTCATTTCCGTTTTTTTAATTCATTTTATAATTTTCCTTATTGTTCATGCAGCTGCTATTGCAAAAGTCATAATCATGCAAAATGGCATTCAAGATGATTGTCATGGGTCGTATCAGGAATATTTTTGTATTCTGCATTCAGTGCAGTCTCATTGGGATGCATTTTTTATTTTCATATTTTTGTTGTTCAAGCTTCTTGCATGTCAACATTAACTTTATTATTTTAATGCGATGCAATATTTTCGTAAGCAAATACAGCATTAAGAGCATTATGCTCTGTTCTGTTCGTATTCGTATTCAGAAAAAAATATTTTATGGCATCTGTAGGTTTGAAAAATTTTTTAATTTATTTTTTATTTTTGGTTTCATAAATAAATGTTTATTCAAATCCTGACTTAATATTGCCTCACCTCGTTCCTCTCCACGACATTCACTTAAATTTGCATTTGTTAAATTTTTTCCTGGTATATTTGCTCTGTTACCGTGTTAAAATGTATTGAATTAATGCAATATGCTTTTTTGAATGGCGTATTATTATAGAAGAGAAAATATTTTTTTTATTTTGAAAAGAAAATATACAACTACAAGCCAATGCAATTAGTAAGTACGTGTGTTTTGATTGCGCTTACAAACCGGTGCGAATTAAATCAAATAGTAATCCTTTTAGTTCTTTAAAAAGTTAGGGTCCTCGATGCCACAAAAAGAAATAATTTTGGTGGCGAGAAAAATAAAAAACAAAAGTTTATGTAAAATAAGCATTAAGCAAACATTTTGTGAAAGTTGGATATTTATGCGAAGCACAGAGGCTGAAAATCGTTTTTCATTGGCCAAAATTCTGTAACTTTTGAACCGATCAAAATATTGAAGTAATTTTTACTTTAGTGGATAGATATTTAGTTCAGCTTGACTCAGTTTAAATTACATTAAAATTGATTGAGGAATTTTTAAGGAATTCTAGGTCAAAGTTGAACTTTTGAATATTTTTAACTTTTAGAGTGAAATATGGGTTTATTATTTTTTTATTTATTAAAAAATTTAATATTTGAAAATTAATAATAATTATAAATATTTTTTGTAATAATGAAATTTTTCAACAAAATTTTTACACTAAAAAAATAGTAAAATCAACTGGGGATTTTGCTATTACAGAAAAATTAAAAATTTTTTGCTGTCAAATTTGCAAATTTGTTTAGTCAAAGAATAGTTACACTTAAAAAAAACGTTAATAATATTATGTAAAAATATTGCTATTACTACAGAAAAATTTTATTTTTTGCTGTCAAATTTGATAATTTTAAAAACATTTTAAAAATAAAAACTGCAATAAATTTTAATAGTTTTTAATAATTTTAATTTGTAACAATGGAAGGTTCTGTTTATTATTATTTTTTACTAATACTATGTTTTTCGTACTTAAATAACCATGAAAGGCAATTATTATTATTCATTTGACTCAAATATTGATTGTAAATATTCCATATTTTGTTCTGTGCTATTTCTGTTCTTTAGTCTAAAAGCTTCTTCATCTAAATCCCGATGTTCCACTTTCCATTGATATCGAATACTGGAGATAAACGGACATATTTCTCCATGGGTAGTTGGTTGTATATATTTTTGCAGTTTCCTTAGCATAATCTCCAAATTTTCTAGAGTCAATTTCTTCATTGCACGCAAGTACTTCTAGGATTATTTTAAATCTGAAAATAAGGTTTAAATCCACTCCTGTTATTTCAGATGCTGTTTCTGGATCTGAAAAGAATCTTCTTGCGGTATTGCCATCATTTATATTGCCTGACCCTTGTTTTGGGTGATCTATAATCAATCCAAATTTGCGATATTCATCTTGAACATGTTTCTTTTTTAAACTTCTTAATTCTTTGTTGGTTTCGTTGTTTCTTATTGATCCTGAAAACCCGAAATCCAAATCATAACTGATTTTTAGTATGTGTTCCATAAGTCGTATTCTTGCATGTAGTGGTGATAATCCAAATTCATATGCATCGGTATTATCTAATGATTTTGTCGGTATTTGGTTTAATTGGGTTGATGTTGCTTGGCATATAATGTAGCTGGATGCAGCCTTCGTGTTAGTCAAAGCCTGACCTACTTTTCCATCTATCATTGTCAGCACTAATGGGTAGCTTACTTCAATTTGCTGGCCATCTAACTGTAATTGTAATGGCTGTAGTGTTGCAATTTGGGCCTTTATATCACTAACTTCTTTGTTAATGGCATCATGAGTTTCTTTTTTGAATTCAAATTTGATTGGCCTGCAGTATTTCGTAGAAGATGGTGTCTCATTTTTCCAAATATCCATTGTTTGCGTTATACTAGTCGAAGGCTCTGAATCTTCCAAAATCTTTTTCAATCGCAATGGTACAAATGATACCATGAACATATCTGAGTCCGAAATATTTTCACATACAACTTGTTTGTATTGTTTTTGTCCCGAAGAACTATCACATCCCCATTTACAAAAAAGAATTAACTTTGTGTTCCCATATTTCTTTAACGCATTTCCTACATGTTATTTCCTACATCTAGATACATGTTATTCACATATTGATCTTTAATTTCATAGCAGGTAGTGCTTAAATTGCACAAAAGTGCACATGTTATCCAGACCTTAATAACAGGTAAAACTTATTAGTATCTCCCCAATATGGGGTTGTTTTTTATCTTTAGTGGTTTAATGTCGCGATTATTGTTATAAAATTGCTTATGACTTTGGTTGACCCTAACATTTGATAACAGGTAAATTTAGAAGGAGATCACTGTAGAACCTATTGTGATAATTTTATTACCTATTTTTTGCTGATCAAAACAAAGCCATTAAACCCCTTCGCAGGTATTATATTTAATTTTTTTAGTTTTACGTAGTCTAAAGTAAAAACATAAACTTTTAGGCAAAAAAGTGAAAATTATATACACCATTGTATACGAGTACTTTGGAGTAATTTCATTAAAATGAAAAAAGTGTTCTACCCATAGCAGTTTCATAAATATTCCGTAACGCCCCTAATATTAAACGCTAGAGCTCTGACCACTTACAAGAACTAAAGACTATAATCCTACCAACATTATAAAAGCTTTTATTTCAATTTGGTTTCTTAATACAAAAATATCAAATAAAATTTGTTGTCTTTTCTTTGTATTGAAATTCTTATATTAAATATAATCTGATCTGCTGGGTTACGATCAGTCACATTCATATGTCGATAAGACCGTAGATTAACCTTTAAGCACACTTGTGTCGTGATTTTCTTTACATTAATAATGAAAATTATTTAAGGAACTCCCTAAAAAAATATTGCAGCTGCACATGAAATATATTTTGAACAAAATTTTATTTTCAAAAATTTGTCAAACTAAAATGTTTTTCAACGTGCTTTGATTTGTAAATTAAGTTTTAGTGTATTAATGAAAATACGTAAAGAATTATAAAATGAAATAAATATATACATTTAAAGCAATAAATAAATATATGCACAAAGTTTAAGTTATTGTTATTGTTGTACATAAAATATGTACAATTTAAAAAATATAAAGTTCGAATCGCCCTAAAAACGATAAAAAAATAAACAACAGAAAGCCCTGTTGTTGTTGTTAAACTGATTAGTGAGTCAATCGGGGTTAATGATTAAAAATTATTTAATCGTATTCAGACATAATTTTTATTATTATGATGATTATTAGTCGTAATCGTTAATCACCAGGGCAAGTTTTTCATGCTTTTTGCATTAAAAATATGCATTTGCATATTTTTCAAATTTTTCCCAAGAAAATCATTTTTGCTATAACTTGTACAAATTTGCATATTACGCATTTTAGCAACTATTTTTAACAAAAATCGCTGGTGAAAGCTAACGCAGCTCGATATATCGTCTCCACAATGCGATCATTAAAAATTGTTTACCCAAAAATGTTGCATGTTACATGTCTTTCTCATGGGTTGCATAGAATTGCCGATTTTGCTCCCTTACGTTTTGCAGTGTTAACTGACTTGTTGCAAATTGTAAAGCCCGTTTTCTTAAGGTAGAACATACATAGTATGCAGTTTTTTTCCAAATAAGGTTATTGTCTTAATTAATTTCCATGCGCCCTCTTGTATCAATGTAATGCATCCTATGCAACCAAGTATGATCAATCCCTCAAATCCCTGTACCACTAGTGAGGATATTGGTTAAAAGCTGCTATATATTATTGCGACAACTTTATAGAATTGAACAGCGTTTTGAATGAGAACCCTGATGATGAGGTAGAGCGCGATATATAATGCACGGGCTTTATTTAAGAATTCATAGATAAAAACAGATTTAGCATGCATCAAAGCTAATTTTGAATGTATTTGCCACAGTATAATCAAATTGGAAACACAAAGACTTCCTTCACATGAAAGTTTCATAGAAGATGTAAAGAATGTTAAGAATAAAATATTAATTGAAAACTTAACAATGTCTTTGATCGAAATGCTGATCTTCAAACGTTGACCAAGATTAAAAACAGTAACATTGACTGATGTTGAACGTATAATTGGAGATCCTTTCAATTTGAAAACTTTAAAAACATTTGATTATACTTTGTAATAAACATTTGTTTAAATAAAATTGATTAAGAATTATTAGTATGTGTTTTCGGATGCATATTTTTGTGCATATTTTTAATTAATTTTTTTTGAATATTTTCATGCATATTTGAATAAATTTTGTGCATATGTAAACTTGCCTTGTTAATCACAATTAAACTAATTTTATTAAAGACCAAAAAACGCAAAAATTTATTTTTTGATTAAAATTAACTTTAAATTGCGCAATCATGAGATGTTTATTTAATTGCAATGGGGACGGTATGCCATTAATAATGAAAAATATCAGCCAAATGGACACCACGACTACGGTTGCATTTGCGAACTCTCAAATTGAATAAAATTAATTTTAATTTTTGTCAGGACAAAAATTTTATATACATTTTTGGATATGTTACCTGCAAACTTAAAATTATTAAATCTATTGATTTCGAAATGGAACAAATAAGAGCTGCTTATTTATTTCATTCAGTAAATAATTTCAACATATTGGGCCTTATTGAAGTTGTCGAATTATCGCCTTAGACTTCGGCATGTTGAACCAAATTAATGAAGCACTTTACATTATTCCTTAATCTTGTACACACTGTCGAAGTCAATAGTATTAAGGCGATTTATCACGGTTAATTTAATTATGATAAATCTAATCTGATTGAATGTTAAACACATTAGCTAATGGAATTCATTTAATAAATTTAATAAAGTTGTACAATTATTTTTAAAGCACATTTCGCCACATCCTTCATGACAAAAGGTGAACGTCAGAGAAGTGCCAAAAGTGTTTCCCGTTTTTCCTGTATGTGGCTTCTGACTGCTTTCAGTTTTCTTTAATATTAATTTATAATCGTGCTTTACATACATACATCAAGTGCATAAAAAGGAAAGTATAGCTTTAGTGAGTGTTCCAAGTATTTGGAAAGGCATACGTATCATTGCGCTTCACCAGACAATAAACCAGTTGTTGATGAAGTTGAGATTTTACATGGAAAAAATTATTATTCAGGAAATTTTCAATTTCATTCGAGGACGGCGAAGTGAATTTGTGCGTTGCTGAAGGTATTTGGAATTCGTAATACTCGTGAATATATATCTTAAAAGCGATGATGAAGTTCCTCTACACTCAAAAGAAAAATCAATCCATCCATAAATCAATCCCAAGCGGTGTTAAAAGTACGGTAATCACAGATTTACTAAAATCAAGTACAGAAAGATTGATTTACGGATTAGATTGTACGGACGGACTTTAATGCTCAATTTAAATTAATAATTTATTAGTTGATTCAAGATTTTTCACGTGAGTAAAGATTTCAAGAAACTCCAGGATTTGTTATCTAAAGTATTCCCGTTTTCGGCTTGATTAAAGTACATTTTATTGTTATTTATACTCAAAATTTTGTGTAGGTTATTTGAAAGTGAATAATACCCGATATATTGACTCTAAGCCAAAATTTCCATCATCACAAAAAGAACAATTTTTTTATTTCTATCGTGCCCTGGAAAGATCTAACTACTTCAATACAATTTATTTTATTCTATTTATTACTATTTTATTTTCTTTTGCTTTGTTTTACTTTATTTTTCTTTATGGCATTAACACAACTGGGGCGAACGACGAATTTTTCGTAGCGAATATATTCGTCGTAGACAATAAAACAGATATTTGTTTACGAAAATGAGCACAATAAGTACGTCGACTGAAATTCTTTATGCTGCCAAATTTTGCGATAGATTTATTTCTAAAAAGTCGAATATTGCTCCAAAGTTGCTGCTACAACTATAAAAAGGACAAAACAAAGGAGAAAATTCGCAAAATTTAGGACCGACATCAAGTGCAGTTTGTAACATAAAGACTATAAAAAATATCCAAAGCAAATCAGGAAGAAAGTTTCATAAATTGTGATCGTGTTTCAGTCGACGAATTTACGCAATTAGTAGAAGAACTATGCTAAATATTATATTTTTATTATTATTACATAATTAAAGGTAGTACTGGCTGTAATTTTTTAATTGAAAACGTATCCTTTCTGTGTTCCGCAGCGTCTTACACGATATTACTTATCACTTTCTATTAAAGTGTTTAAAACAAGTTATGCTAACTCTGATCCTTTTATAAGAAGTTGCAGAAATTTCAATAACTTTATTTTTATGTTGATTTCTCTTTGAAAGATAATTTGATAAAACGAAATACTTTAATTGCATTAAATAACTAAAAACTATTGTATAATTTGTATATACGAACATGTATAAATAGTCTGTAAAAATTGTAAATTCGTAGACTTTGCAAATAAATAAATAAACAACGAATTCCTCCGCCTGTTTATAATCTCTTTTTTAATTTACTTTTTATTTGATTTAATTTTTTATATCTCGAATAATAAATTTAATAAATATTTATTTTATTATTGTATTTCATTATATTTTCGGTCTACTCGTCGGGAAGAAGCCTTAGTTAAATTGATGTAATTATTAGCTAGTCCTAGTATATTTGTTATGAAATTCGATCACCACAAATCAAATTAACTTTTTCTATTAATCTTGATAAATGTTTTAATGCTAAACATTTACTTTCAAATCCTCAAATCCAGAATTTCCCTTAACTCGATTTAATAATAGTCGTAAATATACTGTACTTTGTTTATAACTATGATGAGACAATGTTACAAATAACAAAATAAATGAAACTGTGTAAAATTATTCCAAGTTACTTTTCTTTTTTCGAAAAGCAATATAATTTTTATCACTTGCTAAACAAAAATAATAATAACGTGGAACATCATGTGGTAATGTTAAATTAAGGCAGTTTATGTTAACTGAAAATTCCAACTCAAAACTTGCTTGTTCAAATAACAATTCAATGCGAAGACAAAGAACACATATGCCACACTAATGCCGGAATATAAATGACATAAAATATGAAAAAAGAAAGAAACAAAGTCAACCAAACGATATTCAAATTCTAAACTAGTAGCACAAAACTAATGGCAACATTCATAAAATGCAAATATGGGCGAATATTTTGTATCCTTTGAAATACAAAACTGACTAAAGCGAATGTAAAGAACAGAGCATTTTAATTCTATGGCCGCCTGACTTTAACCCTAGAATACTAACCCACGCAAATTTTACATGTAATTTTTTTATTATTGTTGTCACACAAGCATCCAGTGGCCTAACGGTACCAAATTTCACAAGTGCTTTTCTCAATAGTTTTTGAACAAATGCAAAAATATAAACAGCAATTTAGTCGCCAAACTGCTCTAAGAACGTGAGCATTAAAAATCTATATGTACGTAAAGTTTATGTGGTACATATGAGCATTTTTTTATTATTTGTGATTTAATCTCAAACGTGAAATTTTATTTTGTTTTTAAAATTGTTTTTGTTTACCTTAATATAAATTATAAATTATTGTTTAATAAATAACAACTAAACATCTGCATGAAACTAAATAATGATGTTCACGAAACCTTCATAATTACTTTTTATTCATTCGTTTCTATTCAACACAGATGAATAACTATGAAAAGAGAACAATCAATACCCGATAGTTAAAAGACAAGTGTAATGAAGTTTGTTTGTTCACTTATACAAGAGCGCACTAACTTTTATAAATGTGAAACAGAATAAGACTTGAATAAATATCAATAAAGTTCATGCAAAAACAATATGCTTTTAAAGATCAGTGTTTTGCTGTTGTAGGAAAAAGAAAAATCATTTAAGAAATACTTAAAACATACACGATGAACTAAATCGCAAAAACAAAGCAGATAAAAAACTAAAGAATTTAAAGTTTAAGGATTTCATAAATGATTTCATTTGTTAAAATTTCTCATTTGGATAAAATATTTATTCTATAGCATCTCCCGGTGTAATGAAATGGTTTTATAATGGTTAATGTACATACAGTTATTGCAGTTATCAATTTTTAAAATTTTGTATTTGAGCAAGAGTGGCATAACGAAGTTCTTAACATATCACCAATAGGAGGACAATGTACTACTGGTTTTAATTGCCTCTTATTTAAGCGCTATTTTGATTTAACTGCCCACAGCTATTAATTTCTGTCACTATTCCTTAAAATCTCATACAAATTAGTTTTTTCAGTTCAGTTCTGTATCTGCACTTTTAAGATAAATGTTTTAAATTTGATTTCACAAAATTGGCAACACTGCTATTGCATATTAATAAGAGAGATGATATAAGACCGAAAACTACGAAATAAAAATCGTTTCAATGAACAATGTCTTCGTGTTAACGAAGTGAAAAAAAAATCTCTCATGGTATGAATAAAGCAACAGTTTGTTTGTTGCTTTGATTTTTATTCGAAATAAAGTTTTAGTCAATGAACATATGAATATGTTCATTGATGACCACGTTTATGTAATCCTTTAATAACAACTAATTAAGTATAAACAATTCCAAAATACGTAGAATTTACGTGGCGTTAGTATTAACGTAGTTTTAAATAACTTTAGTATTCTAGGGTTAAACAAAAATTGTGGTCGCTCAGATTACAAATAAACGTTTGCATTCCCAAACAAATGTAATGGATATTTTTGTGTGACGCAATAACAGAAATAAGAAAAAAGTAGTGGCAATTTTTTTATATAGATTTTATTGGAAGCCGTCCTAAAGCTGGCTGTGGCTGTGTCTGTGACTGGGCTGGCTTATCGCGTCTGAATATATTAACATAACAATTTATACCAGAACCATTTAGTATGACTTTTTTAAAGCAGATCCTAGTTTTCTTTTTTTTTATATTTTACTCTTGTTCCGTAAGCGGGAATGTAACTGAATATGACACGATATGGAAGAACGGAAAAAGAGATGTACTTATAAGAAAAAAAAATAATCAGATAAAATATGTTATTCTCATGTGTCTGATAAGGCATTTAGTTATTTGCCAGTTTAAATGCATACTTTTTTATTTGTTTGCATGTTTGACAGTTGTCTGGTTGGCTTGTTTTTTCAAAATAAAAATATAACATAGAAACCACTAAGGATATCTTTATCCTTTTTAATGTTAAAATTCAGTCGTATTGAAAATATTATATCTTAAAATATTGTCAAACACAAATTGACTTAAAAGAATTAGTTTGAACAAATTTTAAGGCAAAAAGGGAACAGAACTGCAATGCATTTTAAAAATGTCCACCGTTTTAAGATTGGGAGGACATTATATAATATATGTACATGAAAATATAATAAAGTTTATATTGAATTTCGTTACCGTCTTTACAAAACAAATGGAGATGTAATGGATTTATTGCTTAAACTCATTTGTTGACAAAATATTGTTAATTTCATAGTATGAATCTAGATGGAGAAATTATATAAAATCGGAATATATATTTTATAGTAGAAAATCTGATGGTCTGATCATAAATATTGAGTGGCTTTTATAGTTTTATCTCAAGTACAAAAACCATCTTTTTTGAGACGCAACAAAAAAATTGCTTAAAGTCCGCAATGTGGAAAAAAAACTTTTAAAACGGCCCATCTGATTTTAATAATTTGTTAAATTGTATAGAAGACAACTAGACACGCTGAAATTATAAATTTGAACTTTATGTTCTGAAAATGGACAGCACCACAAGACTGAAATATTCAATTTTAAAAATTTTAATTTTAGTTTGTTGGCCTACCTTAATTCACTTTTTCGTCAATAGCAAAATTAATTTTTTAAATTTACTGGTTTTTCTCTTTAGTAGATTAAACACAAAATTCTAAGTATTAACAAACAAATTTTTTAATCCCACAACAGTATAAATACAACTAAGACGAACGACGAATTTTTCGTAGCAAATATTCGTCGTTGAAAATAAAACTTCGTGCTCTGTAATAGATTTATTTATATTTCTTACGTCGACGAACGAAGATTAAATTTTTTTTTGGATATCGCGAAAAAAAATTAAAAGAATATAAAAAACTTAACCGAAAGTCAAGAAATGATAAAAAGTAGTTAAATCTTTAAAAAGGACAAAAAAAACCTTGAAAAAATCACGGTTATTGCGAAAACTCGGAAAAATTTTAGAAAATAACGAAAGTTCACACAATTTTGTTAACATCAGGCAGACAGGAAGGTCTTGTATTGATTAAGATTTGCAAAGCCTGCAAAAAGTACCAAACCTTGAAAAAAATACCGGCTATTTCGCAAAATGGCAAAAATTTAAGCAAAAATTTAAAATGAGTCAAAATCTGTAAAAATTTATTAAAAATCGGCAAAACTGAAAGAAATGTCAATACCAATGCGATAATAACGGAAGTTATTTGGAATTCCTGAAAAAAGTTTCGAAAAAATACAGAATGTAATTGTTTATCATTATTTTTTTTCTTTTGCTACTCGTAGATTTACTATACTTGAAGTTCGGCGCAAATCAATTTTAGCGGGTGATTCACACACAGCACACTGGGTAATCAAAACTGCTTATATTTCTTAATTGCAGCTTTGCCTTTCGAGAAAATATTAATTAAATTTCAAATTTGCATAAATAATAGGTCGAATTTGGTGGGATTTGTTTATGGAAGTCTCAGAGCTGAATTGAACCAAGTCATAAGATATGAAAAATTTCAAAACTACTTTAACTCTATTTAGTTCTGTATTTGACTAAATAAAAATATGTTTCTTTCCTAAGGTAACGGTAAAAATATCCAGGCACTGGCATTAAATAATTGTATAAATTAATGGCAGTTCATTTAGTGAAACTCTAAATATGTTCGAATTGTCTATTTTTTTCTTGATTTCTAAAGGGTGTCCCAAAAAGAACGCAATTTTTAAATCTGGCAACATTCGATATAATAAAGTTTCACGATTTTTTTTAAATATCTGTGTTTTATTTAAAATTTGTTGGGACCCTTTATATTGAACGCCACATGAAAATCACTCAAAATGTAGGAATATTTGAAATAAAACCTTTGTGCAATGTTCAGGAACTTGTGATTTAACTATTAAGATCAGTTTTTTTAATAGAAAAGTTCAAAATAAATATTTTATGTGCTGATGCGACACATCTTAAAAATGGCGTTAAAAACATTTACCAGTTTTTTTTCAAAAGTTTTTTTTTTTGCAAATATACAAAATCTTAAAATATGTAGATGAAACAAATCTCATGAAACAACTTTCTTAGCTTCTTATTGCACTTCAGTTCACTGCGATGACTA
This sequence comes from Gymnocheta viridis, assembly GCA_956483585.1. NCBI lineage: Eukaryota > Metazoa > Arthropoda > Insecta > Diptera > Tachinidae > Gymnocheta > Gymnocheta viridis. The sequence continues at coordinate 67,982,698 of OY101442.1, read as the reverse complement.
TCTTAGTAAAGTTAGAAAAAGTGTGTCATTCACGACAATGCGCGGTACAAAACGATGGCAAAAGTTTTTAAGAATAAAAACAGAAAAAGAAAGTTAAAATTTAAAATTTTAAAAATATTTATTATAAGTTATCAGTTTCATTTTATTTAATTTTTTTCATGTTGTTTATCAAAAAGTGTACTAGAAAAAAGTGTTTTTGTATGGAGCGAGTATGGGGAAGTAATAAAATATTGTTCTTAATCAATATGGAAAAAAATTCGAGTACTGAGAAATGTGTTTCTTCTGACAAACTCTTAAGTGTATAATCTTTTAATATTTATTTTTTCCTTAAATACTCGCTATTTATGGCCAAGTAAAGTTTATAAAAACCAGATGTCCCGTTTAGGATCTGCTGACTTATTTCTAATTTTATTAATAATTTTCTTATTCTGTACGCATGAGCCGGTTGAAAAGCTTGCAAATTGGTAATGTCCGACAAAGCATGCGGGTTCGCTGTCGGAGTTCGGCAAAAAAATGTGCTTTGTTGATGTTCAGCGTTCGGTAAAATTTACGTCGAGAATCGAACTTTTTATAAATTTTTTGCTCATGTTTCTATATCATCAAAGATATGCAAAAATGTAACCTTTTAAAATATTTAAAGTAGTAAAGTATAACAAAAGCGATGTTGGCAAAATAAATTATATTTATGTCTGTTAATTTTGTTTTTATTAAAAAAAATAAAATCACAAAAAATAAAATTGTTTATGTCCAATAAGGAATACAGTTCAGTCTGAAAAATCTACCGAAGTTCGGGTTCGATCTGAAAAAGTGCATTCGGTTAGACACTACAAATTGCTTAAGATTGAATTGCATATCAGTGATCGCCAACAATATTTATACGTTTAGTTGATATTACTTTATATTTACAATGAGTATTTTTAATTAAAAAGCAATATTTCAAATGCAAATAATTAATAAAACAAAATGTAGCTCTTACACAGTTAGCTTATCGCACAATTTAACTAATATTTGAATTAAAATCGCATTATAAAAACAAAATTAATTTAAGAATCCATATAATTTTCATTACAATTAACAGCGACAGTATCAATTTGTTGTGAAATATTAAATAAAATTTTATATGTGTATGTATATTAATATATGAATATTTTTTTGTATATTAAATTCTAGCATGCCGTTATGAAAAAGGCTCCTGGTCTGAATGTGTTACAGGGCAAATGACACGAGCTGATAAATTGAAGGCAACCAGCGATCCATCGTGCGAAGCAACACGTGTCATTAAGAAAAACTGCAAACCAGGCAAATCCAAGGACAAAACTGCCAAGGAACAACGTAAAAATAAAGATAAAGGTGAGTAAATGAATGTTAGGTTGCCCATTAAGACGGTCTAAAGTAATTAAGTGGAATTTTATAATTTGCAAAAAGGAAAACTGTAGAAAATGATGGTAGGTAGTGAAGCTGCCTGCTGTCAGTAAAATTAAGCGGGCTAAAGGACAAAATTTTAATTGTGTGCATTAATTGCAAAAAAAAGAAACACTACAACATTTCAGAAAAAGTAAATGTTTCGGTAGTTTGTAGCCATCATGAGTCAAATTATTTGCATGTCTGTAGTCGATTATGAATAATATTAATTTATATTGTCTATTAAATCTTACACAGAAGTTAATTGTTAATTCAATATCCTGCTCGTACAGCTGCCTTCTCGTATTTCTTAACTTATCGTTATAAAAAGAAATTTAAAAACCAATTTGAATGCTAGAAGACATTAAGGTGCATTAAATTATTCTTATTAATTTAATGAAATTCTACTAAAAAGTAAAACACAAGAAAGTAATCTGACTATTAAGAAATTGTAAAAGAAACGTTAATTTGAAAATATAATTTGTGTTAATCATTTCCTGAAATTAAGTCAAGAAGCTTTATTCAGTTGACTAATTAAACTGTGCTTCAGTTATTCGAGGACTTAAAAAAAGCAAAAACTAAATAAGTTCTAAAGGACTATGCCAATCACTTTTACGTTGTAGGCATATGAAATAAAATAAAAACTTGCAAAGTAACTAAAAAGCATTAAATTGGATTAAGTTACTTATATTTATTTTACGAATAAATCTCAAGATGATACGACTTTATGCAAGATGAAATGTTTACATATAAATTATATGACTGTTATAAAATTAATAAACAAAATTTTAAAATGATACTTTACTAAAATCACTTCATAAAATTGAGCTACGATGTTTTATGCAGCCACCACTAATAACTAACTGCACAGTGGACTACCGCGGTGGTTTGGTTGGTTGGACACCATCAAGGACTCTCTTAAGCTTCATTACAATTACTGAATATCTAGGTTGACATGATTGGTATATTAATTAACAACATAATTTGTAATTTGTAATTATATTTAAGACAATAAAAAGTGTTCACAGTGATAAAGCCATAAAGTTATAAAAAAATACAAAACAAAAAGACTTATGTATGTCAAACATTTTTAAACAAAAATGATAAAATAAATAAAGTTTTTACTATATTTATAACACTTCATTTATAAGGTTTTTTTTATTTCAATAAAAATATCTTGTATTTTCATATTACTTATTTATTGCAAACCACTGTGCCACAATGTGGTCAGTTGCTGAAAAATATAATCACAACTTTTCCATTGAAGAACATTTGCTCTCAAAGTTAATAGATTTTTCTTCTCCTGAACACAAAGGATCTTAATTCTAGCTGTGTTTGTTTATTTTCTTGACCATTATCAAAGGAAAACTATTTAATTTAAAATGTATTGTAATAATGAAATAAGTTTTTAGTTTTCTAGTTGTAGAGCCATTCACTGAATAAAGAACTACTTTAATTAGTTTGCTGCCAAGGTGGGGCACAAAGGTTTGTTTGTTTGCCTGTTTAAACTCTCTTTTTTGATTTTATGAGAAATAAAAAGTTTGTATCACAAATATAAGAAAAAAGTTAAATAAAATATACAACATTGTAGATTTTTCAGCTGCTGTCAACTGATTAAGTATATCTTGACTTGTACTTGCGAATATAAAGGACTATCGAGGACAAAAGAAAACATGATATGAAAAGTTTTGGCATTTTTCTTAAGGGATAAAATAGTAATTTTGTATTTGTGAAAAGAAAATAAGCTGGCAATGCGTTTGGCGAAAAACAAAGTTTCTTCTTAAAAATAAATTCTATAGACATGCCAAAAAATAAACAAATATGTACATACAAAGAAGATCAATGGCGTCTAAAATAAATTGCCTAGAAAAAAAAAGAAAATAATCAGCAGAATTAGACATGCTGGATAAAAATGAAAAATTGGGTACATTTTTACTGTTAATACAATGCCATTTAGGGTTGGAAAAAATGGAAATTCTTATTTAGTTTAGTTTACTGTGCATCTTTGCAAGAACAGAACTTATATTATAATGAAATACGAGTATCATAAATCTTTAAAAACAATTTTATGTTTTCTGTTTATTTCCAAGTAGTGATAGTTTTATGTGTGAAATACAATTTTAGTGCCTTCATGATCGTCTTAGCAGGCAGGCAGGTGGTGGTCATGGTCATAAATATTTTAATATATGTATGTATGTGCCCTAACTCCACAAAAAACACATTATTTCAATAATGAAAACGAAAATGGGAAAAGAATCTAAAATTCTCCGAGAAAATCGAAAATTCGTTATCTAACACATTTCCGAATGTGTATTGAAAGCGCCTTAAGTTCACCAGAAGCACACCAAAGAAACCAAAATCTTGAAAAAGTCGAACTAACTCCGAAAAACTTCCAACAAATTTCCAACAAATTTGTTAAATGGACATATCATCGCCTAATTAATCGTTTGGCGTACCAACAATATAAAGAAAATTAAGTTGGCGATACACATTTTGAAAGCTCCCTTTTTGAACAAAAATCACAAAATACTATTTTTGAAAAAAATGTATATACGGCATTGCAATCTTGAAAATTTACATTTTTGTATCGGTTATATTTTGAGAAAACTTTATGCAAACTTTCTTTGTCGTTTTCTCTTTTGGTCTATTCGCCAAACCGATAGTGAGCTGACGATTTGTAAAATGCCGCAGAAACCGATGGATCCATTACAGAATTCGAAATTCAGCTCATAAGTGCCATTTCTCAATTGTTTAAGCTTTTAGAAAAGTATTTTAGAACTTATTAAAGCCGAAGTCGGCATTTAATAAGCAATGCTTTAATTGTAGCTAAGCTTAGGCGAATGTACCAATAGCAATAGAATGTACCTGCATAGACCCTCGGTATTTCTGCAGACAAGCCAAAATGGCTTTGCTGCTTGTGTTTGCTCTTTAAAAAAAGGGGGTATGTGGCTTCCGAAAACAGCAAATGGTTCCGTTTGTTTGTTTCATTTATTATTATTTTTTTAATTACCAAAAGTTCGTAATAAAATAATTTAACAAACAATAACAATATCGAACTAAGAGCCTGCTGCCACAAAAATTATTTTGTATGTTAAAGTAAAGTCATCATAAATATTCAAATCACTTGCTTAAGAAAAATCTTTATTTTTTAACTTAATAATTTTCAATTATTTCTCTTTTTACAGGTCCCCGCAAAGGTCGTGCCTAAATTTCTAAAATTAATTAAGTCTTAACTTAAAGACACCCAGCGACATACTTCTGTTTAAAAAAATAAATTTTAAAGAAAAACGAAAAATAATCAATATGAATAATAAACAAACCAACTTTAAAATTATAAGTTCGAAAAATTTATTGATTAAAAGACAAAACAAAAACAATTAAAAAGAAAACAGTTTATTAAGTAAATTTAAGTAAAACCAAAAATACAACTTACAAAAAAACACACAAGAACTTATAAAATTTTAAAAGAAACAAAAACAAACAAAAATTAATAAATAAATAAATAGTCTATGTAATAATTATTACTCAAATTAAAAACAAATAAAATATACATGAATGAATGAAAACAAGCCCCTTTCCAATTAAGTAAAATAATAGTTTTTAAAATTAATTTATATTTAAACTAAAAATAAACTCATATTTCTACTTATACTCATTAAAACTGAAAGAAAACTACTTAGAAAACCATTTTCCCTACCCGACTCATTAATGGTAGTTAACTGGTCAGTGTCCTAATATCCCTTTAACAAACCCTAGTCCTTTAACAAATAAATAAAACAAAAAAAGATTTTTAATTCTCGATGTTTTAAGTTTTTTTATTGTTTTATTTTTTAGTCAAGAGTTGAGAATACAAATACAATACAATACTAAATACTACTATTAAAACAATTAAATAGGAACAACAACAACAAAAAATAAAAATAAAACATTAAACATACACAAACATATTTACTTAATTACATTAAAAAGAAAATAAATACAACAAAATTTAATATTATATACATTAAAAGTTCGTATAAAAAGTAAAAAACGTGAATTAAAGAAAACTTAAGAAGAAAACCAAAATAAATATTACTTTTCTCATGCGCATGAAAAATTTATAGTGAAACTTAAATGAACAGCACCATTCTGAAAAAAATTTACTCATTCTTAAATATTTGTTTAACATATTTAAATACTTAACTCTACAGTTGAGCTTTCTTGGATTTGTATTTATGATACCTCCAGCGTGCAGTATATGCGACTACCACGATGAAAATAGTAGACACTTACCAAAAACAATCCATTAATACATTAATAAAGTGTAGATTTTTACAAACAATAAATTTGCTGCTTCTGCAACAATATAATTTAAAATGTTGTAGTAATTGCACTATCAAATGCTGCCATAAAGAAATCTTTTGCAAAAAAATGTACTGTTTTTCATACGGAAAACCTTCATTATTGCACAATTACTGCATTTATGAATCTACACAATTTTTTCCATATAAGATCGGAATTATTGATTAACCAAATCAAAATAAGTGACAGTGAGAAATTTGACATTTGATTTTTCTCAGAGAAGAATCGTATTTGCTTTAGTTCCTTTAGTCTTCATACTCAAGAATGATGCTACTTATTTAACTTCTACTTCATCATGACATTCTATTATATAAACATACGAGGTAATTTATTAATTACTCAAACTTATACATTTACAAACCAAAAAAAATATATATATATATAATAAAAGCAAGAAAAATCAGTATAATTAAAAACATTGTATAAGACATGATCGAAAACCAACTTAAAATATTGATTTATTGAATAAAAATTCAAAGTTAATGAAATTAAATTAAAAAAAAGAACAAAAATAAAAAAATATATTAAAACATTTTCTTATAAATTTATATGTTTTAAGGTATTAACAAGTAAAATTGAGTAAAAAAAATAAAACTCACAAAAAACAAACAATTATATGATTATTATTAGTTGTATCCATAAACTGATCAATAAAAATTAAAAAGTTAAAAATAAATTCCTAATGAAATTCGTATTGAAGAGAATGTATTTTTTTCAAAAGTAAGTAAACAAATTGTAACTCTCAATTTAACATGTTTTAAAAGTTGCTCTAGATGTTGCAACAAATAATAAAGGACATGTGACATAGTGGGCCTGGCAGTATTTATATTGTTAAAAACTCTTGGGTGTGTAGACTAAAAGTGTTATTTTTTAAATAGAGTTGTATCTTGTGAACCTTAACATATAGCGAAAGTTTTCAAAGGATATGTATTGCTATCGCCGCCGAAAAATTATCTCCAACATTGGGGGATGTATTCGAGTAGAAGTAGGAGGTGGCATTTACATTCTCCACTTCCAACAAAAAATACTTTCAGAATACCTGATCATTGTAGTATAGCTCAAGCTGAAATATCGCGAATAAAAGGAGCAGCCAAATGGTGAAGGTAGAACAGGATATACGCTCAGGATATCCAAATATGTGCCGACAGTAAAGCTGCATTGAATGCTTTATCTGGTGTTTACACAGCATCTGAGCTGATTAAGAAATGCCGGATATCCGGACAATGACTTCTATAGATGTAGTGTACAACGAGGAACAGGCAGAAACTGTCAAACAACTTCTCTGTCAATGCGTTGCTCTATCCTATTAATGAGTGACTTATCTAAGTAATTCAAGGTTAAAGGTTTGGTTCGGAAATTATAAAAAAGGTGCATTAGGCATCACAAAGGAGGCAATTTGGATCCAAGTGGGCCAGTTGATACCATCGGGTGCCCTGTGCAACGTATGTATCGCCATTAAAGAGCGTGTAGACTAGAAGTGTTATTTTTGGAAAAAGAAAGTCTACTAGGATATTCAATTAATTGGGTTTCTGAGTAAATCGGTTAATCGCCATATTAATTAATCGAGGTTTAGGTTTAATCGGTTGATTTCAATAAATAAAAATACAAACATAAAATATTAATTATTTTGAGCTTTTATTAGTAAAAACAATAACAAATTTTTTTAAAGAAATTTTCTATAATCGATTCATTGAACAAAATTAACCGATTTAATCGTTAGTCGAAAAAAACCAATTTCAAATTAATTGAACAGTTAAAAAGGTTTTTTAATGCTGTATTACCTTAGAATTCCAAGAGTGATCCCGTTGTTCAATTATATTCGATAGCCGACTACGTGTCTGTCCGTTCCTTTGTGTTTTTTATTATACACAGATTTTAAAATATACATATATGTATACAAATATATTTTTTTTTACTTACAAAAACGTACATTTCTCAAAAATATAACTTTTGTAAAAAATTTTTTGGTTTTTTCGTAGGTATTTCAATTGAAGATCTGTAAGTCGAATTTTTGAGAAATGGGCCAGTATCCTATTTTTAAATTTTGGTTTCGTTGCCAATTTGCATCTCATTTTTTGCAAAATTCTTTTTCATTTTATTTCTCAGATTATTTTCGATGATCATCTGCCCGTCTATATTTTTTTGTATGATATATCACCATGAATACTGCAACTGAAAACCAAAGGCGGGGAGTGTTCGCCCTGGTCAGGCCAGTACGCAATAATTATTAAAAAATATATATATTTTGGACATTTCATTAGTTAGATTACTTTGTTTTTGTTTTTCTCTTGTCTGTTTATATATTTATTTTTATTATTAATTTATATTTCTTTGTTTTCTATAACTTTTATTTGTTAAATTTAACAAAAAATGATCCCCTTTGGCGTTCCTAATGTGTGGAGGACTTTATTAATATGTCATAAAAAATTAAGAATATATCTGAGTACAGTTTCCAATATTTTTATAAGAAATGTGTGTCCAAAAGAATCTTACGGAAATTAAGATTGGTAAACTTCTCAAGTACCATTTCCATTCACTTTAATGACTTCAGAAGAAAAGTACAAGAAATTTTTTACACTTAATGTCTATTGCGAGGATCTTAGAACAATAATTGGAGACTTTTTGCCATAAGAAAAAGCAAAATTTAGTGTATAGACAACTATTTCTCAGAAAATTTTCGAAATTTATGCTCTAATCAAGTCAACTAATTTATATTTATATGAAACCAAAAAAAAATTTATAAATTTATATTGTGAAAGACAAAGCTATGTTTTTAATTTCTTTGTGTTTGCTCGAAAATAATTATTTGTATTAAAAATAAAAGAATTTTTAAAGATCTTTAAATTTTGTTTTTATATAAATATCACTTTATTTGCGTAATTTAAGCAATTAAGCTCTTTTTATACGTTTTAATTAATTTTCAATTGTTACAATGTATATGAAACCAATTTCTAGATAAGTCTACATAACAATTCCTACGTGTACAAATAAATGCAAATTTTCAAACCTGAAATTTAAACAGAAGTCAGTATCAGGCGTTATTTATTTTTATTATGGTATCGAAAAATTTATCGCTCTTTGTGGTAAAAATATTTGCGCAATATTTTTGTTATTAGAAAAGCCGCAGAAGAACCAAAAAATAAACTTTTAGTCACATACAAGGCATTTTGTTTTGTTGCCTGATTTTTGATAATTTTATAATTAAAAAAGTCTTATAATTTAGGGCATTCACTTAAGTTAGCAAGTAATACAAGTTGATCCAGGTGGGTTTTTCACATTGTTATTTACCACAGAAAAAACATGGTAGGGTGGGTTGAAGAGTAACAGCATTTCCATCTTGCTGGTTATTAACTCTAAAAGCGCATGATATATTGAAGGATAGTGCGATTCTTGGGGTTTATTGAAGGGCAGTAATAGTGCACGTAAGTATTTTTTTTTTGTAATTTAGATCTTTACACGGAACAAAGAACCCAGCCCCTAACTCCGGAACTAGTTGGCTTCCGAAATTGACTCAAAAAAAGTCTAGCTAGAGTTGGATGTTAGATTTTCCAAATCTATCTTTGAATCACCTTGCGCCTCTTTGACTTTTCTGTACCCCTTGTATGCAAAATTTCATGATGATAGGTTGGGAGCCCCTTATACTATATTCCAACATGCATTCTTAATTGAGTTAATATTCAGTTTATTGACAAAATTATTTAGTGTTCAGACACTAGAAAATAATATTGTTTTTGTTTTTATTTTAAAATTGAAAGTTTGATTTCAAGTTTAGAAAGAAATTACTATTTTTATATAATATTACTATTACTATATAATAGAAACGCCGAGCTGCTGCGGTTAGTAAAACTGTGTTCAGTCATGAATTCTTAAATGAGTCAATATTCGGTTTATTGACAAAATTATTTTAGTGTTCAGATATACTAAATTTAGTTTACTCAATAATCATTTGAAAGTTAGAAAATAAAATTGTTTTTATTTTGGTCGTTGAAATTTGTTATGCAAATTACAAAAATGTAAATAAATTTCTATTTGAAAAAGAAATTAATATTATATACTAGAAACGCCGAGCTGTTGCGTTGACGTACTCGGTTCAGGAGACGTAGAACACGGAGTTAATAGCGATCATAGTGCGCCAGGATACAATGCCGTTGATGAATTGGAAGCATCTGCATAAATAAAAATATTTAATAATTAATAATAAAACGACAAATTCTAATCAAAAATGAAAACAGGCAAAAATGCTTTACTTCTTATGAAAATGATTCCTTCAACTGGTTACAATAAGATTCACAAAAAGACTCGAATTTAATTAATAATTTTAAAAAGTAAATTTATCTTATTTCTTGCTATATTGGTAACTTTTAAAATTTCAAGATATAAATTCTGCGTTCTCTGACAAAACACATACCATCTATGCTGTCTAGTGCCAACTCAGCAAACAAGTTTGCCTTGAACCCACCAATATTTTGGTGGACAACTCCTTATTGTGGCCATTTGGAAGGTGATCTACCAGATACTCCCATTGCCACCTTTTCTTTTTTGCGAAAATGTTAATTTTAAAACATTTTTTATAACGTTTTTTTATGTACATATGAATATCCCGTTGACTACAAGAGTAACCCCGCTGGATGAGCTCATCAGTCAGCTCTGCGTAGAGGTGGCCATTTTTCCTGTGTCCACGAAGCTCATCCATATCGCTTGTCCAAATATCTAGAAGAGCTGCCTCACTGACCTCATTCCAGCCCATTCTCTTCTTCTTAATTTTAATACTTATTTATTTAAAAAGAAATTGGTTTATTTGTTTTTTTGTTATAAGCCAAAGATTTAATAAACTTACCTTCAACTTTACTCGCCTTACTTTTAACGTATTTTTTCCTAACATTTGCCATTGTAGATAGTTTTGCTCACTAAACACAATTGTCAACAGTGTTGCATTTCAAGTTTTACTCAATATTTATAATAATTTAATACATATTGAAGCATAACTAAATAAAAAATTTATACGGAACATTGAGCTCAATAATGGTATTTATTGCGATAATCTCAATAAGCGCGCATGTCCGAACACCATATTAGACTAGTGGATAGTGTACTAGACTATTAGTTTGGAGGTGCTGTGTAGATCCTGGGTGTTTCTGCAGATAAGCCAGAAAAGCTTTGCAGGTTGTATTCGTCTTTTAAAAATATAAAAAAGTAGTTAGGGTATGAAAGCACTACAAACAAACAAACAAAGAAACTCATTGTCGCATTTAAATTTCTCAGTTTTTTATTTATTGTAAAAAAGTTAAAAGTTAAAAAAAAAACAGCTAAGAAGTTAGGATTAGGATACTAATAGCGTTCTATAAACAACACTAAATGACTTATTAATTTCCGTCAGCTAGCCTTTTTTTATGGACATAATGATATAAATATTAATAGTGGCCCTACGGTAACTCCGACAATTCCACACCGGAACCGTGTCAGCATTTCATCAGGAAGGGGCTTATTATCCTGAGTCCTATTTACTAAGGAAGTTCGGAACTACTGACCACCTATCCTTCAACATGCCATTGATGGAATTTTCACATAATTTCCATGCCATTTCAGACCGTAGCATTACGTTTACGAGATTCTCATGAGCGAAACCAAACAAATCATTTACAACTCGTCTCTCTTTAAAAGTATATGTTTAAAATCTTCTTTCAGTGCGGCGCATGAGCCACAACTGCTTAATTGTTTTGTTTTAAATCGGTGTAGGTATTTATCAAAACTACCCAAGACGAATTCACAACAGGTGGTCTTGACAGCTCAGATGATTATTTTTTGCTCCTTGCAGCTCTTTGCGTTTTGTATGTCAAAATTTGTTTATGTTTGATTTATATATAGTGTTTGAAGTTGATGATTGACACTTGTGAATTGAAAAATATTTTATTTTATTTTAAGAATGGTAACAAATGTTTTGATATGTGATGAAATTCCTTGATTTCGATTAGCAAAATTTTTAAATAAATATGGCCTTTTGACAACATGAGAATTTTTTATTATAAAAAGAATTTTTTATTATAAAAAGTTTTCCATTAAGGGCTCATTTTGTCTTAAAGATAACACTAAGGCGGCTAATATGTCTACCAACTAGTAGGTGTGTTACCTTCTTTGGGAAAGCGATAGTTAGAGAGGACAGAAGGTGAAAATCAGAAAGCTTAATTGTTTTACAACTTTGATCGTGCACGTTTTTAAATCAGTGTTGCAGGGCTTCTACCGTCTTTAAATTTTTTTAAGCAGTGCATTTGATTTATTAATTATTTTACTTCGCTGACGATTCTGCTTTATTACCGACACCCGCATTTTGCTGCCGATATTGTTCAATGACCAGTAGTATGCCTTCGTCACTTAAACAGTCCAACGACAACTAATGTACATAAGAAAAATGCAGGGTGTTATGACTTGCTTGAACCTGGGCTTGAACCTACGTTCTTAGTCATTATTTAATTTGTAGCAAACGCGCTAACTACTTTATCCAACAACACCCTTATTTTTATCCTGTGATGATTTATTGGACATTTTTCATCAGCGATTGACAAGCGCTGCTAAAACTATATTATCGACCTGTCTTCATCACAGAATCCTGTAGACAACGCCCACGACAGCTTTTGCTGTTTCACATCACAACACATTCTGTTAATTAAAAAACTTAAAGAAAAAGTTATTAATGATCATCCACGTGTCATAATATCATATTAATAATATCTAAAAAATCATATAATACTCCATGACTTTGTAAATTTGTTGTTCCAAACCTTGTTTAAGAAAAAATTGAAAAAGAGGACAAAAACATGGAAATTCGATTTAAAATAATTAAAATTTTTGCGCGATAGACTATCAGAATGTGTTGACGGAATCGATTCTTGCAAAGGGCCAAAGCACAGCGATGTTAAATAAAACATAAAATGGTAATAAGCATGGCACTTCCAAAGTAGATACTGATTTTTCTAAAAATTTAAGTGCAAATTTTCAGAATTATATCCTGTGAAGTCTGTAGCTGAACCAAGTATGGAGGTACAAGGATCGAACATTAACAACTTCGGGTGTGCAAAACTTTGTGCGACTTGTAACTTGGGTTTTTTATCACTTATAATTTATAAGAGACTTGGAATATAAAATTTTTTACTTTTTTCCTCTTCTTTTTTTTTTGTTTTTTTTTGTCTATAACTTTTTATGAAGCGTTCGATTTTGACGTAATGCATATTGATTTGCCTTCATTATTTTTATATTTGTTAGCAACTTTATTGAAAGTGGTAATTTTCTCCTTTCACATAGTGAAAGTTATTTTTTAGCAGTGCACTTAGCGATAATTTTTTATTTATATTTTGAGCATGAACCCTACATTAGGCATTTGCACAGGATGTGTTAAGAATTCACGAATAACATGTTGACTGAAAACAATTATTACATTTTTATTTCTACAATAAATTGAAAACTTGTCACCTTTATATTACATACTTCAAGAAAAATTTCTTTCGGTATCGGCAAGCAAGCTGTTAATTTCTAAGCATCTATAATTATTGCTGGCTAATAAATTTATACTCAATATTTATATATTTTTATGTGTATAATGTTTTCTATGTATATGTTTATAGATATACATAAACATGTCCATATTTAAACGATTTCATAAACTGAAAATATATGTGCAATATATATTTTTAAGCTGGGTAAATGAAATATTAATTTGGGAAAATGCACGTTAAAAATTAAAACTATATTTTAATATTAAAAGAAGTTTGTATTAGGACAATGAGTTCTAAATATCGATTCCGGTACTTCAGATATTTCTCCATAACCCCAGGTTCTTTATAAACGGGGAAAGTTCCTTGAAACCGCACAAGTATCGTATACCTAAATTAACGATTTTGTATTGAATATGATAACAAGTTTTTATTTTATAAACCTTCGAAACTGATATTCATAGTTTTGTGTGTAAATTAAAATATTTAGTCGATTTAGCAAACATTTAGCAGTTTTGAAGTTTTAAAGAAATTAAAGAACATATTGAAATGAAAATTTTATGGCTTGAGTTCAAATCTGAGTTTACCCATATCATAAAATTTTTTCATCAGACTAGCAGAACTGATTTCGAGGTCGCTACACGATCTCATCAGCGTTCTTTTTTTCGATTTTACCACTTTGAACTCAAGCCATAAAATTTTCATTTCATTAGAAATTAAAGAAAATCATGAATACCTTTATTAATGCAATCGACCTCGAAAACAAAGGAGAGTAGTAAAATCTTAGAAAGAAAAAATAAATACAATACGATATGTTTACATAAATATTATCAGCAAATTTACTCAATGGATATGACTATTGAAATTAACAAAAAATTTATTATAAAACCACCGAAAATATAAAATTTTTTATCAGTTGTAAAATTCACGATGAAGCGTATAGTTAATATTTTATTTCTAATAAATTTGGCATTATGTGTGCCACAACAAAAATATCGTGAGAGTGATGACGGCAGTAAATTCTATATAGAAACGGAAATGAAGGTACAATTTCGAATTTAAATTTTAATAAAAATATCAATAAAATTAAATTTTTGTGCTAATATACAATATAATATTGTAGTACAATTGGTTTGAGGCTTGGAGCGATTGTGCACGAAAAAATATGTCTCTTATTGCCATCGATACTAGTGCCAAACATGAGCAGATCGATAATTTATTAAAACGATTATATAGTAAGTTATATGTACATATATCTGATGCTAAATATTAATTACTCAAAAACCTTTTCTTTTTAGACTCAAATCCGCCAGTTTGGATTTCTGGTCATGACAATGCCATTCATTTACGTTTTGAATGGGCCACTACTGGCGAACCATTCACTTTCACAAATTGGGGACCTGGTCAACCAGCTGATACGATCAAAAATGAACATTGTATTTTAATGTGGACCGATTTTCAATGGCATGACTATCCCTGCACTAATAAATTGGGATACATATGTGAAGAAAATCAACTGGTTAAAAAGAGTTATCATAAAATGGGACTGGCAAACGTCAAGGATATGGGTGAATTGAAAAATATTTTATTTTATTTTAAGAATGGCAACTAAAATGTTTTGAAATTTTCTACAATTGATCATCAACTGGATCTTATAAATAACTTTACAGCATAATAATTTTAAAGTTTTGATTATATACCATTAAATTAAAAATTTAACAAAAACACCGGATACAACTGGAAAAGAGATGGTAACTTTTAGACCAAATTTCTTTAAATAGCACACCCAGCAAAAAAATCGGAAGTTATTCCCAGGGCACTGTATTTTTATTGTAAGCAAAGCAAAAGTAGTGTATTTAATGCTCTAAAAATATTGTTTAACAGCAACATTTAATACAGACAACATGATACCAATCATGATTTTTATGCTTAGCGGCCAAAATCACTCTTGATCAAATCCCCTTTTAGATATATCAAGAAACAAAATAAATAAAAAAACGAATAACAATTGTTCAGCCGTTTGGAAACTGCAATGGCGCACATATATCCAATTCAAACTTATTACAATACTCTTTTTAGGTCATATTTAGGATTAAAAAACTTTTCCAATAAGAACATATCACTAATGAAGAAGGTTTATTTTTATCCTGCGACTTCCATGGTGATTTATTTCACAGCAGTGAGTGACTGAGGAACAAGACAATATATTTGACAGACGCAGCCAAAACAACATTATCAATACGTCCTTTTTAGATGATCGTATGGACGACGGACATGACAGGTGCAAGTTTCATAATATCAAATACTGTTGCTTAAAATATTAAGACATATATAATATATCAGTCTTTAGTGGCGGATTCGATTTCCACCAGATTCTGTAGATAAATAGAAAAAAAAATACACTCTGTATTAAAAGACAAAACGAAAAAGAGAAAATACATTGAAAAAAGTGTAAAAAGTACCAAAACTAAAAAAAAATATTCTGGAAATAATCACCCTTATTCCACTTGGCGGCATCAATCTCACGTCAACACAATACAAAAAAATGGGGCTTGTTACCCGTTTTTGAAAACACCTGACTACTATTGACAAGCTCATGTTATTTTCTGGATCTTAGAGTATTTTTTTTTTTGGTATTTTGTTAACGTGACGTTGATGTCGCCAACTGGAATATGGGTAAATATAATATTTTTCTTCTAAATCCAAAAGCTTTAGAAAGAAAGTAAAATATACTTTAAATAGTCTTTTTCTAAGAAAATTAGCTTAAAAATATATTTTTTAATCAACAAATTAATCCAAAGTAATTTGGGAACTTCACGGACTTTGTAAAGTGAATATATTTTTTTGTGAAAGAACTTCTGTCAAAGAGGAAAAAACTCAAATTCGCATGGATATTATTCTTCAAACTAGAAAAATAAGAATAACCATGGATTCATGGAGAACAGCAACGGTTCAATGATTCCAAATTATACGCCCGACAATCACATAAAAGTTGTAATTTACGAATATCTCCGGATGAAAATTTATATTCCAAGAACAAGGAAGAAAACAGTATAAAGTGAAATAATTGATGTTTTGTCGAACTTGTGAGGTAATGTAAGATTATGCAAGTGGACTCAGAATCTTCTAACACACCGCCGGATAACTTCGGCTCTAGGAGCTTCTAGGATTATCCTTGACTCGAAACCGAGTTTCAAAATTAATATTCTAGAGAGATTGAAGAAAGCAACAATTTCATCATATTTATGCAAGAAGTCCATTGGAAGAAACTAGGGTCCCACCCCGAAAATCGTTCACTGGATCTATACTCATGTATGGGATCATTGTGTGGTGGCCGTCCCTGGAGAAAAAGTCGTATCTGCGATGTTCAACGCCTTGCATCCTTGTACATAACCAGTGATCTTCGCACTACCTCTACGGACGCATTGGGGATATGGAACGCAAATGGTACTGGCCACTGCAGAATACTCGACGATGAAGATTGCGGGTGGAGGATTGACCAAACCTCCATTTTGTTGCTACATGAAGTGGATACTACCAACAGAATTGTGGAGAAATGGTATTCCAGTCAGAACGAAAACCGTTGATTTTTATACGGACGGCCCCAAAACACAAGAAGATGTGGATTATGGAGTCTTTTCAGGGACTTTAGCAAAGCGACTTCCGGATCAATGCAGTGTCTTCCAGGCAGATATCCTTGCTATAAAACATATTGCGGATTGGTTAAGAGTAAATGTTACTTCAACGACTTTAATTAACCGGAATTGGAATGTGTGGATTTATCCCTAATCTCTTGCAAACTCAGACTTAGGCGCAAGACAGAAGAAGAAACAAGTAGAAGATGAGTAACAAGAAATGATTGCAAGATTACCAGGCAGTTATGGACTCATCTAAACAGGGGAAATACAGCTTTTTTGCATTTAAGAAATAGAAAACAAATCTCGATTCTAGTCTCCGTGCTAACCGCACACATACAGTTTACAGTATACAGTTTGGAATGTCTTCTTCCTTCTATTCTATTTTTGAGGGATTCAAATATCGATTGTCCAACAGACGTATGAAGTGTTGCGACTTGTTTCAATAACGTATTATTGTATTAACATTTGTACCATTATCTTCAATCCATATCACATCCGATTTCTAAGTCGAAGAGACATTTCTTAATTGAGTTTATCAATAACAAAAACTTTTCGATCATTGGAACCATGGAGTTCCATCTGGTAACAACATCCAATTCAAGACACGCTTCTTTTGTTTGTTCAGCTACAACATATCGACCCCTGTGCGCGATATTATCGTATGTTACAAAAACTAAAATTTACAGGAGACCGTTTTTATTACTATTTGTATTGCTATTATATACTAAAAAACTGTTACATACGATAAAATTTGCATTGTATTATCTCCATAACTATTATATTTATCGCTGTAATACCTTGTCAACAGATTAAATAATGGATTAATGGAATGCACATAGGTTAAAGGGGGAACACAATGATTTTTGACACAACTGCCAAGATATCGATGAAGAGGAGAGTGTAGAACATTTTCTATGTCACTGCCTCGGACTGACAAGAAAGACAATGGCCACAATGGGCGCTCTTTAGTTCAGGCAACTTTCTGACGTCGCCAGCGTTGAACTGCAAACGTATTAGTAGCTTTATATTGAGCTCTGGTTGGTTCGACGGTGAGGACTCCGCATAAGTAGAGTTCCCGTGGTATCACAATGGACCAAAACGGTTTAAGTGAGTCGGGATTCTGGCTGTCACACTTATCTAACCTAACCTATGTTTCGTTCATGTCCTTTAGTGTGATTGTGTTGTTATTCTTTTATAATTCATACAAATTATTCTAAAATAAAACAAATATTTTTAATAGTACGCGTTACGCCTTGTTACTTTTTGAAATGGTTTGTTGTTATTGTTTCGGACATCATAAATAAATGCATGCGCAAATGTGTGTGAGCATAGTTTCCTTAACGCTTGTTATTTTAAACTATGGATATGCAGTTTTGCAACACACACACACACACACGCATACACAATAATGAATGTAAAAATCAAATTTATAGTTCTATTATGCACTGCTGATGCCACAAAACAAAATGACTTTTATTGTATTGCATACATTGTAGTATGTTTTGTTAAATCGCAAATGTTGATGTTTTTGTTGTTGGTGCTGCATGTCGTTTTATATTTATGAATCAAAACCATAGTCCAGTTTCGTATTGTATCAACACATTCAAATCCAAATGCATATAAAAAACAGAAGTACAGTACGTCAAGAAAATCTCTACAACGTATAAAAAAAATACTTTAAAGAAATTTAACTCTAAACAGAATAAGCTTTGATATATCGTGCGCGTGTGATATTAATTAAATTTTAATATTGCTGTGAATGTTTGCCAACCATTTTCTCTAGATGAAGCCAACAATTTTCAATCGAATTTGGTCTGAAGTATGAAATAAATTTTCAATAAATCGTTGTCTCCGTTCATTTTCCTGAAAAGTAATATACAACCGCTTCCATTCTAACGCTGCTCCTCTAAACATTTTTTAACATAACAATTTAAGACTTCTTGATAATTTTGTCAGTCAAAATCATGATCTTGGTTTTTTTTTAAAGCAATTTCAAGCCAGAATAGAAAGCTATCCAATAGTTTTAGAGTCTAACATAGTAGTACAGGATATAATTATTCACATCAAAAAATGTTAGGGGGTCTCTGAACTGAAAGGAAAATGGGTTTTATATCAGTTAAGATCGTTCTTCAATAATTTGCTCCCTAAAGAGAGGTTTGTCTTTTCGTTACTCCTAATTTCGAAGTACCAATATCGCCCATGAGACGATTTGAAGCATATCGTTGAAGCTCATCTATGTACTTCTCACGACCATCTCTTAACTACCTTACGTTTTGTTCATACCTCAAAATTTGGCAGTTATTTCATTTTGCACTTTGAATTTCATTAATTTTTCTAGGTTAGCTTTTTTAGTTTAGTAAATCTCTTCTGATGAATTGGGGATTATCATAAAGAGGTTTTATTATTTTAATTTCATTCCGTTCAGTTACTTTACTTGGTCTCCTGATGACGCTGTAAAGTATGTTGCAGAAGCACACAGACCTCTTGGCGGGAATTTTGGCATACTACCAACCGTTCTACGTGATGCAGTCGTCTCTAGAAAGAACAATTTTTAGATTTTTTGGTGATACACCATCAGAACACTATTCGTTAGCACTAGAGTTGTGTCGTTCCGGAACGATCAAGTCCCATTGAACAATTCTCTAATTGGAACGATGCGGACCGATCAATACGTTCCTTATTTATCGTTCCTCGTTCCGAAATAGCAAACCGTCATGAGGAATCATTAACTTTTTCTGATAAATGCCAAAATCAGTATGAAAAGTCAACAGAAAATTTATAATATTTTTTTATGTATGATGCTGGACGGACTTACGAACAAATCGTTGATTGATCAAAACTGTTTGTTACAATTATTTCGTTCACACATTCTGTACAGTTAGAACAAGGTTGACTTTTTGTATAGAGATCAGAGTTACCGACTTAATAAATGAAAGCACAAATAGATACTTTTATAGTATATCAAGAAAATGAAAACAAACAGTTACAAATATTTGTTGACGTTCTTAGGAGCGACAGAGAATTTCACTCGTTCCTCGTTTCTGCACTGTTCACAGTCAAAAAGGAGCGTTGGCCGGAAGGAACGACCTAGTTCCTTTCATCTTTCGCATCGTTCGGAACGATTCCACAAAAGGAACGATTTTGCGCAACTCCAGTTAGCAGACATGCCACTTGAACCAGATGATGGAAGAACAAAACTACAGTCCAATCGCTATCAATCCAAAAAAATTTGGAGAGTTCGAGTTATAGAATTTATTTGTTTAAAAAAAACAATTGCAATTATGTCCGTATATTAAATGATGAATATGTTTTTTATTTAATTTAAAACAGACACTTACTGAAAGCGACATATAATAATTAATCTATAGTGAAGTAAAATATTCTGAAATTCCTTGAAATAAGATATCGAGGCATATCTCGAATAAGAATTAACTTTTAATTTTCAATAAGAAATTACTCTAAATTTTTCAGTTGTAGTTTGTAAATATAAATTCAATGTTCAATAACAATTTTGTACATCATACTGAAATGTTTCTTCCACCGAACCGTCGCCATCACTCGCCGTTCCGCTTAAGATGGGATCCCCCGAATAAAAAAAAATTAAATTCAAAACAATGCACTTCTATAATGTGTATGCAACAGAACAGTTGATAAGTAAACAAATAATCACTTCGAGTTATATGAAGAACTTCGAGATATGGAAGTTCGAGTTATGGAAGTTCTACTGTATATACCTTTAGAAATAAAATAGAGTTTTTGGTGATATGGTTTCCTTTCTAAAGTACTCAAATTTTCTGCAAAATAAAATTTTAAAAAATATATACAAAATTCTATCCCAAATTATAAAAATTAATTAAAAATTATCGGTGTCGCTTCGAAGTAAATAATCAATAAAATTGCATGCAATTATTTTTATATTCCCAAGTATTTTCAATTTTTTTAGTTACATATATTTGCAATCAATTTATATTTAAATAATAAGCAAAGCTAATAAGTAAGTGAAAAGATTACAGAAAAGTTAAATTCCAGCGAACTTAACCAAAGATATACGTACTTCTTTGTATCTACTTGCTTCTTAAATTATTGTTGTAAGTTAATTAAAATCCGAGTGCATTAACCAATTTTTTTATTATTATATAAATAATTTGTTGAAATGACTTTAGTTTAAAGTATAAATGGAAGATCTAGCATATGCAGTGTTTTTAACCGTCTAACTTCGTCAATATCATCTAAAAGATATAAAGCTAGAATATTTTCGTGGTTGCTAACTCTGATCAAGTATCTCATGCTATATATATTTTTATTTTTTCCTTAACTTTGGACATGTCAAGGTCATGATGAATGTTGTTGTTTAATGTTCAAACATATATTTATTACTCACTTATTTTTTAACAATACATCTACTTATATACTAAATCTTTAATGACAAAAAAAAACAATCTTATCAGTTTTTAATTGAGCTGATATTACAATTTACACATATCTTATAACTAAAGGAAAGCCAAAATATTGTTTGCTTATCTAAAACTCTTATCGCTAACAAACAATGTAAACTCAAAAATCTTATGTTGATCTAAATGGTTACAAATTTCTTATCACTAATAGATAAAGAAATCTACAAAACTAACACTCATTAGTGAAATTATCCTAAGTAAACCTCTATATTTATTTATGTTCAATTAGTTTTGAACAGTTGTTGTTTCTAACAAACCAAGGCGCTCTTGTTATAAGTCTTAAAGCTTTAGACAAATATTTGTGAATAATATCAATGTTATTGTACGATGCTGTTCCCTATAACTGAATTCCATAAGTCCAGATAGGCTTTACAATTATTGTATCTTATTGAGTATTAATTTCTTGTTTAGACTCAATTCTGAATTTGGACCTAGTAGCCAGTACATTTTGCTTGTTTTAGTATCATATTGCTTTCTCTTCAATTGTAAAAGATTTTCCATGTTAAACGTCTATCAATATTCAAACCAAGATATTTCAAACAATTGGATTTGGGAATCAAAGTTCCATTAAGATAAACGGGTGGACAGTCACTTTTTAAAAGAGTATAGCTAACATGAGTTGACTTATCTGCATTTACTTTTATATTTTATGTTGACACAAAAACTACGTTCATTTAAGTAAGACTTTAACAATAGGTAAAAAGGTGCAGGCAATAGTTGTTTTAACTGTTATAACAGGCGATTATGCTCCAGAGCAGTATTGCTTATATTCCAACGCATCCCTTATTTTTAAAAAAACTTTGTGACATCGATGTAAACTTTTTAAAGATTTTCAAATCGGAGACATAAGGGTTTAAGGTGTCATAGAAAACTTTTGAATACCTCAGCTTTTTTAAGTCCGATCTTCACCAAACATTTTTAATATCTTTAATTGGAATATTACGTGCTTGAGAAAGTTTAAGATATTTAGTGGCCCTCCATAAATTATGCTCGTTATTATCTGCTAGGCTTAATTTGATAAAAGAATGTTGAACTCAGTTACTTTTTAGTCCAATTAACCTTTTTTCACATCACTAACGGCTCGATTAAAGTGACGTTTATCTGAAGGGTATCTAGTTCTTTTTGGAACTGCTACTTGGCCAATATGTAGGTGAGCCCAAGGACAATGATCTGTATTGATTTCTAGTAATACATTTAAAAGTTCTCTTCCTTTGGGACTTGATAAACGTGATCCCCAAGACGAGTGTTTAGCTTTAAAATCACAACCTACTAAAATGCAAAGTAAACAGAATATATTGTGGCACTATTATTAATGCAAGTTATTTTAGCTCCAGCTGCCTGCATATAAAGTTCAGTCACAGAATCTAAGACTTCATATTTGATTGAAGACTTAATTAAAATACTAGTAGCAGCACCAGCATGTGCTCTGTCATTAGGTTGATTAGATGTTATTAAATCGAAGCATCTTACTCGGAAAAAGATTTGCTTCTAAGATGGGATTCTGATATTAATAAAATATATATAAAATTATTGTTAAGAAATATTTCAACTTCGTTTATAAGATTAATTAACCATTTTTATTCAATTTTGCAATATGTAGATCTAGTTCCATAGCTGTGCTATAAACATTGACATCATGTTCATTAAATTATTGATTAGCTATATTTGTTGTTCAACCATTGACCATTGCACCGGCAACTTGAGCATAAGTTAAAGGACCATTATTGTGGGTTGTTTGAGCAAAAAAAGGTATACGATTAAAATTCTGTGACATTATTGTTTTTCTCATAGTTTTCACATCTTTTGCAGTTTGTGGTATGATTGTTCAAGCAATGCACTCATTGAGGTGGGATGTTTTGAGGCTTAGTATATTCAGCAGTTGAGTGATCAAGACAACATTTTAGATACCTGAAAAGTTTTCAACAATACGATTTCGCATGTCCGAGTTCTTGGCATCTAAAACGTTGTACAACATCATCGAATTTTTTCGGAGCTTCAACTTTTATAAGTGCATTACCAAATGTTTTCATGCTGTATATATCTTTACTGTTGGAGTTAGGATCTAAATCCACAAAACTATTGGAAGGGGCTGTTTATATATTTCGCATGCTTCTAACTTGATGACCTAGAAGTAAGAGTTTAGCTTTTATGTCTTCAATTGGTGTTGAGTGATGCAGACCTTTAAACACTCCAGTGACCGCAAGATCTTGTTTAAGCTGATAAGTACGAAACTTAACGCTTACACAGTCAAAATATTTAGTCACGTTTCTATAAGAGTCAGTAGTCTTAATACTTAAACGAAATTGTCCATCTCTTATAGACTTATAATAAAATTCACTACTATTAGGAACAACTTTATATAATTTTGCGACCATTTTAAAAATATCATCAACAGCGACATTAGTGGCGTAGGTTTTAGTGGTTGAGTTTCTTTAGAAGGCATATCATCATCTTTTTCATCGTTAGTGAGAGCATCAAAACGATCTCAAATAGATGGACGAAAATCAAGTTGCTGCCGTTTTGCATCAGCTACAATCATTATCGTCAGAGCTAGTATCACTTAAATTTACACCTACAGTCTGCAAACCACCGCAGATTTGTTGCTGTTTGGTAACTTCGCCAGTATGCATATTGATATTCAATAAAATACGCACTGCAATTTTTGTTCTAAACAAAAATGCAGATCAAGTGTTCGTATGTGTTTATACACTTTAAATGTACACAATTGTTGTTGTTTTTAATCTCTTATTTTGATCTTTATTTTTTCACAAAGAACTTTATTTTATTATTAAGTTTTAATGTTTTTGTTCTTATTTTAACACTTTCTTCTTGTTTAAAATAAATTTTATGCGTAAATTAGTTAATCCTTGATCACACTCAAATAAAGACTGATATTCCCAAGAATATGATCGAATTGTGTAAAAAATAAAGTGTACTTTGCTGTAGCAATTCTCTATTAAATAGAGAGTTTTGAAAATTTGTTCGCTTTGCGCAGAACTTCTTGACAAACTGTGTATAGAAGTTCATGCAAAGGCTTTTGTACAGACGTTTACATTCAAACCCATAGAAAATGTTTAAAACTTTTACGAATCCTGTCTGCAGTGCCTGTGGTCTATTTTAGTTATTCCCTTTTTATTTCCTTTTTATTTATCCTTCTTTGTTGCAGTTGTTGTTTAAGTTGCTGTAGCTGTAACGGCACTTTTAAGCAACAATAGAAATTGTGAACTGGAAGTATGAAATGTGAAATATAAAACAACATGGCTGTTTCCGTTTATACAAACATGAGCGAATTTTTTCTCTGTAGTTTCGGTTCTATTTTTCCATAAAATGTATTTGAGTCCATTGAGAACTTTGTTGTTTGATTGTTTTTATTTTTTTTTTCGAAACAATTAAGAGAAGAGAAAAAAATTACTATATTCTGTAAAATTCAGAATTGGGTTCATTATTGTTAACGCCAATTTACATGTCTGGTTTATATTGCATTAAAGTGAAATGCATTGTTTGTATACGAATGTCAATGTATGAGAGTATTGGTGCATATAAAAAGTTATTTCTATATAACCATCAATTAAGTTATTCGTTAAACTGTTAGCAGATGATATGGATTTAAAGAAGACTATATATTCTATTTAGGTAATCCAATATTTCATTATTATCTCACAAGAATCTCACATGCACATCAGTTGCAACACAGATTTTAATGGAAATATGCGCTTAATCGATTAATCAAGCTTGAAGTTGAAGCAATACATTGATTAATCATCGCATCCATTAATCAAGAAAACTAATTAATCAAATATTTTAATTTCTGATTATTCAAATTTGTGTCATATTATTCAACAATCTAAAACAAATATACAAAAATATAAAGATGTAAAAAACAAAATGTAAGAAAAAGAAGGCAAATGTAAACCCCAAATTATACAAATATTCAAAACATAAATTATTTAAGATACAGTATTTTCGTTTAGCTGCATTTTGCTCCACAAAATACAAAATATTGTGTATAATAGCAAACTTTTGTTAGAAAATAAGTCGTGTACGTGCATTTTGTTTAAGAGCATATTGTGGACAACTGCATTAAATTTTTGGTCAACAATAATTTAATATAATTAACTGCCTCATAAAATAAAAAATCATTATTATGCCAACGATAGTTAAATGGCAATTAAAAAATAGGTATACTAAGTTTTAGAAGAGCTCTCTTGCCAGGTGCAAAAAATTTGATATTAGGGGGAAGGATCCGAGATGGCATAAGTGACGTCCAGAATTTGCTGTCGTCGGCTTAAAAATTCACCAGCGAGGAAGTGTACAAAAACTAAAAGGGCGGTATCCAAAAGCGTGGCAAACAATTTTGTTTGGAAATTGTTTTCAACTAATCTTTAATCCCAGGGGGTGACTGGCTCAACTTTTCTTCGAACCACCTTAGTATGCATGTGATTATTTTATTGTTTTAATGGAGTGTTTTCGTTTTTAATACTTTCATTAATAATAAATTAAAAACAGTTAAATTGATTTTTTGTGACTAGCTAATGTATATGCCATCATTTCGGTGGCTGCTAATGCCAATTCATCAGTAAATCTCTAAAAACGGTTCTATATTTGTTGTCTTCCAATGGAGGAACTATCAAATTCGAAATAGAAGAACCACGTTTGAATAGTTTTCAAAACTCATGCTTATAGTTAGACTAAATTAATTTTCGCAATAAAAAACAATTTTTTACATAAGAGCATATTTAGAAAGATAAGTTAATTCACTTAGCAGCATTATTTATGCTGCTATGTGGAACTGCATAACAGAATATTTAGCTTATGTGCATGAATTTTCCTAAGAACTTGAATGTGCAGCTATATGAAAAATACTGTATTCATTTATCATTAAACTGTGAGTTTAAATAATCAAAATTAGTATTACTTAATTTTGAATAATCAAACCCCGAATTAAGTCAATAATATTTAATTTTAATAATACATTTTTTATTGATCAGATAACACCGTACAACAAGGGAGCTTTGCAGTCTTTGAAAACTTAAAACAGGCAAATATTTTTATTAAACATTTTAACCTTCAATGTATGGGTCCTTTTTATATCTGTTCTTAATAGGTTCTGCAAATATATTTTTCGAAAAGTTCAAATAGTCAACGTAAACGACAGAGAAGATAAAAAATTTAAATATGTTTAAGGGCTAATTTCGTACGTATTCAGACGTTTTAAGTTTTGATTTTTTTTTTGGCGTTCAAGTTGAATTTTAAGGTTGAAGTCTTTGAATTTTCTTGCAAACATTTATGTATGACATTTCAGCCATATCTAACTATTGGCGATTTAGCCGTATTTTTTCAAGAAAGCGTCAAAAAACACTTGTACAAGGAGGAGTTAGAGTATTATATAGTTTTTAAAAATGTTCCCCGTAGTAGTTTAAAAAGCTCTTGCATCTTAAATGTAAACATTACAGCATTACAAGATTTCCGGTACTGATTTACTATAACAATGAGCAAAAATGATGGAACTGTAACTCCTTAGCTGTAAATTTTCTAAACGCCGATACATGTATGTTTTCTGTAGTCCTCAGTAACAGAATCGGTCGTTAGAGCCTTATTATTATAATAAAATTTCGATTTGTGTAACTAATAAAATTGTATTAACCAAAATGTTTGAATAATTGATTAGCTTACATCCCTAACTTTAAGCCAACATTTTTAAAAAGCTGTGATGAATTTCGAAAAAAGTGTAGGGTTACCTGGTCCATCGTCTTATGTTGGTCCTTCTCACCAATAATTAGATATTGTGTTAAATTAAAATGTTTGGCAATGCTACGACATGTATAAAAATATTACAAATCTACAACGAAGCATTTATTTATTGGATATTGTAGAATACATTTTTTCTAAAACCAAATTAAATTTTCCAAAGTAACAGAATCTATCTTTAGCCAACCCAATGTACTTCATTTAAGTATTCAATAGCGAACATTCTGAGGAATACGTTTTTTTTGTTATTTTAATTTATACTCGTACGTCTATAGAAATATTTAAAAGGCTTAAAAAGAAAAAAAAAAGATTTATTTATTTAATTAAGCTTTTAATGTGTGTAATTGGCATTAATTCAAAATCTTTTTAATACAACAAATACCCCTTTGAGCGTATTTTTTTATACTGGCACAAAAAAAATCACTTGCGGCTAAGTATCATTTGCTTTTAAAAAGGAAGAAAAAACATTTTCCAATAAATTCCCAAATACCGGAATTTGAGCTTCAGCAGATAGAAAAGACTTTTGAGATTGTTATATACGCTATTACATCACATCCTTTATGAAAAAATTATGTGGCATATTATCGCCTCATATACGTCATAAACTTGGTAGCTCTTAAAATATGTGTTAAAATTTGCATTAGAGGATCTTAAACTGTGCGTTATTAAAGTTAGTAATTTCAACGAATACCATTATTTTGACTATACTGCAGAACGGTACAACGTGATGTTTTCCACAGAAGCACAAAACATTTTAAAAACCATAAAAAGTATGGAGAATATCTTAAACCTTCATTTTCTGATGATCGGTTTATGCTGCTGACGAACTTTGTAGCGACACAGAAAATATATATTTCATTCTAAGGATTAATAAGGATTATGGTACACAAGGTCTGCTTTAGTATCCCAAACGCAGACAACTTTCAACTGCCTTAAAATGAATTGATATTAATATAAAAAAAACAATAAATATTCTAGGAAATCATAATGATTTTAAAATAACCAAATGCGATTAATTATAAATTGTTTGTTTTTTTTAAGAGCTTTAAATAAAGTTAATTAATTATTTATAATCAATTTGTATCATAATAATTTATGCAGTCATAATTTAATAATATGACATTGTCTATTTTCTCTTTTTTCTTTTGTAGCATTTTAATTATTTTCTCTTAATAATAAAAAAATTTTAAATTATGAAATTAATGTGAAAATAATTATTATTAAAATTTTCCTTTTTTTTCAATTAAAATCAATATCGAAATATTTGAAAGTGTGTGAGAGTGTGACTGAAAAAAACAATAAATCTGTTTTAAAATGAAATTCATTCTTATTTATTAGTTAAATATTGCATTATTTTCAAATGCCTGCTAATTTATTATGGCCAACATTTGTATTGATAATAAAATTAATTATCAAATAGAAAAATATCATTTTGTAAAATAATAATTACAAGTGTCTTTATATTGATATAATTAGGTAAAATAGAAAAACAATTAAATAATTAAACAAAATACTGGAATGGACTGCAGCTGTTACTTATTGTAGAAAGCAACAAATAAGTTAAACGAAAACTTATTTAAATGTGCAAGGTTTTCATTTAATTATAAAACAATTTGCTAGAGAATTATCAAAATAATAGAATCAGTTTTTATATACGAGTACATACATATTTATTCGATTCACATTTGGGAAAACAATTGATATTTGTGGTCAAGCTTTGGAAAGAAAATGTTCATCCATTTTTGAAATCGTTTATATTCATAAGCTAGTTTTTGAGTTTTCAGAAGAAAAATAATCTGAATGGAGTGAACAGGAGCGAGAGAATTTCAATTTTAAATCGTGACCATTGAAATATGTCAAATGAAACATTTTAACTAGAGTTGCATCGATCCATAATAATTTTGGCCGATATGATGCCGATGCCGATACTCCACGAAAAATATCAGTGACCCTGATACTGACACTCGCATTTAATTTGAATTCAAAGTAAAATTAACAAAACTCAATTAGAATCGTTATTTTTTTATTGTACAAAACTACACCGTAAGAGATTATTAGTATTTAAAATTTATATTAATAAGATTTATGTTTAAAAAACTGAATATTCTCAAATTTCGGGAAGAAAGACCATTTCGGAAGTCTGTGTACGTTTAAAATGCCGAACTTTGTTTGTAAAATACGGAATTTGCTTTGGAAAATTCAAAACATCTTTTTTAAAAACTTGAATTCGAGTTGGAAAAGGCCAAATTTGGTGTTAAAAGCCTATAATTATTAAAGTAATAACGTATTTAAATTAAATTCATACATCTTTTATAGTTACATTATACATTTCTTTATTAAACTTGCTATTCATTTCCTATGTTTGTTCAAAATTTGTACAATTACGATCAGATTTTTTCAAAAATTCTTTAGTCCTTAAAATTCCACACAATGTTGGTACATCTAATTTATTTCTTAATTGATTCCTATAGATAGTGATTTGAGAAAAAATTCTTTCGCCGTTAGCTATTGCTAATGGTATTGACAAAACTTTTTAAAATAATTTTTTCAAACAAGGAAAGCCATCGCAACGATTTGCATTCAAAATCATTTCCCAAAATGTTTCAATATTCTTTTCATCCAATAAATTATATTCTTTAAAGTTGAAGTGGAGCAATTCTCGCCATTCGTCATCAATTTGCTGAATATTATTCGAATCTATAACATCTGAAAAGAATTTCGGTAATTGGTAAATACTTTTATTATTGCTTTTAATAATATTAGTATGTGCGTGCCAGGAACTCAACAGATTTTAAAAAATCGCTGTCAAAATCAATTTTTTTTAAATAAATTGTTACATAACTCAATATAAAACTTTTGGTAAATATTTCGAAATGGCACAAGTATATATCCTTAACATCTTTAAGATAAGGGAGGGCCAAAACCTGATACCCCCAGTGTAGGTACAATTATTAACATCAATTTTGTTGAACTTTTCAAAACAGATAGAGTACAGATGACGAATTTCATTATAATGCAAATGAATTTGTATATAAAAATAAAACATCGTTGTAATTTAATGGATGAAAGTAAACAGTGATGCAGCGGTTAACTTCTTTTCTCAGAAGAAAATATTTAGTTTAGTTAACAGGATCTCAAGTAATAGACTAAAAGTGCAAAATATCATATTTAAAAAAATCTTTTTTTTATGCTAAAAAATCTTTTAATCTTTTTGGCACCTCAAAAAACTTCAAAAATAAGATAAATCTTCCCATATGGTTACACTGCTCCTGACACTCGAGTTGATCTTTCGTTCGTACAAAAACACAAATGATACATTCATAAAAATGTTTGGAATAAAAATTTCACAATGTAAACGCAAATGCAACTCTTTAAAAGAGAGAAAAATTGCAGCGACAAAAAATTCATAAATTAAACTGTTATTCTACTCTGTATGAATGAGACCTGCAAAGGAAAATAGTCTCTCGTACCGCCATTTTCTTCAAGTTTCGGTGTGAGATATCATTGCGACAGTAAACAAGCGAATCTGTAACTTATTTAGCAGGACCACAGCTTCGGATTCTCTAATAGCAAATACCTAGAAAGTTATATAAAAGCAAACACAGCAAGTAATTTTTTTGGATCTGTTAAAATGGCTGCAAAATCGAAGGAAATTACTTCATTATTCTGTTTTGATTTTATGCTCTGCTTTTTTATGAGTATTTTTTCTTTCAACGCTTTAAAAAATGTAATTAACATTTTTGTATCGACAATAAAATAAAATAATATATCGCCGATACCAATATATCGGCAATCCTGAAGAATCGGTATCGGATGCATTCCTAATTATAATCAACTCTTGAATATTATATATAAGCCACCGCATTGATGAATTATTTCTGAATCAAGATTTTCTTTGGATAGAATTAGGTGTAAATTTTCCCAGTCCGTCGTGTTTTCGGTCAATCAGAAATCTATTTAAAGTTTTCATTGTGTGCGCTTCTAAACTCCTCACATATGTTTGTGTTACTAATTTAGTCCTTTTTTGTAAACTATTAAATTTTTCATTTTTTTAAATTAACAATCTCACATTCCCACCATTTTCTTTTAATCTATTGTTTCTGTGTATAAGATTACTTCGTAGAGGACAACTTAAACAAACATTTAAATATCTTAATGACTTTTCATGGACTTAATACCTACAAGAATGTGTTTAAATATATATTTTTTTTAAACCAGCAACACAATTTCGAATACGAACGAATAATAACAACAAGACCAACAGTTAATTGAGAACGTGTTTTATCGTTGATCATAACGTACACATCCTCAGAAAGACATAAAATCATATACATATGTATATGTATATGCATCTACGTTAGGGAGACCCTTGAAAGAAATAGCATAAACAGATGGAATTTATGTGCCTGACATAAAATCTTCAACATCCTGGCAAAAATTATTCGAGATTTTGGAAGCAGTACGTAATTTTGGTGTACAAGTGCACTTCATAGCAATGATATAAAAATGGCATGAATAAATTCAATTCTCTTATGGCAAACTATTTTTCATTAATTTTTTATTATTTTGGTGCATATAAAAACTAATTTTTAAATTTAAAAAACTAATCATTTAACATATAACAACATCAAACAACAAAATAATTGTGTGGTTTTATCATATGCTCATTGTGTTTAAAAATAAATTTTGCTAAGTGCGATACCGCAAACAAATACCATTCCATACGCAAACTGCTTATTAGCCATACCAAAAAAAAAACTCTCCATTGAAAACCTGCTTATGACGAAACAGTTTTTTTGCTGGGATAACTTAAGACTTGACAGCAATAATAATCTTGGCGTTTCTGTGTTAATTTTGGAAAGTTCGAAAATATTCAAAGTAGTACGGCTTGCTACAGAATCCAATCGTATTTCAATTTAAGCCACAGCTGAGTTCTTCAATCAATCTGAATGTTGTTATTATTTTTAATACTATTCGCATATTTTTAGGATGAGACCAAGAATTTTGGCATCACAGGGCCACCCTAATGTACAGAAGTAAACGCATGACTTTACACACACCTACACAATATTGAACAAGAAAATGGAAATAGTTCTTCATTACTTACAAAAGTTTTTTGCATACGCACATTAAATAATATTTACGTGTATAAAGGAAATGTTTATTAAAAATTACATATTTCATAAAGTTTTAAAAATTCGAGTTTCACATAAAAATATCGTTTTTTGTTTTATTTTTAAAACCATATTTTTATATATTTTTTATTTATGTGCTTGTTTGACAATAAATCTGTCTATGTTAATAAATTTTAAATTAAATAAAAAATTTATATAAATTATGAAGTCCAAAATTTGTTTGGATATGGATTTTTTCGTATTATAAAAATGTGAAATTAAATTGGATTAAATATTAATTAAGTGTTTGGTAAATGAAATCAAGCATTGCAATTTATTTTAAATAAATCTTGATTCCAAAAGAGAAGTGAAGATTCTGCATTTGTGATCCAGATGTAGATCGAATTCGGATAATATCTAATGACTTCTACATAGGCTTTTCATTGCAGGTAGTTCTCATTTTGGATTCCTATTCAGTGTATCTGAAGTCATGCTCAAGATTTTATGCAATTTTTCTTTATTTTCTGCAAGGAAACTAATGACTAATTGGTGGTAATATTATTTCTGGAATTGACTTTATAATAAATTTAAGTCAATAAATTTATTTAAGACCTCTTTAGCCGACTGTAGAAATCGTAAATGTACCGTAAATGTAAATGTTTGTGTACTTATAGAATACTTAAAATCGTGTCATGTGTTTTTGACATATACATACGAACAAAATTCATTTAGACATATGGAAAATCGAAAAAGTGATGGGAGTTCAATATGTTCACAGTATTTTTAATTGTGTGGAAAAAGTAGGAAAACTATATAAATAGTACCAAAACATTATTTTATACTTATTAGATTTAATTTTAGCTTTATTCTTATTATTATTATTGTTGTTGTTCGAAATGTATTTTATTGAAATTTTTCTTTTTAAATATGTCATAAAATACATTTTAAATACAAATTATTTTTTGTGAATACGGCACATATCTACAAATATTTTTTTCTGCCATTGTTGTTCGTATTATTATTATCTAAAATCATATTTTGTACCCTTGCTTGTGTGTATGTATATACGCATATACATATACTTACATATGTATGTTCAATATTGAAACTTAAATTCTACAAAAAATAAGTACATACGATTAGCAGTCTCTTGGTAAATTTTACAAAGAAAAATAAATTGATTAAGAAAACTAAATTTATTCAATATACCTTGAATGTATACAAATAAAAAAAGTACCAAAAAGGGACTACTGTGCCGCATTCATATTCAACATACAAGCATTCCATCACTGTATTTTCATTGCTTTTTCATGTAACAGATACGATCAGCTAACATGACTACACTTACGATTCTACATTTACGGTCGGCTAAACAGGCCTTTATAAATAAAAATTAATATCCGACCAATTAATTAGGCTCGGCCTCGGATTCAGATTCGGCCAAAAAATGGACTTCGGCCAACAATGGGTATTCGGAATTATTTTTTGCCGAAGGCAAAAGAAGTACAAAAATTACCGAAGACGCTAAAAAGATTTCATTTCATTAATTCCCGAAATGTGTGATTTAATTGATGAACCATACAAATACGCATTCTTTACTCAATCCCAAAACATCTTATAAATTTTAGAATATATTTTCTTAATATTAATTTTAATAAACAACTTTAAGAAGCTAAATAAGTTATACATTTAAACATTTATACGTATTGGTGATATGTGACTTTATAAATTTAAGAAAAAAATCGGCTTCGGCCTTGGATTGGACAAACATAGGCTCCTGCTTCGGAATCGGCCTAATAAAGTGACTTCGATCGGACGTTAATAAAATTATAATAATACAAAAAAAATCTTAAGTATTTGCAAAAAATAGAAATGAATTAGAATTTTGTAAAATTTAATTAATTATCGATACTTTGGAAAAGTAAGAACGTCCTATTTATACACTTAAAGAAAATCAATTCCAGTTCACACTAAAAACAGCCGCTACGCTACGTCCGATTTTCAAAGAACATATTAAAAATAACCTAAATGTAGAGGAACGCCATGTTAAGACACTGATAGAATTGTTACAAGTGTTACTGAAACAAGAAATATTTAACTTTTGTCTCGTTAAGCACACAAGTGCTGCAAGTCAGTGCTACAGACAATAACAAAACGTATGCGTAAGACTCACATGAGAACATTGAAAAGGAAATGGAAATATTTACAAATGTGGAAAAAAATAGAATAAAATTTGAAAACTATTTCCCAACTGAAAATTAAATATTTATTTTTGAAGCGAATTCAAAAAAATACAATAAAATAGAAATAAGATGAATAAAATCAGAAACATACAGGGCTCTAAATTTATATTATTATGTTAAAATCGTACAAAACAAGGAATGAAATCAGACAATTAGGGACAGTTTCTTAGATATTGCACTAGTGGATTTATGCATTTTACAATAAAATCTAAGATACTCTTTACTAAGGTGAACGCACTATAGAATATGTAAGCATCCTTACGTATCTGCTAATAAAAATAATATAAATTTATTTAATTCGCCTTTGTCTTATAATAGTCCTTACATCCAAACACACTTTTGCAATTCACACGAAATTTTTTCAGAAATACATACACACATGTATCAATTTTTATAAAATGATAAAACATTGCTCACACACAGATACGAATTGACAAAGCTCCCCATGGTGTGAGCTGGAAATAAAAAGGAAAAAATTAATGAGAAATTGAAAAATACAAAAAATAAAACTGTTATAATATTGAAATATCATTTGTTGAATAAATTTATATAAATTTCTCATACATACAACCGTATATGTACACAAAAGTAAGGATAGACAATATTGTATGATATATACAATATTCCCGGCAGTTCTAATTAACACAGAGTAGCAACAGGCTTTGAAAATAAAAATGTTTATTTTTTACAGGATTTTATTCCATTTAGCACGATTCAAAATAACACAACACAAATAAATAAAAACCTCTCACAAGCAGCTAGAAACCATACGAAAGAAAGAAAGAACACAAAGAGAATGTGTACATACTTCTTTTTCTTTCGTTTTTTTTTTGTGTATACATATGTACATACAAGCAAATTTACTGGTCAGAGCAATTGTAAATAGCACAAATTTAGGAGATGCCTTTTTGTGCATACAATCAAATTTACTTGCCGGAGCAATTGACATTTTACATCCTTTTACTGCGTAAGTACACATTATATATGTGATTTAATAAAAATAAACATGAATACTTGTTCTTAAAAAATCCTAGTTTTTTCACTAATTTTAATAGGTTTTACAGATAAGGAAACAATCATCTATTTTTGCAAAAACAGAATTAGGTGTACTATTATTTTACCATATACAAAATCTTAGTTAAAGGTAGGATTTTGTCGTACCGATAAAAGGCTTTGCATTATAAAACCTTCATTTATTATTTTCTTTATCCATCGAATGTTATTATTAATAATAATAACAATTAAAAACGGAAGTTGTAATAATGCAAAACTATTTATAAATCATATCATTTATATTATAAGGAAATCTTGATATCCTATTCGAAACGAGCTTACATTAAAGCATAAAAAACTGCATGTTCTTGCTTTTAATGCGGTCCAGAATATCGTATTCGTTGTTGCTTGAATGAAATCTTTTAAATTTTTTATTAATCTTTCACTTCCATTCAATAATTTTAAGTGTTTAAAACAAATTACTAAATCTCTAACATCGGTTTCCTCATGCTTCTAAGCGTTTTATATCAGAGCATCTTTAAAGCGTGAAGTTTTGTTTGCTTTTTTAAAAAACAAAATGTTTTTTTCTAGGTTCAATCTTTAATTTCTTAATTTAATATTTGTTGGCTTGTTTTCTACGTCTTTCGGAATAGCTCCACTGCCAAAGTTAGTAGTTTGACTGTGAATTAAAAGGTTTGCATGTATATTTTTTCTCGATGTACGATTATTTACATACATATCATTTTCGATATTATATCAAAAATAAAAGAAATAAACTTTAATAAAGGAAATCACACAACTCTATATTCAAGCTAACACTTTTAGACACTCTCCAACATTCACATGCATATGTAACCACTTCGATTGAGAAAAATATATATAAAATATAAAAAACATTTCTATATTTCTGCAGTAAGTGACAGTACGGCATAAAACTTGAAAATCTGAGAGATGAATATGCAAACAAAAGGCCTTTTTTTGAAATATCCAAAATCTTTGCAGAATAAGTTACCTTTGTGTGTGATCTATTTCTTATTTCTTGAAAAACTATTATTTTTCATTTATGGCACTGAGCAACACGAACCACAATTACAAGATTCTAACGGTGGATTCTGCTAGAGAGGAGCAAAAATAAATATCGGCATACTTAAAGTTTTATTGTGTCTTTTTCTAGGGGGAGTTAAAGTTCTTCCCTTTTTGCAAGTTGCTATAGTGAATGGGGATAGGAAATCTTGCAATCCTTACATTTTAGGAATACGGTGTACTCGGAAGATTAATGTAAAATACCACTAGGATCAATTTTGTGAAACAATTAGCCCTCTGCCTGCTGTATGCGGTATGTTTCTTTTTTACCCCTCTTTTGAAAAAGGGGAAAATTATCATTAAACAGCGATAAAGCGGGCTGTAACGTCAGTAAATAATGTTTGCTTAAAAATTCGACTATAAGTCATCGAAGATATCAAAGCGCAAAATTCAAATTGATCGCCAGAAATAAGGCAAAACTTAATTTCGTTATAGTGAGCACTCAGCAAAAATCACTGCTACGATCGCAGCAGGTTTGGAAGCGTTGGTTTCTATAAAACATGATTTTTGCTCACAATGTCCCGCTTGGGAGATCATCTTTTTACATCATCCGTTTATATCATCGTAAAATTTCGATGTTCCCTGTATGAAATCTTTAGGAAAAAAACATTAAATCGTATGCATTAATTTGGGTCTCTCTCTCTCTCTCTTCTATTAAACAAGGATCTCTGCTTTCTTTTTGCATATCCTATGAGGCGCTTAAAAGCTGCGCGTTTGGAAAGCCCGCCAATGTTTTACTGCTTCCAGAAATATAATATTTAGTTTCTGTGCTGTGACTGGTACAGCGACATTATTTGTAGTCTTCTTGTACCCCACTTAGAAATCACTAATATTGCAGATAATATGGTTTCAATTAATTTACTAAAAGAAGAAAAAGAATGAGGGAACAAGGTGTTTGTTGATTAAGAACTGAATGTTGTTTTTAAGGTTATCTGAGACGCTGAATCCAAACCTGCACTTCATTTTTTTCTATCAGCTCGACTTTTACAGATATACCGTTATGTCCGAAATTAAGGCAGTTAAACTACATATATTGGAATAACTTGAAAACGGTTCACAACAATATTATCTTTAAGCACGTCTTAAATTGGCTTTAAATTTTGCCAGTAGTTTCCGAGATGTTGTTGAAGTTTTGAAAAAAACTAAGTTAAAAAGAAAAATAAAAAAGTTTTTTTTTTTAAATTCATTAAAAAATGCGACAAAAATCGCAGTTTTGGTCTAAAAACATTCAGTTGAACATATCTCTAATGAAAGTAACTTTATTTCGTTGTAATCGGTGCACAACTGTTGATTTTGTTCACAATTTACTGAGAAAACTGAATTGATAAAAATCGCGATTTCCACACAAAAATAACATTTTTTAATATGTGTGTGTTTGCTACTGTTCTATCTATGTAATAAGTGTTTTATGGTAATTGTTTTAAGGCCACTGATTTTCAGATATTAAGTCTGATTTTTTCTA
This sequence comes from Gymnocheta viridis, assembly GCA_956483585.1. Classification (NCBI taxonomy): domain Eukaryota; kingdom Metazoa; phylum Arthropoda; class Insecta; order Diptera; family Tachinidae; genus Gymnocheta; species Gymnocheta viridis. The sequence continues at coordinate 67,944,737 of OY101442.1, read as the reverse complement.
TCAGCTATACTTTTCAATTTATCACTAAAAGAGGATTTTAAAGAAAAATAAAAATGTTTAATACATAAATATTATAATGTAATTACAACTCGTCGAAAAATTTTCTTTTATGCGATTTTCTTAAATTATCTTGTTTATAGAGTTTATTTTGAATGCTCCAGCAATAGTTCGCCGTCATATGGGTATCCCAGTACCCTGGTACAGCTCCTCTATAGTGCGAATATCATGATGGAAGCGTTCACCTTGTTCTTCACTGAAGTCTCCAAGATTTACAGGGAAACAATCAAAACGACTGTACCTTAATGCTCATATTACAATCAAGCTGCTGGAAATGTGACAACTGTTACCCACGTGGTCCGAGTAGTTCTCTTCCTATTTGTTTGCAGTATCCAAACAAATTCATTCCACGCAATTCTTTCAATATCTGTCATGGAACTACTAAAGTTTTCATCATTGATTAACCTTTTGATTTAAGGGCTATCAGTAATGCCACCTTTCATTTTCTCCCAACTCAAATTTTGGAACTTTCTACTGATATATCTAAAGCAATCACCATCCCATCCTTGTTGAGAGCTTTGACAAATTGTTTCAATAGCCCTAGCTTGATATGGAGAGGTGGCAGTATTATGCGATCCCTAGGCACAAGTGGTTGTTTCCTGGAATCATAGCTTTGCTCCTAGACCAGTCTTTTATACTCCAGTGTTCAGATCTGGCTGTGCCATCCCATAAGCAAATAAAACACGGAAGCCACCGGTGTTCGTTGTATTTTATTTTATCTATAACCGAGGCAATAGTGGAATATGCTTCTTTAACTTTAGTTGAATGTGCAATCGGCAACGAACCCAATTTATTACCGTTATGCTGAAGTACACATTTTAGGCTGCGCTTAGAAGAATCTATAAATAGTCGCCAGTCATTTGCATCATACTTCTCTAATCCCATCGCTGTTACTAAACCAGGAACATCTAAACAATAAACAATTTCAACGTCTTCGGAAAAAAATGGAAGTAAATTTTTCCCTCTGTTACGGTAGTATGAAATTCTTGTTTCTTAAGTTAACAGATTTTTTTTGCTTTAATCGAGAAGCTAGAATTTCAGATGCTTTTTTAGAGAATCCAAGGTCTCTCACTAAATCACTAAGTCAGCATCCACGTACATTTATAGGCGTTTATTACTTTGCTACTGCAATTATTAAAATGAAATAACATTTTGTTTATTACTTAATTTTTTTAAAGTCATGACCGTATTTCCTTCACTTCGAAATGAAGTACCTTCAATTAATTGTGAATAAAAGCGAAACGCGTTCATCGAGTTTTTTGTCTCATTTTGATCATAGGTTATGTGACTTTACGTGACTTTTTCCCGTTTTGGATTTTTCATGATACAAAATTTTAATTTTTAGATAGAATCAAAAAAGCCGATAAATATGTTATTACAGAAGTTGCCATAACTCATTAAATTTTCAATAGATTTTTATGCACATACATGTTTTAGAAAGATACTTTGATGTCATTTTTCACAAAGCTAAAAAAAGGACAATTGGCTCGCACCCGAACAACTTTGAGTGCGAAGAAAACTAAAAATTAAAATTTCTTTTTTAAACTTAAACAACCATTAAACAGTCATATTTTTGGTGATTTTCAAAAATTTGATTGTTTTTCAAAGTTAACAATTAGATCTTTAAGAAAAAAATCGCTTAATGAAGACTACAGTTCTGATTTTTAGAAATTTTAATTTTTGGAAAATAAGATAAAAATACGATTAGTACCTGTAACTTAAAAACTCGAGCTGATGGAGAAAAATGGAGATTATATTTAAGATCAGTGACCTCAAACTGCAATAAAGTTCCAGTCAACACAAAAAAGTTTGTGATGTTTAAACACTGTTGCGACATGTCTTTACTAGCTCTGGCATTCTTATGCCCCAAATCATATTCAATATCCTGGAAGTCATTATTTTTTCTCTTTTAATAATGTAGTAACAATAATAATACAATTTTGACTCTTTTTGTCACTCACTGTCACAAACTAGTTTAAATGAATGGAAATGCTACAGAAAATATCATTTCCTTTGCAATAAAAAACAATAAAAAAAAGTTACTTGCAAATGTGATGATGATTGTATAATTTCATAAAGATTTAAATATATAAAAATACATTTTAAAAAATAAAATAAATGCACAGATAAATACAAAATCAAATAAATGTAATAAAAACTAAATAAGCAAGAAAAATAATGAAAATTATTTTTGATTTAACTAATACTCTCAATGGTGATTTAGCTTTATCTCTTGAGAAAATTAAAGATTTCCCATGAGAACTTATAAACAATTGCTTAATGCACAAAAATGAATTTAAAAATATTAAATATGCAGATGGATGCTGCTATAAAGTTGAGGGTAGTGCATGGAAATCGCGTGAATGTAAAGAGCTCAGGCTCACCAATTATCTGCTAAAGTATAAAAATAAATCAAACAAACGAAACAATTTGTTGGTTTTCATTATCAAAATTTGTCAAATTTTTAATATATTTCAGAATTCTCGATTTATTTTACAAGATTTCAAATCAAATTTTAAAGCGAGATACTCTTTAATAATTTTCTTTAAAGAAACATCAAATAATACAAGCAAAACAATTTTTCAATACTGTTTTTGTTTGAAGAAAACACAAATGTGCTTCTTGTCGACTATGGCCTTAAATGCGGATGTGTATAGTTGTGTGCTTGATATTGCCTTCAAAGGGTTTCTTAGAAGAAACAATAACTCTTTCCAATACATTTGAAAATAACCTTAAACCGTTTGCTCGTACTACATTTTTTGCTTTAATGTTAACAAAGTAAAACAGATTGCTGCTTAAGTAAATAATTTATTTTATATTTTTCATAAGTTTAAGGATATTTTATGGTAAAAAGATTGCGTTTGCATCCCATTAGGCATCAAATGAACTTTCAGGTGAAAAAAGAAAGTGCTGAACAAGATACTTTAATAAAAAAAATGAGAAATAGACTCCCTTCAGAGACTGCTTAGACTATTTCTAGATTTTTCGCTTTAATGTCAACAATGAAAAAGATTTTTATAATGTACATTAGGCCGATTGCCTTCAAATTAATGATAAGTTTTTTAATAATGATATATGGATCTAACACTGGTAACTGTGCACTTGGTTTTGTTCACCATTGAACGAGGCTTTAGCATCTTTCAAATGTTAACTTGGGGAAAAATATAAAAAAACTATAAAAACTAATTTACGAATAACCATCACTCGACCCCTCAAAACGTTTGCGGATTCATCATAAAACCAATCTCTAATTTGCAAATTGTTAATATTTTCTGCTACAAGTTTGTCATCTTCATACTATAACTCCGCTGTACAAGTCGTGACTTGCAGTGTCATTCAGCTTCTAAAACATCAAACTTTAAACCTTTGACGACGGAATTACTTACCAGTAGAGTGAGCTTGTTTTAAAATAATTCGTTAAAGTTCAATATTTGTAACGTTTTGATATAAGTAGATTAATGTTCAGATATTTATAATAGCAAAATCACCCCTAGAGATATTGGTGGTCACCTGAGTTTTTTTAGTTTTTTTAGAAATTTAATAAATGGAGAAGCAAGAGGATCTAGTGACCCAAGTATCAGTTATTTCGTTACAAATGAATACAGCTATTTAAATGTTATTGAAATCGGAAATGATTAGGTCAATATGATGTGGAACGTTTATTCCATATGTATATATAATTATTATATATGTATATTTAATTATTATATATGTGGAAGGTTTAAAGATATGTATTTCCTTAATACAAATCTTTACACAGCCAATACCACCACCTACATGATAATTTATTTAAGAGATAGTATAAGGACCTATTATTTACGTTTAAAATGCCTTTAAGGTTCTGATTTTATTTTTAATTTATGTCGTAATGGAGTACAAGTATCGAAAACACTAATCTTATTTTATTTAGAATTTTGATAACTTAAAATTGTTTTTTATTGCGAAAGTAATTTTCTAACATTTTTAATCATCACAATGGATACGAGTGACTAGAAATATCAACTATTAAATGAAAGAAATTTGTAAAGTCAGATTTTAACTCTAAATTTTACTTTCTTAGGCCTGTATTTACAGTCTTTAGTTAACTAATGAAGTTTGTTTAAGTAAAGATATAAATACTATTAATTAAACCGCCATCATTAGTTAACTAAATACTGTGAATTTAGGCCATAGTAAATATTTAAATTCCCAAAATTCCTAATAAAAATTTACATTTTTTTCATTATTTTATATCGATTTTCGAAAATCGTGTTTTCATTAGATTCAGGCATTTTGAGGAAGCCATTATGACTGTTTTTACTATTAATTCTGTGTGGTATGCATGAGGGTAAGTGTTGGTGTGTGTCCTAGGATTCCAGCAGACACACAGGTAATTCAAAATTAAACTCTATCACAAATGAGAAACATCTGAAACTGATTTGGATATAATGTAAGAACCATAAACAGAACATAAATTCAAGAATTTTCTACTTACTTTGAGTACGAGTCATATTAAAAATTTTGAGCACAAATAACAATAAAAAGTACTTTAATCAAGCCGAAAATGGGATTGCTTTAGATAGCCAATCCTGTGCTCCTTAAAGTGAGTACGTGAATCAACTAAAAAATTAAATTGAGTACTTAATAGGCCGTACTTAAAATAATCATTAAAATTTGTTGGTTTTAAAAAAAAATATTATTTTGATTCTCTCCTAGACTTCTCTCCAGAACCTGGCAACAGTGCTTGTGGTAAACATGCTTGGTTGCTTTACTTGGTTGCCCAGTACGCCAAAGCAAGCAATAAGAATCCACACAAAAAAACACTCCACTAGCCAGAACAACCTGTGAAATTCCGGACCTAAGTTATCGGATCAGAAAAATTTTTGATACCTCCAATAAGTGTGGTGCACATAAACGACTTATCTACAAGCTATCTTAAAAACGTTCATGAAAAGTTCTGCTGAGTAAGGGCTCCGTTTGTGATAAGACCAAGCTAGTAATGGTAGGGACAGACGAGGCAAATATTTGACAAAGTTCATTAATTACATATTTATTATAGTAAACAGAAACTCGTCAAGCTGAATGCATATGTGTGAATTATTTTATGCATTTGGCATTACCTTTTGCGATTAAGTTAAGCACCTCGCTTCACAAAAGGTTGTAATTTCTAAAGTGAACCTACATACATATATGAAGAATAAAATATTAAAAAAAAAATATCATCTACATTAGAAGATATTTTTTCTTAACTATGAAAAACTTATTCAAATATAAGCACAACTTTGTCACATAGAAAAGAGTATCTGTTTTTCATACCCGTTATCACAAATTAAGGAGACCACACGAACATGTCTCTCACAACCTCCAACTACGCAGCTATCAAAACTTTTACATTCATCCTTTTATTTTAAACATAAAAATATAAGAAACTTAAAGTAAAAATCAAGAAAAGGAATGGCTCATTAACAAATACTGTGTAGTAATAAAACATCTTACAAGTTTTTTTTATTATTTAATATTAAAGAATATGTCAATAGTTCTTGTCAGCTGTGCGGTTTTTGTCAACCAAAATGACATATTCAAACCCAAAATACGATACTAAAAACTTAAAATTCAAAGAATATTAAATGATATAAAGATTAGCTAGGTAATATGATAATAAATTGAATATTTATAAAATGAGTTTTTACGTATAAATGAAAAATAAAACCATAACAACCCAGCAAATATTTTAGAGCCCCTTTGATATAAAAAATAATTTTAATTTGAAATTCATTTTATAACAAATTTTTTATTCATTTCATGGCCATATGATACTTTTTTACGAATACGCCAGTAAGTAATTTGTTAATTGGTATTATTTTTTTAATAGGTTACAAAGTAATGAGTTGCATTTATTAATTTACGAATTTTAACAAATCGAATCAGGACTCAAATGACATAATGAATTATTTTATATGTTTAGAGAAACCCAGAAAAAAGACCCATAAATTGGAAAAAAAGTTAGTCACGAAAAGAAAACTATAAAACAATTTAAAAAATTAAAAATTAAATAAAAAATACAATAAAGCAAAAAATTCACGAAATAATCACGCCAAAAATCTACTCATGCACGCTCACTTACGCTAAAATATTTTATGATCATGATTATGCATGACTCACTTCAATCATGTGAGTGGGGCTCACATATATTTAAAACCCAAGGATTTGAAAGAAATTACTTTTCGAAAAGATTATTTTAGAAGATCTCCTTCAACTATGAAACCAGCTTATAACATGATGCCATTTAAGTTTTTCATTATGTTGCTAAAACAACAATTATTATTAATTTCATTTACATATATACATTGAGAAAGCAAAACATTGGATAAAATGAATCATATATATTTATTTTATTGACCTAAAGCTTAAAGAAATAAATTTTAACAAAAAGAATAAATTTTAACAAAAAAATTTCCATACCTTTATCAAAATTTCTAGCTAAAAACGTAAATGTAAAAGTATTAAAAATTGATCATTTAAAAAAGAGCAATTTGGTTAAAAAAAAATTAAAACTTCCTGTAAAAACCGAATTATTCTTAGGAGGTACAGGGTTTTTCAACAAGAGCTTCGCTTTCTTAAAGAAAATAAAACAAAAAATTTAGATGAAGATGATTAAAATTTTTATTGGATTACGAAGATCGGCAATTATGAATGGAAAATGATATCTAGCAAATGTCCACCACGACCACTCTGACAGATGACGATTCTTTTATCACTTTTTGGCAAAATGGCGGCTCTATTTCGTTAATCACATCAAGTATTTTGACCCACAAAATATAATCCAGCGGTGTTAAATCACATGATCTGGCTGGCCACTTAACAGCTGATTTTTATGAAATTATGCGATTGGGAAATTTGGTTTGCAATAAATTGAACGTTTCATTGGCTGTGTGACATGTGGCACCGTCCTGTTGCAACCACATGTCAGTGATATCCACGTCATCAATAATAGGCCAAAATTGAGTTGTTAGCATCTCGCGATAGCGTGATCCATAGACCGTTACCGCATTTCCAGCCTCATCTTCGAAGAAAAACGGCCCAATCACGCCTCCATACCACATAGTGCACCATACAGTGACACGTTGAGCATGCAAAGGATTATCAATAATTATTCTAGGCTTTTCAGAAGCTCTAATGCGGCAATTTTGCTTTTTGACGTACCCCGACAATCAAAAATGAGCTTCGTCTCAAAAAATTATTTTTTCAGAAACCTAGCAAGTTGTTCCTGAATGAATTGAGCGAATCTACGACGATATGAATGGTTGATTGGCTTAAATTCCTGCATCAGTTGAAATTTCTAAGGCTTCAAATCCAAATCCTTACCCAAAATTCGTCATGTGGTGGTTTTGGTTCGTCTTTAATAGTGTGGCTCACGGCTGCGATGTTTTCAGTTGAACGACCCGGTCGAACACGCGTTGATGTTGGCACATTTTGTATTCAACCTGTCGATTCATAGACGATTATGTTGACCGAAAATATCACGAATTTTACGAAATGTAACTTTAACAGAACCAACATTTTCATATTTTAATGCGGTTTTAATTATTTTAATGCGGTTTTCGAGCGAAATTGAATTCATTTTAACAATTACCAACGCATCTACTACGAGTGCGTCAGAAAAACTAAATGTCAAAACTATCATGTTGTTGGTGTTGCCACAGTTGAAAAACAAAGTTCTTCTTGAAAAACCCTTTATTTTGCACTTGTTCGTTCCTTATGTTAAGGGTAAATAAGACTTGTTCTGTTCTACTTTATGTTACAAAATCTATTTCATATTTTCATATTTTATAAAAGAGTTTGATTCTAAATTATTTCCAATTTAATATCAAACCGTCATGTTTGCTGGTTTTGGACGGGATTAATAAAGCAGTTGTAAGCAGCATAAGTGGAAAGAAACTTTCTGTATGTGCTAAAACTCTTAAGAGAAATTAAATATTCCTTTTACACTCAATATTTTGTTATTTCAATTATTATTATTATTATTATTATTTAAGCATGTTAAAGCGTAGATATTTTTTGTATTTTTGTTGTAAACAATTCCTTTTGCCATGAGCGACAAGGACGGAAAAGTATAATAGGATTTGTACGGTAGTGTGAAAATTTTTTGTAAACATACTTACATATATGTATGTACATATGTATAGGAGCCTATTACATGCATACACAGCTATTTGTTTTAAAGCCGGCACGTTTGTTTATCTGGTTTTTCATTTTTAAGGATTGTGTAGGATAAACTTTTTTAAAAGCATTAATTAAATTTTCGTAAAGTAAAACTTTTAAATACATATGAATGAGTTTATTAATTTATTGTTTTTCTGTAATTCTTACATTTATTTCTGCTTAAATTATTAATATACCTATTTAATATTTACAAATGAAAGATAGGAGTTTTTTACCTAATCATGTACATATGTATGTATGTACATATGTTCATATATTTGTATTAGAAGTTCCATAAAATTGTGTTAACAGAAACTGAAATTGACTACATGCTTTTTTCTCCTATATAATTGTACATTAAACATTTATTTTATAAACTGATATTTTAATATGTATTGTTAAAGATATAGACAAATCCAGCTATGACGAATCTCGCTTTGACGAAAATCCGATATAACGAACAGAAAAATATTTAACATTGATTACCTTATATAACGAACATTAAAAACCTTATACTCGATGTAATGAACGGTAAGATAGTAATTGTAAATAAAAAGTAAAAAAAAAGAAACCATCATCCAAAATTTTATCATTGACAATCTTATAGGTATAACGAATGCTCTGAAAAATGTGTGCTCTATAGTATAACGAAAAGCAAGAAAAATAAATAAAAGATCCTTTCTATTACATTTTAAGCTGTGCAAGTGTCAAAGTGAAACGAAAATGGGAAACAGATAAATAATTTCATTGAAGGAAATAATAAGCCTGCGTGAAATGTCAGTAAAATATGGAATATCCGAATCATCAATATGTTCACTGAAGAAAATGAAAACAAAAATTCGCCTATCTTAGAGAAATGGTGAGTATTGTAGTATGGAAAAGGAGCTCTACGGTTGGTTTCCCAGCCAAAGAAAAAACATACATATGCTAATAAATGGAATTACTTTAAAAGGAAAAGCCGTAGAGCTACGAAAAAGCATTTATAATGGTTGCTTCCATAAAAGTGATTGCTGTTTATCTAAATTCAAAAAGAGATATTAAATTAGACTTTTTAAGGAATCAGGGGAAAAGTTACCATATAGATCTAATCTAGTAAATCCTTTTAAAAGAAAATTGCAAAAAATTATAGAGGACCATAATTTAACTCTTGATGTTATTTTCAACGCGGATGAAACTGGTCTCTATTGGAAGCTGCTATCAGATAAAACATTGTTTTTATATTTGTTAATATTAAAACTAAAAATATTATTATAATATCTATGAACTGAATGATTTTTATTGTTTTATAAAAAGAAAACTTAAAGAAAAAAGCTTCGCCATATATCGAATTTTTCGGTATGGCGAATGGGCCTGACATTATATCGCTCGTTATACCGGCATTTGCCTGTATGAATATTTAAATTTATTTAAAATGAACTTTTTTAGAAAACTATTTTTGAAAAACGATAACTGTAGAAAGAATTCTTTTAATGGATGGACTTCTTTTAAAAATATCTTTTTGTTTGAAATTCCTTTTTTGGAAAAGCATTGTACTATAAATAAAAAACATTTTATATATTGAAACGATTAATTTTGGCTCAAGTTCAAACCTGAATTTACCCATTTATTTATTCTAATTTTTTTATTTTTTTTATTTTTTTTATTAGAAAATTTTTTTGGATAAATTCATTATTATTTTTTTATTAAGAGAGTACTATATATATAGAACAATTTTTATTCTTCATCATGTTAGCAGAACGGATCAGTACTGATTTCGAGGTCGCTACACCATCTCATCAGCGTTCTTTGTTCAATTTTACCACTTTTGACGGTGGATACTAGTGATCAGGAATATCAACTATTTAACCGTATTATTTAACAAATTAGGATACGAAAAGTACAAACTTATTCATTTTCACATGTCAAATCAATTTCGGTTAGTACGAAATCCCATCTATGATGAATAACTACTCTATATATTTCAGTCTCTCTTGCTTGAACTTGAGCCAAAATTAATCGTTTCAATATATAAAATATTAATAAAAAGTTCGACTAATTACTTATAAACATTAATTATTAATAAAAAACTGTATAATAAACAGCAAGTAAAACTCGTTGTTAAAGTGTAAACATATATTTATTGCTGACGTCCTTTTTAAAACTAAATATACTTAAATATTAAATTTAACAACGAATATCATGTGCATGCTTATCATAAAATATTATACAAAATACCTAAACTATATTGGACACAAAATATTACAGCTTACAAATATTCTTATAACTTACAGATAAAGGAAAACTTAATACCTCTAACTAACAACGAGTTACTTGCATCTTAAAATAGATTAATAAAACTAGTCGAAATAAATATTTCCAAATTTAAAGCATCTAATAATTTCTATGTTCTATTATATTTGACTATTCTGCCGGGGAAAATTAAATATAACATCTACTCCTCTCTGTTTCTTACAATATCTTAACATAACAGTTATAACAATGACATGTGGAATGATGCCAATTTAAAGATTTCAGTTTAACGTTCTCTTCTTTAATTGCCATAATCCTGGGGTCTAATTACCGCTTACGATATCGAATGAGCTATCGAGCAAAAATAAAACTCGATACCTATCGAGTTGCCTCATGATGACATTCGATCGCTATCGAATCGAGTTTTCATAGTAATTGTAACAGATTTTATTAAACTTGTAACAGCTTATTGTAATTTGTACATGTTTACATGAAATGAAATATAAGCAAAACAAAATACAAGTAATGCAAGTAGGAAATAAAATTTTTTTTATTTTAAATAAAGGTTTGTATTTTATAGAAAATGGATCCACAAATATTCGTGCTTTCATATTTATGTTTATCGGAGTCAAAAGATGAACATGGTCTGGGTCTTATAGAAAACAAATGCGGGATAAGAGCGAAGTTCAACAAAAGTGTAAGTAAGCAATTTTGTATTTTGGGTTAAATAAATTCTTGACATATTTTTATAGATTTAAACAGCGCTTCAGATTGTCGAAGGAGGTATTCAATTAAATAGTGACACCAAAGCTGCAGTTATCCGCAACCCTTTCCCTTCTGGGTACTGGCTGTTTTCAACATGCGGTAGATAACGATTACCCCATTGGAATTTGCACGATTATGAAAGTAGTGACCAAAGTGGTCAACGAAATATGCTTTTTGTTAAATTCGGGTGATCAGAAATGAATTTTATTTCTATTCTATTTCTTTTTCCTTGAATATATATTTTTTACGTTTTTCTTGATATGTACACCATAATTACTATTGTTTTAATTTGCCATTAAATTTAAAAAAGCCATTTGTTCTTTTTTACGATAGACATTTCGGTATCGAACAAGGTTTGCAAAGATAACACTCGATCGAAGACTCGCTATCGAAAGCCATCATCTCAAGTTTTATTTGTATTTGTTCGATATCGATTGCCCTAATTAGCTGAATAATTCTTCATGCTGTTGTTTAGTAGATCAATTATCTTAACATCTTAAATATCTTTAATAAGGTGACTCTTAAACTTGCAGTTCTTTACAGAATTCAATTCTTGGTGTGAAGTCAGGATGTACGTCTTATCCGTGCTGTGCACCCGGTGATAATCCCTTGCATAGGCAACTCTACTATCTCTTGATTCTCAGTTGCGCACTTGATATGTGGTGCTCATTTCTCATAAACCCTGAAAAATCTATTACCTTTCTCGTGGAGCTCCAGTTAGACGCTTCATACTTCTGTTTTATCCTAGAAGCAACGGTATCTATTAGAGTATCCATTTATTTGACTTTTGATTTTGTTCGAGTAAGGAACTAGTCGATTTTGAGATTTTGAAAATTTCTCGATTAATCGATTAAAAGTTTTAAATTATTCGAATAACTTGAATAATTCAAATAATTAAACAAAATCTAATAATTGTATCCAATGGAAGAAATAAACTTGGGTGTTTGATTTTTTGATAATAATATACAAAATAATAAATAAAACAGAAAAGAGGATAAAAAACATAAATAACATTTCATTTGTACACACATAAAGTTAGAAAAGCAAAAAAAAGTACATTGTGGAAAAAACAGTACTTTTCAAAAAATGTACTGTTTTATATTTGTCCTTTATTGATAACATAACTTTTACTTCAAAACGTCAAATTCTTATTTCAAATAAGTCAATAAGCAACATAAATTAAGACTAGCAGAACGGTGGCATAACTTTTAATTCAACGTATTACATATTTCTTAAAAATAAGGTAATAAAAACGGAACACATATTAAAAACTCTGAGAACGTAACGAAAAATTGTGCATTTCTTTCCAAAGGCAATACGTATACATGCATATATAGATCTCCTCGGACTATAAATAGCATCTTAAGTTACTAACGTGATCAAAAGCACAAATTAAACGTCGTTTATCGAATGATATTAAGGTTGGTTTGAATAACACAATTACCAATGCTGCACCATTTTTAACTGTATTTCATAACTACGCACTATATTTTCAAATTACATTTCAAAATTTATTAATTAAATTTAAAAAATTGTGAATAGAATTTCGAAACTGGCAATTGATTTTAAAAAACTACGTATTGAATTTTAAAATTATCTTAAATAATATGTATGTATTTTTAATATTCAATTTATTTATTTTTTTATTTTTTTTAAGTTTCAATAATATTCAATTATTACTTTTGAAAACTATTTATAACTTAAAAAAAATATCAATAGCATTTTAAAAATGATCAAATTTAAAGCAGACTTTTACTTTATTATCCATAGAAATTGTTATTCTACTTAAAATCAAAATTTATCAATAATTAAATTATAGTTCAAGAAAAAAATATTCAGGCTCAACAATAAGAAAACATTTCTTTTTAAAGTCGACTATAATTTTATTTTTAATAAATTTCTTTTTAAAGACAATGTCAATATCTATGGAATATTTTTTACTTTTTTTAGGCGATAGGCAGTTAATTTCTTCGACATCGATAGAACTCTTTAAGGCTACATACTCAATAGGATCTCTTTTCCTTTTTAGCTAATCAAGAAAAAAATACAATGAAAACTCATCAAAATATATATATTTTTATAGAGATCTTACCGTTTTGTTAAGGGATATGCCCGTGTATTTAATATTTTTTAATGAATGCTAATTTAATTCCAAATCAAGAAAACATAAGTAAAAACACAAAACCTTCATATTTACAAACATAACATTCTTTGCTTGGACCGTAAACAAACCAAACTTGTATACAACGAAACGAAGTAGAAAAAACAGAGCGTTTCAAACAATTTTTATAAAAAAATATCGTATACATAAAAAAAGCAAAAACTTTTATATGAAAAATGTGTAAAATATACAAAAAATAGTACAAAAACAGTACAAATATAAAAGAACAGTACTTATGCGTACTTTTTTAGGTGTTGTGAATAAAGCAGTAGATTTTACATAAAACAGTACGTGTACTGTTTAAAATAGTACGAATGGCAACCCTACATAGAGTTCTAAGACTTTAAAAATTTAATAGCATATCAAAAATTATTTTTCAAGAAAAACGAGATTTGAATCACATTTTTTAAAATAGTCTTTTAAAAATAGTATCCAGCTTAGATGTTTGCTTCTTAAATAATTTTTGTTTTTTGTTAATAAAACTTGACGTTGAAAACTCCTTTTCTCTTAAAGTAAATGTTAGTGATAGCAATAGGATTGCATTAAAAAGATTTTCTAGTTTTCCTGATATTTTATTTGTATATATAATATAATATATGAAATCATTCATTATTCTAATATAGTTTGTGCTGGATTTTTTATAGAAAAAATTAAGAAGAAATGGGTAAACTCAGATTTGAGCTCAAGCCAAAAATTCATTTCAATATAAACCTTAAACAGTTCAACAATCACGTATAAATAATAATTATGAAAAAATTACATATAAAATAAAAAGAAATGAAAATTGAAAATGTCTCGTTTTTAATATATGTAAGTTTAAAGGATATTAATTAGGTATAGAACTGATAAGTTTTGTATGATAAACGTCAAACTAAATGTAAGCAATTTGCGAGCTTAGTAACATTTTTGTTACGTATGATTCTCGACTTTTATCATCTTTTACAACATTTGTTACACATACACATCTAAGAAAGGAAATTAAACAAATATTTTTCTATTAAAAAAAGACGTAAATTCGTCTAAGAAATTAATTTTACTCGATTAATTGACATAAATTGTTCGAGTTATTCGTCAATCGAAATTAACTATTTTCATTATTCGGTCAAATAATGGAAGAACTTCACTCGATTAACCGAACAAATATTAATCGAATGGATACTTTAGTTTCAATTCATTGACTTCAATGAAGCCAATTCAAATGATTGGTCATTTGCGTCCTCCTACGCCCAGTTACTCTAGCACAGATATTCATCATCATCATTAGTTCAACAATGCTTAGAATATAAAATGATAACTATCTGCTTGTCAATTATATACCAGGAAGTTTAGTCGAGTTACGACCTGCATCTTTACACCATCCTTCAGAATCGGCAGAGGTAAAATATTGAATATATCAGAAACCTATCTCTCCAGTAACGGCATCTTAACCTCGATAACCAACATCCAATCTATGAACACACCTTCCGATTTCATTTATCGATATATCGATTGAAGAGTAACTTCTTGTGTTTGCCCAGAAAGTCGCAGTGTTGCTGTTAGCTGTTTCTTTATCTTGAACAACTCTTCCATTAACTTCTGAGGTCGGATCAAGTTCGGATTGAGTTTACCATGACTAATATCCATAAGTAGACCAAGTATCTGAAGTTGTATTTACTCTGCATCGTTAGCCATCATTTCTAGCTGCGTCGTCAACATAAAGAAATTAATGGATTTGTTATAAGCAACATAATCCGTATTGAACAGTTCGCTGATGAAGTTTATCTTCTGTATATATGTATGTATATTGAAACGAATAATTTGGCGCAAGTTCAAATCCGTGTTTACCCATTTTATTTTTTCTAATTTTTTTATTTCCGTACTAATTTCAAGGTTGCTACACCATCTCATCAGCGTTCTTTGTTCGATTTTGCCACTATTGACGGTGGATACTATTGATTAGGAATAGCAAATTTTACGTTTGTACAAAAGTTTGAAGCATGTTTGTACGAAAATTAAAAATTTTATATTTTTTGGCAAACATGTTAAAAAAATTTTTTTGTTCGTGTATGTGTTTATACAAGTTATGTTTGTATCGTGTATTTGCAAACGGAAAGTGTGTGTTTGTGAAACCATTTGTGTAGTTTATTTGGCCCTTACGCAACTGTTGAGCGTTTGTCTTAGAAACGCAGTTGAATAGTTTTGCTCTACACAACAGTTGAATATATGCTGCCATTTTTTCCATGATAAATTTTTTCGCTACATATGTATCGTCAAAATTTTATTTTTAGCCTCCCACACACTGATCAAGAGAGTTATGCGCTTTTATACTCTACTGCAACGCCGCTTTGTTAGATGGGGCTGCAAATTAATTTGTGAATTTTTGCATTACAAATGCCATAAAGTAACGAAAATAAAGAAATAAAATTAAAATACTAACTTCATTAAATATACGTAGGTTTATATTGTATCTGTTTATTTTAATTATATATTTAGTTCAATATAAGGTTTAAGGATTTTTTGAAAACTGTGGCGGCTTTGCAATTTTATGTTTTTGTGGTACAGATTTTGAAATAAAAATGGAAAATTACTGGGCTGCTAACTATAGCATTGGAGATCGCACTTATAATATATAATATTTCTTTTGCAGCACTTTTATTTCTTTTCAATTGTTTACATCAGCTGTTCATTTTCCAATTATTTATTAAGCCGATTCTAAGACTGTTGGGCTCAACAATAGTTTCACAACGTCTTACTTTATGTAAAAACTAAAAATCCGAAAAAATACATACAGTGCAGACTCGGTTAACGCAACCAATAGAAATTTTGGGCATTAATTTAATTAAAATAAAGAATAAAAACAAATTCATATTCAAAATAAATAAAAAATACACATACACAACATTCTAATGTATATATATAAATTTGTACTGAGAATTTTTAAAATACTTTGGTTCCAAAACAGAAGCACCACGCAAAAATTATTTGACAATCCTAGAATAGTGGGAAATTAAAATGGTTTTTGTAAGATTTCATGCAAAATGGCTTATAGTTTTGAATTTATTTATAAACAACTAAAGTAAAAAACAAAACGAAAGAGAGAACCTTAACTTTGCTTACAAAGTTGCGTTAATTGACGACTTGTTTTTTGAAATGTTGCGTTAACAGAGTCACCAATGTTAAGAATCTTAATTCTTAACAAAAAATTTCTGACTTTTAATTTTTTAATCTTAAAGTACACATAAAAAATATTTTGTCTCAAAATCAACTACAAAAGCTTAAACTTTTATTCAAAAATCTCTTAATATTCTATTAAATACTACATATTCTAAAGCAAAATTAACTCAACGAAATCAATATTAAATTTAGTGCTTTAAAAGTTTTCTAATCTTTTTAAATGTAAATTATGTTTCGTTTTATACAGTTAATATTCGTTTGGCTTTAAGCAAAACAAATCAGTTCACAAATTCAATTACAAAAACTTTCTGTATTTTAAATAAAATTTAGTCTGGTGTTTGGGGAAACTAACTGAAAAAAGATTCATTAAAATTGAAAGTTATAAAATTATGGAATAAGGGTATACATAAATACACACATACGTACGTTTAACGCCAATTCACATTTATTCGCGAAAATGCTATTTAATAAAAGTGCATATAAAGTTTGAATTTTTGAATGTTAAAAACACGAGTAACTAACTCCTGTACGTACAGTACAGTTGATATTAAAAGGATATAAAAATTTCGAATTTCAATTTAGAAAATTGCGAAAACAAATAAAAATTCCTTCAATCTAATTCATTAGGGAAAAGATAAAATATTGTATAAAGTTTGTTTCTGGTTTTAGGAGGATATTAAACTTTTTTTTTAATAATCAAAGCATAAAATATTCTTTATGAAATTGGTTATTCTGTACATTTTCAATCTGAGTGGAAATAAAAATACATTCTTGGTAATTATATTTTTACTGCTAAATATTTAAATAACTAAAAGGGTTGATTTTTTTAATAGCCAACATAAACGTAAACGTGGTAGCTAAAGCTAAATCTCAGAGCAAAAAATTTATAAATCGACTTTATATAAATGTAGCTCTAACTTGCAGAATAAGGATGAAGGACAATGTACAGCATTTTTATTTGCTCTAATTTGTTGTCCTTAATTTATATTTCAAACGAATTATTGAAACTTTCAACGTTTGTAATATAGATTAGCTTCAGATCTCTGTACTTGATAAGCCCTATTTAATTGTTAAAATATTTGTATGTATGCATGTAAAATAATTGCTAAAGCAAATCAGTTAAAATCTTTAAAATAAACACCTAAATAAATTTACTCACATACCAACAGGAATACAGCACACAAGATTGCATACTGGCATATCTGCACACCCTACAACACAAGGGCTGTTATAACTTGGCTTTGTAGTTATTGTTATTTTTAGTCGGAGCAGAAAAAAAAGTTTGAAAAAATAACGAACAATTTTTTTTTTCTCTGTAAAAGCAAGCAACTTCCGTTTTTATGCTTAAATAGATGCGAAGCAGTGAATGTTATTTCCCTTCTGAACGTTTAGTTATATACTTTATTTTTTTTAAATAGTTGTATGCACTGGTAGATTAAAAAGAGAGAGTATTGAAAACTTATCTAACCATTTGCTTAAGCAGGAAATTCAAATCCTGAGTCAGTTGACCTCAATGATGAAACAGAATGCAAAAGTAACTTCAAGCGATTGTCGTTGTGGGAGAAACAAACTCGTCACGGGAAATGCTCCCGTTTTAAAATGGCAGTACTTTAGCATACAAATGATATGTGTTTTGAATTTAAATTAACTTTCAATAGTCGGAAGGATTCTTGGCGAATTTATATTACAACAAAGTACCCAATATTAGAGTAAGCAATCGTCCAATTCAATTCTCTAATTAAATTTTTTTCAAATTCGATCAATTCTATTACGACTTCTGGGTTTTTTTTTGTTTTTAACAGAACACGATGAAAAAATATATGGTAGAGTGATGGTTGGGACAGCAATATTTTGTTTTTTGGAACATATTATAATTGTGGTAAACAAGCCATTCTTTCTTTAGAGCATTAATTAATTTAGAGTAAACCAGTTAAATTTCTATTAACAGTAAAAAAATTTTATTACAAATTCATTACAAATAACACAGTGCAACATTTTTTAGCACAACATAAATGCAGCCAACAAAACGAATGATGCAGAAATTGTTATTTTTGGGGCTACTCTCACATGAAATTCTTAGAATCGAGTCAAGAAATCATCTGTTGTGCTGTGTAATCAAAATATAAATTCATAAAAAAATTAGAAGTAATAAAAAAACGTTTTTTGACTACTTTTAAAGATTAATTCAGACACAGCCTGGATTATGGTTAGCATAATGGCTGGCTTATTATAAGCCTGATTCTTATTCCAATTCAATTTTTTTTAAGGAAATAATGGTAGATGTTTCGAACTCGCCATAAAGGGCCATACCAAGGCCATTTTCTCATTCTCACTGCGCATATATGAAATTGTTCCTGCCGCCAGCTTCAGCAGGCTTCGCTTTATCCTCATTGTAGTTGTTAATTTTTTTTTAATTACTTATCGTTCGCACCAATTTCAAAATTTGTAAAAGTCCACTATGCTAAACGAAAAATAATAATAAAAAAACCTACTAAGTCTTCTTTAAACTGCTGAAAAGCTATTTTCTTCTGTGGTGCTATTGTTCAGCTGAAACAAATGAAAATGCGATATGAATGAAGATTGGAATTTTGGTCAAAAACTCCCAATTAAAATTGTATAATAGGTGACACTTTAAATACATGCAAAGGATTTATAAAGTGGATTTAAAAATGCTACGCTGTTACTTAAAGTTAAAAGAAAAGCATACAAATTATTGTTTGCCTTCAATACAAGTAATGTTTTATTAAACGTACTTTCTACGCAAGTGATACTATTTACATGAAATATGCTTCTAACATATAAGGTACTATTATTAGAAACGCTAATTTTTGTGTAAAAGGTACGTTTGTATAACATGTGTTTTTACAAAAACGGAATTCTTTAAACAAAATGTATTTTTAATATAAAAGGTACTTTTAAAATAAATGGCACTTTTGAAATAAAAGGTACTTTTAAAATAAGACTTAATTTTTAAATAAAATGAACTTTTTAAATTAAAGGTAATTTTTATATATAAAAGATACTTTTTAAATAAAAGGTACTTTTTAAATAAGTTACTTTTTTTATATAATTTGATTTTTAAATATGTAGAAGGAAACTTTTATATAAAATTTACTGGTTTACTAAATATATTTTTATAAAAAAAATTTTATGAAGAAATACGGAAAAAAAATTTTTATTTTTTTTTTAAGAAATACATTTTATACACTTTAAAAAAAGGTACTATTTATATATGAACCCCCTAATTAATAAATGATTTTTAGCAGTTTAATAACACATTAATAGCCAAAAATCGCTCAATGTGTATTCATAAATTTTTATTATTATTAGCCCATGAAAGCGGATTGATAAAGTTACATTTTGCTATTAATTTCCTTTTTTCATCGTTGTAAAAAAATTTTGCCAGTTATTTTATAAATTTTACTTATTTAAATAAAAACGGATGTAATAAATTTGGTTTCTAGAATACGTAATTTTTTTTAATTGAATTACTCATTTTGTCCAACTTATCATTATGCACAATTTAAAATTTAAGGTTAAATATGATAGGCAGTATCATCTTCACGGGTTATCCCAGGCAACAATATGTAGATTTTCTACCAGTCACTCGCGGCCTTAGCTCGTTTTAGCAGCAGCAAAATTAAAATGACATCACCTCGATTAGAAGAAAGTCAAACAATGATGGAATTTCAATCAATCAACATCTTTCCTGGAGAAATAGGAGCCATTGATGGGACTCACGTTCGCATTAAAAAAAACCGACGGTAACTAAGCCCAGTATTATATAAATAGAAAAGGCTACTCCTTAAATGTGCAGATAATTGCCAAATTTCATTGATTTGTCAAAGTTCACGTATGTGTTTTAGGTTATTTGCGATGCAAAGTTAAAAAAAGGGATATAATCACAAGGTGGATAGGGAGCATTCACCACATATGTGAAGATTTATCTTATTTTTGAAGTTTTTTGATGTGCCAAAGAGATTAAACGATTTTTTAGCTAAAAAAAGATTTTTTTTATCAAATAATATTTTACACTTTTAGTCTATTACTTGAGATTCCTGTTAACTAAACTAAATATTTTCTTCTTACTTCATTAAAAGTGAGAAAAAAAGTTAACCGCTGCAACATTGTTTACTTCCATACATTAAATTACAACAATGTTGTATTTGTATTTACAAATATTTTAATACATTGTAAAAAAAAGATGAATATGTTTTCTGTTTTGAAAAGTTCAACAAAATTGATGCATCAGGTTGGCGCCTACCAATATACCCCCACCCCCCTTCTACCCATTCTCAGAACGGTAATGTTAGTTCTACTCATAAATTATCAGAAGATAAAATGCCATTTCAAAATAATTGCCTAAACTTTTATATTGATGTTACAGTTTATTAAAAAAGATTGATTTTGACATCGATTTTTTTAAATGTGTTGAGTTCCTGGCATATTCTAATATTATGGAAATCAATAATAATAATATTTCTAAATTTACGATATTCTTTCCAAATGTTATCGGTTCGAAAAATATTCAACAAATTTATGACGAATGACGAGAATTGCTCCACCTCAACTTTAAAGAATATAATTTATATTGAAATGAAAATTTTTTGGCTTAAGTTCGAAATCAGTACTGATCCGTTCTGCTAGTCTGATGAATAAATTGTTTCAAATAAAATAGTACTCTCTTAATAAAATATAATGAATTTATATAAATATAATTTCTTAAATTAAGAAGATATGGGTAAACTCAGATTTGAACTTAAGCCAAAAAATTTTCATTTCAATATAAACCTTAAACAATTCAACAATTACAAATAAATATAATTTATTGGATGAAAAGAATATTGAAAAATTTTGGGAAATCGTTTTGAATGCAAATCGTTGCGATGGCTTTTCCTTGTTTGTAAAAATTATTTTAAAAAGTTTTGTCATACCAGTAGCAACAGCTAACGGCGAAAGAATTTTTTCTCAAATCAATATCAACAAGAACAAACTTTAAAGACCAAAGACTTTTTGGAAAAATCTGATCGTAATTGTACAAATTTTAAACAAACAAAGGAAATGAATGGCAAGTTTAATAAAGAAATTTAGAATGTACTCGTAACAGTAAAAATGTATGAATTTAACTTAAATACGTTATTACACTAATTGTACGCTTTTAACTTTAAATTTGGCCTTTTTCAAATCAAATTCAAGTTTTTAAAAAAGGTTTTTGAATTTTCCAAAACAAATTCCGTATTTTACAAATCAAGCCCAGCATTTTTCAAGCCAAGTTTTGCATTTTAAAAACCAAACTCAACGCGATTTAGATAAAATTATTCTGAAAAAGCCAGATTTTGATCTTTGAAATGCCGAATTTGGTTTGAAAAATTCTGATTTTTTTTAAATACCTGAATTTGATTTGAAATGAATTTGATTTCAATAAAATCACCTTAAAAAAAGATTTTTAATGCAAAAAGAAAGATTTTTTTGTTCGATTCGAAGTTTTTTTAAAAAAATATATGGCTGCCGTTATTTTCAACGAATCAGCAATCAAACAACGATTCGAAAATGAAGGGTTCCAAGGCCGTTTGCTGGGAGATAGCGGATATAAACTTTATCCATATGTATTCACCCCACTTAGTAACCGACAAAATGAAAAAGATGTTTGGCCTTATTCACGATTGATAAAGTTATAGTAGGTTTAATGTTGGATTTTTATATGGGAAAACCGGCTTTAATGCACACATTAACACACATCGTTTGCGAATAAGGCCAGTTAAGTATAATGCTGCACATATAAGCAAAAGAAATACTGTCGAACGTTGCTCTGGCGCTTGGAAAGAACGTTCCCGCTACTTATTGGACGGTTTGACAGTATCAAATTGGAAAAAAATTGATTGTAGCCTTAAGGTACGGTCACACTTGGCAATCATTTGCCCAAAAAAAAACGAAACCACTACTTTTGCTTAGGGTTAGTGTGATTTAACTTGGTTTTTATATCACAAGATGAAGTCAATTATGCCGCAAAATGCTATTTTTATATAATTCTTAATAAATGCGAACCCATATTTAAAAAAAATATTGTAATTAAAGAAAATGCAAATTTAGCTTGTCTGTTGGTCCCGCTTTTTCCGGCAAATATTTGGCAAGTGTGACCGTACCTTTAGCAGTACTCCACAATATTACCTTGTTTCAGGTAAATATTTAGATTTTGGAAATATTTTCGTGCAGTAAAAAACATATGTATTTTGTTTTTGTTAAGACATAAATATTCTGATTTTACTGTTAGTTGGTATTATTTAGTCATGCACAAACAAATGTTAACAGTTGATTATTAAAATATTTGTCGAACTTCAAGAACAACAAACGTAGGTTTTAAGTACAAAATATTTTAAATAGTTTTAAGGAAAAAATATTGGTAAATGTGTTTCATTGCTAATCTAGCGTTATTAAACGTTTATGAATATACATTTTTACTACACGCTTATGACTCAAAATTTGTTTAATAACTATAACATAGTTGAACACTGAAATAAGAAAATTTTATGAATTTGACCGTAAAAATATTTTTATGCTAAATGTAGTTTTTTAATAAAACGTACTTTTATTACAAAAGGAATTTGACTGTTGTTAGTTTTAAATTATCTGTATTTATATCTTCTAACAAGATGTCATGTTCATGACAATTGTATATGGAATAGTTAGATTTGCAACGCTCAAAAAGGATAAATCTTATTATTAAAATAATTGAAGTTAAAGTATTTAATTATAACAGTGAAAGCCGAATTTATCCAAACTATTTCATTATTTTAACAAATAACTAATGTTTTCATGTTGTTCTCTCATTTAAGTGTCAAATGCACTGATTGTTGGAAGATGAATATCTGATTCAATATTTATATACATATGTACATGTGGACAAAAGCTTATTCTTGCTAAGAGTATTCATCCTTGTTATAAACAAAAGACATTTTGTTTCTTAATCAACACTTTAAAAAAAATTATATTGACTAACTTTGTCATAGTGCAAATAAATACATATATTATATATATTGGGTTAAATACCTTGGGTATATTCCATAAATTTTTACGATTTGTTAAAACTAAAAATGCAGCCACAAAATATAACTTTAATTTGTTTAAACAGCAGCAAGCCACTGCAATTTTACTCTCTTTAAAACTTGCATTTAATAATTGACAAGCAATACAACATATTTTTAATTTTTTTTTTGTAGTACACTCTTCAAGGTGTAGACATGGAGTGATTTCCTTGGTTACCATTCTAGTTTCTCCTCTTAAGAAAACAAAAATATCTAGACATAATATTTTTAATTTAATAATATCCAACAATACAATAAAGGACCTTATGAGTTGAGAAAATAGTTTATAGAAAATAAAACTGCCACATGTTGCCCTCATAACTCTTAAATAACTTGACACACAAGTCGAGAGCAATTTACACTGTGTTCGTTCATTCATACAAAGAAACTCTGCAAAATCCATAGGAAAGCAAAAAGTTGCTTGCTAATAACCATTGTGTATATTTATTTCAGAAGATAGTGGGAGTATTATCTTCCTGAGTGTTTCTCTCGACCTTATTACAATATAAAGGAATGGCCTACAACAAAAATAATAAAAATATGACAATCATTGTGGGAAAACCAACACAAGCAGTGATGCAAGTACAAACAAACAACAAAAATATATTGAGATATTTTCGTAAGGAAACATATTTTCATTGTAAATACATTAAATTCAAGAGCATCTTTTGAATTTCTCACCAAGTAAATTTAAATGATTTCAAAAGAATAACACAAATCTCCAGGTATTATGCAAAGTAGAATAAAACCTATTAATTTTGAAAATAATTCAATAGGTCGTGATTAATCATACATTGCTATTTAGATCCCACAATAAATGGAAACTTCAGATATCAATATAGCCTTTAGAAAAATAAGTGCAGTTCAGATGCCTAAAACCAAAAATATAAAACGATTTTTTTTAAATCTATGTAATTACCTTTTTTAGCGGATTTCAAAAATGATAAAATTTATATGTGCTGTTTTTATTTATGAAAGTTACAAAGCGCGGCGATTTTGCACAACTGATACGGTTAAACTTGACCCGCTGAAGCTATGCCTGCATGTACCTAAAACTGCACCGCCTTGTCTTTTCTGAAGACTAAGAAGTTACTCTTCTGTTAATATTTCGATTCAAATAAATTTGGCGAAACCTCCTCATATGAATATAGATAAAATAAACATCAAAAGGAATGAGAGGGTTTGGCATTCTCCGTAAACAATTGGTATCTGTTTTGCAAACCAGGGAGCTCGGTCTGTTTTCAGAGCACCTTCTTTGACAGCAATAAAGGTTTTGCTGAAGAGAAGATTCGATCGTGGATTGAGTCGGAACTAGTTCGCTGCACAAAACATTTAAGAAATAATATTTATTAGTATTATTCACACAAAATTTCTATTTTATAAGTATATTTGCATATATTATATACGAACGAGCTACCTGTTTTTATACCCTTCACCAAACAATTTGGAAAGGGGATATATAGGTTTGTCATTCCGTATGTAATTTCTTCATTATTCATTTAAGACCCCATAAAGTAAATATATTCTGGATCCTTATAGATAGAGAAGTCTGCTACATTTTGGTGTAGTTAGAATTAAGGCCAAAACACAGCATAGAGATATAAATTTTATACCATTCTCTTGGAATTTTTCATAAATTTGTTCGGTTTGAAAATAACAAAACTCGGTCCAATAATTAATGAGATATAGCCAAAAGACTTTTTTGTTATATTTCCTATTCTGTAGGTTTTTTATGGCCCCAACTGTCCTACGTTCAATTTTATGAAGCAGATCTCTTGTATGGAGTTCTACGAAGGCTTAGACTGAAAATAATTGAAGTCGGTCCATTAACGACTAAAATATGAGCAAAAAAAATGGCATTTGAAATAATTTAACTTTTAAATTTTTTTTTTAAATTTGCGTGGGGATTCGATCCATCAACCCATTGGTTGGTAGTCACGACCGCTTCTTGTACACCACAGAGCAGTTCTATTTTTCATAGTAGTTTACGCTTTTAAAAACATAATATATCTTATTTATTATAAAATACTAAAACTTCAAATTCTTGATATATATATATATATGTACTGTATATATATATATATGCAACGAAACGTCAAAGTCTATTGCGGAGATGTTTAACAAAAAAACATATTTTGTGTCTTTCTTTAAATGTTATTTTTGTTTACAACGAAAAATCAAAGTATTGTTTGGGTTAAAATTGAATGTGTCGTAAAGATGACAAAGCAAACAATTTTTTAATTGAAACTCCAATAGAAGAAAATGCTTTTTGGCAAAGTAAAAGTAAAAATATAAGGACAAAAACGAAAAAACTAGCATGGGATAAACTTTTATAACAATTTTTATAGTGTTTGTGTTGTAATTTCCACATTTTTAAATAAAATTACATATAAAAGCTTATTTCTTCTTAAAAGTAAATTTGTGCAATTGCACATCCGCTTCACAATTCATGTGTTCATTTTGACGTTTAAGTTTATTGTCATTTGTTCGTCGTGTGTAGAGATGTGATGCGCGAGCAAATCTCATGCGCAAATCACTCGTGTTTGGGCAGCTTCAGAAACGCATTAAAAAACACAACAAACAAATTATATTCGATATGAATCTATTTTCATTACAAACATTACAAAATTAGTTGCCTTTTGGTTGACAATAAAATCTGAAATAAAAAAAAATTATTATGAAAACGATTATTTAAAAATCCGGTTTCGTTTTTATACCCTTCACCAAAAGGTTTGTCATTCT
Organism: Gymnocheta viridis; assembly: GCA_956483585.1. Taxonomy (NCBI): domain Eukaryota; kingdom Metazoa; phylum Arthropoda; class Insecta; order Diptera; family Tachinidae; genus Gymnocheta; species Gymnocheta viridis. The sequence continues at coordinate 67,918,367 of OY101442.1, read as the reverse complement.
GTATGTAATTCATTATTCATTTAAGACCCCATAAAGTATATGTATATGTATGTATATAAAGTATGGATCCTTATAGATAGAGAAGTCGAATGAGCGATGTCCGTCTGCTGTATTTTCCTGTAAGTAGAATTAAGGCCTCACACAACATAGAGACATAAATTTTATACCATTCTCTTGGAATTTTTCATAAAATAGTTCTGTTTAAAAATAACAAAACTCGGCCCAATAATTAATGAGATGTAGCCAAAAGACTTTTTTGTTATCTTTCCTATTCTGTTGTTTTTTATGGCCCCAACTGTCCTACGGTCAATTTTATGAAGCAGATCTCTTGTATGGAGTTCTACGAAGGTTTAGACTGAAAATAATTGAAGTCGGTCCATTAACGACTAAAATATGAGCAAAAAAAATGGTATTCGAAATAATTTTACTTTAAAATTTTTTTTTTTAAGTTGCTTTGGGATTCAATCCAACAACCTACTGGTTGGCAGTCACAAGCGCTTCTTATACACCACAGAGCAGTTGTATTTTTCACAGTAGTTTACGCGTTTAAGAACATAATATATCTTATTTTTTATAAAATACTAAAACTTCAAATTCTTGATGGAAATTGGTGTGTTTGGTGTAAATTGGCCCTTTTTGTCACACATATATTACATACATACTCAAATGCGTTCATGGGCACATGTACACATTGTGTGTATCCGTGTGTAAACTAAACAGGCTTAAAGTAAAGTTTTTTTTTTGTTTGTTTCTTTAAACTTTTTTTGTACGTTTATTAGTATAATATTATGCTTGCATATTACAGTATTTTTTATCGCTTATATTTTCTTTTCGTATATAAATAACCATAATTATTTTTTATATTATTTATATTAAAGAAATGTAATGGATCGTCAAGACACTATGTACGAGTAGATATACAAAATCAATGAAATTGAATTTTAGTTTTAAAAATGTATTAATTTTTAATTTTTTATGACTATTTGTGATTTCAGAAGAAATGCAAAATTGATGCTTATATCCTGTTTTATACTTGTGTAATTTTAATCATTTTCTATATTCAGGTGCGGAGCGTACCTGCAGTATATCAGAACTCGGTATTATTATTGTATTTGTACAATGTGATAAAAAATCTCTTGACTATTAAAATGTTGTTTGAATACTTAGTAACACATAACAAAGCAGAAAAATCTCTTCCCGGCTAGAACTTGATACCCGTTCCGAAATATTTTTTAATTAAAACTTTCAGTATACATACAGAAGTAACTCGATTCTTGCATATACTTGATACTTGCACACCTCGATTCTTGCAACATAGAAATATTTTTCATTACGCACTCAGTACTTGCGACATCCGAAAATTTTAAACTCGATACTTGCAACATTTTTGTATTACTTTTGCGTGCTGCTTTGTTTACGTTTTCTTAGACTGAATACAATTCGGGAAATCCCCGTCGTTTTATGCTGCTGATGAAATGTTGTAATCAGTTTTAAACTGACTATTGACACTGCATAATGGCAAAGCAAAAATTTACGTCTTTTAGCTAATGCGTAGAATGCTCTTATTGAGTCTTCAATTCGGTTATCATTTCAAAAACTATTTAATAAATCATCCGACTGGGATAATGAAGATGTCATTCCTCTTTCAGAGTTACGTTTTCAGCTAGCTAACGATGCATTCAATATTCAATCCATTGCAACTTTGCTTCACGAAGTAGAACCATTGCAGCAAATATCACTTTCTGAAATTGAGCAATGGATTGTAGAATCTAATTTGGCGCTCACCGCACACAATGAAGATGATGTGTACCGATGATGACCTTACTGATGGTGAAGAAACCGGTGACGTGGTGCTCAATACGAAGCAAGTTACATCGGAGGAGACTATATCAGCGTTCAATATCTGCTTAGAATGGGCGGAGCAAAACAATGCTTCATTAGACGATATTATGATGCTCCAGAGACTAAGAAGCAGTGTAGTACAGAACAAGCGACTTTGTACAAAACAAATATTTTAAATTTCTTTAATTCCACATAAAATATGTATCTATTGTTATACGAATGCGTTGAACTTAAGTTTTTTGAATTGAAATATTAAACTTAGAATCTAAACAGATGTATGGGAAATTAATACTCGGTATTTGCGACAACCTCGAAACTTGCACCGAGCCCGGTTTTCATTACGTGCAAGAATCTGTATTTACAATTCTGTATTTACTTTGCTTTTTTCTAATTTTTTTTATTTCATATTCACAACTTGGTACTTTACTGTTGCTTTCAATATAAACTCCCATAAGAAATGTTTCTTTCATTCTGTAACATCAGTGAGTTAATTTTCAAAAGCACTTCAATTAATTGCCTTTCTTATAAAATAAAAACAAAAGTTTGATGCAAGAATTTAATTTGATATCAAGCTCCAAAATGTAATTAGCAAAGAAACTAAAAATTGAAAACCCCGCAAAAATAGCGCATAAAAATTGCAACTGCAATATTGGGAATTATTCCTAAAATTTATTTAAAAAAAATCATATAATTGGCAATCGGCAGCCAAAAATCTTAAAAACATCTCTAAAATGCCAAAAATTCTTAAAAATATGCGAACATCAGGAAAATTGTATGATTTAATATTGATTAAAAAACAGCAAAATTATAGAGTAAAAAAATTTAAAAAATATTATTTCCATTGTGAAAATTAAACTTTTATTAAAAACTATTTTGTATTTGGAATAAAAATTTCAAATGCAATTGTATTTTGAAAAAAAGTATTGCAAATACCTACTTTCCACAAATTTATATTTAGCTTCTAGATTGCATTATCCAATTGAATAATTTAATGTGGGCTTAATTAAAATGTATTCTAAGAATAGTTCGCAATTCATCAAATATTTTTCAAACAATCAGTTCCTATCGTATACATACATATGAACTTTGGATTTTTAGATCGGAGTATTTGGGAAAATTTCCAAAAATAGTATATGCATACATATTTGTATTTAATTTTTTTTTTGCATATTTTCATATTTTCCCCAATTCAACATATACAAAATGATAAGTTAAGATCTTAGGAGATAAAAATTTGATTTCTTCATATTCATATAAAATTAACTTGTCTTACATTCTTTAAAAACACCTAAAAAATCATCGTTCTGCGGAATATCGCATTGTCGATAGCACGCACTACGGAATTGGACGCGGATTAATGGTAAAATATTACGAAAATAAGCCGAATTATGGGTTGGATTTGAGAGCAAAAAGCTTTCTCTTTGCGATTTGATCGTAATTTTTCATATTTACTTCTCTGTCTTACTTAGTAAACGCAGAAGAAGATTTAAATAAAATTTGTTTTTAATTAAATCCATCTGTTTTCTTAGCAGGCTGAATATGAATTACCGAATTCGTATTTTTTAAATCAATTGTGGTTGAAATTTCATTGTGTTTTTATATCAGAAATATACAGGTTATATTGAACCAAAACCTTTATCGTCTGGTCCAACCGCAATACAGATAAGTAAATGGAAAAGTTAACAAAATTAAAAAAAACAACTATCAGAATACCACTAGTTTACATACATACATACGTACATCATACGAGTTTCAAAGAAAAAATTAAAATAAAATAATGAATTAAATATGTTGTTATATTTTATAATTTAATATTTTTTCTTACACCGTCAAGTTATTTTTATTTTTGTTATAAATATTATATTATATCAAATAAAAACGTCGACAACTTACTGAATTCATTATATAATTATTTGATCTCTGTACAAAATCCTATCTGATAAAATATTGGATATTTTTGAAAAATAAACCTTTTATCGTTCATAAAATTTGAAAAAAAGCAAAAATTAAAAAAATAATATAAATGAGATTTTGCCTGGTTTTTTAAATAAATTGTGGAGCAAACTTTTTCAAATAAAAAGTAAAAGTAATAAAAACAACTAAAATGTATCGAAAATTCTAAAAAAAAAATAGCATTGTGTTGTGTTCAGGATTCGAAACCGTGCCACCGGGTAAGAAGGTACGGTTTCAAATCCTGACCAACCATTTATTAATTTTTTTTTGTTTTTGATACATTTTAGTTATTTTTATTACTTTTACCTTTTATTTGAAAAAGTTCGAACTTTTCTTAAGAATTTTTTATAGCTTTAAATTATTTTAAATGTGAAGATAATATTGGAACATTTTAATCATTAGACTAGCAGATTTATGTAATAGGTGTCGATATTTTTTATCTATTTTGGGAGAATTTCTTCATTATTAAACCTGTTCTTACGTTTCAAATCATTTCTTTGTTTAGTCGAAGACCACTGGCTTATTGATAAAGACGTTGAAACACTTCTTGGATTTGTGAAAAAATATATAAGTGCTAATAAAGGGATATTAATATTTTTATAATGCACCCCAGGCAAGAAATTGTAACAAATTTGTTACGAAATTCTTAATTTATTGCTGACTTCATAAACGCTGTTTGCAAAGCAACACGAGAATGCCTTGTAAACTCATGCTTCCAGTGTTGCTTTGGAAGATGTGTTTATGAAATCAGCCTATACTATGAAATAGAGATTAGAACCAATAATGCGTGATCGTGATTAATTTTTTGTTTCCATCACGTGGGGGTGCGTCCGTGAGACGGTGAGTGGCAATTTTTTTTTTTTTTGCTTTAATGTAATTTTTTCCATTTAAATTATTTTTTTAATTTCGTGATTGTGACTTCTTTCGTCTCTCAACACATAGTGTTCACCATAGTGAAGGATATATAAGATTCGACACAGCCGAATATATCTCTCTTACTTGTTTATAATAACCCCACCTCAAGCTCGATATATATACATACACAAATGAATAATAAAAATAAATATATGAGAATCATTTTTTTTCTTTATTTTTTAGAAATTATATCACATTCAATATGTTCTTAATAAAGATATGAACTTTAGCCTAATATAAATCATTGTTTTATTGATTTTTTTTTGTAAAAAACCTATGATCACACACAACTTTTATTGAAAATTGTTAAAGGATTTTGTCACATAAAATCAAAAAGATTTACAGACAAGAATGTAGTTTTTAATAAATACTGAAATACATTTTCTTTTGAAATTGTGGATTAATATTTGAACAGTATTCAAGTGTTCTTCGGTACGAAGCCTGGAACACTAGCGAATAGTGTGCTATACCTTTTGCCTGCCGGTCGCGGGCAGGATTTCTGCCAAGGCCCTGTCTGTGTGTTTCGCAGCTTGTGTTTGTTTCAAAAATAATATAAATGAATATTTGAAAATACTAAACTTAGTTCAGACTAAGCATATACATATTTTACGAAACAAATAAATACAATAAATGCAATTCCATCTTTCTCAGACAAATAAATATTGAAAGAAATATCTCCCTAAAACACTCGAACTAGACTCTATACATTTAAAACTGTCAACATGGTAAAGTTAAGCTGCATGCACAGATTTTCATTTGGAGCTCAGATTTTATTTCTAAAGGAAATCAAAATTTATAAGGACAAAATTAAAAAGAGTTCGTTAGATACTATCATCCCATAATATTAATATTGGTGTTGTATTAAACTGGACAACCATGACAAATTTTATTCGACTTTATTTACATCCCTCAAAGAAAAAATGATGCCATTAATCCACATTCAAAAACTTATTCTTCGTTTTTCTGTGGAATTTTAAATAAAAATTTTCAAACTGATTGTATGTCCCCTTTCATTCAACACCAATATTAATAATTTATGATACAAATAGTAAATTTACTTTAAATTTACATGTTACAAATAGTAAATTTACATTCGAGATATTCTCCCAATTTAAATTCAACATTTTCCCATTTGTTGTAGGTTTGCATTTGATGTTTATGCATAACAAAAAAATTTAAACATTAAAATAATTTTTTTTAAATTTATTAATCGAGATTGCCTCGATATCTTTTTTCATAGATTTTCAAAAACTTTTGTTTGTAACATAGCGTCTATACTAGCCATTTATTTGTTATGACAAAAGTCAAAGTTGATATAAAAAATTAAACTGCTTTTGTCAACTCAATTTTGTATATGAAGTTTGACTTTTGTTATGACAAAAAATTGTCTCGTCTAGACGCTATGTTAAGAAAATAAAATATATTCATATCGAATGTAATTTGTTTGTTGGATTTTTCGAATAAGTTTCAAAGCCTATCAGCGTTGCCATTGTTGGTCTTATCCAACCATATTTGGTCGGACATTATTCGTTTGGTCGGCTGGTCGGCTAAACCTTATTTTGGTCTTTTTGAGAAAATTCAACTCCAAACATTTTAGGGAACTCCGAGCACTGGTCACCTCAAAAATTTTAAGCTGCCGGCAACCCTATTTACTTCTAAGCATGAAGATTTCTAAGTCGAAGATTTCTTAGTAAAAATGTATAAAAAAATACGGTGAGCATAACAGCAGCAAGAAAAAAAGAAAATTTGTTGTTATTTTTTTCTAGAGGCGTTTGTGTGATACCATCACTCTTGTAAAAGTTTATGTGTATGATCTATAGGTGTAAGTAAACCAATTATAAATAATCTCAACAAAGAATTCCAGTCAGAAAGTTCCCGTTTACCATATTTATATTCCAGTTTAAAGTATAATTTTTGACTTAATTTGAGTAATTTTATTAAAAAAGATTTGATACATCCATATACTGCTGAAGTCGATTTCAATAATAAAATTAATCATATTGATGTTTCAAATATTTTTATTGGCACAGAATCTGAAATGTACATACATTGAAAAAAATATTAATTCGAACGATATTTTCTTTTAAATTTTCTAACATTGTTGATTGACTTAATTTGAGTAATTTTATTAAAAAAGATTTGATACATCCATATACTGCTGAAGTCGATTTCAATAATAAAATTAATCATATTGATGTTTCAAATATTTTTATTGGCACAGAAGCTGAAATGTACATACATTGAAAAAAATATTAATTCGAACGATATTTTCTTTTAAATTTTCTAACATTGTTGATTGTGACCCTGATATCATTATTACACAATGGAACTCATTGCGCTTAACGAAAATGAATCTTTCCGCACACTTAAATATTGATTTATTTTGGGACCAAATTAATTCAATTAAAAACGGACTAAATCAGAAAAGCTTTGGAGATCTTGCTAGCTTTGTATTTAATTTACTTTTGCTCCCACATATGTAGTTCTGCAGCTGCTGAACGTATGTAAGTTTTCAACACTTTTTATAATTAAAACAAAGTTGAGGAATAAACTTTAAATAAATACAATTAACAGTATAATGCTCTGTAAAGAACTTAAATAAAAGTAAAATAATGCAGCACCCATTGTGTGGTCAGCAAAAAGAGATTTTTCTAAATAGTGCAAATTGTATGTAAATATGTACATACATACATACGTACAACGAATGGCGATTAATTTTTACTCATTCTTATTCCAGTTGGCGACATCGACGTCACGTCAACATAGTACAAAAAAATTGGTGCTTGTTAACCCGTTGTCGAAAACAACTGACTACTATTGACAAGCTCATGTTATTTTCTAGACCCTATAGAACAGAAGTACGCTTTCATTAGCACAAAATTGTTCTCGAGAGCGAGTAGACAAGCTCCAATTTTTTGGTATTGTGTTGACGTGACGTCAATGTCGCCAACTGGAATAAGGGTGACTTTTTGTTTTCATAACATATAAATATTGTCAGTGTGAAACTATATGTTATATAATGGGAATGGTCAATAGTATTTCTAGTTTACGCGCATATGTAAATGAATTTTTGTTATGTTCTTACATCCTTTGTTTTCGTTACATTACTGTTATTTTTGTTATACATATATACTATAATTTAAGAACTTTATCGAATAAAAATAATACTTTATATGAAAAATACATACGAGTATATGTTTTTCAATATTAAAAAAAATTGGTCTTTTCGGAAGGATTTCGGTAGGTTTTATAGCCAAGTTTGGTCGGATAGAACATTTTTGAGTGGCAACCCTGATTGTATGAATGTATGTATACAGAAATTTTGTACATAAATACATATTATTAAACTGAAAAAGAAAAATTCTTGAACACTTAATTACATATGTATATATATAACTTAAATTGAAATGAATATGTAAATACCTATTATGGATAAATAAAGGAAGTGAATTGAATTAAATTGAAAAAAAATTTAAAATAATTTTTTAAATTTTGTTAACATAATTTGATTTTGAAATAAATTTCACTAAAATAGAACTTTTCCTTTCGTTCGGTTAATACAGTTAGATGTATGAAATTTCGGTATGTTCTACTTAATATTTTCCAAAAATGTGGAAAATTTCAAGTGATTTATCAATTTTTTTTCATAGAGGAACTTAAAAACTTTAACGATAGTCCTGATTGTAGTTTTTCATTCAACACCAATATTAACAAACTAAGGATAGTAACTAAATAGTATTGAAAATATTAGTAAACAATATTAACTTAACATTTTTTTTAATTTAGTGCTTAAAAACTTGAATGTTTTTTATTAAGGAAAACGGAGCGCCAAAGAAAGAGCTTGAAACACAATCTTACTCCATAAAATAACTAGTGTCAGTTTTACATCTCCCGGTTCAAGCATAAATATACTATGGGATACTGAAATATGGCCTTATTCACAAACAATTAATAAAGTTATTGTAGGTTTAATGTTGGATTTTTATATGAGAAAACCGGTTTTAATGTACACATTAACTTTATTAATCTTTTGTGAATAAGGCCATTAACATATATTTATGTAACTGGCATCTACAAATATTTTTCAAAAATAGTGGTCACACATACACCATCAAATATTAGAGCAATAAAAAAAAAGAAAAATTTTCATTTTTATTATTTTGATAGTAACAAAAACCAGTCTTCTTTAAAAGTTTTTGATGTCTTCCTTTCTGACCATGGAATGAAACTACTCGTATAATCTTGTTATGAAGTGCAAAGTCTTTCCTAACATCCACATATTTTTATAGGTACTTTAAAACAATTCTCTTAATAACAAAGATAATAACAAATAATAAATGCATAAATAAAAGTCTGTATTATATAAATACATAAAATTTTAATGGTATCGTGTGCATTGCATGTGCAGCGGAATCACCATAAAAATTAACAACTTAATGGCTTCAATGCTCCCACTCTCTCTCTCTCTCTCTCTCACACACACACAGTACATTAACTGTCATGGGCAGTGTTGGTGTCTCTAGGAAGGACAAAAGCACCGTAAGCCGTTCCAAAAAGGGTAAAAAGCGCAAAAAAATGTACTAAGAAATATTAAGCAATTTATAAAAAGTTAAATACTTGTACAATTTAAAGTTTTTGCTTCATACATAAAGGACTTGACAAATAGCAGAATTTATTAACATATTGATTAAAATAAAATCACAATCCATTTAGTAAAAAAGAACGTAACAAATCAAAAACAGGAGCAAAAGAATATACATGGTACATATACATTAGGTAGATACATATATAAAAATAAAATAAATAAAATAGTTTGTTTAGACATACATATCGCTCCTTTATTGCACCGTAGTCATATATCAAAAGTGAAATACTGAAAATGTTAGCGGGTATGTACATACATACATATATGGCCTGCATTAGCTTTTTAGTGGGTATACATTTGATTTGGATTAATCATACATACAAAACTTTTTATATACAGAAATACCTTCAACATCATTTTTTTTTTGTAACTTAAAAGATTTGGGTTTTTAAGATGTGATCGTGTTGCATTAAAGGAGCGATGTGGAATCGATTAAAAAAAGGAAATTCAAAGTCGAATGAAATTCATGATAGCATTGCAATCGATTTTTCGTTACATTTTCGTTTATTTTGCTATCAAAAATATCCATTTCGTCTTCGCAATCAGGCCACAAAACAGTTGTAATAAGATATTGAGATTATTGATATGATTCGTTCCCCATTCTAGTTTTACAAAAAAACACAAAATTTCGCGCGTATGAAGAGGGAAAAAGCACCAAAAAGTACCCGAAAAGCACCGAAATGCCATCACTGGTCATGGGTGGTCTTATGGATTTGGTGTTAAGCCCAGCGTTGCCAATTAAGCGCGTTTCTCGCTATATTTAGATAGTTTTAACCACAAACTACTAACAGACATGTAAAAAATGACATTTGCAAATGGTCCAAATCAGCTAAAGTGCCGGTGGTTGAAGAAAGAGACAACTATAAAGACTTAATGCTGCGAAGAAGGGAAAATAAACAAAACAAAAAAATAAAATTGTAATAAAATTTTGGAAAAATTGTGGTTTGTGTGTGCTTTGTGAATAGAAAGTTTTTAGCTCCAATATGATTATTAGTTTGTGGGAAAAGCAAAAATCAATCATTTCGTGTTGGGAAGAATAAAATACCACAAAGCAGTTTGTGTTAAATACGTTAATACAGAAAATAAAACCACAAAGAATGCAAAATATTTTTTCAATTTCTTTTTCGATGCTTGTGCGTATAGAGGGAGTCGGAAAATAAACTTATATAGTTTTCCCCTTCTGTCACCTCTGTATGCTTTGTGGTTTTAACTATGTCAAACGCGCTGTTTTTCTTCTTATATGGCATTTACACCAAACAGAAATCTAGTTGATTTCAATTGAAAGCTCTATCAAAATCTCTACCGTTTACACAGGGTTATTCGTGACATTTTTTAAGATTTCGTATGCATGACAGAAACAGTTGATTGGAATTTTCATTTTCAAATGTCAAACTCCATACGAAAAATTATCATTCAAATGCGAAACAGCTGGCGAGCACACCCTTCAAAGTCATGTTATTGAACAACGTAATATTTTTCAGTACAAGTTACAGAAAACCACAGTTGCATCACTAAGTTCTACGAGATTTTGATTAGATTTTGACAAAATCTAGTGACGAAGTAGATTTTGTTTTGTATGGGAAATCTAGTCAAAATCAACAAGAGTTTGCTCGAAATCTCGTAAGTACTAGATTTTGGTCTGGTGTAAATGTCATATTAGCACGTCCAATAGAAAACGCGCTGAATTGGCTCGTTTTTAGTAGTTAATAAATTCAAATGAATCCTATAACAATTCGAAGTATTACATACAATCGGTTTTGTGGCCAGAAGATAGCCCAGCCGGTGTAAAAGAAAGTATTTTTTGTTTTATTTTTATAATAAATTTTTATACGTAATTGTTGAACTGTTTTAAGGTACATATATATTGAAATGAAATTTTTATGGCTTAAGTTCAAATCTGAGTTTACCCATATCTTCTTAATTTAAGAAATTATATTTATATAAATTCATTATATTTTATTAAGAGAGTACTTTTTATTTGAAACAATTTATTTATCAGACTAGCAGAACGGATCAGTACTGATTTCAAGGTCGCTACATCATCTCATCAGCGTTCTTTTGTTCGATTTTACCACTTTTGACGACTTTTACGACTTTAACCGAAATTGATTTAACTTGTAAGAAATGAATAAGTTGCACTTTTCGTATTCTAATTCTTTTTTTTTTTTTTTTTTTTTAACTTGGACCAGCACTCAGGGGATGACCCCTACATATGCAATGCATTGTGCCGGAACTAGGAAAATTGGTTATGGGAAGGAGGATAAAGGGAGTAGTGTCTGTGGACGTTCGATTTGAATTTTCCCACACTGAAAGTAACAGGAAAGACCTCTGCAGGAAGTTTATTCCACATGCGAACTGTTCGGCTAAAGAACGAATTTTCTCTGTAATGCGTAGTGCGATCCACTGGCATATCAACCACAAATGGATGCGCTCTTAACGAAGAACGTGTTGTTCGTACAAATGAGCGGGTTTCGGGAACAAGTTCCCTGATTTCATTAGAGCACATTCCATTGTAGTAACGATAAAACAGTGAAATACATCCCACATTGCGTCGATGCTCCAGTGAGTCAATAGAGTTGGCTACCCTACTGTCACCGATGAGCTTCTTTGCCCTCTCCTGTACCCGGTCGAGTATCTTCAAAATAGACTTTGAAGCACCGGCCCATACATGAGAGTTGTATTCCATTTTCGGTCGGATATAGGTGGTGTAAATATTAAGGAGATCAGATGGAGTGAAGTATCTCTTACACCGTCTTAGAAAGCCGAGGCACTTGAATGCTTCTTTTGAAACCTGAAAAATATGATCAGTCCATCGAACATCACATTTAATTTTCATGCCAAGAACATCAAGAGTTTCTGATTCCTCAATATCTACACCACCCATTATTACAGATGAAGCAGCATGATTGTACGTACATTTGTGTGTAAGCATACAACACTGGGTCTTGCGAGCATTAAATTCGACCCTATTCGCACGTCCCCATTCATGGATTGCTAAAAGATCATTATTTATCGAATCATTCATATTTTGCCTCATTGCCGCGATCTCCGGCAGGCTTGGTCTGTTATTGAATGAATATGAATGGCACATGCTGCTGTCATCTGCAAAAGAGTAGATAGGATTGAAAGTTTGAAGTAGAAGATCGTTTAAGAAAATAAGAAAAAGTGTGGGAGAAAGAACGGATCCTTGCGGTACCCCTGAATTAATCTTGAACTCGTTTGATGAGATCCCTTCTATAACAACTCGTATAGTGCGATCTCTGAGAAAGCTTGATATAAATCGAGAGAAGACATCACCGACACCAAAAGCAATAAGTTTTGACAGAAGTGCACCATGCCAAACTCTATCAAACGCCTTGGAAATATCTAGAGCCACCACCTTACTCTCGCCAAAATGGTGAATAGAATGACACCATCTTTCCGAGAGAAAAGCCAGTAGGTCTCCCGTAGAGCGACCCCTACGAAATCCATACTGGCGGTCGCTAAGTAAGCTGTTGGACTCTAAATACCTCACAAGATGGAAATTTACCATACTTTCCATAACTTTGGAAAGTGCAGAGCAAATTGCAATTGGGCGGTAATTTTCAGGGTTGTTAGCCTCTCCTTTTTTGGGGATTGGCGTTACATTAGCAACCTTCCAACACATTGGAAATTCACCAGCATGGTACAATGTACTGAAAAGGTTAGCTAACGGACGCGCTAGCGTCGAGGAGCACTGCTTCAAGACCAGTGCTGGAATACCATCCGGCCCAGGAGATTTATTTATGTTGAGATCTGCTAGAACCTTTTTAACTGCACGGGCTCGAAAGAATATTCTTGGCATAGTTACAGATACTCTTTCAAGCACGGGCAGTGGTTGAGTGCTTTCCGGCAAGTGGGAGTTACTTGCAAATAATTCAGCCAGAAGGTTAGCTTTATCAACCGGGTTAGTGAATACTTGATCATCCTTTAAAAGAGCTGGAATTGAGGAACTAGCATTATCCTTTACTCTTTTAACGAATGACCAAAAGCTCTTACTACCCCGAGGGGCATTAAGAACTTTAGCACGAAGGCACTGCTCGTACAGAGCTTTTTCGCGCCTTAATACTTTGGCACATGAAGATCTCGCCCTTTTGCGTAGCGAATCAGTATCGGCATTTTTGTTATTACGCCATATACTGAATGCTTCCTCTCTGGATTTGACTGCATTTTTGCACGTCAGATTAAACCACGATTTCGTTCTAGGTTTAATGGATATTTGCTTAGATGGAATGAAAGCTTTCATTCCTTGCAAAATTACGCCTTCAACAATTTCCGCCATGGCATTGACATTATTGTCTAAGAAACAAAGCTTCCAATTAAAATGCCTAAAGAATGCGTTAAGCTCAGCCCAACGAGCCTTTTCGTATATGTATTTTGTACGTTTCGTAGCTGTTTGAGAAACGTTGTGAAGTTCTGAAGACAAAAAGGAGGCGGAAATGGTGCAATGGTCCGAGTTACCGAGAGGTGCATTTACGCTCACTTCATACTTTTGAGGGTGTGAAGTTAGAAACAGGTCAAGAGTATTGTGTTGGTGCCCTTCAACGCACGAAATATGTGTTGGCTCATTCACTAGTCGCGCTAGGTGGTTGTGCGCTGCAAATAACTCAACATATTGGTCTTCTGGGGTTGTGTGGCTCGAATGGTGGAGCCAAGATGAGTTGTGAACATTGAAATCACCAGCAACAACAATTTCACTGTCCGGACAACTTTCCAGGATCTTCGATATGGAGTCGGAAAGGGCATCGAAGCCAGAAAAAGTTTTTTCCCTTTCCGCATTTGGGCTTCTATATAGGAACCCGAAATGTAATGAGTGTGACCTGATTTTGAATTTAACCCAGAGGCAGCTAAATTCCGGATCACTCGTGCCTAAAGATTGCTGGCACTGGTACACTACTTCATTTCGTATATAAAGTGCAAGGCCTCTGTGAAGGTTAAAAAGTGATAGGAGGTGATACCCTGGTATATGAAAATCCTGTGGATCAGCATCCTCAGATACCTGGGTCTCACATAAGGCGAAGACGTCCGGCCGATGGACACAAACGTGAGCATAGGCAGAGAAGAAATTCGCCCTCAGCCCACGTATGTTGCAGAAGTCAATTTTTAATCGCCCTGTCATAATAATGGTAGGAAAATTAAAATCGAGCGTTTTTTGTATTATTTTACTGATAACAGTGTTATTAATTGTTGCTATTATAACTGCTCAGTGACCAGTGTTATACCTTCGTCACTGAACAGTCTAGCAACAATTAACACAATGCACCAGCAAAATAAACTAATTTGGAATTTTGTCACATGGGAAGCACAATAACAATGCTAAAAAAAAAAGAGCCATAAAAGCCCTGATCTGGTCATTGTATCAAAAAACGACCCGTTGTGCCAACACTGGTTTTGCTGTGCCAACACTGTTCTCTCAGAGAGCTCTTTTATTTTTACTGTTTTTATTTGTTTTTGTTTTATTTATTTGTTTATTTATTTATAATGTTGTAATTGTTAAATTATTTTATGAGTTTTCAGTTTTTGTATTTTTTTGGTTATTTGTTAAGTTTATGGGCAGTATTTTTAAATTTTGAGTTTCTTGTTTTTATGTTATTTCTTATTATAAACAAATATATATGTATGTTTGTAGCACATTTGCCGCGGACGGAAACATTTAATTTTTTAAAACACTTAAAGAGGGATAGTGAACACAATAAACGCGGACAACGAAAGGGACACGTGCGAACGGTACGGATGACAAAACACTACTCTTCGTTGAATAATACGGTTAAATAGTGTATATTCCGAGTCACTAGTATCCGCCGAATTGTCATCATTTAGACACTTTCCTCTGGTACTTATCAATTGGATAATTCATTGGATCCTTATTATGGACGAGTTAGTGTTACATTGCGAGAGGAATCTGAAAGGCATAGGACTCCAAATGGTGTCTGAAGCGCGTTGCTTTCCTTTGCACTACTAAAAGCGGCTTAAATTAATGGTATTTTTCCAGCCTTAATTCAGTGAGGTATGATTATCCTACTAGGCAAGATCAGAGATATTTTGTGGACTGTCTTTTGGCAGTTTACAACGGTATGGAGGGAAACAGAAGTTGTTCTTCACACGAAGCGGGGGAAAAATACTATACAGAAGCAAACTTCATGGAAAAATAACCATATTCGGACACCACTACGTGATAAAAGACCAAAAAAAAAGAAGAAGGTCCCCAAAGATTTGAGGCCTCGGTGTCATTTTTTCAAAATACTGATCATTTTCTCAGGCCCATATCTTGCAAATCGATCAGAATTTTGATTTACTCTCTGAGGCAAAGTTGTAGATCTTGTCATAAAGAACAAAAGAACATATAAAATCAAAAAATCTTCATCTTCAAGATGAAAATCGCAAAAAATTAAAAAAATCGATGTTTTTTTACCTTTTTTCTACTGTTTAGGTTCATAGGTAGCAAACCGTTAAAAATTCAAGATACAAAAATGTATCTAAGATTTCAATAAACAATTTTCTAGAACATATGAATTCCCAATTTTATGTGGAGGGGTGGCAGAAAGATGTCTTGAGTATTGTCAATTAAAGGTGCATTCATCAATCTATGTTGTTTCATTTGTTCCTCCACACTTCCTCTTGGTCTCCACGAATTACATTGGAATTGATTCGGAGGTGAGCCCGAATCCCAATCACAAAGACAACAAAATAATTTTGGAAAGCCCTTGCAAAATGTTGATGACCTTCAAATCACAGCAAATATTCCATTTATTTTCGTAGTATTTGATTTTTTTCATTATACCTCTCCATGTTTCATAGCTTTCTTTCATGTTAATTGCTAGCGGAATGGAAGGTTTTCGGTTCGACGCATGCAACAACACTGTTTTCAAGCTTGAAACAGAACCATCAATAAATAATTCCCACTCACTAGCGATGTAGTTCATTCCTATTTATACCACCAAAGCCTTTAATCGTTGCAGTAAGCGAACGAATTGTCATCATTTAGAGTGTAGAGGATCTGAAATTCTGCTTGCCGTTTCCAGTACGCCGTAGGGTTAACATTAGCATGTGTAAGTTTTCTTTGCTTTGAAAACGCTGTCAAAAATACGGCAAGTCTCTGCGATAGTCCCAATATGGCCCCAATGAAATCCGTTTCCATTTCTGTTATTAGTTGTGGTCCATCTCTTCCCTGTTGGGGCACATAATCGCTATCAAATGGACCTTCATAAGTAACACCACTTACTCTAGTCATTCCTGTAAACTCTCTCCTACGATCTGGAGTTGGCGGCCTTGGTGATACAAAATTTTCAGGTGCAAGCACTGGTAGTGTCGCTGTTGTAGTTGCTTTATAAATTTTGTTCTTCTCAGCATGTCGATTTAGACGACATGTGTAATTTACGCATGCATAGAAACTGGTTGTATCATGATTAATCCAGTTTACAGGCTTACAATACTTCATGCTATTTTTGCCTCCACTTAACCATGCCATGACATTGTTATAACATTGGCGACACACTGTATTAGGTGTGTAATTTTTACCGGTCAAGTCTACTTTGTCGAAAAATAACGAATATGCTCTTTTGAATTCACTAGTTAAAAGATTATTTTCCTTTTGAAATCTTATACAACTTTTTTTCTGATTTGATGACCGCAAACGTAGCAAAATAAATCAATTTTTTCACATTGCATATTGAAATTGTCAGTTGCAAAACTGGGAGACACGGGTCTTCTTTTTTTGACCTTTTATCAGGTAGTGGTGTCCGTATATGGTTACTTTTCCATGACTTAAAAAATTACAGAAAGTGTTACGAAAATTCACAATACCTTCCAATCATTGGGAAAATTAAAAGTCCATGAAACAATAAAAAATAGAAAAAGTAACCAACATTGCAAAAAAACCCCCAAACTCCGCAAAAATTTGAAAATTTTTGAAAAAGCCTACGACATTTGTAGCCATGTAGCCGGCTGTAAGTTTTGCAATAGCTGGTGATATTTCCTCCCACGATATTATTTATGTTTATTTTTTATTTATATTAAAATTAAAATTTTATTGCAAAAATTATACTCGTACATATGTAAGTTGAATAATAATTAAAAAGTGTTGTCGAACTCACTAATTTCACAAATATATGTAGCAACATACATATAAAATTCAACATATCGTATAAACACAAAAATCGTATACTAACTCTTATGTTGAAATTTCAGTTGGTGACATCAAAAAATTTGCTACTTTCATGTAGACATATTGAATATGCTGATAGAAGTATTTTTTATTATTTTCAATACCGTTCAATTATTCAACATACCGTCTAGACTAAGCTTTAAATAACACAAGACTTAGCTATTGATTTAATCTTTGTAAAGTACCACGTATAATTTCATGTAATGCTTAAAACATTAAATTTGTTATTGATATACCAAAAGAATATTTTAAGTTTTTCTGTCGTTTTAAACTTCCTACATGTTGTTAATACTTGTAAGCATGATGAAATAAACATGTGGCATTATTAGGGCTACAACTACAACAATACAACAAAAAAGGAATTTTTGTTTGTGTAAAGTCTAAAAATTAAATAAAATATGTTAACAGAAACTATTGAATTTTTTGGAATCTACAAATGAGCAAGACAACGAAGTGTGGATTACTTTGAAAGTATTGCGGTCCATATAGAAGGTAGTGGCACTCTCAAAACAAACCCAAATGTATAAGTACCTATAAGAAATTATTGAAAATTCTAATAAAAAAATAAACACTTAGATATTTTTTAAATATAAAGTAGATATGGGATCGTGAGTGATATTTCACTCACGTTCACGATAAAAAATTTTACTCATGCACGACCTTATATTTTTGTCTCCTGCTCACGCATGCTCACGTGAGTAGGAAAAAAATTACGCACAATCACAAAAACTCACACTCACGAAATATTCAGGAAAAAAATAATTATTTAATTAAAAAAATATTATTATCACTTGTACATTCTGCTAGTCTAATGAATAGACTGTTCCAATAATACTTTCTTAATAAAAATAATTTTAGAAGTGTTGTTGACTATAAGTCTTTAGCTTATTTTGGCCTAACTCGTTCTATGTCAATAAAAAACCTTTAATTACATATTTACCCAACGTTTCGTCAATTTTATGTTGACTTTTTCAAGGGTGTTGTCTATTTAAAAATTAAAACTTAATTAATTACAATTTTTTCCAAATAGTATGTTATATATACTTACAATTTTAAATTAAAAAAAATTAATTACATTAATTTTAAAAAACAAACAAAAGCTTAAATAATCACTTGTATAAAGTTAGGCCAAAATCAGCTAAAGACTTATAGTCAACAACACTTCTAAAATCTCAGAGTGGCCAAATATTAAATATTAAAAAAAATAATTTTAGTATATCAAAAAAATTTCTAAAATTAATAAAGAAATGAGTAAAGTAAGATTTTAACTGGAGCCAAACAATTCCTCAACATAAACCTAAAACAATTTAAGTAATTACGTACAAATATTAATTAAAAAATTTTATGAAAAAATTAGAATATAAAAACAAAAAATCACGAAACAATTACGCCAAAAAATCTACTCATACACGCTCACTCACGCTCAATTTCGTTGTACTCACGCTCATGCACGCTCACGTTATTGAAACAAAAACTTAATCACGATTATGCGTGTAGAAGCTCATATTCTTCTACATATTATTTTTAAATCTATTAAAGAAATTTAAGAGCAAGTAATTTTTTATCACTTTAAAACATTTTTTGAGATTATACGAATAACTACATTTGTTTTTCTTTATACAATATAGAGTCGCCCCACTGAACACACACAAAAATTGCTTAAGTGTATACTATTGATTGCACATTTCATTTCCTTGCAAAGTATGTGCACAAATTTATGTAGATTATTATTTAAATATTGAAAAAAACTTAGTGTTTGATTATTTATGCATTAAAAACAGCAATATTTTTTTATTAATAAAACAAAAGTGAGAAAATGTAATTGACTAAGCTGCACCACAAAATCAGCTAAAATTCTTAATAATAAATTTACAACTGCCCTTAAGTATATGAAAGCAAGAATGTATTCTAATTTGCTGATCATTTTGTTACAACTTAAAGTTCTTCTCATACAAAATACTGAAAGGCTTAACTGAAAACTGTTTCTAATTTTATTGAATACACTTAGAAAAAGTTTAAAATTAGTCACTAAAGGTGGCTTTTGTTTAGCATAGGCAAATACCCAACCAACCCCCATTTTAAGACAGGAAAGTAGCGTATCAAATCATTTTATATTTGAATTAATAGTAAATTGCAATTACTATTTTGTTAATTATTTAATTTTTTTTACAAAAAAGAAAATAAAAAAATTGCAAGTGATTACAAACAATCACACATAAATATTATAAATACAAATATTAAAAAGAATAACTGAATTAATAAAACAAATTTTATACTCACTTAATTTCCAATTAGAATATATGTAATTACAATTTGGTTTTTATCAAGCGTAAATTAATTTTATATTAATAATGAATTACTTTTAGTATAAAAAATTAAGCTCACGAGTCTAAAGAACCAGAATTATTAAGAAAATTATTCTTGTATTTTGCAATGTTTGGTTAGTGAAAGAAAACTGCCGAAAAAATATAAGCTGAAAGCTTTTAATGAGGCCGACTCAATGGCTGGCCAATTGAAAAAAAGCTTAAAAAAGCAACTAATATTTGTGGCTCTTCTAAGCATTGAAGAAAACTCCCAAGAAGCATATTGATATGTTCAAAAATATGTCGAATTACAAAAAGTTAGTTTACTTGCAAGTCTTCCATTTCTTTAGTGAGCCCATGTTTATCTAATGGATATAATACACTTTGTGTGCATGTTTGAAAATGTGCTAAATATCAAATTTTCAGAAAATTTAAAATGTTTTTCGGTTCAACTTCCATTTTTGCGAGTTTTTGATTTAGTAGACTTGAAACACCTTTGTTGCATATTAGAACATGTGTTAAAATTGAATACTTTCGGAAAAAAGTTTTATTTTCGCGGTTCGACTAAAACTTGTTCTAGCTTTTAGTTTTTTTATTGAAATCTCTGTTCAATTTAAAAAATATCGAATTTTAAAAAAATTTCGATTTTTTAGGGTTAACTTAGTTTTTTAATAGTTTTCGGTTTTTCGTAAATGTATGAGTGTACTAGTGGACTTAAAACACTTATAGTTCATGTTCGAAAGTGTGTTATATATCGAACTTTAAGAAAAATTACCATTTTCTCGGTTCAACTTGAATTTTTTTGCAAGTCTTTGATTTTTTTGTGAAATTATAAGCAATCTTCGTACATGTTTGAAAAATGTGTTAAATATCAAAGTTTAAAAAAATTTCATTTTCTCAGATCAACTCCGATATTTTAAGAGTTTATTATTTTTTTAAATTATAAATTTGTGGTGGACTAAAAACAATTTTAGGATGTGTTCGAAAATTTATTAAATTTCAAAATGATTTTCTCTGTTCAACTTAGATTTTTGCTAGTTTCAAATTTTGTTAATTAAATCATGACTCTCTTTAGATAAGACACTGCTCACGTATTATTGTGATCGTGAATATTTTTTTGTTTCAATCACGTGAGCGTGCATGAACGTAAGTACAAAAGGTTCAGCGTGTTCCCATCTCTACTCTCCGTTCAAGTTAAAACAATTTTTGTACATCTTTAAAAATGTGCTATATATACAATAATTCGGAAAATTTCCGTTTTTCTTGGTTAAAGGGCCCCATACACTACACCAGCATGCACGCTCAATCAATTGTTGAGACCAGAGATTTGGTCGTGTATGAGCCTTTTGTGTGATTGTACGCTTTGCTGCAGCGATATCAACCAGAATTTGATATTTTGCTGATGGCGCCAGTTTTTGGTATTGTGTATGGTGAATTTAGCTCAGTTGGGAAAAGTTGTCAAAGAGTAAACATCGGGATAAAACACATTTAATCGAATAAACTACTCATAAATTAAGAAAAAAGAAATAAAATATGTATTTTATAGTCTTTCTGAAATAAAACAAATCATTTCTAATACATTTTTAATAAAAATATACGCATTTTCATTAATTTTTAGTTTCAAAACAATATCAATAATAATGCGCTGCGCACTAGTTGCAACAACTCATGCGTACAAAATTTTTAAAGAAATAAATATTGCACCAGTATGTTTGTATGGTATGTGTCTCGAGCACGATTCAACATCACTTGTTGGTGCCCCTATGCTGGAGTAGTGTATGGTTTGCTTAAGCTACGATTTTTACGTATTTTTGATTTCTTCTGTTTTATGTTCAAAAAAGTGTGAAAATTCGAACTTCAGGAATATTATCGATTTTTTCGATTCATCTTCAATATTTCCGAGTTAACAATTTCTGCTGCAGCTTCTGATAGTTTTATACATAAAAAACTGCGTAAATCAAAGATAAATGTTTTCAAGAGTTTGAAAATTTATTTTCAATGCTATAATAAAAGCTTCAATGAAAAACCATTAACTAGAAATATTATCATAATTAAAACAAATTTTAAATAAACTCCTTTAATCAGCAAATATAATTAATTACAAAATGCAATATTTTCATCTGTATTTTAAAATCAACTCTTAATGTTTGCTATTAAATTAATAAATAAAAAGTAAAAAATAAATGGTAAAACACCAAATGCATTTTGTTGAAAACACATTAAAAATGTATGAAAATTAATAGTTGTTTGTACTTGCAATTTGTTTTTTATAATTTTTTATTCAAAGTTCATTAAATTAAAAACAGAATTTCAACGGTGGTTTTTTCTCGTTTATGAAATTAAAGCACTTTTTAATGCATGATACTCACAATTGCACCCAAACTGACACGCACGCTTTTCGATTTACATCTGCACAGTAGCACGTTTCCACCTTACAAATGCATACAAGGTGTTTGCTGTTTGTAAGTACGAGTATTATTATATTTTTATGCAACATTAACCTTTGCATGCGCTTCTTTTTTTAATGATTTTATTTCGGCAGGTGCACGTCCGTGAAAAAAAAACTCTTTTTTGTTGCACTTGAAAACGTGATTTACAAAAAAATGTTGTAATTGCTGTTGCAACAAATAGAGGAAATAAGAAAAGTATTATTTTCACAAAGAAAACATCAAGCAAAATGCTCTTTCATGCAAGCTAGTATCAAGAGTATGAATATTTAGTAAAATGAAAAACGATGAAAACGCCAAAATGCAGCTACAATGAGAAATGAAGTAAAGAAATTAAAACATTAAGCGAACAAAGAGTTTGTTAAGGGGCTCACGCACACATCACTAATTGTTGAAACAATTTGCTAAAACGAAATGAAAAGATGCAATTGTCAAATTTTTTTCTTTATTTTATTTAGCTTAGCAGGACTTTAAAGGCAGTGTAGTTATTTAAGTTTGTTAGTTTTGTTTTTTGTTTCGAAATAATTCTTTCCTTTATTCTGTTCTTCTTTCCTATAAGCTTTTAATTATAAAAAAATCATATAAAATAGTGAGTTTTTCTCTAACAAGGAAAAATTATAACTGAATTACAAAATAAATAAATACAATTTTGAAATAAATACTTAATTTTTTTTGTTCCATTTTATACAATTCCAACGTTATTTAAAATATATATGTATCGTAAAAAAAGCTGCAGTACTTGCAAATTATATGACATTTAGAACTCAGTGTGCATGCCAGGAGATTAAATAAAAAGAAACAAAGTTGAATGAAAAAAATTCATATAAAAATAATTTTTACTTACTCAACTTAAAATAAGGAAGTCGTTTAGGAAACATAACAGTTTTTTTTAAGGAAAGATGAAACAAACAAATTGTTGAAAGGAACAACAACAAAAGCAACAAAATGGAAAACAATCATCAATTCAATTGAAATTCAATAACAAATGTTACGTTTACAACGTTCAAACAACCGTTTGCAATTTTGTTCTTTATTTTCCGCAATTTATTAAAAGTTTTTTACACATGATGCAGCAGCATTCAGTCTTCATACGTTGTTAACTGGATGTCGGATTTGGATTTGTATTTGTATGGGTGTATGGCAAAACGAGTCCTTTTTCGACAGCAAAGAGAAAGATTGTAGTTCTTTTTTTATTTTCTGCTTTCGCTACATTAAATGTAAACGAGACATTGTTCATTGTTTTATTTCTTTTCTTCGTTTATTTCAAGATTTTTTTGCAGTTCAAAAGTAGGAAAACATATTGAAATGATTAAAGATGTGAAAAACTCTGAGTATGAATCAAAATAGGGAATACGTTTAAATTTTTGTTCAAAATCCTATATTCTTTATTAGGAAGATAATATATATTCAGGTTCAAAATAAATATTTAAAATAAATAAATAGTAAGCAAAAGATATAAGAATTTTGACACTGAATAAGTCATTCCATATGCAATCAATTAGCTTGATGTATTGTTTCTAATTTTAATAAAAAATAAATAAGACAATATTTGAGGTGGCAAAAATTATAAATTACTATTATTTAAAAGGTTTTCTGTTGTATAAGTATAACTTCCTATTAAAAAATAACTTCCAAGGAAATCATTAAGATCCTGAACATGTGATCCGAAAATAGTGGAAATTTGTATAATTTCGAATGATTTATACATCGGCTTGTCATTGCAGAAAGATCTAATTTTTTATGCGTTTGGATTTTTTTGTCGTAAGTTATTCAGTACAATGGAACAAATTTTTTATTATTTCTACGAAGTTACGAAAAGTTTCATTGTTTTCAGACGCAATTTTAGTGCTATTATTGTTGTTGTTAAATGTATTATAATTGTATAGAAGTATAATAACTTTGTAATTAATTATCTGAATCTAGTTAATAATAACTTCTTGAGATGTCGAAAATACACGTTTATTAATACATACTTACATATTTTTATAGGAAAAATAACTCCTTGAAATGACTTCCATATTTTTTCACCAAGTTAATTCTAAGTAATAACTTGAAAATATTTAAAATGAGAAAAAAGTTTTAAATTTCGGATGGTCACCTTTTTATTTTTGAATGCTTCAATTCAGTTTTATTTCATGATATTAAATGATGCTAACATTATCACACTATGCATTAATCCTAAATAAAATGCTGGACCCCATTAGACAAAATTACAAAATTTATGAAATCTTTGACTTCTTTGGTTCCTGATCAAAAGTCATACAATATGAAATCTTAAATTATCCATAAAATTTAAAATAAGTAAAAAATTATTGAATTCGTTATTTACTTTGAAGCCGGCGCCAAGATAGCAAGAAGCTATAAATTTTATTTTGCGTTTAGTTATCAACTTTCTTTCCACCGACACATGCATGTGCAAGAGTGCTGCTTTTGTATTGAAATCTCAGTTTTTGATAAAGAAGATTTTATATGCCAAAAATATGTGAAAGGAATTTTTGTTGTTTTCTTTTTTTGTGCACTTAAAAAGTAAAATAAATAAATAAAACAATACGAATTAAATTATTTAAATATATATTTAGTGTGGGTAACGTAGCCTTTATGCCTGCATTCCATTGGTGATTATGGCAAATCATCAGTACCATTATTATTTGACATAAGCACTGGAGATACTAAATGGGACTGCTTTTTTTAAATCCCGGGATTCGGAACTTAGAGATAGAGTCCTGATACAGCTCATCAATCAATTAAATGATTAACCAACAGTTCTGTTTAATCGGAATACCGATTAATCAAATATTTTATATAATTATTATTCATAATTGAATAATTTCGTTTAAAAAAAATAAAAATATTTTACAGAAGGTGAAACTTATGCATAATAATAAAAAATTCATAATATATGTAATATATTATATAATAATAATATATATATTTATAGAAGAAGAAATATTATTCAAAATTATTTATGATTTTGAATAATAAAATTTTTTTGATAAATCAGACATCCGAATTAATCAGAATGTTAGAATAATTGATTAATCGCACATCCATATTTTAAGTAGGTTAAACAAATTAAATCAGATGAAAACAGAATTTCAACGATGGTTTTTTATCGTTTTTGAAATTAAAGCACTTTTTAATGCATGATATTCACAATTGCACCCAAACTGACACGCACGCTTTTCGACTTACATCTGCACAGTAGCACGTTTCCACCTTACAAATGCATACAAGGTGTTTGCTGTTTGTAAATACGAGTATTATTATATTTTTATGAAACATTAAACTTTGTATGCGCTTCTTTTTTTAATGATTTTATTTCGGCACGTCCTTAAAAATAAAAAAAACACAAGAAACGATAACTGCATTATGGCAGTTCCAACCAACGTATTTTTAAAAATATTATGTTCATAGAACCATACTATGATTGCGGTACTATGTCCGGTGCTGTTTTGAGTTCCTTATTCAAAATTTTATTAAGAAATAAAAGCTAATAAATTCTGACAACATAAACGGAATGGAATGGCGAAGAAAATATACATATTTGGTTATGGCAATATAATGTTAACTATAATATATTTAAGGGAAGCAAAACGACCTAACAAATGTTATAAATAGAATAGGACAGACTAATATACTTTCATGCATAATTATATTTTATTTTATTAATATGAAAATTATGCCAATTTTTTTCGAATTTAAGTAAAAGTTTTATTCGCAACCGCAATGCCAATGCATTTCTCATTTATTGATTCAAGGTTATTTTAATACGAAACGTTCCAATTTTCTTAGCAGCACGTTTGCAATTCAATAATAACATTTATAAAAAACTAATCGATTAGCTAAACTGTATGTATTATGTATGTACATACATATATAGTTATCTGTATTATATTCCGTAGCCCAATATCTTCTTATAATTTTCCATTTACTGCTCGTTGTGCTGGAGTTCATTATAAAAGAAAAGAGACACACATCCATTAGATATAATCTTGCAAAATGTTCCCTCGACTTACTGAAGAAACGACCAGAATTCTGAGACTGATCGAATTTATTCAACCGTCTATTTAAGTAAATAAACATGGAATAAATTTTGTATTCAGTGTCTGCGCGAACATTTGTGTACAAAAGTACGACTACAAATTTATAGATTTTATGTAGCTACATTAAATAGTATTTTTATTAGGTATGTATTTGAATACAAATCAATATATAAAAGATCTAATAGATAATGCAGATATATTTGCATTGAAATTTTACATCAGATATTGTTTGTTTTACTCTCTCACAAAGTAAACACATACAGTTTAATACTTCACATACAATATTGTTAGTTGTCCTTATTAATGCACAAAACAACAACATTTTATAGAATAACATGCACTTGCACACATCAACATCGCTTTATAATGCACAAATAGAATTCAACTGCAATTCGTACGATACGTAGGAAAAGTTGAGAAAATAGTAAAAGGTGGTAACAGTGAAAATTAAGGCAACGTGTGTAGAGCTGCAAAGATTGCAATTTCTTGAAAATAAAAAGTGAGTTCAATTCTGAAATTTAAGTTAGAGGCAGTGTTGCCAGGAGCTAGAAGAAAAAGGGCTAAATCAAGTTTTTAAAAAGGCCAGAAAAAGTTAAACTGCCCAAAAATAAAAGCTAAAAAATGTTTATTCATAATTCAAAGTTTTATTTATTATTAATAAAAAACATTAAAAAAATGCATAAAAAATTTCAAAGTTATTCAAAAAAATGCACTTCAAGTACATAAAACAGGATAAGCGTCTACATATTTTTAAAATCATATAAGTCAATATATAACATAAATATTAGGTATTTCTTTTAACTTCCATTCATAGCATATTTCTGATTTAAGAAAGAACACCTCATTCGCATTCTATGAGAAAGAAAATTAATTTCAATTTCTGTACATTATTTCTAAACGAAAAGTTACTCGAAAGACAACTCGAATGAAAACGTAAATGTTTTCATATAAAATCCGATTTCTGTGCTACGAATGTGTCGTTAACATTGAGAATGAAATGTTAAAATCAGTCACTTGTGGTTTTGCTTTCGCAACAAAATTTTTGAGTTTAATAAAAATAAAGATCATTTAAAAATTAACTGGAAAAAGCAGTCCAACAAGTTACATTCGCTTGGGCCTCCCACTCGTACTATTTTTGAATGGAAAAAGTTTAGTACGTTTGTTTGTATGCTACAGAAGAAACCTATTGAATATTTTATCTATAGAGTAAGTTCGGGTACTGTGGTATAGGCGAGTAATGTGCTAGAGTAGGTTTTCTGACAAAACACGGGCTTATACAAGACGCTTTTTCTATAGTCAACTGTAGCACCCGGGGGTAAAGTATTTGGTGTAAAGCCCCAATCAATTGATGATTGTCTTTTTGCACTGTTGGAGTAACCAGCTAGTTGCATTAAAAGTGTTGCAATGGGTACTCCAAATACAAACCCGGAAACTTCCCAGGACCAAAATAAAGTGTGTAAAAATGAATGCTTTTCACCCCAAATGCCCAGCAAATATCCAAAAAACAAAAAAGTAAAAAATGCCACAACAACAAAACTTAAGCAAAATTTCTTAATTGACAGTAAGCAACCAATCTCCCGTTCGGCAAAAAAGGCAAAATCCGCAGACAGCTAAGAGTTACGAAGAAAAATGCGGCGACAGCTACAGAAAAAGCTAATTCATTAAAATGAATGACTGATGCTGCTGAGGTGCACTAAATCAGCAAAAATGATGTCTTACGCCTTTGAAAAACAGCAGCAGGTTCAAATGTATGAGTAAAATCCACAATAAGGAAGAAAATATTAAAAAAAAATTTATTACATTTTTTATTATTTTATTTATTATTTTATTGACATAAAACGTAAGCTAATGAGAATAAAAGTGAGTGCCAATGAGAAATCCAAATTGGTTCGAATTCGAGCTAGTGCCTTTCATTCGCTTAAGTTTACTTTCTTAAATCAGAAATAGGCCATCAGTATTCAGTATACCTGCCTTAAAACAAAAAAATAAAAAAAATATGTATTTAATACATAATATACATTTATGTACATTTATTATTTATGCTATGGCGAACAGTCATCATAATTTCCTCATCGGAACTAACATTTGCATATATATCACGATACCCAATAAGACGTTTCATTTACGATACTTCGTCATTTTAGCAGTTGTCATGACTCAACCTGTTAATTATCAACATTGCAATTGTTAATATTCACAAAAGTATGGTGAAAATTTCGCGGTTACAGTTGGCAAAACTAAAACATTTTTGCTTCGCCGTGAAGCACCTTCTCGGTGAGCAATTGTGAAACTGGTAAAAAATTTGAGCAGTTGGGACTGTTCAGTAAAGTGAAAAATTAAACTCGCGTACGTCACCCAACTGAAAATATTGATGTTGCAGCCCATAGTGTTGGGTAAAACCCAGCGTTGTCCTTTTCCCGCCGATCTTTGTAATTGGGCATTATACAAACGACACGTGAAAAGTTTCCTGATCGTTTAAGTTTTCGAAAAGGCGATCACAATTGTCCCCCGGGATTTTGTGATTTAAACCTTTCGACTTTTTTTATTTGGGGTTATTTAAAAGATATGTTCTATACCATAGCTCACCATCTATTCAAGATCTCAAAGGTGAATTCGTGAAGTTATCGGTGATTTTCTGCAGCAAATGTGCGAATTGGTGATGAAAAATTTAATGAAAAGAATATGTTCCTGCAAGCGCAGCCATGGCCGCCATTTGGCTGATATTGTTTTCCATGGATATGGAATGATTGAATGGGATACCATCCTTTTTACAATTAAATACTCTATTTTTACATATCTAAATCTAGATTAACCAAATCAAGAGCCTTTTTGAGGCTAAATTTAAAATAGAAAAAAGCTAAAAAAAGACAAGAAGCTAAAACGTAAATTTCGAGGCTAAAAGACAAGAAAAGAGGTTAAATCTAGCCCCGAAAAGGCTAAACTGGCATCACTGGTTATAGGTTACATCAGGACGTAACCGCGGTTCCAGAAGATACATTCGCATTTGGGTTACCATATTGAAAAATAAGCACAGAAAAAAATAACGTTGCTAAAAAGATGAGTTACTCGATATTCATGAAAATATTATGGACACTCATACTATATATATTTTGTTAAAAAAATTATTGCAAATTCCAATGAATGAATTCTTCTGATTGCACAAAATAATCCTGATTTTCCTCTTTCATTCAACACCAATATTGACAACTTAATATTAAACAAAATTTAAAAAACTTTTGTTTGTTGAGGGTTTTTAGCTAGCCTATATACATGCATTTCATTGGTGCTTAAGCCAAATCATCAGTAGACCTTAAACCTAATTTTTAAATGTTTCAAACCTCTTTACTTATACAAAAACTTTTAAAAACTCAATGAGAGTTATAAAAATGATTTGATGATGATTACTGATGATTTGGCTTAAGCACCAATGAAATGCATGTATATAGGCTAGCTAAAAACCCTCTACAAACAAAAGCTTTTTAAATCTTTGAAAAAAGATATCGAGGCAATCTCGATTAAGATAAATTTCATAATTAAACAAAATTTTCAAAAATTTACTCCTTAAGAACTTTATTGTTCTTTGAAAAGGCAGCCAACTAAAATGAATTATAAATTTTGCACGTAGTATTTTTGAAATTAAAATAAGGATGTAATGCTCCCATCATCCCAGGGTCAAACGTTTAAAATATGGTTTTATCACTGGATATCGGAAATACAGAATGTGGGGAGCACCCTAGACTAGTAAATAGTGTACTATACTATTAGCCTGGAGGTCGAAGCTTCGATTCCTGTCTAGACCCTGGTGGTTTCTGCAGACAATTCGGAAAGGCTTTTCGCAGCTTGTATTCGTCTTAAAATAAAATTATTAATGAATAATTTGAATTCAAATTGATGTTCATTGGAGAGGAAATATTTCATGAGATTCGATAAGATTGTTCGTTGTAATTTTCCACATTTATTTACAATCTACAAATTGAACAAATTTCAGAGCAAAGTTTCAAAATAAGCTGGGAAAAAATAAATTAAAAAATAGAGAACTTTTTATGTAGAATGCTTTGTTTTTGTAAGAAAGCTTTGTTTGATATTTGAGAATTTAAGTCATACTCATTTTGAGAACAAAAGACGTATGTGTTTACTGAGATGGAGATGTGGTGACTGCAAATATTAAAACACACACTACATTAAAAGTAAAATCTTCTGGTACAATAATAATAAAAACATAGTGTGAATAATGAAGGAAGTGTTGCAGCAGATTATGTTTTACGTTACATTAAGAATATGATTTTTTTATTAAGGGGTTCAACTCTTCCCTTAATTTGTCATAAATTTTTAAGAACCCATTTACTGTAGTTCTTTATATCCTGTCTGATAGACTGTTGCTTTTTTATGTTGTTCTTGTAATGTAAATCGACCATGAACTGTAGAAGTTCGACTAACAGCAAATAGGTATAAATATTTGCTAAAAATCGAAAAAGATAATTTTGTAAAATATTCCCAATAGTAAGAAAAAAATCAAAATGGAAAAAATATCCGAAACTTGTCTAAAAATTGTATCTCGCGAAAACAATACAAAAACTTAAAATAAAAAATAAACAAAATTCCGCAACAAACAACTAAAACTCGCCAGATAAACCAAATTAAAAATATTTGTATAGAGTTTTCTTTACGTAAGAAACACCCCTTTGTATTGCAATTAATATTTTTCTTAAAATATTTGTTTTAGTTACTTATTTGTAAAAAATTATAAATTTTATGGAATGTTACCCTGTTTAGGGAAAAACGAGGAATTGGCAGCACCAATTAAGCCACTGGACACCAAAGAAAAAATAATTTTTTGTTTGTTTATTTCTTTTCTTTGCAGTAAATACTTTATTTTCTTACATCAGCAGTCGCATGGACAGATTAATAAAAAATAAAAAAATAACACACAACTCCTCTCTCTGATCATTATCAACAAGAAGCATATTCAGAGGCCTCATTGTTTTCATATACCCAACAATACGAAAACAACAATTACTACAAAAGTACTATAAATGACAAAAGAACAACAATAAAGACGACGACGATGTTGAGGATAATGATGTTAATGGTGTGGATGATGAAGATGATGATGGAAGTGGTGCCACTACAAAAGCACAAATCCATAAGTAAGCAATTGTGTAATTCTGACTCATTATTGTTGATGTTATTTATTTGAATTGTTCTTTCAGTTGGTGTTTTATTTTTCTTTTAAATTTTCACACTTCATACTTTTTACCCTCGATCTTTAAAATATTTTATTTTTTACATCTAAGTAAAGAGAAAATCAATCACAAGTAAAGTTAAAACACGTCATCGTTGGTAATTTCAACTGCAAGAGTTAGGCCTCAGAATTTTACATGCTGCTTCTAAAATACATTCATTCAGCTACCAACTGCCTCGTTTGCCTTTCAAAAAAATGTCTATAGGAATTTTCAGACTTTTAATTGTGAGATACCGTTGAAGACTGATGCTATGTGAATAATGCTTAAACGATCCACACACAAATTGGACTGACAGGATAAGCTACTGCGAGGCCAGCTGCGGAGTCTCATGAATAAAATCGTCTCCCACAAATAATGGGAATATTTGTTATTTTTTACAGAGCCAAAATATATCAAAATAAACTAAGAATTTAACCACTATGTTTAATTACAAAAATCCATGTTAGGAAGTGTAAATTGAGCTGGTCTTAGAAAATTTCGGTTGTGGTGGCCTACTCGTGCTCTACCATTTGAGTGGTTTTCCTTTTTTTGCTTTCAAACACAACTTTGAGGAAATTCTTTAGTTGTATTTTATTTTTAGGTTTATTTAGTTATTCTTTTAGCTTGTGTTTTCAAGGAAAGGAGAAAAAAATAGTTTCACATCTCAAAGCGGTTGAAGGAAAATGTATTAATGTAGACAGAGATATTGTCAAATGAAAATATTAATACGGGTCTTATACGACTTTTTTAGAATTAATTGCCGAGGGGGTTTAGCGGGGTAGCACAAACAAAAGAAAATTGCAGAAAGGCAGAGAGAGGCAAAACACAAAGTTAAAATATGTACAATTTCTTTCAACTCTTGTATGTATCACTATCGGAGAAAAAAACGTGCCTTATATACGTGAATATATATACAATTTCTTTCCTTATTATAAAATGCATTGGATTCCAAAAATATATATTAAAGGCAAAAGAAATTGCAGGACTTTTAATTGTCAAATCCCACGTTTTGTTTTGTTTGTTTTCTTAAAAATAAAATGCAAAAAAAACTTTTTGCTATGCGTATTTTTGATATGGAAATATATTTTATACACATATATGACACTATTTTTTGTTCTAATTTATCTCGACCTACTCGTATATTATATTTCGCCACTTCCTTGTGTGGCTTCTTCAGGGAAACATAAAAAAATTTTATTTTTATTTTATTTAAAAAATTTTTATATTTCCATGAAGAAGCCACAAAAGGAAGTGGCGAAATATCGGTTAACTAATTGTTTAAGTCTGAAAAAGAAATAGTGGCATTTCCATTCCTAGCTTAGAACAGACGTACTAGACCCTTGATGGCGCTGGTGTAATGGGATATTTTTTTACGAAGTATTAATTTTTGCCTACAAAGTTTTGTTGTTGTTAGAGGTAGAATGATGTTACGAGATCGCTTAAAAAACCACGTCATTGTTGAGTCGAAGGCCTCACGCTACAGTTCAAATGGATATTGTATTTGAAAGAAGGCCAAATAAATAGTGTATTTGAAAAGAATAATATAGTTTGTTTTTTCCTGTTTCCCTCCGAAACTGAAGAGCATCTCTGTGCTTTATTGATAGGTCACATGGTAATCGACAATTATCTACCATCACTTTTAAAGTTTTTACATTCTTAAGTTTGCAAAGCGAATGGTTACAAATTTTACAAATAACGAAGATGCGTGGAAAAATTTGAAGGATAAATTTGAGAATAAAAGGATTCTTATAAATATTCAACTTAGGAGTTTGTTCAATTTGGTTAAGTTGAAATCAGAAACAGCCACTGAAATAAAGCGGTTACAAAGAGACTTAAACAATTGCATCTCTGCACTTCCCTTACATAAAATAGACATAAAAAATTGGGACTCTATTTTTATTTTTTTGTGCT
This sequence comes from Gymnocheta viridis, assembly GCA_956483585.1. Lineage (NCBI taxonomy): Eukaryota > Metazoa > Arthropoda > Insecta > Diptera > Tachinidae > Gymnocheta > Gymnocheta viridis. The sequence continues at coordinate 67,884,904 of OY101442.1, read as the reverse complement.
CTATAAAACTACCTAACCTGACATTATCGTTTATTAAAGACAAAACAGAAATTCCGAAATGGGGAGAAATGGATAATTTCTTAACAGCTCGTTTCCAATCACTGGAAAATGTTTCAGGGATTAAAGCGAACTCCGCAAAATGTATAGAAAAACCCAGCTCTACTAAACATCTTCATTCAAGAACCTCTTCTCACTCCTATGGGAACTCTCGTTCGGAGAGCAATTCATTTGTGGGAAATAGTATCTTCCCTAAGAAAAAAGTGGGAGCATATCAAACAAAAGTAACGAAGAAGAAGTAACGGGAAATTTACCTACTGAATCGATTGATATTTCACACGTAGCATCCGTGTTAGATCTAAAGTAGGCCGACCCTAATTTTTCAAAGAGTGGTCCAGTAGATCTTCTGATTGGCGCTGATATTTATTCTAAGGTCATGATAGATGGTGTCAAACGCAATATTTTAGGAAACTTGATGGCCCAATAAACTATTTTTGGCTGGATTCTGACCGGCCCGATTACTGACCTTGGACCCGGTGTATTTACTACATGTGTCTCGTTTTATACAGAAATTGGCCTAGGCAAGCAGTTCGAAAAATTTTGGACTCTAGAAGAACCACCAAAGGCTGTTACCCTCACAGCCGAAGACGAATATTGTGAAGAGCTTTACAAAAATACCACCAACCGAAATGATGATGTGCGATTTATTGTTTCTCTGCCTTTCAAGCCGCAATACAAGGTTGGTAGTGGCTTAGGCGTCTCTCGTGAGAAATCTCTGCGGCAGTTTTTGAGGAATGAGGCATCTCTGATCAAAGAGCCGGTTCTTAAAAAAAATTTTACGATGTGCTTTCGGAATATGAAGTCTTAGGTCATATGGTTCAGGTCGAGCATGATGACTTCGCAGTTGCAAACACTTTTTATTTGCTACATCATGTTGTATTTAAGCCTGAGAGCTCTTGTACTAAAGTAAGGGTGGTTTTTAACTCGTCAAGTCGTTCATATTCCGGGTTGTCTCAACGACACTCTGTGCACCGGTTCAACTCTACAAAATGATTTAATGTTGTTGATCATTAGATGGCGCTTTTTTCTTTACGTTTTTAACGGCGATATTGAGAAAATGTATCGCCAATTTCTTGTAGAGCCGAAAGATGCTCTACGAATTGTTTTCCGCGGAGACTCGAGTGACGATTTAAAGGATTTGGAACTAAAAACGCTGACCTTTGGGGTAAATTGCGCCCCATATTTACCGATAAGGACGTTGCATCAATTAGCCAACGACGTTGTAGGGCGATGGCCGCTTGCTTCAAAAATTTTAAGTCAGATGATGAACGTTGATGATGCTCTGGCAGGAGCTCATCACATATCACTGGCAATTGAAGCTCGAAATCAGTTATTGTCAGCCTTGTCACCAGCTGGGTTTTTGATGAGGAAGTGGACTTCCAAGGATGAACGAATTTTGAAAGAAATGCCAGCTGATCTTCTTTTGAATGAGAACTTCTTAGATATTGATAATGAAAGCACCGCCAAAACGTTGGGTATGAGGTGGAATGCTAAAGCTGATAGATTTTTCTTCGTAACTTCGCCCATTCCTTTCAAAAAAAATTTTACTAAGCGGGAAGTTTTATCCATTCTGGCGAAGCTATTTGATCCGGCTGGCTGGTTAGGACCTATTGTAATAGTAGCGAAAATTTTTATGCAACAAATATGGAGCGAGAAAACCGATTGGGACGAAGTTTTATTGCAAAAGAGTCGACATCGATGGAGGCAATTTAACGATGACTATAGCGACATTGATAAAATAACAATTTCCCGCTGGGTGGGTTTCACACCCTCTGCTAATTTAGAAATTCAGGGGTATTCTGATGCCTCTGAGAAGGCGTATGGCGCATCCGTTTACGTTCGTATTATAGACGAAAAGGGCACAATACAGTCGCTTTTACTCTTGGCAGCTCCTCTAAAAACTATTTCGTTGCCCCGTCTGGAATTATGTGGAGCACATCTTTTGGCAAACCTGATTCATACAGTCCGAAAGGATTTAAGCTTTGATGAAACAAGAACAAAAATGTACTTTTGGAGTGAAACTAAGATCGTTTTAGCGTGGCTTCAAAAACCACCTAATACCTGGACAACTTTCGTTGCGAATAGGATTTAGGAAATTGTAGCGAAAACTGACATGAATTCTTGGCGGCACGTTTGTTCAAAGGACAACCCTGCTGATTTGCTCAGTAGAGGAGTTCGGCCACAGGATTTAGTATTAAATCAACTTTGGTGGCATGGTCCTTCATGGCTTTGCTCTTCTTCTGCTCATTTGGGTGCTGATTCTGTTAAGGAATTGGACACAAGAGAAGAGGGACGCAGACAGAAAGTATTTTTCGTGTACTTTACTTCTTTTTGCGACCTGTTGGAACGTTTTTCTTCCTACTCTAGAGCACTACGGGTATTGGCTTTAACTGCGAGGGGTTGGAAACTTATTTTAAAAAAGGAAAATAATTTTTCTTCTCCTGAAGTCAGTTCGGCTGAGATGCAGTCAGTCAAAGAAAAGTTGATTATCGTATCGCAAAAGGTTTTCTTTGCTACTGAGTATTACAAGTTGTCAAATGATCAGCCAGTCTTAGAAGGGATACTTCTCCCTCTAAATCCCTTTTTAGACAACAAAGGTATTATTCGTGTCGGAGGACGCTTAGCTGACGCACCGCATCTTGCATATGGAGAAAAATTCCCCATTCTATTACACTCTGGTTGCCGATTTGCCCTAATTTTCGTAAATTTTATTCACAAAATTACTTTACATGGTGGAAATCAGCTGATGCCAAGAGTACTTCGATCAAGACGGTTATAGGGCGCTGCAAAGTTTATACCATTCAGAAAAAAGCGACACAGACTCAAATTATGGCAGCCCTTCCCACTGCAAGGACAGTAATTTCCCGTCCTTTTACCATTAGTGGAGTAGATTTTGCTGGACCCTTCGATATTCGGAATTACACCGGTCAAGCTTGTTTAATTACAAAGGGATATGTTTGTTTGTTTGTATGTTTCGCTACGAAGGCAATTCATCTAGAAGTTAGCAGTCTATCGACGCGAGCTTTCTTAGCTGCATTCGACCGGTTTGTTGCCCGACGTGGATAGCCGAAAGAAATTCATTCGGAAAATGGTACAAATTTTGTGGGCGCCTCAAAGGCATTGAGATCAGAATTTCGTGCATTTTTCCGCAGCACGGGTCCGATCGTGAATGCAAAGTATAGCCCCCAATCCCTTCAATGGCATTTAAACCCTCCTGGTGCACCTCATATAGCAGGACTTTGGGAAGCAGGGGTGAAGAGCTTCAAGCATCATTTTAGAAGAATCGCTGGTATCTTGAAGTATACATTCGCAGAATTTTCGACTTTATTAGCTCAGATTGAATCGTGTTTGAATTCATGACCTTTGTGTCCTTTGACAGAGAATGCTGACTGTCTCGATATTTTAACACCTGGCCATTTTGTTATTGGCGGCCCACTTTTAGCTCCACCTGAAGCAGAAATTTTAGAAACACCGTTGTCCATTGGTAATCGTTGGCAGCGCGTGAAGGCATTAAATCAGCGCTTATGATCTAGGGGGAAAGATGACTATCTGAAAGATCTACAAAACCGTAATAAATGGAAATTCGCGAAAAGGGATTTAGAAACCGGATAATTGTTTTGTCATGCGAGAAGACAGCTTACCGACTAAGGAGTGGCGGTTAGGACGAGTAACAAAAGTGAACTTAGGTAAAGATGGTCACGTGAGAGTCGTGAAGCTGAAAACAGAGCGTGGCTCAATAATTAGACCCGTTGTGAAAGTAGTAGGCTTCCAACGTACTAGTATTTTACATTTATTTCTTCATTACTATTTTAGACTTTACAGTATCATGGTATCTCTAAAGAAATATACTGAAGGCCGTCGTACCACCAATTCAATGATCTGCTGTGTTTGTTTAAAATATCATCCGCTACGATTTTGCAAGAAATTTTTCCAAATCGATTACCAAGAAAGAATGAAGCTCGTGTCTAAGTCATGATCATACCTGGCGTACGTGTGAGAGTACGTGGAGATGCAAGCGCTGCGGTGATATGCATCACACGCTTTTACACAAACCGGGCAAAACACCTAGCTCGTCAGCCCCAAAAAACAGAAAAAAATTTAGGCGTCGTCATCGAGGACCTAGTCCGTCCACCCGTCCAGCCCAATTCACAATTTTTGGGTACATTGTATCTGGGCTATATTCGCAGTAACTTCGGCACTTTTAATGAGTATATTTTTTTTTCTCTAAGATCCTGAAACTGAAATTAAAAAAATACAATATTTTCTATATTTTTTCCCCACTTCGGGTTTTTTTCTATTGAACGGCTGGTGTTTGCTATGAAATGAATTGGACTTATGCTGCTAGCGGTTCACTCTAACTTTATTAACCTTATCATTTTATGGAGTTACTATCGAATAAATTTGTTTATTGAATTTATAAGAATTTATATTTAAAATCCGAAATTTTGTTTTCGGCTGTGATGCTTAAGTCTGAAAAAGAAATAGTGGCATTTCCATTCCTAGCTTAGAACAGACGTACTAGACCCTTGATGGCGCTGGTGTAATGGGATATTTTTTTACGAAGTATTAATTTTTGCCTACAAAGTTTTGTTGTTCCAGCGATCACATCAGTGTACATCCACTACACAATAAATATTTTGTTTTTGGTAAAAGGAACTCAATTGGAGTTTTTCTCTAATAAAATTTTATAAAAATTTTTTATAAAAAAATTACCTATAGATAGATTTAAATTATATTCATTTATCTATTCTTATATCTATAGATACATACATACATACATACATACAATATTAAAAGTCAGTAAAATTTAAGGACAAGAAAGCACCAGGCTTATGGCGTTTTCTTTTCTAAAAAAAACTGCAAAATTATTTACCGTTTTTATTGAAAATTTGCAATATAATGCTTTTTTAAATATTGAATTTATTAAAAATTATTGTATCATAACTTACGAGGCAAAATATTTGTCTTTAAAAAACGTTTAATAGCAATTTTTTTGATAAAAAGTAAAATAAATGTTATATTTTTTGTTAGAAAAGGTTGCATTCTGAATATAGTTCATAAAGAAGCTATTAAACTCCCAAACAATGTGGAAGCGACAAAAGTTAGTATTGTTACCTAAGGATAATAAGCCGCTAGATGACCCCTCCTCTTATCGACCGCTCTATAATTGGTAAACAGCTAAAATGTATAATTTGTAGAAGATTGGAAGATTGTGTTGAAACTAAGTATTTGGCTTTAGGAAAGCAAGATCAGCTATGGATACTATCAAAGTGGTAGCAGAAACTGCAGCTCCTGCTATCCAGGGAAGAAGTGGAGAAATGGAGCAAAAGAGTACACAGAAAGAAAAACGCCGCATCAAATTCATGTAATTTCTACTTACTTTGAGTATGAGTCGAACTTGAAATTTTGAAAAATAGTAATAAAATGTACTTTAATCAACCCGAAAACTGGATTGCTTTCGATAACCAATCCTGGAGTTTCTTAAAATGAGTACAATTCTTTAATCACGTGAAAGATCTTAAATCAACTAAAAAATTCTGAAATTATTTTTAGCATTTAAGTCCGTCCGCACTTAAATCAATCTTTCTGTAATTGATTTTAGTAAATCTGGGATTACCGATTATTTTTTTTGAGTGCATTGTGTAGTTTTGACTTTAGACGTATATTGTTGATGCCTACAGGACTATTTCCGGAATAGAGTTAGTTTATGATACTGAAAAGGGTATTGGGAGACGCAAGATCATTGGTGGGGTGCCTAAAGCATCAGTACTTGGCCCACTGCTGTGAAACGTCATGTAAGATAGAGTTTTGAGGCTAAATCTACCTGAGAGGGTAAAGGTAGTTGGATTTGCAGACGACAAGCCTTATTATGTGTATCAAAAGAGCTACTAGAGGCGTAAACCATTGCAAACGCCAGCATTCAGATCGTAAGACCTTGGTTGAGATCAATGGGTTTAGCTCTAGCAGACCAAAACACAGAAGCAGTTCTAGGGAAACCATTAGGATAAATATTGGTACGTGTAGCATGGAATCCAAGGAGTGTCCAGAATACTTTGGAGTCATAATTGGCAGTTGTCTGTCTTTTCATGAGCACTTGCAGTATATTGGTTGCATTGGTTGCATGGACTTATTTACTGATACCTGACATCAAAACATGGTTATCAAGGAGACATGGTGACTTGAACTTCTACATTACACAATTTTTGAGGTGGACATGGTTGTTTTAGGTCCTACTTATGTCGTTTCGGACATAACACTGTTCCGTTTCGTTCGAGTTGTGATGGTAATTTCGTGGAAGCTGCCGGACATGTGTTCTTTATATGTCCACGTTTTGATAGTGGCAGGGCGTATTTAGAAGAAATTTTAGCGCGTAGCATTAAACCGGACAACATAGCTCCAATTATGTTGGAATATTTGTATAACTGGTCGTGTGTATGTTATTTTAAGAAATTGGTTCTATTAGAACTTCGTACGAGAGAAGAGATTCGGAGAAGATGCAATACAGTTTAGATCGGGTTAAGGACCTATCCCACCCCGACTCGTAAAGCCTTGCAGTACATCCTGGAGGAACGTTTTGGACAATGTAAGGAGTGTTTTAGCGGGTTAAAGTCTCGCACTCCTGGCAAACACCATCACTGCCAGGTTCTTTCGTTGATTTCATCCCATAAATAAAAAAAGTATATACGAGCATTTGCTAAATGTTACTTTCAATATATGTGATTTATAGACTCGTATTTGATTCTGGTACTTGCTGAGTGTTACAATTATCTCTAAAGAAATATTTAATCAAATTTTTGTTCAATAATTCAGTCCTATTGATATGGATTTATAAGAACGTTTACAATGAAATTGGTTACACATTTACATATGTACATATCTACATACCGAGCCTTTCCTGCGATAAAACTCAAAAACACAAATTATACAGAAAACGGGACTAAAGTTTTCAATAAAATTATATTATTTTCTCAAGAGATGAGTGTAACTGGTGGACCAAATACAAGCGAGGGTATGTTTTTTTTTTTGTAGAGAAGTACCAATCAGGCAATTAATGGCTTCCAGCCATTAGGCGTGCTAGCCTTTTTGGGAAAGCACCAAGCCTTGATTGAAGTTTTATATATTCGGTGGCACCAAGTCTTAATCGAAAATAGAACAAAAAATTTGCCAACAACAACAAAAAATGATTGCAATTGTGAAGTTGAATTCAACAATGAAAATTTTCTACTGTTTTAATATTATTTTAGACGAAATACTCGTATAAAGTTTTTTTAATTTTATTTAAGCAATTCGATAGACTTGATGGATATTTTATTCGCTTTGCGAGAGAAAATATTGCTTTTTCACCTCCTCTGGATCCGTTCGCGACAACAGTTGTGTGTGTATGTCTGGTGATAACTTTGTTTTGTATATAAATTTGCAATACGAAAACAGTAAACTATTCATTTTGGTTTTAACCATTTAATTGTTTTCCAAAGATGGATTTAAGTGATTTCCTTAATCAACATTTATTTATTTTTTTTCTTTAAATTTAATAACATAATTGACTAATATTGAAATTAAAAATATAATTCGTATAAAAGGCTTATCATCCGAGAAATATTAACATTCATGGAATACATACGTATGCACATATATTTATCAGCAAAATTATTTAATAAATTTTGAAAAATTCATCAGCACAACCCATAAAAAGGACCTGACAAAAATACGTAAACAAGTACTTAAGCAGTGAGGAAAAAATAAATTTAACACACATTATGAACATGACACTCCAATTTTTTCTTCTGTAAAGGTAACCATAGACTACACAATATTATTAAGGACTTTATTGCTATTATTATTGTCGGTTCACACTATTCAATAAGTTGCTCAATTTAAAAAAGTATATACATATGTACATACACTGCGCGTCATCAGCTTAGCGCACCCCCTTTTACCGACCTAACGGTTACATATTATCTAAACCAATTGAGCTATAACCTTTTTATCCAGTAGCCTCTTATCGATTCTCTTTAAAATGAAACAACAATGACTGCCGTAGCATTCAAGATAATATTTTAATAAATTTTTTAGAAAAACTATGTAGTAAAAACTCATTGAAAAATTGGTCATCAGGATAGCACCACCCGCCATAATTTCGATTTAATTCGTATTTTCAGCAACTATGTAACTTTTTAATACTTACATTTTATATTTATAACAGTTTTAAGAATAATTAGTGATGCGTGGGCCGCCTTTGCTTGAAATCACTTCGAAAATTTATTCGGAATTGAATTGTAGATTAGAACATTATAGTTCTGAAAATGACACTAGATTTAAAAATAAGTTTTGAACATGAGATTTTTAAACTTAATGTTGGCTTCGAATAATTAATTTTACACTCTTTCAGCGAAAATGTGTTAAAATTTTTTCGTTCTCACTTTTTATATTCAAATACGAAGAATTCGGCAATAAATCACTTTTTGTTTATCAATTAAATACCAGAAACTGAAAAAAATTGCCGTTGTCGTATGATATAAACGAAAATAAAATAAATATAATAAAACAAAAAAATTTCTACATAATAAATCTTGTCAAAACGAAATATGTAGTATGTAAGTACGAACGAAAAATAAAATATTGGTGGAACCAACCAATAACGCACGCAAAAATCGTGCGCGCGAACTGCAAATAAATTCGTGCAATAGTAAATAAAATATCGTAGTTGCTCCCACAAAAGGATATGTTTACATGTACAATTCTTTATAATCTATTTGAATTGAACCTCAATTAGCATTTATAATAAAAGTAATTAATGCCCAACAAAAGTGTGGTCATTGAAATAATAATTTAGTGAAGCTTTTCTTATGAAAAAAAATATTTGTCCCACGAAAATTTGTTAACGAAATTTTTATGTATGTACGAGTAGATTGTAATTCATTTTGGAGGCTTAGCGACGACATAAAAAATAAAAATCATAACAAAATTTAAAATAGGAAAAAATATTGATAACAGCGGCTCTCAAATACCTCATGCCTAACAAGAGGTTTGCGGCAGCCAGGCATTCAGTCAGTCGGTCAGTCAGTCAGTTAATATGTTCTGGAAGTAGTGGTCTTATCAGTTGTCCAATTGTTTGTATATACATACATACATACATTTGTATGACCATGCCAATAACATTCATTCCATTTCTTTTTACTCACTACATCCATCAACGTTGATGACAACACACTAAGCCAAAGAGAATGCATTGAAATTTAGAAAGAACCAAACATAATTGACAGTAACAAAATGTTTAGAGTGAAACGGAGTTAAAAAAGCATTCATCATCATCAATCTAAACAAAGAAATACTACATCTTTTATGCACAATGGTTGGTTGGATAAACTACTTAATACGTGTACTACCTCAAGTGAGGTAAAATTAAACAAATATTCGAGGATTTGTGGCAAAAATTACTTTGGCATTTAAAGTTGAAATTTGCCAAAAAAGAAAATTAGAAGATTTGCAATTAGGAATAAATAGTTTAGTTGTTAATTTAATCGTAATTACGAGTCGATTAGTAAAAACACCGAATGATGAATTTTTCTACAAATTTACCAGTTGTTTTATGAAACTTGACAATTTCAAAACAACTACATATGTATGTACATACTTTGCATTCTTACTGCTCTTTATATGCAGTGACATATTGACGCTGCCCTATAATTCTACGTTGTTTTATTTGTTTATTAAGCAAATCATCCATCAATATTTAATGAATGGTTTTATTTTTCTTTATTTGTATTTTTTATGATAAAAAAATACGGTAAAACTCAGCGGGGAAATTAAGATAAAATTATGTAAATTTTCGGATGAAATTGAAACCTTAATTGTTTTATTTTGTAGCGAAGCAAACGATTGTGGCAATAAATACTTTATTTGTTTATCCGAAAAAAACTAAGAAACTCAAATTACGGATAGCAGATAAACAAGTAATTGAGTGAAAAATAAAAATGATTGAGTGAGTTAATCAGCCTTTGAAAAACAACTCCGCTCATTTCCTCAAATGCACACAAACAAAAAATGATGCCAGATTATGACGATTTCATTTCGATAACAATTTTTACAGACACAGTTCAACTTTTGACAATTTTCTCTTAATTTTAGAATTTTCTAAAAGGTGAAAAAAAATGTAATATTGATTTTCAAAAAATTTTAATTTTGCTCTAGATAATCTCTCGAAGCATTTCCATGAAAAATCTGGGCTATAGTGGGTCAAAATATTTTTCATAATATTTTATTATTTTTAGTATTCGCCGAATTCACTAAGGCTCAAAATTTAATGTGAAAGTCAGAAATAATTCAAAACTTAGGTTTTGACTTATTTCTGACATCCAACTTGAGTTTTAAACTTCGGTGTCTTTAAGCACGTAAAATTGAATTTTATGCAAAATATTTTTTGGATATATTAGTCCGATTTATCGCTGTTTAATGGGAATTTTGTTGCTCTTTTATCGAGAAAGAGGCAAAAAAGATCCATACGCAGAAAGTTAGAGGGTTAAATGCTCCTCCTTGTGTTTTACATGAATCCACTGAACACACCTTATATACCTAAAATGTAAGGATTGCAAAATTTTCAATGCAAAGGAAAATACACTTAGATTTAACTATGGTATCCTCTAAGAGAATCAATCGTGATATACTTGTTATTTTATCTATTTTTTACTGCACACTATATTAAACCGGGAAAAAATAGAAAAATCTGTAAACGAATTATGCTCAAACAGCATTTATCATGTTCAAATTGAACTCCTTAAATTAAAATTATTGATAAATATAGCTGTGCTTGTATTATGGCATTATAAGTCATTACTTTACAATGGAAGCACGTACTTACTTAAATTAAATGTCAGCTCTTCAACTCGTCTTTTTGCAGTTGTTGTTGTGTTTGATGTCAAGTCTTTTTCACACTGCTCGATAACAATACCATTTTCATGAAGACACGCACAATTTAATAAGCCCCCATGGCTTGTTTTTTAACTAATAATTGATCGTAATGCAAACAATATGTAGTTTGTGATTGAAAAGTACGTTTTTATTAAAAGAAGTCATTATCAAGTGTTTGCTGGATAGCTGTTGGAAATTCGCTTATTTTTACTTTACACCTTCCGTATCATTCAACTTTGTATGTTGCTTGCAAAGAAATGTTTCGTCATTTTATTTTCATATTTAATTTCTTTAATTGTAGTTTTCCTTGTAATTTAGTTTTACTTTGTTTTTGAGTTTGCGTTTTTGGCATAAGTCAACGAACGTTTGACGAAAAAATCTATTTTCTGTATGTGGATTTCTGCGTCACAACCGTTACTATACATTTGAAAAAACAGTAATTTGTTTTATTTAGGTGACAGATATTATCAGCTGATATGTAACTTCAGGGTACGAGTCGTCTATCTACTATCAGTCTCTTTGCGGCATAATCACTATAAATTCATATACCGATTACGTTTTTTTCCACAAAATATTCCAGTTTTTACTCATTACATCTGGCAACTATGAAACAACTCCCCACAATTCACTCTTAAACACAGATACGTTAGTAAACACACACACCGAAATAATAATTTGTTTTGTTTTTGTACACAAATACCGGTCGGTTTACACAAGAAAAAAACAACCACAATAAAACAATGCATATTTTTATATAAAATTTAGATGTGTTTGAGTGTGTTTATTGCGTTTGAATTGTTGTTTTTTATTTCCTCTTCTTTTTTTTTCTATGTTTTTTTCTGTTTGAGATTTGTTTTTGGGTAGATAATCAACAACAAAAGGCAGACAATAAGAAAAAGATTTTAGTTTAACTTCAGCATGCTACATGACCAATTGTGTAACTATTGAATAAATGGTAACAATTGTTTAATTATCGAACAACATTAAAATTAAACGTGAAAAAATAAATCTTAAAAAAACAAGTGTTTGTGTTAAGAAATTGAAAAAAATAAATACAAAATTAAACACAACAATAAAACATATTGAAAAAAATTAAAAAATATCCTTGATATTGTTTGAAACAGCTTCCTTTAAGAGTACAAAATTCAAGAGTTTGTGTAGAGTTTGGTTTCGTGTAGAATTTCTTATACAAAAATTGTTTGTATCCTCGAAAATCTCTCATAACAAAGATTCATGCGCAATTTATTCTTAATGTGAGTAAAGCATTTACATATTTTGTTGAAATATTTTGTGAAATAAAAAATAATTGCTAAATTATGGACCTGTGTTAGAAGAATGTGTGCTAAATTAAGGAAAATTTAAAATGGTCAAAAAAGAATACATACATACATAGTATATTCTTCTAACAGGGGGAGAATAACTCTTTAATAAAAAATATGTATATAAACATTAATTTAAAAAAAATCTATTACATTTTATTGAAAATTTTAGCATTTAAACTCTTAACTAAACGCTTGATAAATAAACATAAAAAAGTTAATGGAAATTATGTATTAGGAATTGTTTAAAAACGTTTTACGTTCAATAGAATTTTAAATTTTTACTTTAATTTGTTACCAACTCGCATTGGCTCTTATTGTTAGTGGATGTTATTCTTGATAAGTTTTCTTCTTGGATGGTTTCTGCGAGCACTGCTTTGCGTTCCAATGAGTCATAATAGAAGCATCTTAAAATTGTAATTGGACTTTCATTGTTAACAATGAAGTAAAGTTGGCACGCGAGTGAATAAACAGTTTTTCGTTTTAATATCACTTATTTAAAAGATACCTGCTTACAAATTTATAAATAATAATCTATTATATTTTAAAAACTCGGCGTGATTTTTTTCTTCAATGATAAATTTTAGAATTGTGTGCGAGATTTCTCTAATTTCGATGAATGCTGGAATATTCGGTATTTTATTAGTGAACAATTTAAGTGCCATTTATTTTTAACCCTCGACCAAAACAGATAACTGTAATAGTATTTCGAGAAAATCGGTCCAGCCTTCAAAATTTCGAATTGAAGAAAATGAATTTGTGTATCAAATAATTCTCTTCCGACACACATACATATATTTCAGAAAAAACTAAAGCAGTTAATTTGGATTTTTTTTAATTTAGCTTTATTTCAAAATCATTTGAAAAGCTTGATTTTGATAACTTTTTTTGCGAATAGATATATAAAAATAAGAAGCCGTAGAAACTTCTTAGATTATAGAGTACATACTCGCATCTTATTAATTTTTCAGGGTTGTAGTTATGAAAATACAACCCTGAAAAATTAATAAAAAATTGTTATTGAATGAAAAATGTATCAGCCCAAACACAATTCAATCTAAAAGTACAAGTTTGCACCCATTAAAAGCATCTTGTAAAAGTATCGAGTAGCCGAATAAAAGTTATTGAGTAGTATTGGGTGATTAAGTGTAGCCGAGTTACCCAATAACTTATAATCTATTTCAATGGGATAATCAAGAATTCGATTTCTTGAAAGCTTAAGTCCTCTTCTTTGGCTTTAGTTTGTATAGATCATATTGTAATCGGGTCAGTAACAAATAATAATAATTTTTCGATGTGATTCTATTTGAATAAATATAAAAATTATATATGTAATCGGTCCATGCTATTCCGAAAAATTTTGGATCCATGTAAATAGAACTCCAAATAAATGATATTAAAATCAAGGCAAATCAACTTTCATGTTTACTGGAGTATTTGAAAGGTTAAACGTTAATCGTTTATCGGATAACCTATTAACTACTGTCCGATTAACTGTGCGATTAAATCGCTTAAACAACTTAAACAAATTAAACAAAATGTCATATTTTTTCAGTATTTTAACATATTTTTTTATTTTTTTCTAACGGCGTGAACCACTTGAAAAAAATAAAACAGGACTCAAATGGCATGAAGGAAGAGGTTTAGAGAAAATAGCAAAAAGGACTGAAAAACTTTATATTCTGTATTATGAATTGAGAGTCAAGTTTTATTAAAACTAATGGAAAAATAGCTTAAAACATAAACATTTGAATCAAATGATATTTCTAACTTATAAAGGGATTACTTGTATTTTTTATTAATATACTTATGGCTATAAAGTCTTCTCCTGCCTGAATTATTTTAAGGATTGTTTTGATATTTTTCTGATAATAGTCGCTTAACCGAATAATTCAAAATATCAAAAATCATCATACCGATTATTAACTGGATTTTTTCAAAATGATTTTTATAGACTTTAAATACTGGTGGAGTGGATTTGTGTTTTAGTTTTATTATTATTAATTTGTATATAAATTAATAATATTCAAAAGCTTATGATTATCACGCTGAAGTTGACTGTTAAGGACAAACTGGTTCCTATGTGCATTTCAGTGGTTGCTCAGGCTAGTAGTTCTTCAGAAAGCTAGAAATATATTTATGTTAAACACTAAAGATAAGCCTAATATACAATATCAAAGCTTAAACGTTGAATTAACTTCATTACTGTGAAACTTTAAACTTAATTTCAAAAACACAATAATTTATTGAAATAAGTGCCCCTTCTACAACAAAAAGTAACAAAATTAATAAGCATCATTAAATGACCTTTAGAAGAACTTTTATGCTCTACAGCACAATATTGATAACAATGATGCTGCTGCCACGCCACCACTTGTTCATAAAACAATCATTATAAAAAAAATGTACTCGTACATTAAAGAAAAAACTTAAAAATATTTATTAAGACTTTGTGATAAGAAAAGAAAACAATAGTAAATAAGGAGCTGTAAACAATATAAATAAACTTAAAGCATTTGCAAGTTTATAAACGAAAAACATTGATGATTTGTTGAATGGTTTGTTGAGGGAGAAGGGTTAATTAAACAATTACCAAAATTAATGTAAGGAACTTATTTAATTAACACTTCATTCTTTCTTTAAAAACGATTTTCAGAAAAAATAGACAGTTGGAAGAATTTATAACAATCAGATTTGCAGGGTTTAGCTACAAGTAGTTTTTAAAAGTGCTTGCAAACATCTGTTTACGTTCAAGGTTTAATTATAAGAGTTTTATTTAAAATTAATAAAATTGCACACATTTGTTCAATGTGATTACTTCCGAACTAATTGGTTTAAATTTCAATCCCAAATCATTTTTAGTCAAAAACACTAAGTGAGACAATATTTCAAAGGAACAAAGAAATATTTAACGTTAACATAAAAAAACGTTGTTTTTCGGAGTCCGATGCACTTCTATCATTGGTAATCATGTGTATTTCTACGTATTCGCCACATGTGGCTCTGTTGAATGTGATTTCGAATATCTATACAAAAATTAATACGAAAATTATCAGCTATTGTGGTAGGTAGTATTGATTGTTTTAAGCAAACTCAATTTTACCACGATCAATATTTTTTTAATTTTACCATCACTAAATTAACATTAAATTTACCCATTGTTACACGTTAACTTTACTTCGTGCACCATTTCTCTCTACTCTTTGTTATTACTTAAGACAAACTTTCTTGATCTGATTAATACTTAAGTAGGTTTTTTTTCACAACCTAGTTTTTTTACTAGTGATCTGTAATGATTTCCGATTTTTTTAAGAAGTAAAAAAATAGTTGGAGTTACCAATTGAAGTGCTAACTGATTTAACATGTAAAGACTCCTGGAGAAATTAATGAAATAATTAGACTCGTCGTGGAACTTTTGAAAATAGGAGTGACATGATCAGCTATGAATCGTAAGATTAACGATTAAAAATGTTACTATATAAACAATTCGAAAGAAAAGAGCTATTATTACAGCAACCGGTAATGAGCAAACACTTTCAGACTTGAGGGCTATTACTGAGTACCTAAATAATCTCAATTCAACCCTTGAACACAATCTCCATGTAAAAATGACTGGTCTCCTTTATAGAAATTATTAATATTAATCACGTGACAAGTCACGTGTTAATCGCATTCATCATAGAAAAAGACCATTAGACCATTGTCAGAAAATAGACCGCACTGAATGTTTTATGAGAATCGCGTCGTCGGTCAATAGATTACAGTACCAAATAAATAGCATTGTTGGTTAATTAAGTATTTCTCCCACAACCTTCATTTAATACAATGGAAAAATGCTAACAAAAAGATAATTTCATTAAAGTGCTTTAGAAGTGCAGAACTCTACATAACAAAACCAAACACATTCAGGTATCTTCTACAAAAGTAGTGAAATTGAAATTTTAAAAATTAACTTTTCATTTTAGATGTTCTGGGAAAGTATAGTATATTTGTATTGAATATTGAAATTCAAATATAAAAGGTAGAATGTAGAACATACCGGTATATAAATGTAACAAAATTTTCTAAAGAGTAGAAAACTACAAACGGATACAATAAATGTTCATGATACTATCAAAAGTTAGGTTAGGTTAATGGTGCCCTTACCAATCAAGTTGTCGCTCACTTGGGTCCGTCAGGTCGGTCCCATTGTGATACCCTTATTCCCTTGCAAAGGCGGATAGTTTTATTAGCCTAATTCCTGCCAGATTAGCAAGATCTGGCAATGTATCAGAGCTGAGTATCTTACGCCTTACTTTTACTAGCGCAGGGCATTGGCATAGAAGACGAAGCATAGTTTCCTATTTCATTCGTTGTAACTAATAGCCATTTTTCTAGCATGTGTCCCTATATTCCAGCGCCCAGCTAGCATTGCTAATAATAGTCGCATCCGACCTTCCCAGAACCAGAGTAGATTATGTGTCCTGCACAGGTCGGTTCCCCACCTGTGTTGAGCAAGTCGATTGGATTCGCGCTGAATCAATAACTTACATTGTGATAGAGGAACTCCAGTGAAGGAGCATATCATTGAGGCGTCCAATGTCCACCCCCTGTCTAGCAATACCATCCGCAATACAGTTACCAGGACAGTCAGCATGTCCTGGAGTCCAGACTAGTGCAATTCTCAAATGTGTGACCCTCTGTTCTCAAGCAGGAACAATTGTGTTAAATAGCGCACCAAAGTAAGGTTTTGATGTACAGTAATCAATGAAACTATGGATACTCCGATGTTGTCTAAGAATCCTGGCATGCCCATAGTCAGTTCTCGTCCACGGCAGGCAGCGTTGAATCTCATTGCCGAGAAGAGACCCAGTTGTCTGGCCAATATGTTTACCGGAAGCCAGTTCATCATAGTGAAGAGTGCTGTCGTCGGGGTGGATCTGAGCGCCCCTGTAATAAGGATTGCTGCTAGCCTAAATCCTTTTGCAAGTATTCTGCGATGAGAGTTTGTCTCTAGAGCATCCCTCCAAACTAATACACCATAAAATAGAATGGGCTTGACTACCGCATCAAAGTTCCAGTTGATACCCCTGGGGTTTATACCCCAGTTGTCACCAACCGCTCTTTTACACGTGTATATATCTACAAGTAGCTTTTCTGCTTAGGACTGGATATTTAGGTTTCACGATAGCTTGCTATCAAAGGTTATGCCCAGATATTTAGCGTACTTCAAGACTTCCAGAGTTGTACTGTTAAGTTTAGGTGGCACGAAGCTTTCGACCTTGTACGAGTACCTCCTAGTGAAAAGTGTCAATTCATTTTTTGCTGAATTGACACCAAGTCCGCAACTGACACTCCAGTTGCTGAGGCCGCAACTGTCGCGTCATCAGCGTAAGCTACAGTATAAACCATGTTACACTCAAGATTTAGTAGTAGTCAGGTTCCACAGAAGGGGTGACAGATCGCCTCCCTGGGGGTGCCACGATTGGCTGCCCATTTCCAATCGAGGGACGTATGAACCTTTTCGTTAGCAGATTTTTAAGAAACCGACAAATGTTAACGTCAAAGCCCAATGCCGAAATAGCCTCGATTTTCAAAAGTGCTACTAAAATAAAAAAATATATTCATTTTACATTTAAAATAAATTTTAATTAAAAAATAAAACAACTATCATCAGTATCGTCTTCACAGTCAACGTCATCATATTTATTTGTGCACAAAAGAATCCAAAATGTCAACAGAATAGAATAAAACATCAGTGCTCGTTCGCGTTCATTCAACCGTCCTTCTGACGGATGAATGTACTGGACTGTATGATGTACAAACGCTTGTCAAACATTTAGGTTTCATTTTCTTGTGTTGAACCTTTTGTTATTTTCTCATGTGTAATGAAGGCGAAAACCAAACAAAATGTTTAACTTAGAAATACTTTTCCTTTTGTTAAGAGAGAAAAGTTTTACAAGAAACACAACACTTTAATATTTGAACTCAAACATCTACTACACAGTTTACAGTATTTTAAAATATTTTGAGGAAAATGTAATATTTAACCGATTTCAGGACTTCCAAAAAATTTATTTGTATTTTTGCCTCAGAACTCCGTCATTTATAAACCATTTGGAAAATTTTAGTTTTTTATGAATGTGTTCATAAATTGATCCCATTTTGTTTGTTCAACTATTATTTACATTTTGAAGAGCCATATATTCTGCCCTGTAAGCTACTTCTATAAAATGCAATACGAGTGATTAATATGTCTAGGAACTGTACATGAAAGATTTCTACAAAAGTTGTCTAAACAGAATCCTCAATTACAAAAAACAGAACTCTATTATTATTCAATATAGAAGAAATTATCCACCCTGATGACAATAGTAGGCAACAAAATTTTCTATTGTAGCATATTTGATTGATCGCTATTGCCATATCGTAAATATGCAATGTGATATTTATTATTCCCACACATTAGCATAAAATTCACAATACGACTAGCAAATGCTAGAATAATACAGGTAGTAGCGAAGCGTTAACTAACTTTTTTTGGGCTCGCAGTTGTCAAAATTTGATTATGTATTACTAACACACACCCACACTACTAAAAAAGAACACTTTAACATTTGTCTCAAATGCAAAAAAGAAAAGGAAAAGAAACAAAATTCTTTATTAAAACAGAAAATGCAACCATTTTGCCACTTTTCTTTTGTGCTTTTTGACAGCTTCGAACCTAAAAGCAATGTTGTTGTAGCTTCGACGGTACCTGTATTATTCTACCATGGACTAACAGATTTCGTGTATTACTGACAACGCAGCACTCTCTCACAACAGTTTCTGGCAGCATTTGTTTTATAAATGAATAAAACTTGGAAAATAATAAATAAAACTGAAATGAGTTTGAAATTGACTTGGAAAAATGTCTGCTTCTTACTCAAGTTCAAGTTTTAGGGCCCTAATTATATAGAACCAAAAATCGTCAACAAAGTCTTGAAAACTGCGATGCCTACCGCGGCACTCACATGAATGCAATCGATTTCCATAATTAATGGGAATATATGTATGTAAATTATGATAAACCCATAATATAGCAAAATAAATTAAAGGTATTTAGTATTTTATATTGTGTTCAGTAACTTTATTATTCGAGATGTTCTTACAATTTAATTTAAAAAAAGTTTTGTATGTTGTGGGTTGAGCTAGTCTATCTACATGTTAAGGCGTATTACTAATAATTTCACTTGTTTAACACTTCTTGCTACATGTCGAATATTATTTGTTGTATTTTTTTCAAAGCCTTCTATACTTATACTTTTGTAATTTTTTAAATTCTCGTTTAGTTTTTTTAAAGTTGTTGCATAATTTTTACTTTTTATTGCCGCTCTTTTCTCTAGAAAATATTTTTTAATTGGTTGTTCTATATCTGTACTTTTGGACGTGGACGATGTAGTGTTCCAAATGTGTTTTATTTGACAATAATATATGAATCTTTAAAAATCTTGCATTAAAATAAAATTTTCTCACTTCTAACTCAAAATGTGTAATATTTTACACCACAAACAACTAATCCATACACACTCTTGGCTGTCACTTAACATTGTATTAAATTTTCTACAGATTTGTCCGTAACAGAACCGAACGAAAAAGTAACAAGAAGCCAGCCACTCATACAGTTTTTTAATTGAACAGAAACAAAATAGCTGGTTCGTAACAGAACAAATAGTACAAACTAATTCTGCCTTAAGAAGTTCGAAAATTTTCAAAAATATGATTTGATGATGATTTGGCGACGTAACCACCGAATAAATGAAAGTTATAGACAAAACTTTTTTTAAAAGAAATAAAGTTTAGACCATATTATAAAATTTTTAAAAATATACTTGTATTTGGAGCACCTGGTAGTATGTGGTCATATATGAGTAAACTGTTCTCAAAAAATTTCCATTCAAGAACTGGTAATATCTTCTACACAAAAATATATTTTTCAGATTTTAGCAAAGTTTCAGAGTTGTAGCGATGCTAGATTTATCCCTTTTTCTTGTCTTTTAGATTCGAAATTTACGTTTTAGCTTCGTGGCTTTTTTAGCTTTTTTTATTTTAAATTTAGCCTCGAAACAGCAAAGTTTTTATTTTCTGCTGGAGTGGACTCATAAAATCATCTTGAAACATTAAAAAATTAATTAATTTACTGATTGAAATCCAATGGCGAAAGCTTCTAAGTTAGAAATGGACAAATGTCGAGTCAACAGTGATTTCTGGGTGAAGGTGTGACAATTTAAAAATGAGTTGCACGAAAATTCATTTATTGATTTGGTTAATCTAGCATTTCGCTATCTTCTAATAAGAGTTTTCATTTTTATATGTAACAAAAAATTAATTTTAAAGAGGGGGGTAATGGAAAATAATATTAGGCAAATGACCGCCATGACTGCGCTTGCAGAATCTTATTCTCTTCATTAAATTTTGTATAACCAATTCGCTTCACGAATCCAAAATGATGTATTGAATCGGCTGTGGGCCATTGGCTCATAAACAAAGTCTAAAGGTTAAAATTACAAGATTTCGGTGGATAATTGAGATAGCCTCTTCGAGAAAACGTAGTCCACATCAATATCTTCATTCAAAATACTTTTTAGTCTCGTTTGTGGAATGCCTAATTCCAAAGATCGACGAGAAATGGACCAACCTGAGATTTCCCCAACACTATGAGCTACAACATCAACATTCTCAGTTGAGCAACGCAAACGAGATAAATTTTTCATATCACTGACTTGTTCCAACTGCACAAATTTTTCCACCAGTTTAAAAATTTCTCGTTGAAAAGGTGCTTCACGACGACGCAAAAATGCTTTAAGGCCCCGTTAGCCGAACGTTGCTGTAGCCGTACCGTAGCGTACCGTACTGTTAGCACGTTGGTCCACTTAAAGATAATTTAAAAACGTACGTTTGTTTTCTATTGTTTATTTTATTGCCAGGAAAAAAGAACAGCTGTTTACAACACAGTGATGGGTATTAAAAATCAATCAATTGGTGACTTGTGCAGAAAAAGTACCTAAGATATTTAAATGACATCAGAACTTTATTTTGTGTAGGTATGTATGTATATATGTATATATAGTATAGTAGGTATGTATGTATATATAGTTTGCTTTTTATTAAGCTCTCTCCTGGAAAATTAAAAAAAAATATGTATGCCGTTTTGCATTTTATATGACGATATGTATGTACATATATATGCAGATATACATTTATTTAAGTTGTTTTGCCAAAAGTAAACAAATATTATTATCAAATAGTACCAAAAAATAAGAGCGGAAATACCCCCTTAACTTGTACCAAAGAAACAGCCCATCACTGGCTTACAAATGTCACGTAACAACGTTAGGAATTTCTATTTTATACAGATTGGTACGTTGCAACTACGGTACATTTAAATTCGGTAAGCTTTTGTATTGCTTTTCCCATAACATAGACGAACAGCTGATACAGTACGGTACGGGTGCGCTCCGCTAATTCTGCCTTTAGTCTTGCGAACTGCGACCGCAAAATTTTCATCATATGTTTAGTGAACTTTAATAATTTTAAGTGTTTCATGACAACTGTTAAAACGGCGGGCTACTGAAAATGAAACGTCTTAATAGACCACCCCGTGGTATTTATTACCTTTAAGTAACGCTGAAGCTTAAAGAGTTTTTTAATGCCATGGAAATAATTAAAATAGAATTCAAATGCTTGATTCTTTATTATACATTCAATTCTCTTTAAAAAGGTTCCAGAAATGTCGTGATTCAGTAATTTCCGGGGATTTAAGAAAGTTATTAGACGATCTCATAAATAATAAATGCACATAAAAGTATAAAATATATTAAATATATATATTTTTTAACTTTTTTTTGTTTTAAAACATATGCTACTTGAATACAATAATTCCGAATCATGACTAAATACAAATATTCTGTTATGATTTCGATCCAATATTGAATTGAAGTTAAAAGATATATCAGATATAACATAAATATTGAGTTATATGGATTTAAAAATAAGTAGACTTATATTCGTTTTTTTTATGTACTTGAAGTGCATGTTTTTTTTGGAATAACTTTTAACATGTTTTCTGCACTTTTTATTAATAATAAATATAACGTTGAATTATGAATACAAATTTTTTAGCCTTTTTTTAGCTTTTATTTTTGGGCTATTTAGCCTTTTTTGGCCTTTTTAAGAAGCCGACTTACCCTGTCTTCCGCGAGCGCCTGGCAACACTGACCATAAGACAGAACAAATATTTTTGAGCTTTTTTGGTGACTCTTTTCAACAAACATTGCTTGTGGTAACTGACGCAATGATCAATCCTTAAAAAGCCCTGTAACACTACATGGGGATCTTGGTTAAAGGCTGTTATACGAGTACATATATTATTGCTACAACTTTTTTGAAATGAGCAGCGTTTTAAATGAGATTTATGACGATATATTTCAGAATTCATCGGAAAAAACTGATTTAGCATACATTAAAGATTTTAATTGCATTTGCCACAGTATAATCATTGACTAAGATTAAAAATAACATATACAGTAACGGCGACTGATGTTGAACGTACATTTTCAATATATTTTTTTGTGCGTTTTGTACGACAATTGAAGATCCTTTCAATTTGAAAACTTGAAAAAACATATGATTATATTTTGTAATAAACATTTGTTTAAATAAAATTGATTAAAAATTAGTAGTCTGTGTTTTTTCGGGTGCATATTTTTGTGCATATTTTAAAGATAATTTTTTTTTTAATTCGGCATGCATATTTTAATAATTTTTGTGCATATTTAAACTTGCCCTAATTATTAGCTTTGTTGTTTCAAATCTTTCGCCGAGTTTTGTATGTATGTCTGTACCGCCACCCCACCTCTCTCATATTTTACCACATAAATATTTTCTAAACCTCACAAAAAAAGAGGTTGTAGCTTTTCGATATCTTATTGCTGATGATCTCCATATATCACTATGTATGTCATAGCTAATGTACATGTGACTAACCCATTTTTTTCTCGAGAAACGAAGAAACGTGCGTGGTAGAATGTACTGTTCGGTTGAAATTTCCAAAGCTTTGTAGCTGCCCGAAAAAATTAACATCCTTTCGTTAGCTTTCGGTCCTTTTAAATAGTGCGCTAATTGTGTGTCTTTGGATTTCTTTCTCTATTCAAAAATCTCATTTTGAAATTTTTCATGTTTTAGGTCACGTTTTATGTAATTTCATAAGTTTTTTGGTGACGATAAATTAGTCCGTCATCATCCGTTCCAAAATATAGTGCTTATATGTTTAGAACATTTATAAGATTTCATAATCTAGCAAGTGGGCGGAGTATTTAAAAACCAGAACCGAAGATCGCTTTGCAAGTTTACCTGTTTTTTCACAGAAATGAAATTTAAAGTTTTTTTTTTCATTTTTTGCTTAAAAGGATTCGATGTAATAATATGACAGGTGGGAAAAGTAGAATAAGTAGAGGAAGCTTCGTTCATAACTAAATTAGCTTGATGAAAGAAGAGATATATGTATATAATTTTTATAAATCGCGTATTCTTTAAATAGTAATGATGTTTAAATAAAATCTGTCCAAGCGGATGAATCAGCTACTGATAGTGATCATTAAAAAAACATTAAACCAAATACATATCGAGATATAAAATGAAAAAAAGCATGCAAAAATTTTTTTTTTAATTTGGAGAAGGCAAAACTTTATCGAATTTTTCTAATGATAGTAGTTTAGCGATTTAATTTTCATATACAATTTCGCATTTATTTAGAGTAAAAGCTTCAAAGATCGTATGAGCAATAAGTACTGATATGACTACTAGTATTCTTTTAATTTTTTGCTCTGCAGCATGTTTTTCTTTTAATCTTACGATATACACATTTAATTCGAAAAGCGTTTTCTAAGATACTTCAGATGTGTGGCTAAATGGCCTTCAGAATTTAACAAAGGAAAAATAATTATTATTTATACTTTATGGAGGTTAAGTCTGCAAAAAATCTGAAAACATTCACGGAATCAATACTTATGTAGAGTTTTCTTCTCCAAAACATATAATGGAAGATTTGTACCGTTAAAAATTGCTAAAACTAAACAAGAAAATCTGCCTATAAATCGCTTAAATATGGCCAAAGATCAATTATTACCTTTTGTTAATCAATATGAATTCATTCCCCGGTAGACTACTTGGCAATGCTCAAGTCTATGGGATGGGGTTCGCTGATTTAATTCTTGCCAAATGTTATATTCCACTACTACGAATTAAAAGCAACTCGATTTGTGAAAAACATAAAACATTCTGTCTTATTACGGATGTCGAATTTTCGTCTACGACTTGGACTGTGTGTATTAGAGTAAAAAAATTGTATGGTTCTTTAATCTAATACAACTTGTCGAAGCCAAAGGTGAAATTTCTAAAATTCTATATACTTTTTTTAATGCGTGGTTATATACTGTTTAGCTTCAGTTTTTGGTTAACATTTTTATTCTTACAAAAAACTGTAATTAGTTTTTACTGCTCTCCTAGCAAAGTAGTACAAAAATAATACGATTTAATTACAAAACTAAAAAAATAGAAAATTATTATGATAAAATTAAATATTTATACTCGTGTTTAATTTTAATCATCGTATAATCGTTTGCTGGCGTACTAATTAAATGATATTTTCCCGAATTTAATTATCGCATACAGCAACAAAAATGCTTATGTAACATAATATCTACTTAAAAATTACGAGGGTTGTTGTTTATGTTGTAAGCATTGGCTACTTTGGTAACTATTAGTAGGCGACAGCATTTTGTATAGACGTAAGGTGTAATAAGAAACTCGTACACGCAAACATTAAAGTATGTCTATAACAGTTGGTCCATTTAAATACAAATAGTTTAGTTTATTTTCATTTGGTTTCTTTCCTTCCTAATTTTTCCTGCTTCTAATTCGAACATTTGATGTTTTTTATTCGTTTTCTTGTACATGTTGCATCTACAATGTACAATTTGTAAATGTTGTTGCCTTTGGTCTGCTGCTGCATCATTGCCTTTAAACTGAGATGCAGATAATCATGAAATAAACATAATTGTGTATGTACGTATGCATGTGTGCATCGTTTTTGGTTTAAGTTTCATTTTACAAGACTGTGCATTTCTTTTTCTGTTATTTAGTAAATAATTGTATGAATAAAATTTGTCTGCATTGTAAAAAAAATATGATCTTGCAAACCGCAGCTAAACAATTCCTGTTAAATATAGAAAATATTTCATAATTACATTTTTTACTTTTTTCTAACTTGTTCAATTAAATGTAATATTAACACAAATGCAAAAAAAATTCTAAATTTTTTCATTTTTGTCTTAATTTTTCCTTTTTTTTACGATTTTTATGTCCATAAAGAAGATACTTTAATATTTTATAATTTGATTATTTTTCGAAATAAATTGGTTGTTATTCAAAAGTGGGTATTATTAGGTTAAAGTTAGTTAAATTTATAGTCAGAAAGAATTGAACATGAGACAATATTTCAAAGCAATTAGGGAAAAACGAACTTTCACGGCAGAACAAAAATATGGTGTTTTATTTGGATACCGCTACACCTGCAGCATCAGCGTTCATGTGGATTTTCATGTATTCGCCACTTTTCAGGTGGGTCCGTAATTATGATCGGCAAATAAATACAAGAATTATGCATCTGTGCCGAAAGCAATATCAATTGTTTTTAGCAAATACAACCTCACCACGATGGATATTTAAATTGTACCATCACTAAATTAACGTTAACTTTGGCTTTACATTCATGTATCATTTTTCTTTCTACTCCTTGGTTTTACTTAAGACAAACTTATTTGTTTTGATTAATGATTAAGTACGTTTGCTTTTCGATACCTAATTATATTTTTTATATTATTTATTATATTGACAAAGTACAGTACATATTTCAAGGCTCAAAAAATTTGTCATATTAGTTTATTTTAATGTGTTTATTTTTCGAAATAGTCCAGACTCGTAACAGGATTTGCTACAAAATATGTATAATAACTTCTTCGCTAGGATGTATCTCTCCCTGACAAGTCAGAAAGGCTTCGGAATTGTTTGTTTTAAAAAATACATATGTGTAAAATATATATTTAAAAAAATATATTTAAGGAGTAGGGAATTATAAATAGACTCAAAAGAGTTTTTATTTTGAAATCGATTTAATATTCATACTAAGAAAAAGATATAGAAGAAAAATTGCTCATTTTTTATATAAAAATACTTTATTCATAGACAATAATAATTTAAAAACAAAACTAAATTAAATGTATAAGAAAACTGAACATAAAATCAATTTAAATATGTACGTGGTATTAAATACGAAAAATATATACAGTATTTCCCCATTTTACGACGGCTCGCTTTACGGAATTTTGAAGTTACGAACCCCATAAATAAATAATAAACTTCTTTATAGGAATACGAAATTTCGAAGTTACGAACTTTATTATTATTTAATTATAAAATTCGTAATACTAATGAACGTGTGCAAGTCGTGGTGAAATTACCACAAGGTGGCAGCTGGTCAGAAATTTACTTATTTTTGTTATATTGTTGTACAACAACACCAAGTGCAAGTTGTCTATTGTACAGTTTTAATTTAATTTTGTATTGTTTAAATTAAGTCAAATAAATTTTTTTGGAGGTATATCAGTAAAGTCTATTATTGTGTCGAAATAAATTTTGCTATAAAAATCCCAGGTAAACGTACAGAAACTACGGTCAAAAGCGTTTTTTCTTATCCAGGAAGATATCGATATATTTTCGGAAAATGATCCTTCTGCAGAAAGAAGTCTTAAGGTTTCCGGAGAAATAGAAAACGCAATTCTTTGTTATAGACAGTTATACAAAGAAATGTGCAAAGCAAACCTCATGCTGCGTTTCTTATTTTTCTCAAAAAAGTGATGCAGCTCCTAATATTCAAGAATCTGTAGAATCTATGTATTTCCGATGCCAGTTTAGATGAAGGTCATCTACTAGCTTAGGCGGGGGCTCATACAACACAGCAGAATAGATATAACATTCATAATAATATATATACAGTTTGTCAATAATGAGTTTTCAGATTGAAAATAAACACGGTTTAGTTACATTAGTAGCAATTAAATTATACTTTTTGTTCAAAAAAATATATTTTATTTATGTATATCATGAATTTATAGATATTTAAAGAGGTCATGCTGAAAAAAAAACTAATAATCAGTTTCAAATAAGAAATAAATACAACAAAAAACAAATTTATACTTCATTTCACATTGTCAAGAAACTCTTTGCACAAAAATTTTCTTTCTAATTTCGTTTTGGGGAAAACATTAAAAACTTTGTTTTGAGAATATTTTATATTTGGTATGGAAAAATTTGCGTCTACCACACACTGTAGACGATTTTTCATTGATCCTATTAACTTCTTTAAGTCATAATTAGTTCGCATTTCCCGCCACTCTTCTAATACTGCTATTTTAAGCGATGTTATATTTTTTGCTGGCGTTTTGCTGGAATTAACCCATAGATTCTCAATAGCATTGAGCTCGGGACCTTGAGCGGGTATATCGATGACATGTCCACAGTTACATAGCAGCATAATCCGTACTATTTGGGAATTATGCTTTGGATCATTATCTTGATAAAATTGTGGCTTATTGTCTGTAATGAATCCAAATTTCTGTGCACTACTAAGTAAATGAGTCTATAAAATGTTGAAATATTGATGCGCGTCCATCCTTGAGTACATAAAAGCAAGATTACCCGCTCCTTGACTTGATATACACATCCGGATCATTATGGACATTTCTCCAAATTTTACAGTTGGGATGATGTTTTGTTGTCTTAGAGATATTAAAGGCAGTCGCCACACCCTAGATGGTCCATCGTTGTAGTACAACGTCATCTTCGTTTCATCACAAAAAATAACATTGTCCCAATTGTCATTCAGGTGTAAAACGTTCAGAGTAGCGACGGAAAATCGCTTCTCTACTTTTGCTGCTGACAGTAGTGGTTTCTTTCTTGTTGCTCTTGATGAGTATTTAAGGTATGACGCACTGTTTCCTGGCAAAGAATAACATCAAGTTCTTCCTTTAGCTCGGCCGCAAGCCACTTTTTTAACCACTTTACTTGTTATTAATAAATAAAATATATTTTTTTGAACAAAAAGTATAATTTAAATGCTACTTGTTTATTTTCAATGTGAAAACTCATTATTGACAGACTGTATATTATATATATATATATTATATATATATATATATATAT
Organism: Gymnocheta viridis; assembly: GCA_956483585.1. Classification (NCBI taxonomy): domain Eukaryota; kingdom Metazoa; phylum Arthropoda; class Insecta; order Diptera; family Tachinidae; genus Gymnocheta; species Gymnocheta viridis. Next base: position 67,856,342 of record OY101442.1, on the reverse strand, counting down.
ATATATATATATATATATATATATATATATATATATATATATATATATATATATATATATATATATATATGTGTGTGTGTGTGTGTATATATACAATAAATAATTTTTTAATATACATATTATGTTATGTTATTATTTTAAATTTAAATTTTCTCTTTTTTATGTAAAATTAGATTTTTTAATATATTGAAACGATTAATTTTGGCTCAAGTTCAATCCCGAATTTACCCATTTATTTATTCTAATTTTTTTTATTTTAATTGATTTGACATGTGAAAATGAATAAGTTTGTACTTTTCGTATCCTAATTTGTTAAATAATACGGTTAAATAGTTGATATTCCTGATCACTAGTATCCACCGTCAAAAGTGGTAAAATTGAACAAAGAACGCTGATGAGATGGTGTAGCGACCTCGAAATCAGTACTGATCCGTTCTGCTAGTATGATGAATAATAAAAATTGTTCTATATATAGTACTCTCTTAATAAAAAATAATAATGAATTTATCCAAAAAATTTTCTAATAAAAATTAAAAATAAAAAAAATTAGAATAAATAAATGGGTAAATTCGGGATTGAACTTGAGCCAAAATTAATCGTTTCAATATATAAAAATATTAATAAAAGTTCGACTAATTACTTATAAACATTAATTTTAGATATTTTATTGAATGTAGTATGTATGTAATTTATTTTTAAAACGAATAAATTTCTTTTCATATCACGTTGTTATAAATGATTGTACAAAAAGGATTTCGCATAACGAACATTTCGGTTACACATATACATATCTATGTATTTTTAATACTAACTTATTTTCTCCCTCTGGAACGCATCTACATACATATATATTCTCAGTAGAATGGCATACTAATATTGAGGCCGCTATACGAATATTCGATATATGTACGTCTACTTTCATACAACGTATCCTATTCGTAAATCGGCGGATTACTGTACTTATAAAAATATTATGGTTTTAAATAAAATACGTGTCGTATTTTAAAATTTAGAAATATTTCTGAAATTGTTCGTTATAACCGACTAACATGTTGTAAAAAAGTTCTTGGTTTATGTGATGACGGCTTAGTCTACTTTTTCGCTGAGTTATTATTAAACCGGCTTTTGGAAATTAACGTTTGAACGGCACTGATGTTGCAAGGATGCCTTTGGGCTTGCTATTTCATAGACGTCGGGATAAGCTGCTGTATGCCTACAATATTGTTGTGTTTTTCCCAAAGCAGTTTTTTCAAACACGGGTCCAAAATAGTTGTAGCTTTTTTCGATGTTTGATTGATATTTGAATTATTTAAAAATAAATCGATCTTATTCAGTATAAAATAGCAGACATAAAGTCCGTTGCAAAAAAATTCGTCTTTTATGGCACAAAATCAATTTTCGATTAAAAGTTAACTCGCTTTAACTTTCATTCCCTATTGAGGAGCTACATAAAAAAGCGCAATGATTCCACTTTAAAAATTTTTTATACACAAAATAAAAAATAAAACAATATATAAAATAAAAATAAATTAGATTCATATTGAATAAAATTTGTTTGTTGTGTTTTTTTTTCAAGCCTACTATTGCAATTTTTGTAATTCTGGTTTGACTTTTGAAAGTTGTTGTATAAGATAAGAGGTTTGAAGCTTTTCAAGAATATGGATGAACGTCTAATGATGATTCAGCACAAGCACCAATAAAATACATGTATATAGACGCTTAACTACGTAATTCAAAAAAATAAAAACAAAGGCAAATATGAAAAAACTAAACAAATAAATTTTTATGTAGAGCAAAATATTTCCAAAATGTTAATGAAAAAAATCCAAAAAAAAGTCGCTCATTCAAATACCGGCACGCACATGCTATAGAAGAAGACAGAATTTCTATTCTATTTCCATTAATAGACCAATTTAATAAATAACATTTAAAAATAAATCTTCCCAAGTGAATGGGCAACGGGAATGTAGGTTCTATTTTTGTCAAACATTTTTATTTAAAAAATATTTTATTGGGAGAAAGAATTATTTGATCTGATAAATCTTCATACGTTTTATGGTTTTTAAAGATTTAGGTCTATAAATTTATTTTGTATGCGTATTTATGTATCCACTATGTACGTTTATCTAGATATCTACATACTTATTCAGATTAATTATTAATATATTTTTTCTTGCCTTCAATGTGAAGCCAAAGTCATAATATCGTAATGCATATAATTTTTCTTTCTGAAATTCAAATTAAAACGAAATTGATTAAATTTATATATATTTAAACTCAAAATGATTATAGAGACTTTTACATCAAAAACTAGTTCAACTTGGGATGTTTTGACAGTTGATACAATATAAATTTATGTTGCTAAAAACAACAACAATAATAAATTATGTTAATCTGTCAAAAAAAAAAAACTAATTTAAATCGTGCAGTGTTTGAAAACGCATTAAAAAAATCATTACATATCATTTACATTTTTTAGCCATTTTTTTAGTAGAAGCACATTAATTCGTTCGTTTTTATTTACTAGTTCAAATTGAAAAAGTTTTTTTACTTCCTTCAAACTCATTAATAGATATTAAACTCTGACTTTTGGTTCATAAAAATTGAAAAAAATATTAGCTCCTTTGCTGCGTGTACCATCGTTTTTCGAAAAACTTTTTTAAACCAAATTAAACACACAAACAAAAATAAAACAAACAACCAAAAACATCCTAAAACAAACATTCTAAAACTTTAGCTTGTTCAGCTTAAACTTAAGCTTATGGCCAAAAGCTACTAACAACTGAAAAAGAAAACAAATTTAAAAAATCCACAACAAGAACAGCATTCAGTGTCTTAACTGAAAGTTAATAGAGAAATAAAAACTCGGTAAAAATAACAAGAACTTGAAAATAAAGAAACAATCGAACTACAAAACAAACAACATACAAAATTACTAGAATGCTTTAAAGTGGATCTGTGTGAGTGTAAGTTCACTTATGTATTTACATTTTTAAACATCCATACTACGTACGTACTCGTACATATGTGGCTTTAAACCCACTCACTCCTTGCTAGCTCGGTATTTTTGTGTTACTGTATAAACTTGATAGAAAACTGGTTTTGAAAATTCCCTCAAGTCACATATTTTATGCCATACTTACTAAACGAACAAACCTACAAATCTACGATAAGTAAACATACTGACAAGACTAACAACCAGATAAAGAGACAGACAAGCAAACAGCCATAAAAAAGACAGACCCCAGCAAACATCTGAGCAACCATTAAAAAAATCGCATAATATTTTCTTGCAATACAGAAAAGAAAATTAATTGATTCATTTAATCTCTAAAATGATTAAAGATTTTCTTATGGAAATAATTTTCTTGGTGTACAAACGATAAACTTGGTTAATCTAACAGCAACAGATAATGATTTCAGTCAAATTATATTACCCCCAATCCCGTTATGTGCAACTCAGCAATAAGCTTTCGTCAGTCATTAATAATATATTATAAAAAAAATTTGCATAATAATTCAACCATATTTCGCTCAAACGAAACACAAATATTTTTTTGTATTAATAAAAGTTACAATTGTCAGCAAATGTTAGCAAGAACTTGTCTAGCTTGATTAAGTTTATATTTCAAACATAAAAACAAAATAATAGTTTGTTTGTCACAGCCATAGTATACTTATTGCAGCAATATCAGAACTATGTCATTTATCTGCGTGCACTTTAGCAAATTGCATTCAGAAAACTCGGTGTTAGTTAAACAACAACCCATCATGAGACCCTTAAGATACTTATTAACGTGACAACATTCGCTACACAAATGAATGCAACCCCAAATTCTCACAAACAGGGATTATTTTTTGGGGCCCTACGCATGTTCGGTCTGCTCAAGTAATCAGTTCCGGACGGCATTAGTCATTCCAGCCGATCTTCAGCAAAATGCGCAAAAGAAAAGCTCGTACACCACACATTGGGATTTCAGATTTATACATAGAAGCCTGAAATTCGCAGTTTAGCATGTCTCTATCAATGGCAAGTCCTCAAGTCTTCATTAAGCGCGCTGGCCAGATTTGTTGAATAATCGAAGGAGTGGCGATAGAGTTTCCGATGTTTAATACTATGATTTATACCGATGACATCGCTGTGACAGACATTCTCTCATCATCTACAAAAATGAAGTTTGTCCTAAATGGCGGCGGTCATAAAAATTATATTGAGTATCTCTATCTTAATCAAAAGCAAATAATAGTTAACTGGTTTTCAGCTTATCCCGTTTTGTGTAAGGATAATAGCGGCCGAAAATCATTCCAAAATAGTTATCATGAAACGTAGTCAACCAATCTCGTATACTTCTTCCCAACTTTTGCCAACTCGGTCTTCATTATTATGGCCATCCTGAGAGATTTATATTGAGGCTGTGCACACTGTCAGATTAAATTGTTTTAGCGGGATTTAATAAAAAATAGTTAGTTTTTTGTGTTAAATAAATTTAAAATAATACAAAACAACCCTGGTATTTACAAAAACAAGTTTAAAGAAAATGTTGTAAAAAATAAAAATATAACGGTATCACAAAGTCAGATTTTTTATTTATATAAAAATTTGTAATAGTTCTGCTAAAAATAATCAATGTTTGGATACTTAGAATTTTGTTGTTTTTTGATATTTAAAAAAAATTCTTTTTGAATAATAGACTTCAATATATAAACTAGATAACAGTCTTATTACATTTTAAAATAAAGCCTACTCTACATTTATTTGAGAGCGATATGCAAGACATACATTTTAGATACGTTTTTTTTATATATATTTAAAATTTTCAATAGAAAATAAAATACTTTGTTCAGTTGTGTTCAGTGAAAGTTTTTTACTACACCATTTACCATCCTTTATATTTATAGAAACAAAAAAGAGGCTTTTAACGTCATCAGATCCTGTAATTTGAAATTTGCGTAAACCGCCTAAAGCTGAAAAATAAATTTTAACAACCGATGTTTTACCATTTTGAATGTAATGTAAAATAACGTAACTAACATAAAAATTTAATTTATCCTGTATGTTCTACATTCCACTTTGAAGTGGAATTCAATTGAACTTTCTTATATTTGAATTTCAATATTCAATGCAAATATATTCTTTTTTCCAGAACATAAAAAATTTAAAGTTTACTTTTCATATTTCAATTTCACTACTTTTGTAAAACATGCCTGTGTATATAAAAATTTAAAAAGTTATAAAATAAATAAGATATGAAACTTTCCTGTAATAAACATATGTACAATAGGGGTATAACAAAATTTTTGCCCTAGCACTACACGATAGTGAATATTGTGTTATTTACGAAAACAATTTGTTGGGTCGTTTGAAAATAAAAACCTTACACCCATTAAAGAGATTTTCTAAAATCCCTAAAAAAATTTAACAAAAAATGTTTAATATTTTAGTAATAAATGAAAAAAAAAGCTTTTTAATTATTAAAGGAAATAAATTTCAAATTTAATGTGTGTGTGTGAGTGTGAGTTTTTGGCTAAATGCAAAAGTACAAATACAAATAAAAAAATAATTTTCCAACTTTACCGCGTTTTGTGGGTGACCTTTTTTGAAAACCGCGAAAAATAATATAATTTTTTTAATAGTTTTCAATGGACTATTCGACTATGCTAAGGCCATTTTGATATTTGCAAAAAATGAGAATAAGTTATACCCCTAATATACCAGGGCTCTTACATACATATATAAAAATAAAATAGTTAATTTAAAGCCGAATAATACGCAAAACAAATAATCCGTAATGCAACATTAATCATATTCAATGAAGAATTGTGTAATAGTTTTGGCAGTGGACGTGGTAGTTGTCCAATTTCCCCCCAAATTTTTAGGAAAGTTACGCGTTAGTCTAGTCATACCTTGTACGAAAATGCAAGCTCAATTACTTACCGAGATAGTAATTTTGTACAGCTAGATTAGCTAAATCTTACACTGTGCTGTGGTTTGATTCAGAATAGTGGGAAATAATCAGTATACGTTTAATATAAACTATTGCTAACCAATAAGGAGGGCCTCCTAAAATTCTTACTTACAAAAGTCGTAGTATAAATCGATGGTATAACCACAAATAGATAAGAAAGCCAAACTACTAAAATTTTAGCACATTTGTGGCAGACGCAATGTAGAAACATGTACGCAATTATTTTAGATTACATCTTTGGCTGAGTTACGATCAGTAAGAAAAGTGTCAATTCTTTTAATTTCCTGCTTGCATGTGATAAAATTTCATGCATGCTGTAGTAAAGAAAAGAGCGAAAGGGGAAGGGAAAACACTCTAAGTAAAAAATGCTTTAAATATTTGATTTTCTTTCAGTCGTTTTTCTTCTTGCGGATTTTTTACTTTACTTTGAAGTTGTTGTTCAAAAAGTTGCAAGAATGTTAAATGTGTTAACTTGTTATAACTTGCCACGAATACCAAAGACACACATATGAGAGCACAAGCCAGAATAAAGTTTGACTTTGTTTCAGTCTTATCTCTATCATTGGCATTGAAATTTGCAAGATTTTGCTAGAGCAAAGACTTCAGAATTAAATTAAAACTAATATGCAGATGCATATAAGGAAATCAATTGATAATACAATAAAGATTGCAATTTATTTTTTTATGAAAGTATACATTTTGGAAATTTTTATTCCTCAGAGTAAACATTACACTGAAAATATATCATGGAACATTTTACGAAAATAAGAGAGAATAGAATATACGTAACTATCGTACATATTACGATAAATAAAAAGTATTCACATGTTTATAAGTAAACAAAAATAACAAAATATTTTCGTAATTTTTTTCTTTCTGAAAGATAAGATTTTAAAGATATCAAAATAAATTCTTATATTTTTATACTTTGAAATTTTTTCCAGGTGAAAGTACATAAGAAGAATTTTTGGCTGCTGAATATATAAGTTTTAAAAAGCTCAGTGGGAAGAGTATTTAATTTAAAGTCTAAAGATAGCGAGTTCGTACCTTAACTGGGATAGTTTTTAAAATTTTTATTTTTTCTACACTAGAATTTTGTGCATTTCGTATATTTTTCGTGGCGCAAAATTACTAAATATTTCGTAAAATTTTCGTCAGTTTTCGAATACATATTGCATGTTTCTTTGAGTGTATATGCTTAAATTTCTATTTGTACTTTTAATAGAACACAAATATGTACTTGAGATGCATTTTAGTGAGATAAGAAGCATCAAATTCTTGCCAATCGACATTTTCAATGTGTTTAGTCGTATCATAATGTTTTTTTTGCTGATTTAAAAACAAATAAATTTATGAAAATATTAAACACATGCATATTTTATTTCAAGATATTGTTTTAAATAGTTTGTTGTTTTCATGTTTGAATACCGTAGACAGTGTCCAGTGCAGTTGAGCCACAAAATTCAGATATTAAATCGGCTTGAATGTTTGAAATTAATCTAAAAACTACAAAATTTAAAAATTTTTTAAATATTTTAGTGTTGATAGCACTTTTTTAAAAGACCAATAAGATCAATTAAAATACATTGATTGATTTAATTAAAATATTTTTTACTGAATAAACAGTTAACTGTGGACAAATTTTTAAATACTTTTTCTGTATGGAATTACAATGAATATTGTCACCTCAAACCAAATCCATTTCAAAACATACTTGATCGTTTCACGCATTATTTTGGTAATTTAATTTTTCAACACTTTAAATTTATTATATAAATATGGCGTGCAACAACCAACTATTTTGTAACATAATACAAAATTATTATTATTAAGCAAAAAAATCATGTTGCACATGCGAGTACGAACGTTTCACATACTCCACATAATACTTTTTGCATTGTAATGTTCAAGTTTTAAAACAATAAAATTGTTTTGCAAACAAAAAATTAAAAAAAAATAAGAAATTCGCATCGACTTTTTGTTGCGACTGCTACTGCAGCATATTGTGTCTGTCGCTTATAGTGTTTGTTTGCTTGTTGGAGTTTGTTGTCTTAAACACATTACAAAAATGCAGCAACAACATTAAAAGTTTAAGTTAAATTTATGTGAGTTTTTAAAACTTAACATCATCACCAGCATCAGCATCGTCATCGTCCCAACCAAAATAGCAGCATCATCAGTTGTATTGCATCAGTGGCACAAAACTGTGGATGTCCGCTTGTAAATGTGTGAGATTGTGTCAAAGTTTGGGCATTCAATTTAATTCTCGCTTAATTAAAACCAACAGCAATACAATAGACAATACAAGTAGGAAATTAAAAAAAAACTGATTGCGATCGACTTAGTTGGAGTCTACATAAAAGAGTGGAAACAGCTCCAGTAAAAAACAGTTTCAGGACTTTTGTCGCACTTGTTTATTCCAATGCATTCTCAACTTACTTCTTATCCGAGAGGGAGGAGTACCTGGCACAAAATACGCCACGTAATTGGTTCCAAGGTGGTAGCAATTAGTTTTTATTCTGGATTTTTACATGGAAGAACCCTGTCAATTTTGCATTAAAGCCCTGCACAAGACAACATGTTGCTTAAATTATGTCGAGCATTGTTGTGCGAACTCAATCAAACATACTGTTATCCCATGTCATTACAAATTAGTCTCGTTTCATGTCATGTTGTGTTGGCATGACATGACATGACATAAATTTTTCTGTACGACTCTTTTAAGCAACATGTTGTATTGTGCAGGGTTTCATTTTCCATGCCGTTGTCAATTGTTGTTGCCGGGGGTCAATGACATAATTAAGATACGCGGTGACAGGTACAAGATTTAACTTTAATTTGCTCGTTGAGTTAAAGTTACTACCCGTGTATATTGATAATCTTTCTACATTATATATCATCGGAATAAACTATTTTACTCTCGATGTTTTTGAATTTTAGTCACAAAGAAGACCAGAGGTGACACGAAACGGCACGCTATTGTTGTTGTTTTGCTGACTCTGTCACACAGAAAGTAGTAAACAAAGAATTTTTCATGTTTTGTTGTGGTTTTGTACTCTTATTTATTTCTGGATCAATAAAAAAAGTTGTAGAAAAATATTAATTTAAGCAATGAAAATGCTAATGGTAACATGACATTAAAAATAATATAAAATAAGAATTATTTCATGATCTATAGAAGAAGTAAATTCCATTACAATTCATAATTTCTTACTTGCAAAATTCTTTAATTTTGTTTTGTTTATTTTCGCTTATTCCTACATTATATTGCTATCTCTTTTTAACAGAAAAGTAGAGGGGGAAAAAATCTGATTTGCACCAAATCATAACCTCAAAGTTTCATCTTTGGTCTACCCTGTGTTTTATTTGCGCAACTTTTAATTCACCCAAGAGAAAGACACATTTTTTCTCTGTCTTTCTCGTAGGTGAATTAAAAGTTGAGCAACAAAAATTGCCCTGTGTGAACCCCGTCTAAACAAAATTCTATTTATTTTTATTACACTTAATTGGTTGTCTTGTCGACGATTGTGTTGTCATGTGACAAAGACCGAAATCGCTCCGGATCTAGTAGGAATTCTATTGATTCTGTAGGACGGGTACGTTCTGGACAATTTTTTATGAGGTCCCATTTATTAAAAAAAAAACTATAAGGAAATCTTATTAGTTACGTGGAAACCACAAAAATAAAGAAACTCCTAAAAAACAAGGTAGAATAGTGTCCAAATCATAAAGCTTTCATTGGTTTTAGCCACTTCTGCCAACAACGAACCACTGAACTTATAATAACGCCCTTTTGTCAATGAAACACTAAATTGTTTTTTTTGCCCCATTTCGTACATCACATCTGGATTCAACAATTTGGAGAGATTTAATGTAGGGTGCCTTGATAAGATCTTAATTAGTATTTCAGACACATTATTGAGGTCATTTCTGGGTAAGCTTAAGTGTTTTTCATTCTGTTTATTTATTTTGTTATAATAAATGCGTTACTACACGCAATTAAGAAATGTGATGGTAGACTAAAAGAAAAAATCGTGTGATACCAGCTAAAAGACTAAAATAAATAACATTTAAGAAATTTATATACAACATGATATTGGCGCATATTATTTGGAATGTGTGTAAAACTGTTAGCGATAAGTAAGAAATGATTTCCATAATTGTCCTTTGTATTTAAAAATATTCTGCTTCTCTGACGAGTCATCCACTTGGGAAAGTTTTATTAAAATAATTGCTTACAATTAAGAAAGAATACGCGACTTGCAAAAAATCACAAACATTTCTTCTCTTATCAAGCATTCTTAGTTATGTACGAAGCGTCCTTTACTTATTAGATCTTTCCCTTTTTTCATTTTATAAATTAGTCTTTGACACAGGCAGTTACAAAAACTATTCATTTTTATACAAAACTTTAAACTTATGGTTTTTAGAATTTATAATCGCACTTTTACCCAAAAATATTTACAGTTGAAAAAAATTCAGCATATGTAGTAAAGCAAGAAAATATAAAACAACTGATTGATTATTGAGTTCTTGTTTCGACTATGATATTTTTAAAATTTTTCATTTGTTTTAATGAAGTTTTAATAAAATATCTCTAGTTGCTCTAAAAAATATTTGGGTAATTGGTGCTTTTTACGGGAATTGCTAAAATTTTAGTATTTTAAATTTTTATTCGCACTTTTTCCCAAAATTAATATTTTACTTACTGAATAAGTAAAAATTTACTGATTTAGTAAAATATTAATTTAGGGAAAAAGTGCGAATAAAAATTGAAAATACTAAAATTTTGGTAAAACTTGTCTGATGATCTGCATTAGCAACAGTGAAATGCGCAGAGGAATTAGCTTCACCCCACAATAATCAATTTCAATTTCTTTTTAAGAAAAAAATTCATATTTTACTGAATATATAAAACTTAATTTTAGCAATACCCATAAAAAGAAAGCACTTCTTAAAAATTAACAAAAAAACCCATCTCTCCAATTTTTCGAAAGAATAAAATATTTTTCTAAGAGAAAAAACCCGGTAAATGGGTTTTCTGTTCCGATTTTTTAATATTCTAACACATACGTACAATATTTTGTGACGAACATGATCTCGTTTTTTAATAACATTGAACAGTTTGACGCAAATTCAATGTACATGTACAGTACATGCCCAAATACTTTTACAAATTTTACATACGGATATTTTATATTTAAGTAGCTTTAAAAATGGTAATTCTGTTTTATTTCTTGTTTCTAGTGAAATATTTTTGTTTTATTTAAAGAAATTAAACTAAAGTTTATTTCTGTATTCAAAATTTTGAAATTAATAAGAATAAAATTTTTTATTCTTTATTCGTTTGAATATTCAATTAACAGTTATTCGTTTATGAGAACAAAAACAAAAAAAAACACTAGAGCTTTTATTCGAACAATTTAAAATTTGAATAATTCGATGACACTAGTAGATATGCAAACAAGTTCATATACTCGTACATTAGTGTGAATTGACTGCTGCATATCCTTTTTCAACTCACGGCTTTGTATCCTGCGGCAACAAAGGAAAACAACCGTTTTATTAAACTCACTTAGTGATGCCAGTAGAAATTTAACAAACTCCCTGCATGTCTCGAAAAATTCCCACTTTTCCATACTCACAAGAAAAAGTTCCCTACATTTTTCCCTAATCTATAATTTATACCGCCAGACAAAAAAATTAAATAATAAAAGAATAACATAAATTTGTAATTTTAACAACCCCCAATATCTGTCTTTGTACCATCCTAGTCCTCAAACAACTGTTCTAATTACAATTCTTCAAAAATTATTCAATTTTTAAGGGAAGTCTTTGTATTAACTTAAGACCTGTTGCACCATTTTTTATAATTTCGCATTCACTGCTAATATAGATTTCTTAAATTTTTAAAATAAGGATGTGGAGATCTTAGAAGGTTATCAAAATCTTAATTCTGGATTCTTAATAAAACTTCATCCAAGCTAAAAAAAATGTGACCCGGAATGGAAAGAATGAAATTTTTTTTTTGTTTCTAAGAGCGCATTCGAATATTTAAAATAGCTTAATAAATATTTTTAAAAAGTCTTTATTTATATATTAAACAAAAAAATTCCAAAATTTTCAAATTTTATTTTATTTTTCATACAAATTCTATTCTCAAGAAAATGGAATATTTTTTTGCCTTTTGTTGCCTCTATATACATATATTATCTACCATAAGATGTTTTCTGCCTGTATGAAATATCTCGCGTAATACTGCAACAAAATTTTAAAATTAGATTTTTATATGTATTAACACTTTTGTGGGGTGTTTTTCGCAATTACACAGCAATATAAAAGAAAGAACAACTAAGTTTAAAAATTCCCTACATATTCCTAGTCTTTTTCCCCTTCCCTTAAAATCTTCCAATTGATTTCCCAACCAAAAAGGGAAACTTCCATACTCTTGGCATCACTGAACTCACATAAAAATATAAATCTGTCAATCCTTTACAAGAAAATGTTTTCATGTACAAAACAATATTGCAACAATTTAATAATATAAACTGTTTTCTCCAACTTTATGAAAGAAAAACGTCTTAGAGGGCTTTTTAGGGCTTTTTTAAATGTCAACATTTTTGTTTTACAATAAAAAGATACGAGTATACATACATATGGCTATGTATGTATGTACTTATGTACGTAAATAAAGACGCTCAAAAAACTTTATAAAAGTGTTAAGTTTCATTATTAAAGTTTGTTGTAAAGTAAGTAAAGAGACAAAGTCTCAAACGCATTTTACCATTCTCAAGTAACTTAAATTGTACATACACATGCATACGCACGCACACATAAATTGTAATAAAGAATGTTCAATAAACTGGTATAATATTGTCGGTTCATTTAGCACGTTGTGAATGTGATAAAAAACAGAACTATTTTATTGAGGACTTCACAAAGAAGTCCTTATTAAGGCAGGAAGGTGCCTGTTCATTGATTGGATTGTTATATAACTGAAATCGCCTCATCTATAGTTAACATAATCTGAATGCCAGATTTGAGTGCGATTTCTATAAAAATCCGGTGTTTCAGTCATTTCCATTTATATAAAAGTTGTAGACAAGTGGAACGTCGGAATTTTGGAAACCTTACTTTAATAATTTTAATGGAATGAAGCTGAAAAAAACTTAGTTTTATGAAAAAGTCAACTGGTACCTATTCCATTTACATATTCTGTGTGAAAAAGCCTAAATTGCTGAATAGTCAGAAACTTTTGATGACTTGTAAGATGGAGTTCACCGTGTAATTGCACATCCAGACTTAGATCCACCTGCAATTGCCATCCATATGCACTATACCAACTAAATTTTAAATGTTATTTATATTAAAGCCTTTAAAATTTGCTCAATACTATGACAAAATGAATGTATTCGCTTTGGGAAACAACAAACACATTCGCACAAAAACTATTTCAAAAACTAATAAAAATTTAAAAATATGCAGAAAACTTTCAAATTTTTTTTTATAAAAATTGTTTAGAACAAAATGTTTTCAAATCCATGGAATTCTATGTATTGTAAACATGTAAATGTTTGAAAGCACAGTGGATATGTATCGAATGTAAGGATTCAGTAATAAAATAATTTATGTTTTAAGTAAGAATTAGATATTTATCATATAGTGATCTCTGTAAAAGTTGTTCAAGTGTTCAAGAAGAGTAAGTCAGCAGAACAACTCTAGTCCGAACATATTATTTTATCTCTCCTCCTGCGCCTGCTTGTAATAGTTTCCTGTTTAACTCTTGTACATATAAATAAAAAAAATTAAAATAAACTCTTAGAAAAAACAAACATAAGCTGCAAACTGCTTAAGCCTTATTGGCTTGTCTGCAAAAAGACCTAAAGTTTTTTATCAGGAATTGAACCTGCAACCTTGAGCGGCCCAAATGTGCCTGTGTTTAAGTTTTTTATTTTTATTTTTTCCTATTTTGCAACTAAATGTACTCGGGGTTGTTGAAAGAACACAAACGAAACCGGTGTTTTAAGAACGTTAAAGTTAAATTAAGTTAAGTGTTTCCGAGCATGCCTCCGCAATCTGGCAAAAAACAGTTCTGAGTTCTAAAAGAGACCACTTTATTTATACCTAGTTCACTGTGCTATATAATACCATTACACGCATTCACTGCTGTTTTTTAATATTGATACTCGTCGTATTGTGGTTGATTTGTTTTTCAGAGGCTTCATTGACATCAAAGATATTTTCAAATAACCAAACACATAAATTTTTGCTTTCATTATTATTTTTTCTATATTTTTTATGCAAATAAAAAAAAATTATTATTTTCTTATTCAGGTTTCTCTTCAATAAAACATAAAAAATAGAAGGAAAAATAAATAATAAATAAAAAATAATAAAATAAATCTATTACTACACTCTGATGGTTTTTTATTATTTGAAATATACATATTTCTAGCGCCTGTATTGTTTTGCCAATATAATAAATGTTTTATTTTCAGCAAAAAATATATTTTTGTTTTATACTTATTTTATTATTTTTTTTCGAGAAGCTTTGAAGAGTTTTCTATGATTTTCTGTTTGTTTTGGTTTTTTTTCTATGACAAGTATTTATTTTTTGTTTGAATTTAGTTCTTCTCTGTTCTATTTCATCTTTTTTGAGCTCAATTTCAAGTGGTTTTCAGTGAAAATCTATTGTAAACCATTCTATTGGAACATTTTCCGTTATTGTTTCTTTGCTGCAATAGTTGGAGCTTTCTCGGATAAAGGTCAAGTGTATTGATTTTGTGCGCTTTTCTGTTTAGCTGCACTTGTTTCAATTCAAGAGGATTCGATTCAACGAAAAAGTAAGTAAATCAATGTTTCAGTTTAAGCACAGCATTCAACTTGGAAAGCAATTAATTCAAATAGTAAAAAAATACGAGAATGTAATAAATACCGATAAACATTTTCAAAAAGGTATAGGTAAAATTACATTAAATTAAATTGTATGGCCGCTTAGGATACGAGTATTATGTCATAATGGTACGCTTGCTGCGACCCATAGGATCTTTTGTGCTTTATTTTTATTCACACGATGCAACAAGTGACGGCAATTATTCAATTAAGTGAGTGGGTCTAGTGAAGATCTTTGTTGCTATGGGCGCTAAATTAAGTCGGACTATAATTTGTAATTGAAAAATTTTCGAAACAGAACTCTGATCGTAGCACATTGTTGCAAGTACAACAAGATTTTATTTACTGTTACCATATTAGGGAAACAAGTTGCATAAATTTACTGCATTTCAAAACGCACACTTAATCAAAATTAAATATTGAGAATAACTTTTGTACCCTTTACTTCAAATATTATCTTTTATAATTTACTAAAATGAGTACATAATGGAAATTTTAATATAAAAAATAAATTTAAATACTTTGAATGCAGCAGTTGTTGTACAAGGAATCTAAAAATATTTATTTATGTTGAATAGGTATGCCAAAGATCAACAACTACAATATTGCGTAGCTACATTTTTGTGTTCAAATTTTTTAAACATGCTTTTTTACGTTGTATTTTCTTTGAAATAAACTTGAAAGTACTTCATATATTTATCAAATCCATATATGGCAAACTTGATTTTTATCCAACACAAACTAAATAAATATCAATAATAAATATAAAAAAGTATAATGAAGAATTGTAGTGCCTTTAGTGTACAAAATAAGAAGCTTCAAAACTACATATATGTAGTTCACAAATGCACTCTACAAATTCCACCATAAACAAATTTTATGAATATATGGTCGAGAAAATATTACAAGACGGTAGAGAGTTATTTAACTCCCATTCGAGACCTAATTAACTCTCGTGCTCATGTTAGCTCTTATACGAGATCTAGTTAGCTCTCGTTTAAACGTTATTTAACTCTTATACGTAATTTAGTTATCTCATGTTCGCGAATTATTTAACTCCAGCTTCCGATTTACTTAACTCAAAATCTAGAATTAGTACTTTCATACCCGGGATAGTTAACTCTATTAAATTAACTTCTGAAATAGTTAACTCTCATACGGGAGTTACTAGCTCAAGCCCGAGAGTTAGTTAACTCTAATTGCCGATCTAGTTTATTGCCCGCGGGTCAGTTAAAATTCGTGCGCGAGTTAGGAGGTTTTCTTTATTATGCTCGGAAAATCAATTTAAAATATAATTTGTAATATTATTTGTAGCATTCGTCTTTATTGTGGGTAAGAGGCGAAGAGATTTTGCTTCCCCAATTTGTCTTTTTTGTTCGACAGAAAACCAAATTCTTATTCACGATAATAGTGAGTAGGCTTAGTGCCTCCAAATATTATATGACGGTTTTTGAAATACAATGGGACATGAAGCAAACAAACTATTTGAAAAATGTTTTCTTCAGCTTCGAAAAGAAAAAATACTTTTACTGGGCATTTGAGCCCACTTCTCTATACATTTAAATACTAAGTACCAGTTTATTTTTACAGATTTACTAGCAAATGTGTCGACGTTTTGCGTCCCACTGTGCAGCTTTTCAAAACATTTCATACAGTTGCACTTTAAGCTTTTGCATCAATTTTCATGCCCTTTTGCGCAAACATTGGATTTCCTTCTATTACCTTTGATCTCTGCACTTTTAGCATGCTGCATCAGTCGCCACAATAACAAGTTTACTTTCATCTACGCTCATCAAAAGCAAACAACTTTTTTGTTGTTGTTGTTTTTAAAATAATTCAAAGAGAATAAAAATTTTACCTAAATATTTCCATTTTATTGTTGAGTTTTAAGTTAAAAAAATTCTTTATTCCAGTTCGAGTGCAGGTTTATAATACTCGTACTCTTTTAGTCACGGCTATTCAAAGCAAGTGTTTTCAACAAACGAATCCTTTGAACTCGAAAAAACTATTCACCCGAAAGTAACACTGAATTTTTAATACAAAAAAATTGTAAAACAACAACCAAAATATAGACAGAATTACAGTATCTCAAACGTTATATGACCCAAGCTTGACTTGTCAAGAGCCAAACTACTTCTAGGTTTGTATCAACAAATAAAAATTAGCTTTTTAACAACGTTTTTATGATAATATTTTTTTTTTGGAGCGCCGATTTTGAGAAAAATCTTGTGTGAGCGGTACGTATGATCGATATACAGAATGTTCAAGAAAGACGTTTCGTTTTCAATAGTTCTCAATTTGAACATTTGTCATGCATCGACCAGTAAATACTAGACAAATGGCAAGTAAAAACTACACCATTAATTGATGTAAAAAATCGAACACGTGTACGTCCGTAAGGGAGAACCGAGAATATTGCTGTTGTAGCCCATAGTGTTGAGGAAACCCCAAGTTTGTCCATTTCTCGTCGATCTTTGGAATTGAACAATCCACAAACAATATTACACCTTATTTTGCATAAAGACTTAAATAAGTATTAAGTCTTTTAAAGTTCAGTTAATACAAAAACTCATCCCTACCGACCTGCAACAACTTGTCGCACATCCCATGAGTCTGCTTGATTGTTTCAATAAATATCTTTGATTGGATTCGGGTTCAATCAGAATAATTGCAATATTTAATACTTGTAGTGGTTAAATTCGCTATTTCCGTGAATGGGCCGATCTATTTCACTTAAACTCTATATATGTACATACATATAAGAAAATATTTTCTCTGAAGACGACAATAAAGTTTTTCGCTTGCCTTTTCTTTTCAATAGAGGTTTGCCAAAATACCTTTTGCAAAAAGTGCGAAATCATCAAAAACAAATAACTTTTAGCAGTGATTTCTTTTCAACTTCTTTCAACAATTAACAGTTCCTTTTTTGCTTAACAAGTGGAAGAATTTGATTTCTGCGAAAATGAGTCTTAAGTTTTATTTTAATGACAATTTCAATTGTTGAACAAGTGTGAATTCATGTAGTGCAATTGGATGAGATGACAGTGGCATGAATACACAAATTTGGCAAAACAAATACGTCGCACACATTTCGAAATGTATGCAAATCCCAGGCCTTTTGCAGGCCTACGCTGCCATTCTGTGGTTCTCTTTCTTATCTTTTTTCAGCTTCTTGAAGGTCTGAACATACTGATTGCCCTCCTTTTAGAAGACTTAATTATTTTGTTGATATTTCGAAATAAAAGTTGGGGGGCAAATTACCGCATTTGATTTTTATTGAAATTTCCATTTAATTTCTAATAAAATTTTGTTCGAGATCGAATGCCACAATTCGGCCCCTGTATTATACATTTCAAAAAGATTGCGAAAACCAGCCAACATTATTCGAAAAATTCAAACTTTTTTTGTAATTAATAAAGCATCAAAAACCGAACTTGATTCATGTTAAATAAAATTGTTCATTAAACTATAAATAAAAACATGACTAAAAAATAAATATTAAAATAGCACAAGGTACAGCGGAGGTATGTTCGCAATGCCCGGTTTCATAAACTGAAAACATAATCAACTAAAACAGAAACAATAAAAACAGTACACATAAAAAATATAAAAGTCATATTTGACATATCAGATTTCATTTGTATTGTATTTCGCAAGTTTTTAGCTGGCGCTGTTTATATGCGAATTAAAGTCATATTTATACAAACTAGTGTATCCAGGGGCCGACTCAATCAACCGCATTCTAGAAATTATTAATAAACATTTACATAAATACATACCATAAAATACAAAAACAAAAAACATTCTATATAAACAACTTGAAACACTGTCTCATTTCTATGCAAACGCAAATTGAACAAACACATGCACACTTTGTTTATTTTTCAAGTTAAAGCTGGTACATGCATGTGTAATAAGTGTGCATGGGTTAGTATCAACTTTAAACGCTTATAGCAACCTAAATATCGAACCGATTTAAATAATATTAAGATTGTACACCTCTATGTAAAAGCCCGTTTAAAAATTTATAAATCTTTCCAAAATCGGATCAGTATTACGAGCGTAAAAGGGACCTAAAAAACGTGTTTGCCTATTAATAATATAGATTATGTAAAAAAGAAGGATATGAGACTTTTTATTAATTATATAATTTTATTTAATACAATTAAATAATGTTGCAGACAAACCAAATCCTAAGCTGATTAATTATTTATCAAATTAATCTTTTATCAAATTAATATGTTGGTTGCTTTCTTTCAAAAGACAATTATTGAACAGATCTTTTATGAATTCAAGAATATTTCTGCAATTTTGGACCTTAATTGGTTCTTCTTTTTTTGAAACCACTGCAATTTACTTGTTTTCATTCGTCGGCGGTCAATGGACTAAACCAAAAATATTGCATACAAAAAGTTGTAAATAAATCAGAATATTAAACCTAAGGTGGAGTAAATTCGGACAAGGAAATATAATGGAACATGCGAACTAAATTTAAAAAAAAGAGTATTTCTAAAATCAAGCTAGAGATGGTTAGTTCAAGCTATTTTTTATATAAGGGCCTTAATCATTGCTCTCACCGCTGGAAAACAAAAATTTAAGTTTAACAAATGATTTGTTGCATTTGCAACAACAACAAAAAACAGGACGAACAACACAAAAATACTCGTGAACAATAACAAAATACAAAGAATCATTGAAACGGAAAAATTGACATTAGCGGTATTCAGTGTTTGATGCGAATGGTCTTGCATAAGTGCAAATGCAAAATATCGTAGCTTTTCTTTGCAATCCAACAACAAAATATTAGAATTTGCATTTGCCACGTTATTGCACTTTAGCAAAATTTTTTTTGCTATGTGCATTGCGTTGTCATAGCTCACTTTTAAAGCTGTCATTTGTAAAAAACAAAATTTATTTACTAAAAATATTTGAAAGCAATGAAATAGACTGATGCAATAAAACAAAAAGAGAAATATCAAATTAAAAGTGGACCACAAATGAAATATTTTTAATTTTAATTAATTATTTGGAAGATTTAAAAAAAATTTATTTGTTAATGCTGAACATAATCCAATAATACTGGTCTGTTCAGTAATCCAGCTGATTTTTTTAGCGTTGTGTTTTTAATGTTCAAAAATTGTGAAGCTATGAATGCTTTTCCATGGTCAAAGTTTACTTTGCAAGATTACTTTGCTGTACTCACAAAGCTGCTGTCTTCTTCGTTCGCCGTTTACACATACTTGTATTTGGTTGTAAAGGGTGTCCCAAAATTAACGCAACATTTAAATTTTCGGCCATTTGTGTAGTAGTGTTAGTGAACCTAAAAAATAATTTGACAGCTGACAGTTTAGGTGTACTAAAAATGCAGCGTTACACGGCAGAACAACGCGCTTTCATTTTATTGAAAAATATCTAAGAAATAATGAAAAAACTAAAAACTTTGTTTTCTATTTAATTCAAATCTTGCGTTAATTTTGAGACACCCTTTATATATGTATGTGCTTGGTTTGCATGTTCATCCAACAAAAGAACACATTTTCGAAAGTAAACTTTGCGTGTGTAGAAACGAAACAAGGTTTGAAAAAAATTTCAAAGACTTTGTCAAAGTAAACTTTTCAATGTTGTTTAAAAATAGTAATCAATGAGAAAAAAGTTGCACTTGCAAGGAATTGCAATGCAAAACGTACTAAACATTGAATACCGCTATTGTATTTTAGACACTAATGCAAAAAATCTGAAATGCATTTGTCTGCACTTACACAGAGTTACAAAAAAACGGAATGTTGCATGCGTTGCAGCTTTGCCAAGCTGTACTTTTTTTTAAGTTTCAATGGTACCAGAATTTTAAATTTGTTTTGTTTCCTGAGCGTGAGTTTCAGTGATGATGACTAATTGTTTTGTATTATATTTAAATGAGCGTGCAAGAGCAGGAGCCAAATTCAGCGAACAAACAAGATCATGCATGAGAAAATTTTTCGTATCTCAAAAGTTAATGAAAACAGTTTTAGTTGAATACAAACTACTGATAGGACTCGTCTGATAATGGGAATACTTCATAGGAGAGGAGCCAGGCTTTCAGACTACATTTCTTCTTTGAAGTTGTACAGTGGGTTCTTAATAATGAAATTCCAGCCTACTTAGTTGAATTATCCAATATTCGACATATGTTTTTTAAAAACAGTGTTCGAACATTCTGAACAATATTATAATTTTTATGTCTTCCAAACTTTTTTGTTAGTTTTTATTTCTTATAAAAATAAACTAAATAAAGTAAAATTTTATGAAAATAGTTGTAGTAATTTTTGAAAACACTTTAAAACACAAAATTACTTTGTCTTCTTTAACACAAACTAAAGTGTAATTTTGATATTCATTGATTCCGTGAAGCTTACCACTAAAGGAGTAAATTTAAGTATGCCAATCTAGGGTTATAAGCCGATTTTAAATTTTTCTATTAATCCGATTCGAATAACCGGTTTTTAGTTTTTATGTTAATTTAATTATAAATTATTTTTTTTGCAAATAAAAAACTTAAAAAATTAATTATGATCATTACATATATAACATTTTGTTCTACATACAAATTACACGGAATTTCAAATCGAAGGATAGGTGTTGGTTGCTTGTTCAATCTCAAAAAAATCCAAGAAAAAAAAACAAGTAAAGAAATAGAAATAAACTTATTCGATTTTGTTGCCCCGGTTTTTCGAATAACTCAAGAACCTTTCTTTTATAAAAATCCGTTTGACAAAAACCCGTTGCATGTAGTAGCACTTATGGTTTCAAAGATATTGAATTTAGGAAAAATAATCACCGTTATCGGGAACAAAAGTTCATGTGAAATATGTACCCTCGAAGCATTTCCCTTTTCCTTAACGTTCTAATTGTGATTAAGTCCCGTGCAAAAAGTTCGTAATAAAAAATTTATCACAAATAATATTTTTCAAGATGATTTTTCCACTTCCCTTTTGTGTTTGTTTTGCAGGTGAACTGCCTAAAAATCATGTTATTTCAACATTTTCCTTAACAATAATTCACATTTTTTGGACTGAGTATACACTTATTGCTATATCATGATTCATTGCAACTAAACTCTTTAAAGCACATCTTAATTTATACTTAAAACATTTAATTTATAACCAAACATGTGTATTTCTTCATTGTTGAACTTAAATTTGTTTAATTTTTAATCAATTTTTAAGTTTTATTAATCTGAAAGTGAGAAGAAAAGTTCACGGGAGATTCACGATAAAAATAAAAATTTCATGGGAATAAAAATTCTACTTGTTATTCACGATAGAGGTGAATATAAAACCAAATAAATGTTTCGAATATCTTGGTACTTTTAATTTCCATGTTTACCATTTTTCGCATCTCCATTTTGCATTTGCTGCACGAAAGGATGAACAACGACGAATAGAATTGTTTTCAATTGAAATGGAACAAATAAATAATTGTTTGTGCGAGTGTATCTCTATTTGTAAATGTGCTTAATCTTTTGTTGATATTAAAGTTTATGTAAAACCAATTCTCTACTGTTCACTGAATTTTCAACAATAATCCAACACAATAATATTATTTGTATTATAAAATAGTGTTAAACATGCACACATGCATACACAGATCTAAAAAATACAAATTAGAATTAAAGAGTTGACAAAAAATACTGCAACATGTTAATAAACATTAGTTACACATAAAAAATGTTGCAACTAATTAATTAAAGATATAGAATTTTAACTTTGAACAAATTCTTAATTTAAATTTGGATCTTCTTAAAAATAGGTCTTCTGTCATCAAAAAACAAAAAAATTTTATTCCAACTACACAGAGAAAAAAATAGTACTTACTCGTATATCTGATGAATTTTTACATAAATAATATGAACTTAATATGAATATTTTGCACAAACATTTTTCATTCAAGATTAGAACTTTGTAATGACCCAGCAAAACTTTTACATTCAATTTGAATAACCGCACATTCATTCGTATTCTTATTTAAATTTAAAATTTAAAATTATAAAAGCATTTGTGATATAAAACTTCAAACATGACAAAATGAAATTCCAATAAAATTGTTTATAATAAAAAAAAATTGTAAAAACAATTATAGAAATATAATAAACTGTTTGGAACTTTCTATAAATAATTTTTAAACAAACTTTGTATTTTATTTTTATGAAAATTATGACTTATTTGTTTATCTGAATATCCAATCTATAATGGATTGTTTCGTTTTTGTGTACATCACGAACAAAAATAAGTCTTTATTATAGTTAAATTGTAACGTATGTTAACCCCTAAAATATGCTATTGATTTCATTGACATACAGTATTGCAAGAACAGATATTTACATATAGGAAAACACAAAATGAAAATGAATAATGATCCACAAGAATCCACAACAAAATATGGGACCACCATTGACGCGGTATTTTCCAGATATTTAGAGAATATCTATCAAGTCTCAAACTTTTGTTTCTTATTTCAGTTACCATAAACCGATAGTTTAAATGATAAAAATCCCTGAATAACCTACATGTATTGTGAGATAATAAAAATATTTTAAACGATATTAACTTCTCATTTATTCAATAAAAGAAAGAAATTTCTTATCGGTCACCACGCTGAAAAGGTGTAACTTGAATTAATATCAAAGAAAAAACTTGAATTAATATCAAAGAAAAAAAATACTGCATAAATAAAAAATAAATAATTATAATTGCATATTTTGATAAAAAAAATGCTATGCAATAGCTTTGCCGCGGCACTCCCCGAGCGCCACACGTCTATGAATCTCTTATTTGTGTTCCATATTGCCTGTAATATATAAATTTTATTCGAACTTCATATCAGGATCGCGGACTTTTTAAAAACGCGTTTTGAACAAAATTTGAAAATAATTCTTGTTTTACTGAAAATAGTACCCCAAATTGGTATTTAATTTTCCAAAACCTTGAATTTAGACCAAAAAATGCAGAAACGTGCGTTCTTAAAACGCTTGTGTGGCCCCGGGAAAAATTTTAAGTTACATATATTTATTATTCATATCAATCTATTTCATTATTACTCGCAGTATATTTACATCTATGCATGGCTTAAAAGGCCAACCTAATTCTCAAAATTTCTTATGTGAAAAGGTTATTTCTGGTTAATGGCTGAAAAATCTTTTTCAAACTAAAAATTAATTTTAGTCACACTTCATACAAATGAAATATTCTAGTTTTCCTTAGAATATTAAAATATTAAAAGTATATTCCAAAAAATGTCCTTAAGATGTGTACTATTATTTGTAACATATTTCCTAAAAGCAAGAAAAGTTTTTTCTTTTATTAAAATCTTAGATAAAGAAAAAAGTTTTTAGAGTAGAAAAAGTTGCCTTCAGAATGCATTTTGTTGCACATATATTTTTTTGCATGATGCTTTGTGCCTCCCAATATTGATATTATTTTCTCTTTAAAAATATTTCTTTACCTGCTTCCTGTTGCATTTTCGGCATTTTTGGAATTTCCTTCGATTTAATAACTCATGCATAAAGTTAATATTGAAACTACATACGCACTGTTTACAATGCATGTGTGTTTTGCTAGCTGTTACCGGGTTCTAAAATTGGCAGCGATTGTCACTACACAGTAGACACGTTTAAAAAATAGGCAGTAAGAAAAATATTTAAAAATTTTCTGTAGTGTGGTGTATATTAAAATTTAAACAAAATTTTGTTTGTTTGCCGAAATTTTTACTTGTATATTTTTTCCACTTCAGAAAAGCTTTCGGCATTGGATTTTCAAATTCCCAACAGTTTTATATTTAGTAAAGCTAATGAAGAAAAAACAAATTCACACATATCGTCGTCCCGAAGTTAAGTTCACGTATCTCCTAACAATTCTTCTTTGAGAGTTTGAAGTTTCAACATTATATACAAAAAAATTATTACATGATCTGAATTCGCAATACTTTGAGAGCACAAGTTCAGGATCTTATACCCAGTTCACACACGTCAGGTTTTACTCGTCAAGTCTTGAGCTTTTAGGAGAAGCAATCTTGTCTCAAGTTTTTTGATTTTGTGATATACGCGAAGATAACTTCGGCACGACGATATGTATCGCCGGCATAAAGTGTAAACCTGCTAAACCGACTTTTTTATTTCATGACATTAACCTTGTAGGGAATATGTTCTGCACTTTACTGTTGACAAATTAAAAATATTTTGATATTGACGTTTCAGTCATTTTATTAAAGCCAGGAGTCTACATTTATGAAGTTTATTCACTTCGTAGACATTACGAATTCACTCGTAGTTATGTTAATTGGTTTTTTATCATATTTCTTAGTCAGAGATTTATCATTTTGCAAGCGTTTATTCATTAACCACTAAATGTACGACATAAGCTGACAATACAATAATTAACTATCAATATAGATTGTTTTATTTATTCTCGGAATTAGCAGCAGAAGCGCGCAGACTAATACTCAACCAACATGGACAAACAAAAATATACACCACATGACGATCCTGGCAAACTAAGTATAGTAGTTTTTCTTAATCCCACAAAAAAATACAATAAAATCCTGCGAGGTTAATATCTAAGAGAAATTTAAATGAGCTGTAAAAAAGAAATTGACAATATTTTTCAAAAGTGCAAAAAACTGTAGGAGATAGAAAATTGCATTCCGGAACCCGTCAACAGCGAAGTATCTACATACATTCCAACACCTAAAACGGCTCCACACCTAAAATACTCCAGCAGTATAGGAAGAGACAGGAAGAAAACAAAAACAACAAGAGCATTTGGAGAAACAAACAGGGAGAGAGATAAGCATAACAGTTTTCAGGCGACGATATATTTTTTTTATGATATTTAATTAAATTAATGCCTAAAAAATAAAAAGTATCGAATCTGTCTTAATAAGTAACAACTGTTTCCAAGAAGCCGAAAAAGAAAAAGTAAAAAAAATCCATTTGCCAAAAAATATTCCGAAAGTTTTGCATACGTACGTACGTTCTTACAGCCATTTGCCTTATCTGCCTTATAGTTACTTATCTACTATTGCACAGCATATTCGCAAGATGATGAATTGCTTAATATTAAAACTGTTTTAAGTATATTTATGGTCCAGCCTGTTGTTATGCTTTAAAACAGTTACTGATAATTGGCCTTAAGGTATGCTACATAAGTTTTCAGTGTGTTTTTCGTCGTTTTCTTTTTAGTACAAAATTAAATTAAAAGTGACTTTTTTACTTTGTGAAAAGTAAATATATATATTTATTTTCTTTTAACATTAACTTAAATGGCCTTAAGTGAACAACAATGTTTATGACATACGGAGGGAGTAATTTTGTGTATGAATGGGGGAAAATAAGAAAAATATAAGAAATATAATTGAGCGAGATTGAAAATTTAGTTAAATGAAAGTTGCACAAATGAAGTTGCCTACTCAGATAATATCGTGCAACTTATCTTGGAATCAGCACTAACATGACTCATGTCATAAACTTTGAGAAGCCTTTCTCAATTCAGAACAGGAAGAATGGAAATCGAATTCGGTACTTCAAAATAGTGCGGTTTTCGGTTTTTAGGGACGGCTCCAAAATAGATGCTGGTACAGGATCTCAAGTATTCTAGATTTTGACCTTTCTCACTCAGTCTACCGAACAACTGCACCGTATTCCTGGTGGATATTTGTTCATTAACCGAATCTCGAAAAAATTGAGAGGCTCATCTCAGCGACAAGTACTATTGACAATTTTGTGGACAGTCTGGCCGCTATATTGGTTTTTTATTCAAAGATGATAAATTCGAAGTGTGTGCTGGCATGCAGTTAATCTCTGACTCTGCTTGATCGACATAATATCAAGAAAGTGTTAGCTTGGGACATGAAGGCATCCAGCGGAAAGAAATGGCTGATAAAAAAGCTTATTATTCAGACAAGACTTACAGAATCGAACAGCATGCTTGTTTTGGGAACCGCTGCACCCCCTTATTAACGATTATGTATTTTCTACTATCCAGTTAGTGTCACTTTATTTATACTAGAGAACGCATAATGGTCGAAATTCAACAGCCAGTTTAAACATATACCTAGTTTAGTTGCATTCATTTAAAGAGAAAAAACTTCCTAATTTCCCATTCCCTTCCCCATGGAAAAAACAATAAACAAAAAGAAATGGCATATAAACACGCACATTTATTTTGTTACGAGTTTTGTTGAGGATAACAGCTCCATACGTAATGAACATGCACATCCATATATAACTCTCATCTCATGCAATTTTGATCTCTTTTTCAACTTCACTTATTTGAAGAGAAAAAATCGAATTACACTTATTCATGTAGCTACTCTTAAACACACTCATTGCTTTGCTTATGTTTTTACCTGAACCGAACCAATACTTATGCCGTTTTCTTTTCTAGAAAAAAAGCCTGCTGATTCGGTTTTTGTTATTCAGATAAGTCTTTCTGTCCAGATCGGTACCACTCATTTACCAAATTAATATTTTTGGGGGGAAATTTTAATTCAAACCAAACGCAACCACATAGAAATAATTATGAACTTTGTCGTTTTTGGGGGAACTATGCTTTTTCCCCTTCCCATAATCCGGGCCAGTATTTACTGAGGCACACCTGTTAAGTCTCGGAAACATTCTAACACCTTTTTTAAGAATAACCTGGATTTCCATCCCTTGCCAGTTTACTTTATAATGTTTCGAAAGTAAAATAATTTTTCAACCAAGTATATTTTATAAATTTTAGTTTGTAGCACTTGTTTCTTTTTAATTATTAATGATCTGTCAATTTTAAATTCAACACTCTGTTTAAAAATTCTAGTTTAGTTGAGTTGAGTTTATTTTATTATATTATTCTATGTTTCTTTTGAAATTATGAAATAAAAACCATTGTTCTTCGTCAATGTGTCTTTTTCTTTTTGCATGGTAAATGATTTTGACACCCACCCAATTCTCATAAGATAATGTGACATATAAAATGATAAAAGTTTTATGTTGAAAAAATTATGTTATAAATAAAGAATGTGCAAATAGTAAAAGTAGAGTTAGAGTATTATAATTCCAAAAAAATTAATGCTACAATAACTCACAGGGCAACAGAAAACGAAAGAAAAAACGTTGAGCTAAAATGCAAACGTGTACCGAAAAATTAAATGCAGTCTGTGAGCGGCATTTGTGATTTTGGAGTCATGAAAGGTGAGGTAACAGTTTTTTTTAGTTGCTGAATCCATGAAATCATGGAAGAAAATAGAGAATAGCGATGTTAAATTTAAGTAGGGTGTTTCTAAAAACAAATGCACAGCTCTAGTAGCGAAATAAAAGAAATATTGCTTAAATAAACAAAAAATAACTAAGAGGGAGGAAAAAATGTTAACAGCTTAATAATAAATGTATTTTTGGTTGTAGATATTTTGCAAAGTGTCGGAAGAATGTTTCCATACATCCATACATACTCTGCAATGTGCATGCTTGTATGCATTCATAAAATTACTTCAAAGCTACTTTTACAACAGCTCCTCGAGTGGTGTCACAGGATGCTGCTGTTGTAACTTTGCACATACATACCTACATATACATATGCATACATACATACATAGAAACGAACACATGCATTAATATTGTGTTGTATGTTTTAAGAACGAATATGCAATATAATATTTTCATTTTGAGGCAATAACAGTCAACAAACTGTCGCCTTGTAGTGATTTATTGAAATGGAAGTTATAACACAGGACATGTTCAGAAAAAAACATGCTGTAACCCAGCAAACACAGTGAAGAAGCTTTCCTAAATATTTAGTTTTACAAACTCCGCACAATTATTGTTATTTGTATTATCTTATCAGCTTCACATCTCTTAGATCCTCTATCGTAGGGCTACAATGATGATGTTAAACAATTTTTAAAAATAAGAAAAAAAAATTGGAAATTCTTCCACCTCAATTTAAGTTAAAAATTATTGAAAACAAAATGTTTTCTGGGTTAAAGAAAACCTCTAAATACTTCTGTATCAAGGTACAGTGGGAACATTTGAATAATAAATGGTAAACATAACTATATGATGAATTATATTTTCAGTGTATTTTCTGCAAAGTGGTGCAGCTTAGGCAGGGTTTCATGGTGCTTTGACGCCATATAATGAATCAGAAAAATTTGTGCAGCTGGGGTGGATAGATAGAATTTAGCTGATATAAAAATCAAGAAAGTTTTGAAGTTTGCGGAATATTGATGCTAGAATATGCCTGCCTCCCATAAATTGAAGAAATTTTGAACATAAATAATATGACGCTATTTCAGAAGTGATTGTTAAAATATACTATTATTTTAGATTTCGAAAACAAAGCAGGGGGCAAATTACGGCATTCGATATCGAACGAAATCCCATACGAACGAATTCCAACTGACCTAAGCATTTATTAGTAGAACATTTTGCATTAGTAGTGGTTTAGAATATAAATTTCACAACAGCTCAAAAACAACACCCACTTGTATAAAAAGTATTTCCTAAAATTTATATTTTTTTTATTACAAATTTTTAGACGTTATACACAATTTTCCTTCTGTTAATAAATGAAAATAGAAATGTAGATTTTTTATAAATTTTTTTTGTCAAATATTCGCACGCACAAAAAAAATTTAATCCAAAATCGGAAGAAATTTACAGTGATGTTCAATGAAAAACAAAACAAAACAAACAAATTTAAATTAATTTAAAAAAATAAAAATTAATTTAAAAAAAAAGAAACATTTTGTAACTCACAAACAATTGTGTGAGTAGTAAATTGTATAAATTTTGTTGGTAATTTCCAAGCAAATGCTTATATAGGAATTTTCACAATTTTTTTATACAACATGAAACTCCTACAAAAGATTGTAAATTGCACAATTGAATTTAATATAAAATTGTGAACAAAAAAATTTAACGCTGAGTTTACACATGCAATTGTCGAACTTCTAGCAATTTGCTTTTCTGCTTACATATTCGAATACAAATTCATCTTCAAAATGTCAAAATGAATTCGTTAGCCTGGTTTTTTTAAAACATTACGCTGGTAAGATTTGTTACTGACATGCCACAAAAGTGGTTGAGAAAGGTATAAATTTATTAATTTTAAAATATTTTTTTGGCTCAATTTTACTTCCATTTCTATTACTTTTTGTCACTTTTTGTTTTGTTTATAAAATAGATTTACCGAGTTCATCTTCATCAATAAACACATTTTTAGGGAAACGTTTAACATTTTATAATATTAGTATTATTTTAATAATATTAATGCCCTACAATTAACACACTTGCGTTTTGTATGCGCATCTGAAGAAATAAATCTTAATTATTAATTTAACAAGATCAAACTTTAATAACAGTGCTGTTGGCTGAAGTAGTTAGCGCGTTGATTATTTGTTGTTGTTGGACTGTTTAAGTGATGAAGGCATAGCAACTGGTCACTGAACAGTAGTGGCAGCAATTGATAATGGTGTATCGCAGCGCCCTCCTTCGTCGGTATTGTAGCAAATTCGCCGCCGAAGTATAATAATTAATAAAATGGCTACAACAGCGTAAAACACATTTAATGCTCCTACTTGACATCAGAGGCGCTGCAACACTGATCTAAAAACTAACACAACGCGCAATATCGGAATTGTAAAAATTAAGCTCTCTCACTTTCACCATCTGTCCTCTCTCACTATCCCTTTCCCAAAAAAAGGTTAGTTACCCAGCGGGAAAAGGTAATGAATAGAAAACGAGAGAGTAATGTACAGCATGTATAATTTTTCATTCTAGAATTCATTATTGTTAACACAGAACATGTCCTAGGAAAGTAATGAATTCGCAATGAACAAGCAAAAACATTACATTCCTTCTTCGTAAGAAGTGGTAATATACGTGGTAAGCAACGTGTACTTTTTGTGTATGATCAAATTACCTTCTTGTTTCCAAAGAATTGCATTGTTTTGCTTTCGGAAATAATACATTATTACTTCCTTAAAAAAACTTTAATATCAGTTGTACAGTAATCCAATATATTTGCATTAAATGTTTAACAGGGTAATAATGTTTATTATTTTGACATTTATTTAATGGCATGCATAGATGGGTGTGTATTGGTAAAAAAAGTGTAAGTGTGTGTGTTGAGTTTGTCGAACTGTTATACCCTGCAAATAATTATGACTGAAACGGACTACCCTCCAGATAACACGACTAGTCCAAACTTGCTAGTAAAGTAAATGCCATAAAGTATATGTCCAAAACAGGTCCAAATGCATATAAAAATCATTGTCTTTTTAACGTTTCGATGTCCTACGGCTGGACCATATATAGTCCGGGTTTGTATTACATAGGACTAACCCAAAAACTACTCCATGTCATTAATACATGGACCACTCACAAGAAGTTTATTCGCCGCGAATACGATCGTAAAAGCACGAACAATTGCGGTATAGCAATAGTCCATTACTGCATTACATAGGACCATGTTGTAATTAGTCCATTATAGCTGAAACGGAGTAGATACAACATGAAACAGCTGATCTGAGCGTAAATTTTATTCGAAATTTTTGTCAAGTGTTTTTATTTTGTGAAATGTATTTAAAAACTAACAAAATTGCAGCGTGCAGTATTATTGCAATAATAACTCAGGGCATATATTTTTGATAATACTTTTTATCACAATAAATACAGCTGATGTCAGAAAGTTTGTCATATCAAAATGGAACACGCCCTAATTGAAATTTTGTCAGATAACTTTGCACATAAATTTTACAGAAGTAATATTTTAAAGGTACTACACGAGATGTACATATTTTGCAGTGTGAAATTTGACAAATCAGATGTTTAAAACATCTACGGGTGGCATTAATAGATATACCACATACGAGTATGTAAATCCGAACGAAAGTTTCGAAGTTACGCAATATGGGGTGAATTTCGTTGTTTTATCGTCAGTAAAATGGAAATTGGGAGAATTGTTCCCGAAACCAGTGAATCGCACTCAATGCAAAGAGAATTCGTTATTTATTCGAACAGTCCGTATGTGAAATAAACTCCCTTTAGAGCTGTTTACAGCCCTGTGTATAAAGACTTTAATGGAATGTCTATAAACACTTCTCCCTCTATACTCCTTGCCCTAATAAATTTTCATGGTTCCGGCACAAGGCATTTCATATTTAGGAGTCATCAACTTCAGAGCTGGTTTGAAAAAGTAAAAATATAAGTACCAGCATTGTCAACAGGATGCGTCTCGCACCATTTGCGGTGCTTTTTAAAATTTTTTTTGCGAGAAATTCCTTAGTTGGTCCGCAGTGCTCTTTTTTTGATTTGGGCGCTTTTTTATTTTTTGGTGGCACCAAAGCAATATCAACACAACTTTCTGTTTCAGTGTGAGAAAAAAAAACTTTGTACAATAAAATACACCTATTTAATTTAACATAATTATTATAAATTTTTGATCTCTTTTAAAAAAGTTTTATAAAATTAATGTACAAAAATGTATCATCTTGTACAAATGAACGCAAACATACAAACATACTGTGTGTGTACAAATTTGTTTAGTTTTTTAAACTATATTGTAAAAGGCTGTGTATTAGGGTGGGTCGATTTAGCAATCGATATTGTGTCATAGATCCTTCGATAGCTTTTGGCATGCGGAAAAAATTTTTTTAATTTTTTATTTTTAAGGGTTTTTAGTAAGTAATAAAAAATCGGCTGACTCAGATTGCCTTGACAAGGTGAAATTTATTTTTGAATTATTATAATTTTGAATTATTTTTTAATGAAAATTCTAAATTTTAATTGAAATTTAGACGCTTCAAAGTTATTATTTTGATAGGTCGTAGTGGAACCTTTTTTCCTCATGCCAAAAGCTATCGAAAAATCAATAGCACAATATCGACCGTTTTTTGTACTTACAAATCAGCCAACTGTACTGTGTATATTATACATTTTTAATATGAAAATATCATATAAAAAATATAGCTGATAAAAAATAAATTTTTAGAAATATTTTAATAAAAGGAATACTTTTTGAATACTTACTATTAATCGTTGCTAAAATGTTTAGTATAGAATCTATGAAATAAAAAATGATTATCTATTTTTGTTGTTATATATTTTAAGCTCTTAACTGTAGAAGACTGGGGTATTGTTATATTTTTAATACAAAAATATTATAATTTTTATGCAAAATTAATTTAATAAACCTTTTAAATAAAATAGAAATTCTAAACTTGGTGATTTTTTTTAATTGCGCTTTTACTGCTCTATTTTGCTGCGTTTTGAAATTTTTAAGTTGACAACGCTGTTAAGTATGTATCAGATAAGTTCAGTAAGAATATTATTAAGATTTATTTTGCAAAACTTCCCACTGTTCAGTACATGAATATGCAGAAATAGCAATGAGATTGTAGCAAACTTTAACTGCTTCAACTATGTTTAATTTAAAATATTTATAAAAAATAAATAATAAATAAAAAAGCAAATAAATAAAATAGAGCATAAATATATTGTAACTTTCAGGAATTTTGTTTTTATCTCTTTATAGAAAAATAATAAAACATTAAGCAAATTGCAATATAGTATAGAACTTTTCCCAATGCCAGTTTGAAATGTATCGTAAAATAGAGTGGAATTTTGTTTTTTTAATTTCTTCCAGACACGGATCCAGCTTAAACTTTTGGGCGTAATTTTAAATGAAACATACAATCAATCGCCCTTTTTTGGAGCTTTAAATAAATTTTTTTTTATCCTGGACGTCTCCCGATTTTATCTTAAGTATCATGGCAATTTCAACCAACAACATTTGCTTAACTTTGATCTGTGAAAACAGTCATTTTTTATTATTATTTTTTGTCGACAAAAAGCTTTTATAAATAACAATGTAATTTCGAACACAAATAAAAAGTTGTTTTTACTATTTCTATAAATAATTTAAATTATTTATAATAACAATATAGAATGAAGTAGAAAATAAACTAAAATTATTTCTATGCATCATATGAAAATTTCTTCATAGTTATCTATTCTACGCCTACATAACTATGTACATACTCATGTATATAAGTACATATGTATCTTTGCTTCCATTACAATGTGCTCGTTTGATGTTATAATTAGAGATTTAAAAAAAATTTTTTTTAATTTTAATTTTTCATTAATTATGCTCCACGTAAAAGCGTACGAGCGTTGCATACCACGTAACACACAAATATTTTAAGGTCTTTTAAAGTACAAAAAATACATTTTTAATATTTAATTGAAATTATGAGACAAGTACAGCATTAATTGCCATGACTTCAGCCATATTTTTGTTTTACTACAACTCCTTTGAATGTTGCTGCCACTACAGTAACTGATTGTGATTTGATTTGTATGTTGAGGCTTTTTTGCCTTTATTATTTATGCATATTAGTGAGGAGATCGTGAGTAATTTATAGTCATGAACGCTCAAGAAACCAGAAAACTAACTCATGCAACGTGGCTCACGCTCATTCGCACTTAGTCAGGAAATACTCACAAAACAAGTATGTTTAATTAATTAATCCTGACGTGAATGATCAAGCCGCAAGCGGGAGTCCCTCTGATTGACTCTGATTTCTAGTACCAAAGCCAAGGTTTGAAATGAAATTGGAAAGAAGTCGTAAATTTCTTGATAAAATATAAAAGTATCGTCATTATCATCTTCAAAAAATCATGAAAAAATCGGTTCTAATATTTCCTTTTAATTCTACTTTTATTAAAAATGTCGAAATCATTGTTGAAATTTTCAAGAATTGTTTTAAAGGGAAGGAGATTTTAAGATATTCGTACATTTATAAAACTCGCATCAAAACTTTTTTCCAGGCATTTCGATGTGTTACCTTCTTTGGAAAAGGGATCGCGTAGAAAAGACAAATGGTGAAAGTGAGAAAGCTTAATTAATTATTTTACAACTCTGTTATTGCGCGTTTTTTATAGCAGGCTCATTTATTTTTGTTAAGCTGTATAAAAATTTTATTAATTATTTTACTTCGCCGGCGATTTTGCTACAATACCGACGAAGGAGGGTGCGTGATGTCCGCTAGCATACACCAGTATGCACATCTGAAAAATTATGGATGTTATGAGGTATCTGAAACTGGGACCGAATCTTCGTTCTGAGGCATCACTTACTATGCTGGCAACCTGGTAGCTAATCCTACTAACTACTTGGAGAAGTGTCCGAAATTTCATTCAGAGTACAATTTCCATATAAAATCTTTACATTTCGATAGTGCTTTTTGATTGTTCTAAGCGTAAACACAGGGCCGATATGTAAAACTTAGAAGAAAAACAATAGGTTCCAGTTGATGCAGATATCTTGTTTCGGTAAGTAGTTACCACCTACCTGCCTCTATATCAGAAACATATAAAATTTTTGGAAATGTGGAAAGGGTATATAAATATGCATATTTCATGTGTATCACGGCCCTATCCTTCATATAGGAACAACTGGAACAAATATGTTTATGCATATGTAATTATTGCTGTAATTATTTCCGGGTCCATAGATTGTATACGATTATAGCTAAGTATATAAATGCTATTTATTTATATACATACGTCTATCCTTGTTTGAGTTGAAATATACTTTCCGAGGACCTCAAATGACTAACGGATTGATTACACAGATATCATCCCAAAAATTCAAAAATCGCTAAATGCGATATGGGAAAAATTTTTATGAAACAAAGATTGTTAACCAGATATACAGCGGCATAGAATATACATACACTATACTCTGATGATAACAAAATATATTATAATTAATTCCTTTTCATCTCTGAATATGAAATCCCATTCGAAAAGTGTTATTTGTTTAAGGCAAACATGTGTAATGCATTTATGTTGATTTTTATGGATTCAAATACGTACAATACGTTTGTGTTTGTGTATGTGCTTATGGGTGCATACATATGCCGGTTCATTCGTGCGTATGCATGTCATCAGAGTGCAAACTTAAAAATGTGCATTTATCGCTATTTGTGCGCTCTTCGGAACGTTTAATTAAAGGACAAAGATGACTTTAGATGTGTAAAAAATGCTTGTGAAAAATGTTCAGATTCCAAACACAACACACGCTCGCTTGCATTAGACTTTGCATAACGCTATAGATATATAAATATACATATGTACATGTAATGTAAGCCTTCTTTACAATTTTTTTGAACTACTGAAACTTTTAATAATATTGGTCGGGATTTGTACGAAACATTTTTTTCTTAACTTTTTCGAATTCTGTTTTTGTTTTGCAACCAAGATGAACGCTTCTTTATCTCTTTCGCCTATAAACGCTTAAAAGTCAAGCTATAAAGTCTTGGTATAAATTTTATCTTATTATTACCAAATTCAAGTTCCATTGTAAAAACAACAGTAAAAATAAAACCAAACATAAATGAAAAACAACATGGGTTTAATCCATGAATCAAGAAAACAAGATTGCGCATTGCGCAGGTCCGTTATTTTGTTGTGTGTGATTGTGTTGTGTTGTGACGTAGACATAGAATTTGTGTTCTACACAAATGTACATTTGTGTATGGAAACTAAGCCGAAATGTAAGACTTCGGTAGCCCGAGGAAGCTCTTCTTCAAATAACTTCAAGCCCAAACTCAAAACTTTTAGTCGACTGCATCTCTTTTCTGTCCATTTAAAATTTTTTGAAATTGATGCACCCGTTTAGAAGTTATTTCCAGTTTTGTGCCAAAAATCTCTTACACTTTTTACAACAAACACTCATTTGTATTCTATGATGACGTAGGTTCGCAGTAGAAAAATTTTTTTTACGGCTGAGTGCGCAATCTTGGTTTTTTGATTCATGGGCTTAATCAATCATCAGAGGTGGGAAATTCGTACTAAACAAAATAGTTTGCACTTGTGAAAATCAATATAAAAAATGTTGTATTCTAATTTATTAAATAAATCGTTTAAATAGTTTATAATCCTACTCATTAGTATGCATCGCACAAAGAACGCTGATGAGATGGTGTAGCGCCTACGACATCAAATCACGGCTTTCGATATCGAGTAAAATCCCATAAATTTTTTTTTTAATTTGTATGGAAATTTTGGTCGATATCGAATGCCGTGATTTGCCTCCAAATTTATTCATTCTGATAATCTGTTCCAATATTAATTTCTATCAATAAAACTGTTTCAATCGGTCGAAAATTCTTAATAATAATAAATTTGTTATTTGTAGATTCAACAGTTGAACTCAAGTCAAAATAACTTTGTTTCAAGTATAAATAAAACTTAAAAATATTGTATCTGCTTATAAGTTTTTTACAATTTCAAGTTGGAGTGTCATCACTTATTAAGATATAAATTGATTCTTTTTTTTCGTATTATTGTATAAAACAGCAGCCTGGACTTAGTGCCTTTTTATTTATTGCTTATGTTTTCACATTTCTCTACAATTGTTTGCGTTTTAATTGCAATATCGAATTTTATTTATAATAGCTGGCTTTTCACACACAATTTACGTGGCGTTAAATACAATCCTTGCCACAGGAAATACCGCATTCAATTTTATACATTTGCGTCCATTAATATTGTGCGTGGTAGTGTGAGTGATTGAGTGTTTCTATGTGTGTGTATTGTTAAATTACCATCAATCATAATAGTATTCCCTGTACAAGTATTAAACTTCCTACATTATGTGTGTGTATGGAATTGTATGACCCCAATGGGAAATGCTCATTAGTGAACTAATTAAAAAATATTAAAGCAGTGAACTAGTTTGAACGCATTTTTTTGTTTTTGGTTTTTTTTTAATCTAGGAAAATGGTGTGTGAAGAACTTTTAACATAACTGGAGCAGAAGCTGAGCTCCTCAAGAATTGGTTTTCATTTTATTGGCAGTAAAATCTTGAATTCGAAATTTAAGGAAAACATTTAAAGCTCAAAATCGGAAAAACTAAAGACTAAAATACGATATATAGGCTAGGAATGCCACATGCAACATGAAAATGTTATAAGAGAATATATGAAAAATTTTCCAGTTGATGTCAACAAAAGGTCTGGCGAAATATTGAGTAATAAATATTATTTTTATAAAAGTAAGTGGGTTTGAGCTTAAAGAATTTAAAAATTATTAAAAAGGTAATAAAATTAGAACTACTAGAGTAATTTAATTATGAAATAAATTGTACAATATTTATTATTCTGACTCTCGAACAACGGCCTTTTTTTATTGGCTTCGCCGTATGCACATCAATAACACATTTATTTATGTTTAAAAATTGTTCTTTGTGTTTTTAAAAATTTTTAATTTGAATTTTTATTAAATTGAATTTTTATCACTTCTAGAAAAGAAAACCCATAATTTAAGATACATAATAAATTCTTATGTGATATACAGGGTCTTCCAATGAGACGTTTTATTTTCAATAGCTCGTCATTTTAACAGTTCTCATGACTCAACGTGTAACTGTTTGACAGATGACAAGTGGAAATTATGCCATTACTAAAAATCAAACGACTACAATAAAATTACGAAAATTTCGCGGTCACAGTTCGCAAAACCAAAGAATTTTAGAGTCGTCGGCTGGCAATTGTGAAACTGGTAGAAAAATTTGAGCAATTGGAAAAAGTTAGTAATGTGAAGCATTCCAATCGTGTAGGAAAAACTGAGAATAACAAAAGTTTTTGTCTATAGTTTTACTTAAAAATTGTTCTCAAAGCACGTATTAAACAATTCCTTTAAGCTTTATGTCAACAAAGTAAATATAAATTATTTATTTATATTGAAATAAAAATTTATGGCTTGATTTAAAATCTGAGTTTACCCATTTCTTCTTAATTTAAGAAATTATTTTTGGATAAATTCATTATATTATTAAGAGAGTACTTTTTATTTGACACAGCAGAACGGATCAGTACTGATTTCGAGGTCGCTACACCATCTCATCAGCGTTCTTTGTTTCATTTTACCACTTTTGACGGTGGATACTAGTGACTACGAATATCAACTATTTAACCGTATTATTTAACGAATTATAATACGAAAAGTGCAACTTATTCATTTCTTACAAGTTAAATCAATTTCTGTTAGTACGAAATTCCATCTCTGATGATTAATTATTCCAAATGTTCCATACTCTCCCGCTTTTCCAGAGTCATTGGCTCTGAGATCAAGCAGTTTTCAGTTCAATTTTCAGTTCATTTTTCAGATTTGAACTCAAGCCATGAATTTTCATTTCAATATAAACCTTCTTAAACAGTTCAACAATTACGTATAAATATTAATAAATTCTTTATTTTCTACAATATTTCGCATATATATGTATCCCTGAAGAAGCTTTCCATTGAGAAAGCGAAATATTGGAGAAAATAAATAATTTATATATACTTTGTTGACTTAAAACTTGAAGAAATTTTAGTATTTTAAATTTTAATAAAATCTAATAAAAAGGTCGAATAAATCAAAATAATTTTTGTTCTCAAAGCAATCTTAAGTTTTTTATTTGCATACGGCAAAAGTTAAAATACTTATTTTCTTGCATATATTAAAAATTTTTTTTGCCGAAGCGGTGTTACAGTTCATGTGTCAAAAGTTACACGACAATAAAGTAAAGGTACGGTCACACTTGGCAAACATTTGCCCAAAAATACGTAACCACTTCTTTTCCTTAGGGTTAGTATGATTTAACTTAGTTAGAGACTGTCGCTAGGCAAAATAATCCGTATTACTGGAATAAGCAAGAAAGGGCTTTATAATTAATCAATGGGAGAAATCATCCCTGGCAAGGCAATTTCTCCCACTTGAGCAGCCCTCTGATGTGATGAAAAAAGTGCACGAGTTCGAGAAAAGGTTTGAAACTATACTGGCCTACAGAAAGGAATGAGGGTAATTGTCAACCCGATATTTCTTTAGAATGGGCACTATCAGGTGGGCCCTCGCGTGGGAATCGTAGGACCGCAGATTATCTACTACGAGTCCTTGGGGAAGACTCCTATCATTTTTGAATCGGAGATTTATACCATTGAAAGATGTGCACAATTTAATCTTAACAGGGGCTACCGAGGACGTGATATAGCAATCTTATCGGATAGTCAGGCTGCTATCAAGGCACTCAGGTCATACGAGTTTACCTCTAAGCAGACTTGGGAATGTCGCAGCAAGATTAGTCAAATAAGCAGGGCGAATAACGTCACACTCTGCTGGGTTCCTGGACACGCAGGCTTGGCAGGAAACGAAAACGCAGACAAAATAGCGAGGAAGGGGGCTAGTAAGCCCATGGTCGGACCAGAACCGTTTTTAGGCTTGGATTGTATAAAATCCAGGAAGATAAATCAATGGTAACTAGAAGCACCAGGTAACATCACTGGTACAATATCCCTGGACTGAGGCGTGCAAATCGTGGAACGTATAACCAAAACCTTTTCTCAGCTCTGATGTCCCTCATTAAAAGCAATCTAAGAGTGCTCTGGGGGTTACCCGTTTTCCCCCTCCTATACCTTGGAGATTTTTCTAGAAGTTTCACTTTTTTTGAGCAGCTCATAGTAAATTTGGAGAATGTCACTGTTGTAGTTTTAGAGAAATTAAAAGTTGCATTGCATACCAAATTTGTTTAAACAAAATAGTCTATTTGAATTTCCTTGTGATCAGTAAGTAAGAAGTTTCTGAAATTTCAAAACGATCTGCTGCACCGTTTGGCATCTTATAAGGAACATACAAAAAAACAAACATACAAACACAGATTAATTTTTATGTATACTAAAGTATCTAGCCGTCGACTCAATCGACCGCATTCTAGAAATTACTAATAAACATTTACATAAATACATATGATGAAATGCAAAAACAAAAAACATTCTTAATAAGCAACTCAATACTCTGTCTCATTTCTATGCAAAAGCAAATTGAACAAACACATGCACACTTTGTTTACTTTTCAAGTTGAATCTGATACATGAGTGTATAATAAGTGTGCATGTGTGAGTAGCAACTTTAAACGCTTATAGCTCCCTAAATATCGACCCGATTTAAAGAAAATTAAGATTAATAAAATAGAAGATATACAGATAGATTGGATATTTTCTACCAGCTATTTTCTACCAGATATTTTAGATAATAAGGACCTTACATATTATTTTACAAAATCATCTATTTATGCTTATCTTTTACGTCAAGATAACCCCTCTTCACTATACTAAATAATCATCTTCAACTTCTTTTGTTACAGAATTATCTAACATCGTGTATTCCACCAGCCTCGGCATTATTTAGAGGAAATCTTTTGGTATGTAAGAACCACTTCCCATTAATTGTCTACATATAAGTTTATTAATTAAGAACTTCTCCCATAAAATAGTGTTGCCTTATAGTGCTTTAGCTGTGTGTGATAACTAATGATTAATTTAGACATTTGGTCATAATTTAAAATTACAACAATAAAAATGTTAGCTTAGTAAATAATAAATATTAATAATGGAGTCAAAAAAGGGTGAAAATCATTCTGTGCTGCAAAATACAATTAAAATCATATCGCTCCTTTGTTGCATAATTTTTGAGTTAAGTTTAACTGATAATTGTTTTAAAATGATATGATTGTTTAGTAATAAAGCGAATATAAAGAAAATGTTATCTCGTCGATCTATTTAATTTAGCAAGAATATTATATGAACATTTTGCTGTTTTAAAGTAAGTATTCAGAAGCCAAGAATTTATGTTATAACGTAGAAAAGGACATAAAGTAAAAACTAAGCCACAGCAAGCATTTTTAGCAACTAAACCATATTCCATAGAAAGCGAAAAAGCTCTTTTTACAGCCTGGAACAATCATTTAATTCTTTACTTTTTTTTAAATCTTTTTATTTAAATAATGTTTACTTGTGAGTTTTTTTAGACTTGAGCTTAGTTGTTAATAAGGGAGTCACTCTTTATGGAAATGCAATCGGTTAAAACTTAAAATGATCAATATTTTTTTCAGATACAACAACAAAATATATTGGCTTGATTTTTTTGTTTTCTCTTAATCTACTACGAAATTTTTTCGAACAACAGCCTTAGTAAATACTAGAAACATTTTTAATTAAATTAAATTTTTGCAAAATAAAAAAAAACAGATACAGTTGATGCTGCAGCATCAGTACAATTTTACTATGTTTTTCTAATGTCCTTGAAGTAATTTCGACATGATCAGATGTGGTATCATCAATTTATTAATTAAAAAAGTCCTGATATCTTCTCCAAGAGCACTGGCTCAAATCAGCTTTGAAACAAAATAAACTAAATCCTAATCAGTCAAGTTGTTTGCTAAAACACTTCTTTTTAGATCAGGGGTGCAAAATAGATAAAGAATACAATCAAATAGCAATAATAGATAAAAATTAATATGAAAAAAACCTATTGAAATTACTTCCAATTTAATTAAGTTTATATAGAAAGAAAGTTTTAAAAAGTTGTGCTCCGCGTTAATTAGCTATTAAGGATAAAAATATAAATAATACAATACAAAAGTCTATTATTCAATTCACAAGCTCAGTCGTATGGCTCATCGATTAAAAAAAGACGATATTTGTTTATCTGCTTGTGAACAGACAAATTTGTTGTATCGTCATCTTGCATTTTAAATGTCAATTCAATGTAGTCAATTCATTGTGAGTAAATGATTTATGCCAAACAACAAATTTCTTTTTATCAAATAAAAAAACATGAAAAGTGAAAATGAAAAGAAAAATTAATTTATGCCTTATGCCACCAATATAATATTTTACTTCTTCTTAAATTTTGCTTTCATTGAAATCTTCTTATTCCACAATAGCCTACACTCAATTCAGTTGATACCATGAAATTAAACCAGATATGGGAATTCTAATTTTCCGCGAAGTAGTTAATAACTTTTTCGCGACAAGCAATTTTGATTAAAATGGTCTGCAAATTAAATTGAAATGAATCAAGTATACGAGTATATGTATTTATCATTAAGAAGAATGTATTTTATGAGTTCACTTATCACATATTTAAAAGATTTTTACAAATTAATCTAACAAATAGATTTTTTTCATGCCTGGCCTCAATACAACCATTTATAAAACATATAAAATTCAAACGTATAATTATAACACACTTTTGTATGAAAATTACCAACAACAAAAATATAATACTGTATAATTATTTTGAACATATGTTTTAAGGACACACTACAAGGAAACTGGGACAAAAAATTCAAACAAAAGATTTTCAGCCAAAAAACCACAGCGGTTACAAAATTATATTAAAACCAAAAACCCAAAAGGAATTCGCTCTGACAGTTTCATTAATTAATTTTTAATATACTTTTAATGAAAGGCTGGAAAAACTTTCTCTGCCACAATACAGAACTTAAATCATATTTTTGAGCATTACAGTTGGCTTTTCATGTTGATTTTCTAAAATTCATTCGCAAATAAATAAAGCCTTAAGAAACATTTCCGGTTTCCTGTTGCCTTAATCACCTAAAGTGTAGTATGTAATCGTATGTTGAGAAAAACACATGCAAACGCGAACATAAGATCAGTGATGCCAAGAGTAGAGAATTGTTCCTTTTTGTAGGGAATTTATTGGAAAATTTCAAGCGAAGGGAAAAGAGGGAAAATGTAGAGAAGTTTTAATACTTTGTGTAAATATTATATACATAAAAATTTTAATTTAAAATTTTGTTACAGTGTTACGCGACAGAAAAAATCTTTCGGTAAATAGTATCTAGAGACAACGAAAGGCAAAGAAATGTCTGATTTTCCTGGGAATAAAACTTGTATGAAGAAACAAATGTGATTTTTTATGTTTTATAAATTAACTGCCAGTCCCACGATGTCACAAGTTTTCGTTCTTTCGTACAATTACATTTAAAACAAAAACAAATTCTAAAATTTTGTTTTTATTTTAAATGTACGATAGACGAATACGTGTGACATCGTGGGACTGGCAGTAAGACTTTTTAAAATTATATATTAAGCTATTTTAATTATTCAAATGCGTTCTTCGACACAAAAAAAAATTTATTCTATCTTTCCGGGGTCCCATTTTTTTAAAGTGTAAAAATTTTGTTAAGCATTAAGATATGATTACCTGGTGAGAACTTCGCATACCTATTTTAAAATTAAATTTTGTACCTGGCGATATAAATGTACAAAATTAAAAAAAATTCAACTTTTGTGTGTGTGTGTAGGGAAAAAGGGGGAATTTTTCGGAGGCATGCAGGGATTCTGTTAAATTTCTACTGGCATCAGTGCATAAGATAGACTACATTTATTTATGTCATGGCAGCACGTTTATATTTTTACACAATACTGTTCTTACGTACATAATATGTATTTATATATGCATGTTTGTGCGTGTGAATTGTTTTTTAGGAAGGTTCGGTAATTTTATTAAATTCATAAACATTAATCTAACATGAGACACTTAACAGCAAAAATTATAGTCAAATATTTTCATAGTTATTAACTAAAGTTAGAGAAATAGACACAAAATTATTTAGAAATTTGCTCAATACCAGGCAGTCATTGGCATAATTTCTCTGAGATAATATTGAGAAAGAAAGGTCAACATTTATGTCTATATAAATAGAAGAAAAATTTAATTATAATAAATACACAAGTATGAGCATTTAATAACTATTTATTTATATGATAGGAATATTATATTGAATTATTTTTGCTTTGTTATATGAAAAGATTTGTTTCACCCTCACAGATTTGTGTATTACAATATAAAACATGTTAAATGTGATTTGATTAGTTTTAAAGTCAAAGAAATGGACTCGATTTTCGCAAGTTTTGATTTTGCTGAGGAAAAGAAAGAGAGAGAGAGAGAGGAATACAAATGGTATATAATTCTAGTTCATGACTATCATACAAAATCTGAATGCGACAAGTAAACTTGCCTAATGTAAATTTCGACTGAGAGTGCTAAACATCTTAAAAAGTCCTGGGGCAAATTACGGCACTCGATATCAAAAGAAATCTCATACGAGATCTGTTCATTTATATATTCCAAAATACAAAAGACAACTTTGCAATAATTTTACAATGCAGACTCTGAAACAGCTTGCTAAAGTTCGGAGCAAAAAATTGTTTTTTTTGGAACAAAACCTCAAATAGAATTAAAATCCCAC
Source organism: Gymnocheta viridis (assembly GCA_956483585.1). NCBI lineage: Eukaryota > Metazoa > Arthropoda > Insecta > Diptera > Tachinidae > Gymnocheta > Gymnocheta viridis. The sequence goes on along the minus strand of OY101442.1, from coordinate 67,811,365 downwards.
ATACGAGTATACAAAACAGTATCATATTGTACATAAGTAATTATAACCCTTATACAGCCAGCCACTCACTCACTGGCTTGTTATGTGATAAAACATTGTCACTTTGTACAAAAAATATGACCAAAAACCAAATGTGTAAATACATGTTCAGACAGAATTTAACATACTATTTCATGCATACAACAAGTATAATTTACAAGTCTGTAACAAAAAAAAGAAACACAACATGTCCAACATAATTATATTGAAATTTATGTTTTAATATTTAATGTAGTTTAAGGTCTTGTTGTAATGAAAAAAATATGAATATGTTTTTTTTTTTTTAAACAATGAATTGGTTTCACACTTAAACACTAATTGAAAAAAAATTTAATTCACAAATGTTTGCAGAGGTGGAAACACGACGTATAGTTCCATTTATAATTTTATAAACATGATAATTGAATGTAACGGGTGTATTATTTTCTTGAGGTGGCCAATGTTAAGTTTTGCAACATGATTTAACAATTTTCGATTATTCTGGTGCGGTTGTTTTCGCTTAACAACTCATCAATCAATCATTAGGTCGAAACCGGACAGTCAAACGTGGTCGTACCTTAACGCCATTAGACTATTTTGTTTTGGCTTATCTGAAGAGTCAAAATAAAACAGAAGCTACTGAGGGGACTTTTGAGTCAACATACGGTACGATAAGCCAACATACTGCCATATACAAGCCTGATTTACTGCAAAGACCTGGAAAAAATTAAATCACTCGATCGTGGTGATTGGGGCGGTTGTGCCACCCACATGCTTACAATCATATTCAAAAACAATTTTATGGATTTTTAAAACATTTCCCGTCATTAAAAAAATCACCTGATACAAACATGATTATCTTGTTCTTTTTTTATAATATTTCAAAAACACCTAAAAGCAGCCGCCAATCAATTTCCAATTTAAAATCTAGGTTGTTGGTACATTTATTTATTTTATTTTTTATTGTTTTTTGTTTGTTGCGTTTTTTTTTTCTTTGTAAAGCTCTCGTTGTGTGAGTGACAGCCTTCCAAATACTTTGATTGTATGTGAAAATTTATTGGGATTTGCATTAATTTTCCACTATTTGCACTAAAAAAATATAAAATTCGTATTAAACAATGATTTTTATAGAACTTATGTTGAAAAATAAAATTTTCGTAAATGCAAATTGTAAAAATTAAAATTTTTAAATTAAAAAGAAATTTAACGATGTGTATTATATTTTCCAAGCTTAAAAAATATACTCCATAAAATAAAATACATGGTGAAAGAATTTGAAAATTCAGACAAAGATTTGTTTATTTGCTGAAAAAGCTGAATATGAAGCAGAAACTTTTACTGAATAAAATAAAATAATTGTTTGAAAAATTGTTTTTTCCAAATCAGTAAAAGAAGATATAAGTTCAAATAAACTGTTTACTGAAAGAATTTTGTAAAACCAAACATCTTCTTTTATCGAGAAAAAAAACAGTTTTTCAATTTAAATAAGGAGTTCAAACTGAAAAAGATTACCGAATAAATTGATACATTTATTGAAACTCAAAGTAAATCTCAAACTATTGTTTGCCTGAAAAAAATTCTAATGTTTTTCGGTGTATTTCCACCAAAATTGAAAACTAAAGTATTCAATATTATTTAGTTATTTTACATAGTTTTTCCAACTGTTTTGATTTCATTGAAAGTTGTTGCACCAGACTTGAGTTGTTAATTTGTTAAGAAAGGGATAAGAAAAAGCTAATAAATAAACGCATCAAAAACTGTTTTGGATTGTCGCTACTCTATCTCATGTCAGCCACGCTTGAGCTGTAATCTCCTGATCTTCAGTTAACCGAATGTATCCGAAATGTTTAGATCCTTAGCCACAGTGTCGAATTAAGGTTCCTGAACTATCAGCAACTCGGCGGAACTTACTTTAATGTTGCATATTAAACGATATGTTGCTTATGAGCTGCAATCACTATTTCGTCAATTTCGTATAAATTTCTGAAGCTCTAAATTTTTCGCTAAGTTTGAGTTACAAAAAAATATTCATTTGCTACCACATCTTCAAATTTATAAATTTATTCCAATATTCATATTCATCAAAAACTATTTAATATTCATTAAAGTTTTTGTTTTATTAAGGTTTCATCGTTCTTTTTTCTTCTTTAGTATCTCTGCTACAAATTGGAATTGTAATAAAATTTTTAACAGCAACAAACAATTTTTCATTTGGGACACTTGCACCATTTTTCATTTGCATGCATGTTTTTTTTCGAATTGTTGTTCATTTTAGTTTCAGTTAACTTCGATTTTTTGCCATCCCATATTGAAGGGCATGAATTTGACAATATTAAAAATGTCAACCGGGTTGCAATCAATACAGAGAAAATAAGTTAATAAAAACATTAAAATAGGGAAAGAGAAAAAAACGGAAATGGAAACGGAACTGAAACTAACATTAATGCTTACAAAGATAGCAAAGTTAAAATAAAATATATTGATGCTTTGAAATTATGAAATTTTCTATTTTATTTGATAAAACTTTGGGCATTTGTAGGAGATATTACGTATGCTCTTTACAATATAGACGGCATAGGTGCATCGCAGGCCTTCAAGCTATTGTAGTGAAGCCGTTACTATTGAAAGAAGGCGCCATGAATGCTTTGAACTCTGCTTTGATGATTTTTGTTTCAATCAGAGTACAAAAAGGAATTTTTCCAAAAACGCCAAACTGGAGGCATTACTTGATAAAGAATATTTTCAAACATGTTTATTAGATATCATAACATGAATAGCATAGTTTTTATGACCTCACTATTGAGTCCCTGATTTGTCTTTATCTGATATGTTCAAAAAAATTTAATTTCTGAAAACAAAAGCTCAAAAAATCCTAGACTATTAGGATTTTTCTCGTTCGAGAGTCATCTGTGTTACAACAGCAGTTTTCAATTAGCATTTAGTTTCCATTGATTTTGAAGGTCCAAATTCGATCGTATATTTTCCAATGCAACTCTAATATCAATTGAACTTTCAACTTGTAAAAACTTGTTTGTTTTAGGAAACAGCAAAACTAAATACATACATATATTAAACTTGTATTTGCTTCATGCTACTTGTAATCAAACTATACAACTAGTCAACCAACCTTCATCAAGTCTTAAAATTTATGTTTTCTTACCAGCCACGTAACGTGACATGTGACCTGTCTTTCGTGCAACTTACATGTTGTACAACAATTTGACTTCCTCGTACTAAATGTATATAAATTTGTTTCTTTGTCTGTTCGTTTATCTGGGTGATCTTGATGCACAACAATCTTATATAACGGACTGAGAAAAGATGCAAGTTAACACATGTAACCAGCAACTCAGAAAAAAAGTATTTTATGGAGTACTTTTTAGTTTTGCTTTCTGTATGTTTTGTTAATTGTTAATAAGACTGATGTATTTTGCAAATCTTTAAAGATTCGCTTTACTTAAGTCGTCCGAACTGTAGGGTTTGTTGTGTGTCAGCTAAGAAGCACGCAAGCTGAGTCAAAGACTTCATATGCTGGCATCACAGAGTCGTCACATTGAAATGTCGACGTAAAAGAAGTATGCTTGCGATGGAATTAGTAAATTCATGTAAGCGGTTTAAGTAAAAGAATGAATTGATTGTTAACTGCAATACGTATAGTATATGATATAACAAAATATTGTTTGCTACAAAAAGAAAAGATTTTCAAATAAATTAAATAAATTGAAATTAAAAAAGAAATAAATCCAAACTAGCTCATACATATTAGGCCCAAAGTTCGTAACATTATTGGTGATGGTGATTTGAACTTTTCAAGTGATTTGAAAATTTTGATATACTTCAATAGTATTAATTGTGGTATCACTTTCTCTTAAATGGTTTGTATATTTCATGCGTTAATTTAAATACATTAATTACACATTCGCGCTGGTGAAGGGGTTTTGCGGCCACCGAAAACTGCAATATTATGCTCGGCCGTGTGGCAGAAAGCAAAAGCTCCAACCGTCGTAGTGGTTTGGTCCGGCAACAGGTAATGTCCATCTACGGTATGGTTTTACAAATAAAAAAAACACATGGGACTAGGGGATTCATACGTCTATGACGGAAAAAGTCCGTTAGTAGAGCTTTCACTGCTAATTAGCTTTTCCAATTATTTCTCATTAAAAATGTTACGAATCTTAGCTTATATAAATTTCTTAATTCGTTATAAAATATATGTTCAATTCAAAATCTCAATCGTATGGCTTAACGTTTAAAAAAAGACGATATTTTATGTGCTTGAGAACAGACAAATTTGTTGTATCGTAATTTTGCCGTATTTTAAATGTCAATTCATTGTGAGTAAATAATATATGTCAAACAACAAATTTCTTTTGATGAAATAAAAAAAAATCATGAAAAGTGAAAATGAAAAAAATAAATTAAATAATGCCTTATGCCACCAATATAATGTTTTACTTATTCTTAAATTTTGCTTTCATTGAAATCTTATTATTCCACAATAGTCGACACTCAATTCAGTTGATACCATGAAATTAAACCAGATATGGGAATTCCAATTTTACGCGAAATAGTTAATAACTTTTTCGCGACAAACAATTTTGATTAAAATGGTCTGTAAATTAAATTGAAATGAATCAAGTATACGAGTATATGTATTTATCATTAAGAAAAATGTAATTTCTGGGTTTACTGATCACATATTTAAAAGATTTTTACAAATTATTCTAACAAATAGATTTTTTTCATGCCTGGCCTCAATACAACCGTTTATAAAACATATAAAATTCAGTGTGTTATAATACACTTTTGTATGAAAATACTAAATTGTATTATTACAATGCTGTATAATTAGATAATTACACAACACATACGACGTTTGTACGAGCTTGTGAATTAAACAATAGTTCAAAATAAAAATCAAATCAATAAAAAACTTATTATTATATTATATTTTTGTTTAAATTTAAATGATATTATAATTTTTTTTTTGTATATAAAATTTTTACAACTATAACCTTTTCAGTCTAGACCAAAAGAGGGACTTTTATAAGTTTCAAATGTGTTTTTTACAATACGGTTGTCGGTTTTTTCCAAATGTTGATTTTTCGAAAGAAGAATAAATAAGGTTTTTTATAATTTTTCGATTTGTAAATTTTTTTGATAAAATTAGTTTTTAATATTAAAACTTAGAAGAACGATTTCTGTTTGTTTTTCCAAGTATATTTTTTCAGTGTAATAGTTCTATGTGATTTTTGGGTATGGCGAAACAAACTCCAAATGTAAAAAGTGTAGACATTCATCACAGACCAAAAACGAATTAACGAACGTCGCCTAAAAGTTTTGAATGCTTTTAATACTCTATCTCAGTATTGAAAACTTCCCCAACACTGAGAATTTCGTTATATATTCTTCCTTAAATGAAACAAAGGAATTCGTTTCTATGGTTGCCTATTCGATAACGTGGGGGACATACCTTCAGATGACGATTAAGATCTCTGTAGACTCGAACAAAAATTTGGAGAATACAATCAAGAATGTGCAAAATAAAAAAGCAATATTGAATATCATGAAAGCTTTTTAAATTATTTAATTATTTAGACAAATTCCAAAAAAGAACTTGATTCACAGATTAGATGTGTGAGAATTGATAGGTGTGTTCCAGATAGATAACAAAGCCACACAAACTTGCCCAAAGTTACACAAACATGTACAAAAAGCGTTCCAGATGACAAAAATTGTGCTAGTTAGAGAGCTCATGAGAGAGTAATTTCATTTACAAAGTCACAACAACTTTTTCTTTGGGTAAGTTTGTAATAGAATAAAATTATCAGCTGTTTTATGTTTACATAAATTTTGCAAAAAAAAATAAAAAAATATACTTTGTGATTAAACAGTGTACATTACAAAAGAATTACCTTAAAACTTTAAAATTGAAAGTATCTCGAACAATAAATAAATGGAAGAACTGAAAATATTTCTTTTTTGTTTGTTTGTTTTTATTTACCATGATTTTTCCAGTGATGCACACATTTCGTTCGCACTAAGAATACATTGCCTTACAACATTGGAGCGTTTAAAATAGCAAGCTTAAAATTAAATATAATAAATTAGCAGTATTGAAATATTTTGGCTTGAAATTGTGGTTTTTCGCGTTCCAGATGCTTTGGGTAACTTTTAGAATTTGAGAGCGTAAATGTTAACTTTACTCTCATTAGTACAAACTTGCCCAAAGTAGCCTGGAACACACCTATTATATAATGCGTTGCAATGCCCAACAAGTATACTGCGTGAAAGCATTTTCAATGTGTAATTTCATTAAGAAACAAATGAATAAAATAGGTACCCTTCAAATCATTTAAGCTGTATTTTATTCTTAAAAGATTATTTTAAGCAAATTATTTAATTATATCTTGGCAATTTGATTGCTAGTATTGTACCCAGCGTTCGACTCAATCGACCGCATTCTAGAAATTAATATTTAACTTTTAAAAAACCTTTACATAAATACATAAGATAAAATACAAAAACAAACATTCTAAATAAACAACTTAAAAACTCTGTCTCATTTTTATGCAAAAGCACATTGAACAAACACGCATGCACACTTTGTTTCTTTTTCAAGTTGAAGCTGATACATGTATGTGTAATAATTGTGCATGTGTTAGTAGCAACTTTAAAGGCTAAATACCGAACCGATTTAAATTAAATTAAGATTGTGCAAATTGTGTAAAAATCTATGTAAAAACACAAGAACCTTTCCAAAATCGGTTCAGTATTACGGCCGTAAAAGAGATCTAAAAAAACGTGTTTGCCTATTAATATTATAGAAGATTATTTTATAGTATTTCCATAAACTATTAACTCTTCTTTTTAAATAAAGCAAATTAAAATCAAAACTATTGTATAATAATTTTCTCAATAAAAAAGCGGTTGACCCGTTTTTCCTGCATTTCAATAACCATAACCTGGTTTTTCAAAAATTTCAAATATTCAACCTATTCGAAAACCGGTTTATGGAAAATGTCGAATAATAGATAAACCAAGTGCTGCTGTTTGAAAGGGGCACTTATCACCAGTGTTGCCAATTCAACAATTTTTTTTATTAATTTTTCTATAGGAATTTTCTGTAGCCATTTCAATATTTATTTTTAATTTATTTAAGGGGTTTTCTTATACAATTCTAAATAATCGCAATGAAGAAAGCAAAATACGAAGATGTTCATCTGCAATTGCCTTTTGGGCGAATGCTTTTGATTATAAATGTGGTGATCGTAATAAAATATTGAAAGCAACTTCTTACTTTACTTCCACATGCTGAAGTAAAGAATATTTTCATTCAAATTAATCTCATTGAGACCAATTTATGAAACAAACTGTATTCACGAAACTTAATTGGATTTTATAAGTTAAATGGAATTTGTTTTTAAATTAAGATATTTTGGCTTTATTCATAAACGATTAATAAAGTTAAAGTAATTTTATGGTTGGGTTTTTATATGGGAAACACAGCGGGCAGCGTAGAAAAACACAACTACAAAATACTTAATTTTTAATTTGTACTGAATTTTGTTTCAATTTGTACTGAATTCAGAAATCATTAATAAACGTATAGTGCGTTTATGCGGTGTTTCTTTATTTTATTTAACACAAAATATCTACATACTTCTCAAACGTACGCGAAAAATAAAACCACAGAGAATGCGAATAATTTTTTTTAATTCTAACTTGTTGCTTCTCCGTACAGAGTGAAACGCATATAAAGTATATTATAGTTTTTCTTTTCTCACACCTCTTTATACTTTATGCTACGAAATCAAAACAATGGTAAACTAATATGATAACGCTTCATACTTTGTGACAGCATTTTGAACTGACGATGCAGCATAAACTTTGTCGAGGGGGTGTTTTAAGTTATTTATTTAATGTTATGAATATTATTTATTTAAAAAAGTTTGTTATCATAAACGTTATTTGTCGCTCAGCCAGAAATATCAGAAGTTGTTCCATATATTCCAAACATATTGTTTGTTAGCAATATTTAAGACAGGCAATCTTTTCAATCGTATACCGTTAAGCTCTTTGAATCACTTCCTTCCTAACGACAAGTTGGAGTTCATTAACTTCATCGACGATTTTACTAATGATTGTTTTTTTTATGGTTCATTATAACTATAAATTTTAATTATAAAATTTATCAAGCCTAAATAAAGATTGGACTACTTTAGGGCTCTGTTATAATACATTAACTGAATGAAAGACTTTGTATTTTAGGTTTATTTGTGTAGTTAGCTTGGCATAATAACACAGACAATATCATGATGACCATAATGAACTTTCCTTTAAAACGCTAAATTAATAGAGACTCATTAGCATGGAACTTAACTTTGTAAGTTATGGAAAAAGCTTGTGTCATTGGCATTAGCCTCTAAGAAATAGGACAAAGGACTTTGACGCTGTCGGATATTCGCTAATTCATGGATGTAATACATTTTTAATTGGCTCTCCTGCGCCTGAATCCGAGCCTGTCTATTAATTAGACATTTATAAATTTTTTTTTAATGTATTGTAAGTTTGTAACCTGTTGCTAATTTAAGGATGTTACAGTTGGTAAAACTGATGGCTTATGCTGATTAATGGATGTAAAAATCTAACATAAAACTGAGCTTAATCAACATCAAAACTTGGTACTACCCTAACTAAAATAATACTCTCTTCCCATCTTATGTAAATAAAACTTCAAAGACGTACGAAAACAATCACTCAGAAAATAAAGATGAGGGAAAGATGACAAAAGCAAGAATAATATTTCCTGGTACCTCTAATGAAACAATAAAAATGGAAGCAATTAAAAGAAAGTGTAACACAAGCAACAAATATGGGGGAGAAGGAGATATAACAACATAATTGGCTGCATGTGTTGCGCTTGCATATAAAAAAAAGAACTCAAAGATAATAAATTGAAAATAATTATGCTGCTTGTTATGAAACAGAAACAGTAAATTTTTGCTTAAATACCACGGACTGGATAAAGATTATGTGTGTTTATGTAAATGCACATTTTTAAAGTTCCCCTAGAATTTGTAAATAAAAATTTTATAAATTTCCTATCTTCAAGTGATGTGATTAGAAAATAAGATTTCAATTGAAGAAAAGTAATAGAGGTTGAATATTAAAACAATCGCGCCACATGAAGAACTGGATCATTCTTAGTCAATGTTTCCAGTTTTTTTTTCAAGCCTATAAAACAATTTTCGAATTTTCATCGCCAATAAGAAAATAGTTTTCATATATCTGACTAGAATTATAATTTGATTCAAATATTTCCTAAGTTTTTAAAATTGTGGAGTTATGGCTAATTTAGTTTGATTAATATTATACCTATAAAAAATTGTGAAAATGAGAATAAAAACAAAGTAACGAAAAAACTGTTGGCAGAAATGTGTTGTCCTGCAAATCACACGAATTCGCTATACGAGATTTTCAATCCCAAGCACCCAAAAAATCCTAAAAATTAATATTTGGAGATAAATCACCTAAACTGGGAAAGCAAAGAAGAAAGAAAAAAAATTTAAAATAAAATTTTCGATGAGTCTACGAATTAACTGTTTTTTCAAAATAAATTTTAAGTATTTGCTAACGTTGATCCAATGTAAGTATATTCATTACAGTTGGTCAATTTGTATGTATTAAAAAATTTTCCAATCGGTTGTCAAAATCGAAATCTACGACGAATTCTAAGAAGGTTTGCCTAAGAAGCCATGGGTCTGAACAAACCAAAGCGACAGATAAGGATATTTTATTTTTAAAAGAAGTTAAAAATAGAGCTGACAAACTACATAAAAATTCTTATTTTTCAAAATGAATATTTTTGGTCACTTTTAGTATGTTTCTTTATCTTTTCTGTAAATTTATTATATACAAATGAATTCTTATTTTTCTTTTCCGTAATAAAAATATATTATATATATTCATATGTACATTTGTGTATTGTGTTTAAAATTTTATTTTAACTGTAGTCCGGACAATCCACTAACCCAGACAGTAGCTGAAACTATATCTGCCCGGATTATGGAGGTTGTACTGTATATATTTTTTTTTTAAATATGCTATAAGATAATGGGAAAAAGCAAAACTTATTATATGAATAGTACACGAAAAATTTGAAGAACGTTGTTTTCTTTAAAAACAACTTAGATATAGAGCTATAGATTATACTAAAAAATTGTATCAGCAATTTAAAAAACGCATAGTAAAAAAGCAACCAAGCTACTGAATTTCAATTTCTTTTTTATTAATTTCGGTTTGATATTTGAAATTGAATTATTATGGAGTCTGATATATCAATTGGTTCTTCTTCTGTTAAAGATATTACATACGGAATAAAATTTACTGCATATGCCAGATCTGAATTTTGGTACTCTTGGTTTGCCAAGTGATTTGCACGAACTAAATTTGCACATTTGCCGCGATGTGTTAAAATATTAATTTTTTCTGAGTGATCGTTTAAAAATGAAAATAAAATGTTTTCATACACATCATTTACTCCAGAAGTAGCGAATAAATTGATTGAAATTTGGAACAAATTAATTATTGCCATAATGACGAAGAAACCCGTAATAAGTAAACTGAAAATCTTTCCTAATAAATATTCCAAAGAAACAAGAGACACGTCTGCATCTGAAAATTATACCGCATTTGTCGAAGCAATGAATAGCTTATTCTATATCGGAAGAAGCAAGTGCGATATACAAAGTAATCGTTGTTCATGAATTTTTCATTGATCTGCATAACGTAAGAAATCTGACAATTCCAGAAGTCCTGACGGGTTTGTTGATTTGGAATCTTATCCGACTGCTACTCGAGATTCATCTTACCGGCCGGAAACATCAAACATGGGCGTTGATAAAGATTTTATGTTCAAAACACCAAATTTAGGAATGGCGATTGCTCTTAATCGCGGTCCGTATACGAAAAAGATTAGATACCCCTAATTATGCTATGTTGGATCATTACGAATATAATTGCTTATACGTTTTTATTTTTATCTTTATTTAAGTATATTTACTGCCTGTTTTAGGAAAATGAAAACAAATTTTCGTATTCATTTGTTGTTTTCAATATTAATTCTCACTCACAATTTTGTTTTAATTTTCTAAAAACAGAAAGTTAAAAAATATACAAAATACGAAAAAAAATGTCTCGTCAAAAACCGGAAGATTTTAGAACCATGGTTTCTTGGGCAAACCTTCTCAGAACTCGTCGTAGATTACAATTTTGACAACCGCTTGGTCGCGAAAAAAAAATTTACCCACTCTAATATTCACAATGAACTCAAAAACCAACAACAGCTGTCAAATCGAATTTAAAGTTCTTCACCTTAAAAAAAATCGGTCAATATTCCTTTTTTATTTTTACAATAAATTAGCCAAATTGTTACAAATAGCTAAATTTGAAACCAGTTAAATTATAAAATTACCAATAGCATTATTTAAATTGTTTTACAGCCAAACTTATGAATTAAAATTGTTCAACCACTTTACACATGTTTCGCAAATAACTTAAAAAAAAACCTAAATTACATTCATAAATCTTGCAAAAAATATGCCAACATAAAAATATAAAACAATATTTATAAATTTAAATTGTAAATTTTTCTTTAACCACACAATTTGAATTTCCGCAAAACTCTTTGAAAGAACTCGGTATTAATTTATAAATAAAAAAATACACGTATAATATGTACGAGTATGAAAGCATTTGCGAATACATATTTATCATTTTGTGCTTATGTTTGGGTGCGATTAAAAATAGTGTAAATGTATGTACATTATATTATACAATATACTTATATACACCAACATAATTTATACGCAATTATACACGTCAGTAAGAGGGGCGGCTGACCAGTCATTAGAAGAAATAACTTTATAAATCTCGTATATCGTTTTCGAATTTTTATAAATATAATCAGCAAAAATTGCACTAAAACTGGTTACTAAATGAGAAGGTATTTGTCACTGTTTGTTCTTTATTTAGCGAATGTGCTGAATCTTATATGAGAAAGTCTTAAGTAAAAGCATGCAGACTTGAACTAAAAAAAAGTGAGTTTTAGAAAACTTAATGTGACATCGTAAAAAAATTCTCTAAAATGGGTAAAATATGAAAAAATATGCACTAACAAATCGGTGCAAAAGATCATACAATTTTCTTAAACGAATAAATATTTGATCTCTGCCATCAGATATTTGCATCTGCATATTTGCGGTTTCCCTGGGCATAGCTCTACTAAAAACCGACTAATTTAAGTAAAGAGTGCGGTAACTCCCATGCAATTACCATTACTTTCAAAAATATTAATTGAAGATCGTGGATGTACAAAACATTCTCATTCTCTCAGACGGACTAATTTTACTTTTCGCGCCTTCTTTCGATTGTATTATTATCGTCAATATATCATTGAAAATCAATTAACTTTAACATAACTGAAGTTATCTATCATAGAATATATCATATTAATTTTTGATACTATGTACTAGAGAGTAGCTTTTCACACACGCTCAGGTACGCTCACGTTTATGCACGCTCATCTAGAAAAAAAAGTTAACCATAATCACAAAAACTCAAGCCTACGAAATATTTCTGAGAAAAAACTATAAACCAATTTACAAAAATATTTTTAATTAAATGAAAAAATTCCAATAAAGCAAAAAAAATTACAAAACAATCACCCTAAATCTCACCCTAATATTCATGAACGCTCACATGATTGAAACAAAAAACTGATTCACGGTAATCACGTGAGCGGTGCCCATCTCTACTATGTACACATCATTTTGGGAAACTTCTTAAAAAAAATTTGTTTTCAGGGTCAGCGATTTTCAGTTAAGAACCGCATGAAATTGTACTCTTGAGACGTTCCAAAACCAAAAATCCTTGGACATAGACTGATTTAAAATGAGCTTAAGGACTCTAATTCGATTAAATCGTAAATGTGCGTACTGGCACAGAAAATTGTCCGGCTTTTCATTCTCGCTGTATTGTACGAATAATTATTAGCTTTCCCTGTATTCCTCTTTCTTGACAAAAATGATTCGAATTAACGAACTTAACGCAGGCTTAGTAAGTTCTTAATGCTCAGACAATTGCTTGTAATTTTTCAGACGTTGTACAAACAGACCTAAATTGTGTGAATGCAAGAAAAATTTAAACCGGCAATCCTGGCAATATCGGACCGAAAAAAATTATTTTTTTAGAGCAAAGTTGCCAAAGGGTGGCGTCTTATTAAGACACTCGCTAATTTTTCAAAGTCAATTCGAATATGCCTTATATATGCACATATGTATGTATGTATATGTACACATCTACATGCAACTCTAAGCATTCCTTATAAATAAATATTTACACAACTCCTCTATAAATAAATGCACATATTATATTGTACTTATGTAAAGATGTTTATATAACTTAAATACATATTCATATATGTATGTACATACATACACACATACATACACGCCAACGAATGTATGAATTATATAAATATTAATTTATGTTTGTATAATAAATGTGAATGTATGTATGTATGTACCTTAAGCTTAATAACAGAAATAGCAGCATCAGATTCATTTGTACTCGGAACATGTTTTGCACAGGTAACTTTTTACAACAACGACAACAGCAACTACATTAAGTAAAAATATAGAAGAAGCAAAACCTACTGGATGATTATGGCATCCAGAATATAAAAACCAATTAAATGAAAAGCTATTTGAGTAATGGGACTCGGTATCCCTCAAATATACACACACACACACACAATGCAGACAATTTAATACGTACTATATGCCATTTACGTTTGAATGTATTGTAGTATTCATATTAAGAGTAGTTACATGAAACACAAAAATAACAAGAAGAAAATGGAAGAAAAAAATCAAAATTCCAACATATGTTTAACTACGGTTTGATGTGATTCATGGTGTTACTTATCAAACACTCCCAAACGATTTAATAAGGAGTAATTAAAAAAAGAAAAATTCCAATGGTTTTAAATTGTTGTCCCTCTTTTTTTTTTTGCTACAAAGAACAGACTTGTGGCTGTCAAACTTACCTATTGTAAGCCCAGTTCTAGAGGGTGTTTTTTGTATTTAAATTTTATCAAAAAGCAATTCACCTTAATCACATAACTTAGAGTATATAAAAATACGTACACTTTGCATGCGGTATTCATAAAACACTTTTATGTTCACAAATATCCACAAATTATATAAAGGAAACCAACAGATTTCCCAAGGCTACGAAATGTAATACAATTTGGCAAATACAAAAGAGAACACGTACTTGCGAATGTTCCATATGTACATACGCACACAAATACGTATGGAAATCTGATTGTATGTGTAAGCTTTCAGGACAAATCCTCAATTTATTTCAAGTGCATGTCTGGCTACTTGTTATTTTTTAATGCTTTTACGAAGAAAAAAAGTACTCCCACAACAATTGTTACAAAAGAGTAAATAAATGATATCAAAGACCACAAACCAAAAGGAAAAATTATATATGAAATTATACATATTTATAAGGTTATTTGCGGAAAAAATGATTCATAAAATGGAAAAATTTCATGATAGTGAAGGGTTAAATTAACAGGTTCTGTTCACTGTGTTATACCTGTAAAGAAAATGCTAAGAAGAGAGGAAGCAAGACAAAAAAGTAGTATGATTCAAAACATATTCAGGAGATTCAAGTCCTCCTCTTATATGATTAAAGAATGTTCAAGATCTCAAATTATATTTTTCATCAAAATTTTTGTTGATCTTTTCAAAGGATATTGAAGGACTAGTTCTTGAAAGTATATTGATAGCATCCTCTTCAGCTGAAGCGACTATAAGTTTAATTGTATAAAATAGTCCAGATTGTCCTCCTTCAGCTCTTCTGGTTCCCCCGTTTTAAAGGTATATATGTATATCATCTGGTTTAAGTGTAGCAACTCTTTTTAATTAGGGACATTGGCCTTTCATTAAAATGTTTTTAAGAAACATTCGAAGACACATGCCAGTAAAATTAAATTAATTCTAGAAGCACGGCCTCTTATGCGCTCATTATTTATGGAATAAAGTTTGTGAGTTTTTTTCCACTCGATATCTCTAGGACGAACCATATTTAGCGTAGCTTTAAAAATATGTAGTTTCATATATAACTAACACCCCACATAAACATTCCGAAAAGATTAATCGGCTCGATGTCTTCTCTATATTTCCTGCAATCATTGTCAAGTTTAATTATCCTGGAAAGACATATATCGTTTTACCTATCTTCAATTTGATCAGTTTCACTCTTGTTTGGATAGCACCAAAGTATTTTGTTAAAATTTTCCAGTTTCGTCATTCCAAAGGAGTTTTTCACTTAGCTTTGCTAAATTCTGTCACTCAGGTTTTGTGGCTTCAAAGGTATTCTTACTACTTTTAGTTCTATAACTTTAACTTCCAGACAACCAACACGTTCATTAGCAATCACCCCATGGTGTGCTGACACCATGTGCTCGATCCTTTGCAATCCAACAAGTTTCTGAGTTTGACCTTTTCGAAGTTAGTTTAACTGACGTTTGGATATCTCTAAAGATGTTAAACTGAACCAGCTTACAAGCTGCAGGATTACAAGAACTTTCGCTTGTTTTGGTCGAGACGGCAGTAAAGGCATTCGATGCCGATTCAAATATCCATATAAATTTTATTGAAATTTCGATTGACATTCAATTCCGTAATTTTATCTCAGTTTCCATTTCTCTGATGACCCAGACCCAGATTCTTTTTGTTTTTAAGGGGCCATTTGTGAAGCAGCAATTGTCTAAGCTCACATGATCCTGTATTTAATATAACAAGGACATTCAGCAATCAATATTTTAGCTATACTATCGGATGTGAATATGCTGTTTGCTATTGCCGACTGCTTCTTCTATTAGAAACATTTAGATGGTATTGATATGGGATCTCATGAGCAGCAATATTGAAGCACCGAGAAAGCATTATTTTTCTTGTAAAGGATGTATTACCACCCTCTAAATATTCGCCTTATTGTTATGACCACGAAAACAAAAAAAAATCATTTATGATTACATTTCCGACGAAAAGGAAACAGAAATACTTTGTGTGGCGAGTATGTAGAAATCGAACAGGGTGTTCCAATAAGACATTTCATTTTCAATTGATCGCCATTTTAACAGTTGTCGTGGCTCAACCTGTAACTCCTTGACAGATACGCTTCAACATCGTATTGAAATTATTAAAATACATTACAAAAATGGTGGAAATTTCGCGGTCCCTGTTCTCAAAAGTAAAGCCTTTTTGGCTCATCGTGAAGCACCTTCTCGGCCAGAAATTGTGAAACTGGTGGAAAAATTTAAGCTGTTAGGATAAGTTATTAATGTGAAGAATCGATCTCTTGTATGTCGCTCAAGAACATTTGAAAATATTGCTGTTGTGTAGCACCCAGGTTTGTCCTTTGCTCGTTGATCTGGCCATTTCACAAAAGAAATTACTCCGTATTTTGCAAAATATAATATTGTTTATTTTCAACAAGACGGTGCACTTTGGCATGAAAAGTTTCCTAACCCCATAATTTCTCGAAGAGGCGATCACAATGAGCCACCGAGATCTTGTGATTTAACACCTTTACACTTCTTTCTTTGGAGTTACGTAAAATATAATATGTATGCCAATGGCCCACAATCGATACTAAGCCCCAAAACTGGAATTCATGAAGTTATCCAGGACATACAGACGCAAATGTGCATAGTCGTGGCGGCCATTTAACTGATATTATTTTCCATTATTAATGGTAAATAAACATCCGATGATTGCGCTTAAAAATACTCAAAATGAAACCTCTTATTAGAAGACCGTATTTAAACATGCATGACCAGATACAAGTGTACTTACACACATTTATACGAATGCATGTACATACATATATAATACACAGGTAAACATTCGCCTTTCCAATCAGCATACACCCAACTTCATCTTAAGTCTTTATGTCTTCATTGCATTGGTCCTTTTTATTTTTATTTTTTTTTCTGAATTCATTTGTTCGTTCGTTCATTTATATCCTGTATTCATCCTCTTTGTAATTCAGTCATTCTTCTTGTTTAGTTCTTTGGTTCATTTAAGTTTTTCATTCATTCAGTGAAGCGTTTTCTCTCTTTTTCAAAATGTTAAATGGCACGTTTACTATTTTATAGCCGTATGAATATCAGTACAGTAGTTTTCCGGTTTAACGAACCAGTACTTTGTCAGCCCTGTTCGTTAAACTGAAAAGTTCGTTATACCCAGTACTTATGTAGAATAGCCGTTTTATGGATAAATAAATCACTAAAATTGTATTTTTTGTCGCTTATTTTATTTAAAATAAGTTTTGATATCCGTATAATAAAACAAAAATAAAAAAGGTACAATTCATTACACTGGTAGTGAACATAAAGCTTAAAAATTATTTTAATGAAAAATTAGTATGTATAAATTCATTTTCAATTTCCTTGAAAACTTTACTTAAAAAATTTGTCGAGTAATGTTTGTTTTTTTGGAATAGAAAAATTATTTTTTATAGCATCTTCTTGCATATTTCTTAAAATCATTAATGCTGAGAAATCAACGTTGTGTTGTTGAGCCCATTGAACACAAATTTCGAAGCTTTTGACAGCATCTGCCTGTTTTATTTTTTGCTCCAAATGTTCTTCATAATCGACTTCTTCAACATCATGGTTATCATCTTCATCTTCGTCTTGTCTTGACGGATTGTTTTCTATCCATTCGTTTAAGTCATTGGCTGATAGTTCTATCTGAAAATTTTTAATTGTTAAATATTATCATAGCTTTGAAAAGATTATAATCGTCATAAAAATGCAGATAAATTTTTATAACATAAGAAATAAAATGTGACTTATTAAAAAATAAATAAATGTGGAATTCAACATACGAACTCCATTTTGAATTGCCACGATATCTTCGTCTTGACGTAACAACATTGCTAAGGGAATATCGTCTTCCTCATCAAAGTGATAATTTTCTTTTAAAAGTTTATTCCAACACTTTGCCAAAGATGGTTCGGAAATAGATTTCCACGCTAATGCCAATGTGCTAACAGCTTCATACAAATTAAATTGTTTTAGAAACATGGTTACATTTTGATCCGGTGTTGAAAAAAGTCTTGATAAGAGGCTATTTTTATAATGCAACTTAAGCAAACGAATGGCATTCTGATCCATTGGTTGAATCAGGGGTGTAACATTTGGGGGCATATAGAGCACCCATATTTTGCCACTGTGTGTTTTTTTACCAATTCTTCTGCCGGAAGATGGGACGGCGCATTGTCCAGAAGTAAAACTGCATTTAACGGCAAGTTATTTTCGGCAAGAAATTCTTCAACCTGAAATAATGGTTTAAACTAAAATTTGTCCAATAAAAAACTAAAAGCGACATACCTGCGGCACAAATTTTTCAAAAACCCAGCTCTGGAATAGTACACAAGTCATCCATGCATTCTTTGAGTGGGTGTAGTCTACAGGCAGTTTTTTATTCCTAAAGGAACGTGGTTTTAGTGACTTTCCGATCAGCAACGGCTTAATTTTTTTGGAACCACTAGCATTACAGCACACAAGGGCTCTTATTCTATCTTTGGAAACTTTTCTGCCTGGTGCAGATGTCTCTCCCGCATGAACGTACGTTTTTTCAGGCAATGCTTTCCAAAAAATTCCAGTTTCATCGGCATTAAAAATTGCATCCAAAGGTAAGTTATGTTCTAAGATAACTTGCTGTAGTTTCCTCTTAAATGGTTCAACATCTTCGATATTGGATGAAAGTTTTTCCCCACTTTGCTGTAAAAGCCGTATGCCAAAACGTTTTTTAAATCTGGTCAGCCATCCGTGACTTGCGTTGAAATCTCCACCATAAAACTTTTTATGAATTTCTTTGGCTTTGAACTGTATGACTGCTCCAGAAACAGGCATGTATGAATCTCGCTGTCGTAGAAACCACCAATGCTTTCTCCATTCTTGGAAATTCACGTTTGTACTTTCCGCATTTTCTATAAGATTTTCTTTTGATTTTAAAATCGTACACACAGTGGATTTTTTTAAACCATACTTTTTGCACAAGTCTACAATTCGCAATCCTTTTCGGTGATCATCAACAATTTGTATTTTTTTCTTTTAAAAACAGTCTTTTTCTTGTACCCATTTTTTATGTTAACACCACGAAAGAATATGGGGCTGACCATTGCAGCACAATTAAAACAAAAATACTATACAAGCAAAACCTAAAATAGCGGTACTTTTTTTCTATTCCCTTTGGTTTTATTTATTTGTGTAAGAAATTTCTTAAGATTATTTTTTTAAGCTAAAATTATGAACCTTATTTGTTCGTTAAACTGAGTACAAAAAAATATTTTTTGTTCGTTATATAAGGTACTCAATGGAGCAAATTAACCTGTTCGTTAAAAGCGATGTTCGCAGAATCGAATGTTCGTTAAACCGGAAAACTACTGTACTTTTGTAGTCATAGTGAATAGATTCGAAGAAGGAATTTAAGTGTCGCATTCAGTTTAAGTCTATTAAACTGGAATGTGTGTATTGTATGTATTTGTACATAAATTTGTATGAATTAATGCATTTCTACAAAGACATGCATGCATATAAAGCTAATTGAATTACAATACAAACAATTTTGCATGCATATTTTTTGCTCTGCTTTAAAATTGAAAATAATTCTGCAAAAAGGCAGAACGAGTTTCCTATTGTACACTTATTTGGTATGAAAGTTGAAGATTCCAAAACATTATCGGTTTTATTCATAATTAAAATTTTAGCTTGATCAAGGGTTTTATAAAACAATAAGTTTTACTAAAATGTAATAACTTTGAAATATCAGCCTTTAACATTGACAGAAAGGTTTTGATGCTTTGATTTTTTTCTATAATAATAAGGATATTATTAAGGAATCTAAATTACATCTATAATAAACTATTAGACTATTGTTCTTTTTCTAATTTGTAGCAACTTGTAGAATAATCATTTGGGAAGAAAAACATAAATTAAGCAACAATTCGGTTTTTAGTGATAACGAAATTACCAAATAAAGCACAAATAATTTGCTTTCATATATTACAATTTCTTAAAAATGCTTTCTTAGTTATTGCTTTATTTTAAAATTAATCTTCCTTATATTTGACAACTCTGGTTGCATTCCTCCCAGCACTTTTAGCATTTAAAAACGAAAATGTGTGCCATATTTTTCGTTTATATCATATCATAAATTTTCCTGATACACTATGTATTCGCACTGTTAAAAATACTTAAATACACACTGCAAAAATGTGTAAGAATAATGATGCCAGTTGCAAATTTTTATGGCTTTTACTTTTAACATGAGCTTTTTGTTTCCTTTTTTAGAAAATTGCATTTTACAATAACACGAAAAAAATGCCAGCAACTGCAATAGCAAAAATATGGCATTTTTTCTATTTGTTTAAAGAGCTTCTTGAAGATTTATAGTCATATGTTTGGATTATTAGTTTACTAATGTTTTGTAAAATATGAGTTTTTGAAATAGCAAATACGTTTCAACCAAGGAATAGTTAAATGCAATAACAATAACACAGAAAAGAATGAAAATAGAGAGTAAAAAAAACAACAGTTTATCTAACACTTTGCAGACATAATAAATTTGTCTATAGAGGAAATGCTGGCAATGATACATACGAGCTTTAAATAAAAAAAGTTTTTAAAAGCATTAAGTTTAAGATAATTTCAAAGAGTATTGCCATTGAGACTGCACATGTGTGCACCTGTGCATTATGGTCAATTGAGAGCAAACGCGGCACCCATTTTGAAGACAACTTTCTTAAACCCAGCTGATCACTTAAAATCGAAACCACACTGCCATATGAAATGCCTATGACATTAACAATCTCACGCACTTTTACTCTTCGATCGGCCAACACCATATCGTGGATTTTTTTTACATTTTCGGGTGTACTGACCTCAATTGGCCGTCCAGAACGTTCAGCTTCATTTGTACTTGTGCGACCACAACGAGAGTCAGTAAGCCACTTTTTTACCATTTAAATCGATGGCGCAGAGTCACCATAGTATTAATCGAGCTTTTCCTTGGTTTGATTGACAGTTTTTTTCCCAAAAAATAATTTTTAATGTGCATTCGTAATTCACTTTTTTATTTTTAGAAAAATACACGAGGTTGTATGTTTTGAAAAGCAGTTAAACGCAAAGTAAGTGACGACACTTGCTAAAAATTTGACAGTAATCTATTAACAGGTGGTAGTTGATGGAAACAGTGTTGCATTTCATTTAACTACGAGGGAAGTTCAAAAAATCACGAACTTATTGATCCGCCCTCGTAAATAGGTTTAAAAATTAACTGTGCCTTAATATAAATGTTACGCAAAGAATAAACAAATAAATAAAAAGATACTTCATTTGAAGCTCGTGTACAATTATACTCCATCTTACAATGAAAAAGACAGGAAAAACTAATTTTACTACTTCCTGGGAGAAGCCGGGAATATTTTATGTGTTTCGGGACATAAAGATAACATTTGACTGCGAAACCTTAATTTTCTTTATCCTTTTTTTCATAACTATATTTATGTTTTATGTAGTTTTTATCAGCATTGAAAAAATTGGTCAGAACAAATTTCATCATATGAAATCCAAAATTTCAGAAATATTTACAAAAAAATTAGAATTGAAAAATTCTAAACTGAAAATATAAAATATATTTTAAGACATAATTGGGGTATTCAAATGGTAGTCATAAAATTATATGTTTTAAAATAATAAAACGAAAAAATATGACGAGGAAGAACAACCACTATGTAATTTCTCTCGCATTTCTCTCAAATTTCTACTGTCTGGATATGAGTTTTTTGTTTGAAGCACAACAAAATTTTTTTTAAACTATTGTAAAATATTAAGACATTATGACAATATGACTTCATAGGACACCGTTTGAATCCCCCAAATATGTTATTATAAAAATAAGTTTTGTTTAGTGAATTTCTGGGTATTAAAAATCGAAAATCAGAGATATCTCTTAAAGAAAACTGGGAGCCCTAATTTATGACATCCTGATATATAATTTTAAGATAATAGTCAAAGAGTAGAGATGTGTAGGATAATTTTATTTTGGCTACGCCAGTGCTTAATACTATTTTCATATTATTCGTTAACTTCAAGAAATTTAAATTGCCAAAAACTTCTGCTTAATTGTACTTAAACCAAACAACAGCCACGATGATCACATTAAAAGACTTAACAAAACCATACAGCAGAAAACTTTAGTAAATCTTAAATACAAACAGATAGACTAAAGGGTTTCCCAATAAAGAAGGGACGATCATGCAGAACATTTATATTGACAACCGATTAGTGGCATGAACTTCCTCTAAATGAAAAGTTTATAAAACATTATCAAATATGAAATATTCCTATTGCTCAAGTTCTAAATTTTCTTAAATTCATTGAGTTGACCGAAACAACTTGGAACAAGCTGTTAACATTCACCATCTCTTTATATACTTATGTAGCTAAAATAACACAAACAAGAAGATATTTTAGAAAATTAAAATTCATTAATGTTTTTTTTAATTTGTTGCCTACTTTGTTTATAAACCCCATAAAAATACTTGAGAAACTAAAACAAGGTATTGTTTTTACATCCCTGCTACAAACTTTATAAGTATTAAGAATTACAAAAACTCTACATAGTTCACACTTGCAACTAACTGGACCCCACACAACTTGAGAGTCACTTTAAAAACGTACATAAAGATTGAGTTAGTCAGCCAGTTTAAGCGAGAAGAAAAAGAGGAGGCAGAAGATTTTGCAGAAAACTTAACCGGCTGAAGTTGATTGTGTGATCACAACTTAAGTAAAACTACAACAACTTGGATGGATGGCTGGTTGTAGGCAACCAACCAACCACTTCTGCAACTCACTCGAGAACAATTAAACTTAAAGTTATTTACAACAAGGATTTTTTCCCGATTTTTTTAAAAATACACACAGACTTCCTGCATTATCCTTTCATCCTTAAATGTAACACAAAGAAAAAGCAAAGGAGAAGAGGATGATTAAGGTAAAAGTACAAAATAAATAGAAAAAATCTATTTTTATACATAAAATAGCTATAAATAAAATAAAGGGGAAGAGAAAAAAACAAATCACAAAAACACAATTAATCAAATAAAAGTAGAAAACAAAGTAAAGAAAATATATCAATAAATAAACGTAAAAACCTAAATTAAATAAAATAACAAATAAATAAGTAAAACAGCCGAAATTTTTTTACGAAATATTTGATAAAGGCAAAGCAACTTGTTAATCGAAATCTTTTTAAAAATCAATTTTAACAAAAACTAAATAAAATTGTAAAGAATATTGAGACAAAGTTGGACCAGTGTTCATTCACTACAGAAATTATTTCGCTTGAATTTAAATCATGAATTGAAATGGCAAAAGGACTATACCATAATAAGCTTAAGGGTCACTGGATCGATTCATGCGTAGGTTGTTTATGCAGACAAGAAGAAGTTGTTAATTTGAATAATCAATATTATGTACAATTATTACTTTATCCTTAGTCCTCCTGAGTGTAAAGTTACTCTATTTACAAATAGTGCATGCTTGAGAAATGTCTGTATTACAAACAGCAATAGTAAAAATATGAAAAAACACGAAATACTTCTAGTGGTTTACATAATTTGAAAAGATGAAATAACACAAAAATTAAAGTAAAAATAACTATAAGTATGGAAAAATTTTTTTTAATTCCTTTAATCGTAGTGGAATATAATGAGCGAGCGTCCACGTTTGAAAAAGGAAGAAAAACACTGCAGAGAACAAAAAGTTTAACCTAAGTGCTTTTGGTCCTTTAAGAGGAGACGCAGACAAAGCAAAAAATATTTTAAAGAAAGTAAGTAAAGAAATAAATAAACTTTCTTTTTCTATAGAATAATTGTAATGAAAATATAATTTAAAAATGTTTTTACAAGTGTTGGTTGTTTTCTTTATAAATTTTAAGGGCTCTATAATAATTTAGTAAAGAAAGGATAATGACGTCAACTGTCTGTCCGTTCATTTGAATTAAGAATAAAAATGGTTGTTAAGATGTAAGGCAAACATGAGATAAAAGCAGACATTTAGAAAATATTTTTATACATTATTTTAAAAATTTCTGGTCTAAGTTAAAAACATCGTCTACATAAAACAGACCAAATGGCTCCAAATACATTCTCCTTAAAGCTTAAAAAAATCCTGTCGCTTGATAAATAATTTCTTTATAGTTTGTAAATTAGTTTGATTTCATGTTGCGAACAATTTCACAAAAAAAAACTAACAATATATGTATATTTTACTTTGACCCCATCACTGTAATGTTCATGAAAAAAATCATACTGAAAAATTTTTCTTACAACACGTTTTGTAGAATTTCTTCAACTTTAAACACATTTTTTAGAAAACGTTGTAGGAAAATGCTCAAAAGAACAAAAATGTATGTTATTTTCTAACACAATCCGGCTGGCAGATTGCAGTTGCATTTACTGTTTAGCTTCAGTCAGTTTACTAACACTCACACATCAAAAACGGAAAGCTTATAAATGGGAGTGTGAGTATGTTTATTAAAGGGAGTAAGTGTGTGTAGCATTAATGAAGTTTTAACAAGTATTTTAAATGACAGCTGCCATAGAGTTTTTTAACGAAAACATTGACTACTGCCATCAGTTTTAGCAACTTGCAAAAACCAAAACTCTCACACACAGAGCAATTGCATGCAGTGCACTGCTGAGCTCAATACTGGAAAACTAGAGCACAATTACAACAGCTAAAAGTTTTAAAAGAAAAAATAAATAAATGCACCGATGGGGAGGCAAATGTCAGTGCTACCTTGCAGTTTTTAGTTAAAGATTTTTGAATCACTAGTTTGGTCAACTACTTGGATTCAGTTGTGATCACTAATCGATCAAATATGTTTGCATTCAGTTCCTTTCTATTGGACGGACTTTGTTGATGATTTAAAGCAGCTTAAAAATATGCATGAATTTTATCAATCATCAAATAGAAATTATAAGGCTTTGTTTGGATTAAATATTTTACATTTTTTTGTGTAATTCCAATTTTTTTTGATAATGAATATATTTTTAATATTTGGGCTTTCAAGGTCATTTAAAAAAAGATTATTTTTTATTTCATATTATTACGTCGTTTCGTTGGTATTTTCCAACTTTTTTCAGGGAATTTTTTATTTTTATTGGATTTGGCAACACACAATATACATAAACAGCGTTGCCACGACCGAATAATATTTGTAACCAAAAGTTCTTAAAAGAGTAACCAAATACGAAAATAAATAAACTAACATTTTATTTTCTTCTAAAATATTTATAATAGTGTTTTTTGTACTTTAAAAGTATTCGGATAAGCGATAGCCGTTTAGTAGAAAAAATCGCCTGAATATTATCAATTCTTACTCTGTGGTAATTTCAAGGGTTTTCAGTTAGCTTAAGGGAATATATCGCACTTGTTTAACAATACTGTATTAACCCCAAATTTGAGTTTATCACTTTATGCGAAAAATGGACATCTACATACACATCTAATAGGTGTAAAAATGTCGGATTTTTGTGACTGTTCCTTTACCACCAAAAAAGGAACAAACCATCTTTTATTCGTATGTGTCATGAACTTCTTTTAAATCATGAGTTAATACAGTATTGGTAAATAAGTGCGATATGCTTCAGCGAAAGATCTCTCAATTGCAACGCATTTTCTTTGTAAATGCTCATATTTTAGTCAGACAAATGCCGCTCAAAAGGAAAAAATAGGAATTAAAGTCTCGAAAAGATTTTAGAAAGACAATTCTTAAACATTGAATTAAATAAATTATCATAAATAATAAAAAAATTTACAGCGATGAAGCCAAGGACAAGTTTAATATAATTTGATTTTTTATAAAGGAAATTATTTTATTTCATAGAACAGTATTTAAATGTGAGCAATTCGCTTAAACGAAATGGTTTTGAGAAATTTTCAGTTTTCGTTTAACAAAATTTCTCTGTATTTATATGCAATAAAGAAAATCTGATCAATCGAAATATTTTATCATTCTAATTCATTATGTACATTGTACAAATTTAACATGTCAATATAAAAGATCAAATTAAAAATTGTTGGGTTTAAAAAAATAACCAAAATGAAAAAAAATACACAAGTACACAATGGAAATAAAAGTAACCAATTTTGTCAAAAGTAACCAAAGCGGCAACGCTGCATATAAAGCAAAATAAAAAGAAAGTACAAAATAAACATAAAATAATAGCAATGCAAACTTTAAATATGATTAAATTTACAAAAAACAGGTTCACAAATAAATTAATCCGCTAATCCTTATTTTGCGTCATCAGAGTTGTCATTTAACTAAAACTATGGTATAATTTGCATTACTGGTGTCTTTGTCTTCTTTGATACTCATTGCACTTTTTGATCTCTGTTGTATTCGTAAACTTTCTAAGGTGTATGTTTTGTTTACTTTTTTCTCTTTATCTAATAATTTTACATCGTCAAAATGAGCTCTATGTCCATTTTCAAAACAGTGTAATGCCAATGCAGTGGACGGCTTATCTTTTGTTATGTCTGCCCTATGTGCATCTACTCTTATTGCTAGATTTCTCTTCGTCGTGCCGATGCATACTTTGCTGCACTCTTCACTTCCGCTTCCGTTGCATTTTATTTCGTAAACCACATCACTTTGTACTGTTACGTCGATTTGAGTTTTTGTTTGTGTAAATAAATGGTTAATTACTTTGTTTGGTTTATGGGCTATTATTATGTTTTCATTTTTAATTATCTGTTGAAGATTTGTATTCTCTGTCAATCTTGATATAAAAGCAACCCCGTAATAATTGGTGTTAGCTGATGAGTTATCTTTGATGTTCCCCGGTTTTTTTGTTTTTTTGTTCCTGGCTATTTACAAAGTTCTTGGGAAAACTATTTCTCAGTAAAATCTGTTTAATAATATTTATGTTTTTGGGTTTAAATTTGTTGTCACTTATTTTCATTACTCTCTTGATCAAATTATTTGCGGTTTTAATTTTGCGTCCAGATGGAATTGATTTTTTTTAAGTGTTTATTTAAAGAAAATTCATGTACTTAAAACTATAAATAAACAAATAGTATTTATAATATATTATTATACATAGTCCCATAATCGGGCTCTCAAGTGCAATAATTATCTATAATAATTTAAATAATTTTTTTTAGAAATAATTATAAGATTTCTTTTACATATATACGTAAAATCAATAAGATTGCATATAACAAAAAAATTTTAAAAAAGTTACTTCTATATTTATATGATAAAAAGTTCTGTCAAGGGGTAAAAGTTGGAAAGGAAAATTTTAGTTTAACCACCAAAATTTTCTTTTATTTATATTTGGAAAAATGTTCTTATCGCCTGAGTAAATACTTGTATCAACCCTAGTATTATCAAGAGTGATTTGATTGCAATGAATAACTGTTTTATTGGCTCTTCTATATATATGGTTGCTGTATCTTCAAACTACATGGCAACCTGGTTGTACTTAGTAATCTCTTGACGTTTCTTTTCTGATCTTGTCTTTATTTTTGTTGTAGAATGACTTTACACTTACTTCCTTTTTAGCATAAGCATAAAAACACATTGTACTTTTTATTCTTAATAAAGTTGAATTTACTTCGTTAACATTAAAAATACGTGTGCATTTTTTATCGACAAAATATAATAAATTGGCGACGAGGAGAAAAAGAATCGAAAAAGAAAAATTAAAACAAGATGGATGCTAAACAGTTCGAGCAGTTTATGACGGTGCAACATCAAATATTACAGAAGATGTCGGTCAACACTTCAACAGTTGGTGGTTCATCAAACAACATGAGCACGAGTATGTCGTTAGTGCCAAACTTCGAGATTTTGGACACAACAAAGGAGTCATTCCGGAACTACAAATCAAGATTCGAAAATTATACACAGATGAAGGGCATCCACGCCAATAAACAACACTGTGCAAACTTATTGTTAAATTCAATTGGTTCCAAGAATTACTCTATTGTGACTGCTCTTGCAGCAGCCGATAATCCGAACAGTCTGTCATACGAAGCACTGACGGAACTGTTACAGAAGCATTTGTCCCCACAACAGAATGTGTTAGTCGCTCAACATAAGTTTTTATCTAAATATCAATTGGAAAATCAATCTATAGCAGCATATGTTGCTATGTTGAGGATGGACATTGGGGTTTGCGAATTCAATTGTCCATGTAAAAAATCAGTTGCTAACATTTTCCTGCGTGCGTAATTTATTCGTGGTATCAAAGACAGTGGCATTCGTGAGCAGCTGCTACAATCACAAAAGGAAATATCAGATTTTCAGGACATTGTGGCAAAGGCTCTTACGTTGGAAGCGGCAAAAAGCGATTCAAAGGAACTCGCTAATAAAACAATACAACCAACGTCAAATGAAATAAACAAAATTTCAGGAAAAAAATACAATCACAGGAAAAACGGTAATGTAAAGCAAAATAAGCAAAAACGTGAAGCGTATAATATTGATTTTAAGGCGTTGGGCATTGATGGTCTCTGTTTGAGGTGTGGCAAAAACAGCCACTATGTCAAGGATTGTCCCTGCAATAAGAATAATTTAAAGTGTTCAGAATGCAAAAAGACTGGTCATGTAATTAAAGTTTGTATAAAGGCACGCATGAAGGAAGGTAAAAATAGCACAAATCAAATTGAAGATATTCACCAGTATGGCGTGTTAAGCGTAGTCGACGTACACCAAAATGATTCAAAAAATGTAGATAGATTTTTTATAACAGTTAATGTTCAAGGTAAAATTTGTAAAATTATATGTAAAATGTAAAATGTAAAATTTGAAATTGATATTGGGTCAGGATACACCTTTCTACCAAGAGATCAATTTACAAGGCTAGATCTAAAAGTGCCATTTTTACCAACAAATGTGGCATTCCGATCGTATACGAAAAACGTTTTTACCCCTGATGGAAAAATTGAAGTTGAAGGTGAATATGATGGTAAGAAAATAACCGATGAAATATATGTTGTTCCAGAGGAGTATTCAGCTCTTCTTGGTCGTAATTGAATTCGAAAACTTAATATCAATTTAAACGAGGTCAACTCTGTATACAACATTAACTCACATGCTGATGAAAATGAAATCGATTCAATATATAATAAATTTGAGAAAATTTTTCAACCCGAAATTGGGTGCATGAAGCAATATACAATATCGCTAAAATTACGCGATAATGTTAAACCTATTTTTAATAGGGAACGTGAAATTCCATATGCGTTGATACACAAAGTCAATAGTGAGAACCGAAATCAGTGATTGTGGTTCCCCCCTTGTTGTTATACCAAAATCAGACGGGGGTGTACGATTGTGTGTGGACTATAAGGTGGGGGTAAACGAAAGGCTCGTGGATGCCCATAGTCCAATTAGGAAAGTTGAAGATATTTTTAATTGCTTACGAGATTCAAAATATTTTTGCAGATTGGATCTATACAAGGCGTATTTGCATATTCCTGTGGACGAAGATTCAAGTAAGATCTAAACAATGTCTACACATCGTGGCACATACAAAGTTAACCGGCTTTCATTCGGTATTAAAACCGTGCCTTCAGAGTTTAATCGAATAATAAATCAAATCTTACAAGAAGTCCCAAAAACAGAAGCTTACTTCGATGATATAATCGTACATGGTTCAACAAAAATAGAGTGCAAGGAAAATTTATCAAGATCGCTTACAGACGCTGAAAAGAACTATTCTCAAATAGATCGTGAAGCGTTAGCCATCGTGTTTTCAGTGGATCATTTTTATCAATACTTATTTGGGAGACCATTTGTATTAATGACAGATAATCAACCATTGGTCCGAATTTTTCATCAAAACGCCAAGCTACCCCAAATGACTTTTTCACGGCTTCAGAGGTACGCAGCTTTCCTTTCAGGATTTAATTATCAAGTTGTTTACAAAAAGGGCATCGAGAATGTTAATGCTGACTGCTTATCACGTGCTCCAGTAAAAACACCGTTGTTAACAGACACAGCGATCAATAATGAAGTAAATCAACTATGTGAATCGACCATAAAAAAAATTTCAACGTTAAACTTAAATTATAAAACTCTTCAAGCAGAAACTCAAGCTGATGAGGAACTTTCAAAACTTTTACAAAAACTTCAACATAATCGAGTGGAAGACACAATGTTCACTATTAACAATGGCATCATTTTTAGAGGTCATCGTGTAGTAATACCCAGTACGTTAAAAAAGGCAGTTTTAACAGAACTTCACCAAACACATATTGGGATATCAAAAATGAAGCAATTAGCTCGAAGGTATGTGTACTGGAAATCAATTGATACGGATATTGAACACTTAGTAAAAGAGTGTTTATCCTGTGGTATTGTCAAATCAAGTCCCAAAGCAAAGCTACACACTTGGGAGGAACCAGACCATAACTGGCAGCGAATTCATATGGATTATGCAGGTGTTTTCCAAGGCTATTATTATCTGGTGGTAATGGATGCAAAATCGAAGTGGGCCGAAATTGGTATAACGCCAACTTCTCCAACATCCAGCTCTACAATAGAGATACTCCTAGACTTATTTGCGAGACATGGATATCCGGATGTAATCGTCTCCGACAACGCCACAATATTTACCAGTGACGAATTTCAATTATTTTGTACAGGGCGTGGCATTTTCCAAAAATTTATCGCTCCGGGGCATCCGGCAACGAACGGGTTGGCCAAACGAAATGTTCAAACCCTTAAACATCGACTTAAATCTATGGTAAATGATCATCGCCCTATAAAAGAAAAAGTAAGAGAAATTCTTTTTCGATACCGAGCAACACCACTGTTAAATGGTAAGACTCCATCTGAGCAATACCTTAACCGGCAAATACGGATTCAATTAGATGCACTAAAACCTCCTCAGATTAGTAATCAAGGTCATATGGATCGATGCAAGGCTCGTCAACTATGCGAGGGAGAGAGGGTACAAGCTCGATATTATACGAATAATAAGAATCTGTGGAAGCTGGGCACAATTTTAAGGAAAATGGGTCATTTACACTATTTGGTTAAATTAGATAATGGTCATGTCTTTAAACGACACATAAACCAACTGAGATCAACAGGAGTTCAACAAGCTGAAGAACCAGAACTTGTTGAGACAACACAACTGGATGTGAATCCTATGCTTCATAACCCAGAGTTACATGAGTTTATAGGATTTCAAACCAACATAGAAAACCGTACAGATGAGAACACAGAAGACTCACACGCTGAAGGTCAGAACACTCCAGATGCAGTTCGTCAGCAACAGCTTTTACGTAGAACCACTCGAGTACGCAAGGCACCAGCCTATTTGGATGATTATATTGCTGAAGCCTAAAGCTGTCCTATTAAGCGCAGGAGAACTGTTGTATCTTCAAACTACATGGCAACCTGGTTGTACTTATTAATCCCTTGACGTTTCTTTTCTGATCTTGTCTTGTTTTTTGTTGTAGAATGACTTTACACTTACTTCCTTTTTAGCATAAGCATAAAAACACATTGGCGGTATTCAGTGTTTGGTGCAAATGCTCTTGCGAAAGTGCAAATGCAAAATATCGTAGCTTTTTTATGAAATTTAACGGCAACTCTGTGTATTTTGTTGTTGGATTTTACAAAAAAGCTACGATATTTTGCATTTGCTTTTTCGCAAGAGCATTTGCACCAAACACTGAATACCGCCATTGTTCTTTTTATTCTTAATAAAATTGAATTTACTTCGTTAACATTAAAAATATGTGTGCATTTTTTATCGATAAAATATAATAATGGTAAAATATAGGTATGCCTAATTCATTTTGGATAAATCCTTTACTGTCCAGGTATACGAATGCGGTACATATCCACTTTGTAGGGTTTTATATATATATATTCTTCATCGCTGTAATATGGTGCCATAATTAAGTTATTTTCATAGCATTCAGAGCTTTTTGCAATATGATTTCTAATTATGTGAATAATGAAATTATCTATTCTACCTATTTTTGCTAAATTATATAATTTTTGATTTGATATGTATTTTACATAATCACTATTTGGAGATCTGTACAACGATGTGCACGCTCTTAGACACTTTCTTTCAAAAACTCGAATTTTCTCCATATATGATGGAGAAATGTTAAACCATATTTGGCAACCGTATGTTATAATAGGTCTAATTAGTGATTTATATAGAATGACTTTAACTCTAGAATTGATGTATTGTGAGTAAAACAGTTTCAGTACATGAAAAAAGCATTTCTTGCTTTAATTATTTGTGCATTTATATGGGAATTGAAATATAAAAACTTGTCTAGATTTATTCCCAAGTACCCGCGTTGTAGTTCATATCTAGACCTCTGTATAGCTGACTCTCGCTTGTCTCAAAGAGAATAATACAATAAACTGCCTTAAGAATCTTAATTATGACAGCGACCATAATGCTATACAAATTTTAGTTTTACAGGATGAAACCGGTCACCCAATCACGCTTTTTAAAGAAAGGCCTGATTCCCAATTTAATTACAAACAAACTAACTGGAAAAAGTTTAAGAATAGTATTGTAAATGATTATAGCATTAATGAACCTATCCCAAATCACAGAAACCTAAGTAATTCAGAAATAGATTTTTATCTAATTAAGCTAAATGATATGCTAATTTGTTCAATTGAAAAATCAGTTCCTAAATTTCCAAACATAGATTCAACAAAAAAATTTACAAATGCAACTATAAGGAAATTACAATCAGAAAAAAGTAAAATTTTAACGCTAATAAAAAAAACACCATCGATTACAGCGCTTATTATTACCACTTGAACTCAATTTACTAAAATGCAAAATAAAGCTAATCAAAAAGGTAATTAATGATAACTTCACTATAGCAGTCAATACATATGTGCGAGAAAAACTTGAAAGTATTGATCATAAGAACTCCTCTAAAATGTTTTTTGAACCGGTCAATATTGATACTCTGCAAATCCCACAAGACGAGGAACTTTTGATTAGAAATGCGGGTATATCACCTAACGATCTAGAAAGGGATGACGAAAGAAGTAACTTCATAGTAAGAGATCAAAGTCAAATTTTGAACACCATTGGGTCTTATTTAGAGTCCATTCATTCTTTTAAAGAATTCGATCCTCAAAATAGAGTGCAGATTGATGTGGATAGTTGTTTCAAAACTTTTTTGGAAACAAAAGATGAATATAAAACTAATCTATCATCACTTTTAACATTCACAAATTATCTCAAGGCCAACGATATAAACGAATCAATAAATGAGAATTATTTTATAACAAATAATTTATTGTCATACATTTTCAAAAGTTTGAAAGAAAAACTTTCTTCTGGATTAGACAATATCCCAAGTATTGTATTAAAAAATATTCCAGATATATTGGTCCGGGAATATTGCACTCTTTTCAATAACATGCTTAAGAATTCCTATTTTCCGCGCGCGTGGAAAGTAGCGAAAGTTGTAATTTTGCCCAAAAAGAACAAGGATACAAGTAAAATAAAAAATCTCCGTGCTATTAGTTTACTACCAAATATTAGTAAAGTTTTTGAAATTTGCGTAAACAATAATTTAGTTAAATTCTGCGAAAAAAATCAATTAAATAATGACAGACAATTCGGTTTCAAATACAAACACTCAACCATACATGCAAAACATCTGCTCGTCTCAAATATTCACTGGAACCTCAATAAATCCTTGTGTACAGGGGCCTGTCTGATAGATTTCGAAAAGGCGTTCGATAGCATATGGATACCTGCATTAATTTACAAATTATTGAAATATAAAGTACCTATATATTTAATTATATTAATACACAACATGTTAAACAACAAGTCTTTTCTAGTCTGCAATAGGAAACAAAATAGTACAAAAAAATTTATTGTAGTGAATGGTCTTCAACAGTGAATTCCCCAATTCTATTTAATATTTTTATATTTGAATTGTTAACGAAAATTAATAATATCATTGCTTTTGCGGATGATATTATAATATATCACGCCGATAATAAAATTGAAAAAATTAATAATGAATTACAAACATACTTTAAAATAGTTGAAAAATAAGCTATAGATTGGAAAATGAAAATAAACTTTGACAAATGTGAAACCATTCTCTCCCGTCTGCCAGTAGGAAAATGTAACCACAACATAAGAACAAAATGGAAAGATTTTGGGATAAAATCAAATACCAGATGGAAATGATTTAGCATACCAATCGGTAATGGCTCTTTCATTTTCTCTCTAGATTTTCATATTGTTTTCCTTTTCTATTGTAACATTTAATTTTTTATGGTAAGTGTTAAACATTTTAAGTATCATTTCCTCGTCTTTATATTTAACAATAGCAAATAAATCGTCGATGTATTTTGTTATGAATCTTAAATGTATGTATT
This sequence comes from Gymnocheta viridis, assembly GCA_956483585.1. Lineage (NCBI taxonomy): Eukaryota > Metazoa > Arthropoda > Insecta > Diptera > Tachinidae > Gymnocheta > Gymnocheta viridis. Next base: position 67,776,776 of record OY101442.1, on the reverse strand, counting down.
TTTCCTTTAGATCATAAATGCTGTTTACCAAAAGATTATCTAAAACAAAGTCCGCAATAGTCAGTGATAGAAGGTTTCCCATAGACATGCAATACTACGTCTTATTGAATATTTTTCATTGATACATAAAATTATTATTTTCATTGAGGTTAAATTTTAAAAGTTCTAAAAATTGTTTTCTGGGTATTTTTGTGTGGTCTTGTATAGAGTTCCATTGTTTCATGATTATATTTATTGCTAAGTGTATGGGTATTTTTGTAAATAATGATACGACGTCAAGTGATATTAAAATTTCATCATTCTCTAGTGGTATTCTATACAGCTTGTCTTTCAGTTCTCCTGAGTTTCTAATGTTATATTCATTCATCACAAGATTCTTTAATATTGTTCCTAAGTATTTTGATAAATTATAGCATGGTAACCCTATTGATGAGGAAATTGGTCTAAATGGTATTTCAGGCTTATTTTTATTTTTTATTTTTTTTAAGAGAAGTAACACTCAGGCAATTAGTATGCCTACCAACCCGTAGGTGTGTTACCTTCTTTGGGAAAGGGTTAGTGAGAGAGGAAAGATGGTGAAAGAGAGAAGGCTTAATTTTTACAACTGTGATATTGCGCGCTGTGTTAGTTTTTATATCAGTGTTGCAGCGCCTCTGGTGTCAAGTAGGCGCATTAAATGTGTTTTAAGCTGTTGTAGCCATGTTTTTATTAATTATTTTACTTCGCCGGTGATTTTGCTACAATATGATGTCCGCTAGCATACACAAGTATCAATTGCTGATAGTACTGTTCAGGGACCAGTGCTATGCATTCATCACTTAACACTCCGACAACAACAAATACAATGGCATACTGCACATCTGGAAAATCCTGGATGTTATGACTTGTCTGAAGCTGGGCTCAAACCCACGTTCTTAGACATTATTTGCTTTGTAGTCAACGCGCTAACTACTTCAGGCAACAGCCACACAATCAAGGAGCTGTTGTAGAATCTGAAATCAAATCTGCAGCATTATCTTGGAGTTGAATTATGTGGAAGAAGTTACTTTAAAAATTACATAAGGAAATTTTGTCCCAAATATAATTTAGTTCCTTTACTCGTTACCATTACCCATTATTCGATGTATCAAAAATAGCACCAAATGACTTATCTCCCCTGCATTAAAAGTCAGACAACAGAATCAAAAGATCCAAAAACAAGTGAATTTTTATAAGCCAAAACTGCAGGGTATAAAACGTGTGTACAAGTATGTGTGAGAGTGTTTTTGTTTGTTAGTAAATTCTGCTCCCTTTCAGTGTATTTTAGTTGAAGTGTGATGTGATAAATTGCCAAATGATTTTAAAATCAGTTGTTTCTTTTTATACGCTTCACAATAAGTGAAAAAAACGGTGTATCATTACATTTATAATTCCTACAACGTGCAACTCCATAAACAAAAACTACAAATTCTGAATAATCACGGGTAGAAATATTTATTTAACAAAGACGCAGTTGCACCGATTTGTTAGATGTAGTCTGTAATAATTTGCTATTCCAAATTTACACCATTGATCCAGAAGTCTCAGAGATATGGGCGAAAAAATTATACATCTATTTTATTCTTTGTTGTGTTTTTTATAATAAGTCAAAGTTCACAAAAAACTAGAAAATTTCCAAAATGTGAAAAGTTCACAAAAAAATTAGAAATCTCGATGACAATAATATTAGCCACAAGTCCAAAAATTTTCAACAAAAATATGCAAAAAAGTTATTAAAATTTATTACTTACAAATCGGAAATTCACCAAAAAATTAAAATTTTACCAGATACATAAAACTTACAAAAAAAATCTGAATTGAAAGTTCAGCACCAAAATCCTTGAGTTATTACCCAGCAATATATTTGTGAAAAGCCCCTTTATGTACAAGAAAACAAATTCAATTTCTCATTAAACATTTTAGTAAGAAAATACTGTGAAGATATTTTTCATATACGTACATCTTTTTTTTTACTTTATACGTATTGAGCTGAAGGGTACATAAAATTTTGCACAGCCGCAAGAATATAACGTCACATTTTTTATATTTTTCTGAGATAACAAGCGACTTCGTTCAGTTGCAGTTTTTTGTGTTTTCAAGTTACATTTTTTTATTTAACAGTACGTTTTCTTTATCTTCGATATTTTTTATTTGGACAAAATTAATGACTTTTTGAAAATGTCAAATTGTTTCTATTAAAAAATGAAAACTATTTATATTGTATTAATTGAAAGTAAAGTTAGTTTACTTATTTTTTTTATAATATCTTTTTTAAAATATAAAACCGTAAAATAAAAAAACTAAATAAATTATTTCAAATAAGAAACATTTAACAGTTTTCTGAAAATGCTTCATAGCTCGAGCTCGACAAACAGTTTTCCTCAAGAAAAATCAATTATTCTCAGTATATATACAAAAAAAGATTAACTTTTTTATAAATACTTAAAACTTAAAACTTATGCAGTAAATATAAAAGCCATGAATGAATTTGTTAATTTAATTATTTAATATAAAATAAAGTTCTGTTCATTTTGGTCAATTCCTTTGCGTCTCGTTGCACTTTAAATTCTGATATGCACTTTCCCTTACAATCTAAATTGTTAACGCCCAAGTCTTAACAAAGGCAATTAATATTAAAACGTTCACCAACAAAATGAACAATGAACACCAGAAACGAGATCTAAAAGAAGAAACTCAAATTGGGACATAAAATGGAAATGAAAGAAAATTTGTAATCGCCTGGTGCATAATAAAGATAAAAAGACTAATTAAAATAATAAATATATAAAAAGTCAAGAAACATGTTACAAACAGAGCAATTTATAAAAATTAAAGCAGAAAATGTAACAAGATTATTTGCATTTATCTTTGAAATGAGTTTAAGATTAAGATTAAGATTAGGCAATTTTTGAAATATTTTTTTTAAAGGCTATTTAAATAAAATCCTTCCTGATATGAAGAGTTAATAAGCACAAAAAAATGAAATGGCAACGTTGATTCAAATGAGACAGTGCGCCACAATGCGTATGAGTTTTGAAATTATTTCACATACGTTCATGTTGTTATTTGTTAATTTTTACAATAAATAAATCTATATTTTAAATTACACTGTGCAATAAATTTCAGGTCATCGCCGACAGCCTTAACAACTACAATGGAAACCAAGTTGGTCCATTTTTTATTTTTTTTTGCACTATGAACGGAAAAAAACTTATAAATATATAAAAATATTCAATGGAATGTAATTGAGCGAACTTATTGTTGCATTAAATCCAATTAAACAGATTTAGAACCATGTAGATTTAAAATATTTACATTGGCTTCAGTGAACAATCTAGAAACCCTGAGTTTGTAATTGCAATAAAACTTTTTTAAACACATTTTTTAATAAAACAAAAATTTTTTAATAAAACATTTTTAATGTTTTTTTTTCAAAATATTCAGATTACATTTTGAAAATAAATTGTACTATTCAATAGAATTTCAGATACATTTGATCCAGAATATATTAAATTTTTCTGAAAAAGTTAATGAATGTCATGTCGTGCATTTTAATCCAAAATCGATCATTTCTTTTTGTTTGACCACGCCTATACCGCCCACCATTTGTTGAAATAAAGGAAAAAATATAATTTTCCACATTGAATTCAATGCAACAACAAGTACGCACAATTACATTCCATTAAATTTTTTTATATATAAGTTTTTTTTCAATTTTCACTCATAGTGAAAAAAATGGCTCAACTTGAAGAGGCCATAAAAATTAAATTCGAGCTAACTTTTCAAAACCCTTTCGTAGTTATGTTTACTTAATGGTCTCCTTTCATTTCCCATTGAAGTTTTTGAGGCTGTTTTTTTCTTATTGCACTGTTTTATAAAACTTGTCAAAGGTGAACATTTTTGTTTTATAATAATTTAACTCAACACTTGATAGTTAAAAAATAAATATTTTATCAATGTGTGTGTAAGTAACTAAAATATCCATTTTTTTGTTTTTTATTTAAATATTTCGCGAATTACGTCGTCCGAAAAATTAAAAAAAGTCATTACACTTAAACCAGATTTATACATCTGAAATTTGTGCGTAGCTTTTAATATACATAGGAATGTATGTACAGTCTTGTGCGAAACGAAGGCAAAACATTGTATGGCGCTAAAAAAGTGAAACGTAATGAAGTACGTGTCCATGGTAAACTTTTCCTTTGAACATTTTTTTATTTGAAAATAACCAAAGTCAAGCCAGTTCTACGTATTGGAGCGTGCAAAGCAAACTAAACAAATCATAATTTTGTATATGAGCCTTAATTTTATATCACTTTGCAGATTTACAATGCAATGAATCGCATTGTTAAGCAAAAACTTGAGAATAAGCTACACGCAATTTCAATAATTTATAAGCGGTCATTACGATTTTAAAGTCGTTTTCCGGAAATACTGATTTTGAACATTTCCAGCAGGTTTTCAATGGGTTTCTACTGCGGCGGTTGTGCCGGCCAACCAAGGACTTTAATCCTATATATTTAATATAATTCTCTACGAGCCTAGTTGTATGTTTCATGTCATTAACACGTTGATTCCACTTGGCATATGGATTCTTTTTTGTTTCAAAATATCGTTTTTCTATCGATTTTAATCAAACTCCCATTACATTTGAAGTTATGAATGTCGACACCATTAGCCTTTGCCATCTGTGCCTAAATTTCCTTTTACCATACATATTAATCAAATTGAATTTTGAGTCGTTACTAAATAATATAGTTTTCTATGGGCAGTCCAATTTATTTATGTTTTTGCAACATTTAATCTCAAAACACATGTTAAGGATATAAAATTAATTAATCTAAAATGAAATGGCTGTAATTACCAATCCAATTTCTATATTTTTCTTGATCATTAGGGTTGTTAGTCCGTCTGCAATTTTGTGTAATAATTTTTTCTTCGATCGATCGAACTTGCAAAGAGATATTCTTCTTTATATTTCGAATAAATTGCCATCATCAACCAAGAAAATATTTCGTGAATTACTTCCTTAATGCTTCACGCTTAGAACTTTTGTCATGTAGGTAATACTTTTTTACTTATTAGCAAATAACAGATTTCTTTACAGTGTACTATTAAGTAGTAAAAACTATATTTTCTGCGCAGTATTGATCTCTAGCTACTGTTATTAGAGCGACTGGATCTGCCAACTTAGATAAATTAATTTTCAGATGAGTTGCTTAATGTAGCACAGTCCTTAGAAATTAATTTACTTCTTGAAATGCGCCATTATTAAAGAAAAACATTGTTGAAAAATTAGTTTATAGATTTGTTGTTTTTGTTTCGCACACGTTCTTTTGCCTTTCTTTTAAAGGTAAATAAGGTAATTTTTTAAAATTAAACAACATTTCTATTTAGTACTGTGGTTGACCAAAAACTTATGTTATTTGGTTCTTTATTGAATAGTATAAAGTTTAATATTGATTCTGTTGCTTTTGTTTTGCACAACACTGTATATATTTTTAAATTTTATAGATAGATAAAATTGTTTTTTTTAATAGAGGATTTTTCACGCACTCCTAATTCTAGACATTGGATTTAGGATGTTAGAAAAATAAAAATTCGGCGCACATTACCCAATAGTATAGTCTATCGTATATTGATTATGAATAAATCGATTAATGGAGTTAATATGTGCATTAAAATTGGTTTTACTAAACCTACTATAACCTTATTAATCATTATATTACTCAAAACATTTTGTTGAAAGTTTCACAGAATAATGAAGGATGCATTTTTCGCTTTAAGGACATAAGGAAAATTGCGTTATTGTTGCTCTTTAATTGAACACCTGTTACTGGTGTTACGCCAAAAACATGATTAAAAAACGTTTTAATTATTTTTTTAGAAACTTGGAAGACCTTGAAAAGGAAATCGAAGCCCTTAATAAAAATCTGTAAGCGCAGTAACTATTGATACTGTAACTGTAGCAGTAACTGGATTGATACACTACAGTACTCTTGTCTCTGTTCTCATATATTTAAGTCATTATCAAAACAGTGTTTGTTAGTTAAATTGTTGACCGATAGATTTTATTTATTTGTAATCATTGGGGTGGGGAAAAAGAATTTGCTCTGGCGGTTAAAATTGTTTTGGTCGATTTCTCAGGAAGGAATTATCTTGATTACAATTTAGGCGTTCGTATGTAAAAGAACATAAAGAAGAATGATTGAAAGTTGTTGAATTTTCGGTCGCAGGTCATATCCGCTTAGACCTGTTTTCCAAGTTTTTCAGGAGACCAGCTTTAAGCTTAAAATCCTCACTGCAAATCAGGGATGTTTTTTTCTAAAATGTTCTAAGAAATCGTATATTTTTATTTATCTCTTCAATTTATTTTAGTCAAATTAGCAAAAAAAAAAACTTATGCCGTTTTCTTTTCTAAAAAATTAAATTTTTTTTTTACTTTTTATTAAAAAAATTTCTATTCAGAGTTTCTTTAAGACAAAAATTTTGCCTCTTACCTGCAAATAGCAGATTACCTTCTGTATTTTAAACAAAACAGGAATGAGGCCACTATAATCTAAGAGCAACATACAAAAGAAATGTTCTTTGTTGACCTGTGCTATTGGTAAGCCCGAGAAACTAAAGTATCTCAAGCCCCGACTTTTTTAAAAGTCGGTTTTCGAATTATTCGAAATATATATATTTTTAAACGTAGTATAGGTGTAACCGTTTCTTATCCGGTTTTTTTTTCAAAATGTCCATATGTATTTGATTTTAAGTGAACATATTTCTCTGTTGGGTTTGAGGATCGTGCACAATCAGATTCCATCATACAATGAAAAAGACACGAAACGCTAATTTTACCAGTTCTTCGGGCAACACGCATAAGTTTACGGTATTCGATCCCAAGATGATATTATTCGTGTTTGGGAATAAAAAATTTTTGCTGGAATCCGGTGATTTCTTGGGGATATTTTCCTGAACAATATTTTTCTCTATTCTTTTTCATTTTCATAACGATATTGTTGTTTTATATATTTCTGCTCGGTACTGAAAAATATTTCTGAAAAGGGTGTTGTTGGCTAAAGTGGTTAGCGCGTTGACTACAAAGCAAATAATAACTAAGAACGTGGGTTCGAGCCAAGTTCCAGCCATGTCATAATATGCTAGTGTACATCACAGCGCAGCAATAAATAATAATAAAAAATGGCTACACAGCTTAAACAAATTTAATGCTCCTACTTGGTTAGCAGAGGCGTGTCAACACTAATCTAAATGCACGTATGTGCAATTAGAACAATTACGATCTCTCACTTTCACCTACTATCCAGTCTCACTATCCCTTTCCCAAAGAAGGTTGATAGGCATATTAATTGCTTGATTGTTACGTTTCTTAAAAAAAATGATCGGAATGCTGCCAAAATTTAATTATTTTAAATCAAACATTCTGAAGCTTCACTTAGGGAATTTCCAGGGACTAAAAATCGAAAATATGGGATATGACTTAAACAAAAGTGAGAGCTCAGCATCAGCAAACGAGTCATCCACTTGAGAAATTTTTAGTGAAACATAATTATTCTTTAAATTAACTTTCAATGAAATAAGAAACATTTCTTCTTTCATCAAGCAATTTTAATTATGAATTTAATTATCTTTTTCATATTATTAAATGAAATCGTTTGAGGTAACCTGTTCAAACAAAGGAAGTTTCAAAAACTATTATTTTTTTATAAAAAACATTGAAATTATATTCGGAAAAAATAGCTTTAAAAGCGCACAATAACCCGACCTCTCGAATCATTCGAACCCGTTAAATTTTTCAAAAGAATGAAACGGCACAAGAGTTTGCGGCTCCGGGTTTATTCTACTTGAAACATAAAATAACATTTAAAAAAGATATTGACAGTGTAGCTCAGAATTATAGAAATTGATTTTCTAAAAACAAAACTAAAAATAGATGAGAGACAATTTGAAAAAAAATATCTTTGTCTGGTCTTGAACTTTTTGTTATATATTGAAAATTGTTTCAGTTTAAGTTTCAAATTATTTTTTCATTGCGACAATTTTTGTTATTTCTAATTTATAAATTTAATATCGATAAAATATTTATTTTTTCTCTGAAGAAGTTACACAAACAAAATGTAAGAAAATATTGTTTAATAATGAATTATTGTATGTAATAATAACATTGTATTTTTTAATAATAAATATTTTCAATTGTTTTATGTTTTATATTTTTAAATATATATGTATGTACTATGTAAATTAAGAGTAATGTGACTCTTACAAACCCTCTTTACATTGCCTAATATAATATAGAATTAAGAGCTGATGTTAATTTATTATATTTAAGTGTTGTGTTTTTCTTCCGACGGGGTTTGATGCAATTTGGAATGAATTTCCGTCATCCCACGTCAAATTTGGTTGATAAACAGACCGGTTTCGGCTATGTGCCATCTTCAGTGTTCTCTCAGTTAATTCTTAACACACACCTTTTAAATGGTTTTCATGGTTTAAAAACTCTAAAATTGTTGGCAGAAGTGAATTGGGTTAAAAGGAGATTATACTGAAAATGAAAATAATCTATGACTTGTGAACGCCCCTTGTAAAATGAAATGAAACTCTCCTTTTGTTAGACAGTTAGATTACTAGGAGATTAAATATCTCCTTATTTCAGTACGATTTTCTACTTAAGCTGTTTTTAGCCATAACTTTTCCCAAATAGCATTGCAAAAATACGAGTAAAATTTTCCAAATTAATGAGTTAGTTTTCCTTGCCAAAACAATTATTTTTGTGTCATTTGCTTGTTGATGTTGTTTCTTTTTCTTCATAAGCTTTAGGTTGAATTTAGCTTTTAAAAGCCAAAAAGTTAAGCCTCCATATGTTTGTATAACGAAGTGTCTGCTGTTAAATCTCTATTACTGGATTTAGTTCTTGAGCATTTATGCTGTTGCAAGCGATTTCTTGGCAAAAGTACTATTTTAGCAATTTAAAATAATTAAAAGGTATTTTTAGTAACATTTTTCATTTGCACAATTTACTTTTAACGTCTTTTAATTTGCTAAACGCACAAATCCTTTCTAGTAGCAGCATTACATTTTTTTGTTGTTCTTCTTCTTTAAAGTTTTGTGCAAAAGATAATAACGTAAATGTTGTTGACATTTTTGTGTAACTCATTTCCCTACTTTTATAGGTTTTTTCTAATTTTTCTTTTTTTTAATTTTTGCAGATTTTGGCAAGAACCACAAAAACTAGTTATAAAGTCCTATAACGGCAGCAGCAACAACTGCAACTAACAGCGTTAACGGCAACATCATTGTACTGATAGAGCTGAAGTGATACAACAACATACAAACCACTTTCCTCTTGATAGAAACCGCAAACAAAAACATCCTGAACAACAACAAAGACAACGTCACTAACAGCAAATAAAAAAACAACAACTTTTTACCCACAATTTACTATCTCGCATTTCGTTTGTTTGTTTGCAAGTAAGAAGGTGTGTGCGTGTGTGAGTGAGAGAAAATTTAACTCATTTTCCAAAATGAATCTCGTAATGGCATCCGTGCTTTTGTTAGCCATGTTGGCATTTCAACCGACATTGATTTATGGCGCAAAGAACTTGGCAGCCGCCAGAACTGGAGGCGGCAGTATTAGCTACAGCAGCAGTCGTTTAACTAACAAAAACCGCAACATAAGATCTCCTAAATACGGAAAAAGACACTCAAGCGACTCCTTGTTCTCATCCGCATTGTCCTCGTCGTCTGCTAAATTAGTCATGTCCATGGAATCGGGTGATGTTTTGGTGCGCTCTGCCAGAGGGGCTGCCTTAGATCAAAATCAAAGTCTTTCACCAGTTAACGGAAACCATGATGGTAAACGTCAAAAGAATAATAATAAAAAACTAAACAAAAATTTGGATTCTCAAGACGGCAATCCAGGTGCATCTACTCCAACATTGTCAGCATCTACAGTAACATCCTCAAACAGACGCAAACATTCGGAAAAGAAATTTTCTGCAGCTTCGGGATTAAACAACCAACAACAGCAACAGCAGCATCTAACGAAACAACAGCATTCAAATGCTAACAAGGAAAATGGCAACAAACAACGTCAAATGCTTAAATCGCAAAATCATCAAAATAAACGTTCGGGTGGCAAAACAAATAAGGAAAATGTTGAGAAGTCCCAAAGCGAAAGCGAAAAGCCGTGTAAGTTGATAAAAACAATAATAAATATATTTAATTAGATCAATTAATTCTTATTTTTATAGCTATAATTTTAGTAGGAACATTTTATGGGGATAATTTATAGCTTTTGTGTTAAAAATACAACAACTTGCAAAGCTGTTAAACTATTTTTAATATGTATGTACATACCAGGCGCGGATCCACCTTAGGCTTTTGGGAGGTGGAAATTTAAATAAAACAACATGCAATTTTAGAAATATTTCTAAGAAAATCAATAGAAATGAAAGAGTTTTATTCGTGAAATGTCGGTTTTCGCTTTCCCCTGGATCCGCGCTTGCTACATAAATATACATTTTATGCATATATATATCTTCATATCGATCTCCTGACGATGTATGTCTGTCCATGTCAGGGTTGAAATAGCTTTTCCGAGCGTTCAGAATAATTTTCAGAGCTATCAATCTATCAGATTTATATTTAAAAAAATCTTATTCATTCCTAATAGAGAATTGAAAAAATCAGACAACTCAAAGTTGATCCGAGTCACGAGCAAACTTTAAGAACTAAGACTAAAGAAGAACTCATAAGGATCGTAATGGAGAAGAAAGAGATGAACAATAACGGCTTACAATGGATGGGAAGAAGCTAGTCTCTTCGTTACCTAGTTACAGCTAGGAGTGAGTTCTGCGATATAGATTTAGACTTGGTGTAAATCACGAGGAAATGTGTGGATCTTAGACAAAAAAGCAACCGACAAAAAAAATCATAAAATCGGTTCAGAAGATGTTAAATCTTGATAGATTGACAATTACATTTTCATTAAGCAGAACATGAGTCAATATTCCAAGGTTAGGTCCATCAATTAGTTCCCGTTGTTTTACCATGTTGCCCCGCCTCCCAAGGGTCCTATGTTATCTGGCTGCTGATATTCTCACGCAGCCACCCGTTTGATTCAATAAAGGAGTAGATCTTGTTTAAATCAACATTAGAGGGACAAGTTTTGTCCCTAAGGCTTCTTTGACCGCATAGTTCAAGTCTTAGATCTCCGAATGCCAGACAATGACAGAGAAGATGTTCCGTCGACTCTTCCTCTTCACGCCATAACATTTTGGCGGACTTCCTAATAGGCCAGTGGTCAGTTATAACCGCTATAAAGTTTCTGAGATAATGTCTGGGCAGCTGTAGTGACGGCCTAATCCTTTTTTATCTATTATGGGAAAGGTTTTCCTGGTTTCCTTACGGGTAGTTTCATCTAACCATCTCTGGTTGGTAATAAGGTGAAACTTGTGTCCAATAAGTCATATGTTGAATGGTTTCGATTTAAAGTGGTGCGGGTATTCGCCAACGAGTCCGCAATACAATTTCCATGTATGTCCCTCTGTCCGGATACCCACTTGAGGGTGACCATTGGATGTCGCGCTATTTACTCTAGAGATATCCGGCATTCTTGGAAAATTGTTAATGTGATGAACACATTCTCCAGGGATCTTATGGCCGCCTGGTCCGGCAGCCTTAACGGAATGCACCAGTTTAGCTGCTCGGAATATATGCCAGAACCGACACCATTCAGTGATTTACACCGTCAGTGAATATTTGAATCACATTCGCGGTGGTTTGTAGGTCATCAGAGTGAACCGCGTTATCCGAAATGCCAGGATCAAAGATTGGCTCAGCTGTGACATAATCAACGTTCATGCGCCAATTTATATCATACAGGATGTTAGCATGACCGATATTGTAATTCTTACTGGCGCGTTCGCAGCCAACTTTTTTGCCATAATGTCTGGTGGTAGCCAGTTCAATATCGTAAACAGTGCCTTAGAGGGGGTTGTTCTAGTAGCACCAGTTACTGTTATTGCTATCATTCTCATTATACGTTCAAACTTAGTTTGATGACTCTTCCACTTAAGCGCCGTCCACCAAACAGCTGCACCGTAGAATTGAATGGGATTTATGACACATTCGTATAGCCAGTGTACATTTTTCAGGTTGATTCCCCACTTTAAGCCAATGGCTTTTTAACAGCAATATAATACAGTTGCCGCCTTAATGTTCCAGGAAGTGGAGTTCATGTTCCAAGAAATATGGAAAAATTAATTGGGCCGCTACACCCTCTCATCAATATTCATATCTTCCATTTCCTTTTGGAAATACCAAATTATTTAAAAGAATGAAATTTTTTAGTCCAAAAACTGCAATTGCTCGTAGTATGAATACAAATTTAATTCAGTTTAAATAACGTCAAAAATTAATCAAACAGATATTAACCATGGCAAAACAGTGGCTACCAACCAATATATAATACTTGCCAAATATTAATTATAAAATTAAATTTCCAAAAAATTTAAAGAATATACTAGATTTTGAAGTAGATGAAGATAAATTCAGCCTTATGAAGTGGAAGAAAGGTTGATTTGTTTTCTTTTTAAAACTATTTCATCAAACAGATAATATAAAAACATGGAGGAAAAACTAGCTGATTTAAGATAGTGAATTAATTTTCCTTGCATTGTCATTTTTACAACAAATCGTTAGTTTAATTTTGTTCACATTTAATCCCACCAAATTATTATGTAATTTAAAGCTTAAATCCTTAAAAAGACACATTTTTATTAATACATACATACATGAATATTTATTTTGTTAATATATTTTTATAACCTGCTAACTGTGGCACATCATACAGTGTAAGAAATGAAAAAGGAAAAGAAATAGATTTTATCCAAGCCAACAATAAACGAAAAAAAATTAATATGTATCTTCATTATTAAGAAGTTTTAGCATCATTAAGAAAAAATTCTTCCAACCCTCGTTGCGCAAGAAGTCTACTAATACGAAGCCATTCTAATTTTATTTTCAAATTTATTTGGTTCAAATGAAAATTTTCCTAAATAAACCCTCAAGGTTTAATATCGCACATAAACGAAGATTTTTTAGGTATGTTTCTATTGAAAAAAAATGTATGCAGAAAAATAAGCTATTGTGTCCTTTTTCATTATTCAGTTTTTACGCTGAAAAGGATTTTAACATTCTTATCGGAGTTATTGACAAATAAAAAGGTTTTTATACATATTAAAACATTCTCAAAAGATATAAAATTTGAATAAAATGTTTTTGTTATTTCATTAACATAGTCTTTTATGTTTATTTCTTCCGTTTTTGGATTAAAAAGATATTTCCAGTGTAAAATGTTTAACTGATATTTTGTCACTTTTTAAGGATTTAATAGTGCAAATTTCGTATTTTTGTCTTCATATTTACTTAATATAAATTTATTTTAGTTACATATTATATAAATACATATATGAGTTTATGTATATGTTTATGCAATTTATAATTTATGCAAAATATTATGTGAATATTATTCCTTTAACAAACTCTGCATTATTCTCCTCGTATTACTATTGTAGATTATTTATTTTTTTTTATTTCCAAAAAATGAATGTACTCGTATATCAGAGATCTGCATGATTGCAAATCAAATGGTACAATTTTGCATTTTCTGAAATGAATATTGACTTAACATTAAAAAAATTAAAGATGCTAATGCATGATTCATATCAACGAGACTGTTGTTAATAAATGCATGTCCCTGCTTGCAGTTTCTGTTATTCATTTGATTCATAAAAGCAATGAATCAGTATGATTGTTTTGAAAACCTTTTAAAAACCTTCTGACAAATATAGTTTTATGAAATATTTTTATGGGAGCCTAGCTGTTTTATTTTATAATATATTTTAATAAGAGAAATATTATTAGTTAGCACAAAATGAGGAGATAGAGTTTCATTTTATTATTATTATACATTGTAAATATTCAACTATATTATCAAAAATATATATATTAGGGGCACATATGCATATATATATAACCCACAGAGAAAATATATTTTACTGGCATGTTTACGACAACTATATAATGTTATCTGCGACAAGGTAGGCAGAGTGGCAAACAAATATTGTTTTTAAATATTTTTACGTTTTCGATAACGTTTCCTTGCTGGAGTTTTTTTAATTTGTCAAAAATAAAATAAAAACACAAGGGTAATTGATTTTTAACTTAAGGATGTTTTATTTCCCTTAATACCACTCGAAGTAATTTGTGTTTGCTTATCGACGTTAACACTTCAATAGCTTTTTCACAACTGATCTATTTACTAAATGCATGTAGCTTGGACAATACTGACTTATTTGTGCTTTGCAGTATCGTCTTTTATGACTGTTGACTGTCAAGGTTCTCGAACGTAGTAGAAAAATCGTCACCATAACAAGAATCTTGCTTGTTTAAACCTGTATTGTTATTCAGCACTGTTATGGTTGCTTTTGTTAGTATGGGAATGTATTTAAGTTACAGATGACATGTAGATGGCAGTAGCAAATTTATATTGTGGATGGTGAATCAACCAACTAATTTTATGTCAATTTTAGCCGTAATACGATCGCGGGCGGTAGTTCTTGTTTATGAAGATTTTTTATACAGATTTCTCGACCAATCTTGTAGATTCTCGTTGCTGTTTCTAGAACTTTCTTCAATGTTCTGTTTCCGTTAGTTTGAATTTGAGTGCTCCCAAATTTGCACACACGGTTGATTAAACTGTGCTTAATCATCGCTGTATTTTTATGTTCGTTATATTTGAATCTACATTTAAATTTTGTAACAATATGTTAAAATTAACCTTAGTCACGTTAGAAAAGTCCATGTTAATATTTGAACATTAAATTATGATCCTCCAAGAAATTGTAACATATTTGGACTGCAACTAAAGTTTGGCTGTTATACTACAAATATAGCATGGTAGATGTGCAGTGTAAGCAACTGAGTTATTATAGCACATACAGAGCAAATAAATTACACAGTAGAACATTATCAAACTTTTTCCAAAATTACGGGCTTCTGGCAATGCATTCTGGTAGAGGAGAACAAAAAAATATATAGTACGTGTGTCGGCGTTTTGAAAGATCACAGCGGAATTTCATTTTAAGGTAGTTAAAGTTTCCTACAGCACCCCACCCCATTATTGGTTCTGATCCTGCAAATCTATTTGTTCATCTAATAAATTTACTTGATTAGATATGCTTTTTGTAGGACCATATTTTGAATATATTCGATCATGAAAAAATAATTTCAAAACCATACTATGATTATATTATATTTTATTTTGTTATAATATTATTTTTATAATGTAAAATATCGTTATTAATTTAGGTAACAATATGATTAATCGAATGACTTCAAAATTTATAATAACGTGGTTTCGATACAATCATATAAATAGCTCAATCACAATATGTTTCTCTTCGATTATAATCTCTTCAATCAAGTTTTTTCTTTACGTGTAGATATTACTAACTCATATTGTATCCTTCATATCAGAAATTGAGGGGAATTTCATTTAGAAGATCAATGATATGCAAATAGAGATAAACTACCTGCAAAAACTGATGAAGCCGGTGGATGCTTTTAAACATACCAGTTACTCGAGAATTTGGACTCAAATTGAAGATTCTCCGAGAAAATATCAGACTATCACTATGTATGATGTGTGTATGTTTAATTTTTCAAAGGCATTAATAATAAATATTTATGGTTTATAAAAGGTTTGTTAAATTGAATTTGCATGGAAGTTTGGTTTATAAACCAGTATCACTTGTATTAAGCGAACATAATTATTCAAATTCCATTTCTATTAAAAGAAAAATTAAACAAAAAATATTTTTGCTCATTATTCTTGTATCTTTTGCCACCCTGACTGACAATCATTTAGATTTGTATATTTGTATTTCCCACAAAATTTTTATGAAGATGAAAAAAAAGAATAAAAGAAAACCCACAATAATACCAAACCCGCTTAATACAAAAACTAAAAGAAATGATTTAACTTAATTACAATTTTTACAATGAAAGAAAAAAAGTAATGGGTGAAAACGAACATGTTTACTGCTGCATTACATTGAAATTTGAGAATTCAATGCGGTAAATAAAATTTCAATTTTTACATATATTTTTTTCATTTATAATTGGAAAATAAAGTGAGTCTCAGTAAGAACTTAAAAATAGAAACATGTATTTTTTATATATGTAGATGTGATTTTTTTGTTGGATTGTACAGAAGACATGTTCCGATTCAGTATGGAATAAAATATTCGTCAAATGACCTCCATAACTTTTTCACAGAGATGTCGCTGTATCTTATCGATGACGCGTTGAATATCGGATTTGAGCTGAGAAATTGTTTCTGGTTTATTCGCATAAGCCCGAGATTTCGCCAAACCCCAAACGAAACTATCGCACGGCGTTAAATCGCATGATCTTGGTGGCCAGTTGACACTAGAATTTCTTGAGATAATTTGTTTTGGAAATTGTTGGTGCAATAAATCGATTGCTTCATGCGCAGTGTGGCAGGTGGATTTGTCTGAAACCACATGTCGTCCAGAGCCATGCCGTCCATTTGAGGCCATTTGAGCCGTTATCATGTTCCTGTAACGAATGCCTTTCACAGTCACTGCCTCATCTTCAAAAAAGTGAGACCCAATTATCGGAGATGACTTTTTTGGTAAAAATTAGCATTATCTTCACTTTGCTCCATTACACAGAAAAAAATTTTGCTCTGAAATCGCCAACAATTTTTTTTATCAAAAATAAAAAAGTGTTGACAAAAAATATTGTTCAGTTGACAAAAAAACTTGTCAAAAATCAATCTTTGCAAAAATAGAATCAACAATTTAATTTGACAAATAATTAATCAGTTTAAGAATTGATTTTGACAAAAAAATTGTTCATTTGTCAAAAAAAATTAAAAAAAAAACAACGATAATACACATTTTGTTTGTGTTAGTTCTTTTCTGTACATTATGTTGTAGTTTTTTTGTTGTTACTATGCTGTTTTTTTTTTTTTTTAAGAGAAGTAACACTCAGGCAATTAGTATGCCTACCAACCCGTAGGTGTGTTACCTTCTTTGGGAAAGGGATAGTGAGAGAGGAAAGATGGTGAAAGAGAGAAGGCTTAATTTTTACAACTCTGATATTGCGCGCTGTTAGTTTTTAGATCAGTGTTGCAGCGCCTCTGATGACA
This sequence comes from Gymnocheta viridis, assembly GCA_956483585.1. NCBI lineage: Eukaryota > Metazoa > Arthropoda > Insecta > Diptera > Tachinidae > Gymnocheta > Gymnocheta viridis. Next base: position 67,759,513 of record OY101442.1, on the reverse strand, counting down.
AGTCGGCGCATTAAATGTATTTTAAGCTGTTGTAGCCATTTTATTAATTATTTTACTTCGCCGGCGATTTTGCTACAATACCAACGAAGGAGGGCGCTGTGATGTCCGCTAGCATACACCACCAGTATCAATTGCTGCCAGTACTGTTCAGTGACCAGTGCTATGCCTTCATCACTTAAACACTCCGACAACAACAAACACAATGGCATACTAATGCACATCTGGAAAATGCTGGAGGTTATGACTTGTCTGAAGCTGGGCTCGAACCCACGTTCTTAGACATTATTTGCTTTGTAGTCAACGCGCTAACTACTTCAGCCAACAGCATGTTCTGTACACTGCTTCTGTGTGGAAAAAATACATTACAAAAACATTTTGTTTGTTGTTAGTTTAGCTTGAAATGTTTGTTGCTTTAAAGCTGAAAGTCCATACCACGCGTTCTACGCGCTTGCGTTTCATGCGTTTTAAGCATTTGACGCTTTAAAAACTGCAAGTTACACACCACGCTTTATACACGTTTTTGCTTATCAAATTTCAAGTAAATTTAGCAGAATTTTTGTTAGCTTTTTTAAATTTTAAGTTCTTTAAATTGTTTTAATTCGTTTTTCATCCACTGGTTACGAAAATAGCTTTTTAATATTTAATGGTCAATCTCAAACAAAATTTAGACTCGGAACTTGCAAGCACTAACTAATATGTTGTATACGACGCGTAAAAGTAAAATGTTGTTCAACTTTTTACGCGTCTCAAGCGTAGCAAAGTTTTGTTTTGTAACTTGCTTTATGAAAATACTCTGATTCAACTTTTTTGAGACACGTAGGACGCAGGACGTGTAGAACGCGTGGTGTGGACATGCAGCTTAAGTCTGCACCACTTCTTGTTTTCTCAAAGTTGCCACAAAAAAACCGGATTGAAATCGACAAATGTTGTTCATCAATTGTCAATTGGATTAACCAAAATCGTATGAAGCAAAAATGCTTCAGTACTTAAGTAAAAACAAAAAGTAGAAAGAAAAATGGTACATGAGATAAAAACAACGTGTAGCAATGGGTTAATTTAACGTTAATTAGTGATGGTAAAATTTTAATATTGATAGTGGTGAAGTTGTGTTTGCTTCAAAAACAATAATACCTCCACAATAAAAAAAACTCTCGTATCCTTTTTCAAGTCATAGTTTGTATAAATACAAATCGCATTCAACCGAGCCAACTGAAAAGTGGCGGGTACATGGAAACACACATGAACATTGATGATTGGACTGTAGTGGCTCCCGAAAAATAACGTTGTTTTTGTTCTGCCGTGTAAGTTGAAATTAATTGATGTTAACATTTTTTAAATTATACTTTTTTAACGTATTGTCTTTTAAATTGCTTATATCTTTTTCTAATTATCGCCTGCTATTCCATGTTGTATACATGGCACAATTACCAGGTAGTTTCGTGCTGCGAATAACGAAATATTTCTTAGAATGCACGTCATGTTTTGTACATATGTTGCATGGTTTTATTTATGTAAAATAAGCAGTATCTGATTGGCTGTTGTGCTCTAGTCGGTATGAAAGTACAAAACTCTTTAATGCCATATTTCGCGTTTAAAATCATCAAAATGACGATAAATCGTCACATCTGGCATCCGTGTGTTTTGTAATTTTTGAAATTCACATTTGTTTTTTAAAAGTTTTAGTATAAGGTAAGAGGTTTGAAAAATTTCAAAAATATGGTTTAAGGTCTACTGATGATTTATCATATTTTGGAAGTTTTTTGAGGTGTCAAAAAGATTTTTTAGATAAAAATATTTTTTAATATATGATATTTTACACTTTTAGTCTATTACTTGAGATTCCTGTTAACTAAACTAAATATTTTCTTCTTTACTTCATTAAAAGAGTAAAAATAAGTTAACCGTTGCAACACTGTTTACTTCCATCCATTAAATAGCAACGATGTTTTATTTTTATATACTTAATTTACTTTATAATGGAATTCGTCGTCTGTATTTAATAATATTTGAATACTATGTAAAAGAAAAGTTTTAAAAAATTGGTGTTAATAATTGTACATATCTTAAAGATATTAAGGATATATACTTGGGAGCCCAAATAACAATAGCACTTAGTTCTACACATAAATTATCAGATGTAGATGAAATGCTATTTCGAAATAACTGCCGAGTTGAATTATGTAACAGTTTGTTGAAAAAGTTTGATTTTGACAGCGATTTTTTAAAAATGTTGAGTTCCTGGCACGTACTAATATTATGAAAAGCAAATACTAATATTATAAAAGTATTTCCCAACCATCGAAATTTTTTTTAAATGTTATCGATTCCAATAATTTTCAACAAATTGATGACGAATAGCGAGAATGGCTCCACTTCAACTTTATTGGATGAAAAGAATATTGAAACATTTTAGGAAATCATTTTGAATGCAAATCGTTGCGATGGCTCTGAAGCTTTTCATTGTTTTAAAAAATTAGCTTACACAGTTTTGACATCGAAAGAATTTTTTCTCAAATCGATATCAATAAGAACAAACTAGAAATAAATTAGATATCCCAATATTTTTTGAAAAATCTGATCGTAATTGTACAAATTTTGAACAAACAAAAGAAATGAATAGCAAGATTAATAAAGAAATGTATAATTTCTTGGCCTTTTCCAAATCAAATTCAGGTTTTTAAAAAAGATGTTTTGAATTTTTAAAATAACTTACGTATTTTCGTCCGGCATTTTAAAACCCAAAATCAGCAAGTTTTATATGAAATTCATTTGAAAAAGCCTGATTTTGATCTTTAAAATGCCGGATTTGGTTTGTAAAATACTGAATGTATTTTAATTTGGACAATTCTGAATTGGTTTTAAAATACCTGAATTTGATTTGAAAAGGGTGAACTTGAAGTTAAAAACCTACATATATACATATATGTACATATATATGCCTTATATGTATATGCAATAAATATTTTATGCTATTTAATTCTATGTTCTCAAAAAAGCTTTATTGTATTATTTTAATTAAAATAAATTTAAACTGAATTTGATTTCAATAACATGGCTTTAAAAAATGCAAATAAAGATTGTTTTTGTTCGATTCGAAGATTTTTGCAAAAATATATGGCAACACTGCACATTAGGTGCATTTTCTCGACTGATAGTTCTTCGAAGTTGGCGAGCGCTCTCAGTATAACTTTTCAAATTATTGCAATAAGTTTTCACAGTTATAATAATTTTCAATTATTATGAATATTTTTAATAATCGAAATAAAAATATGTCACAGCTGCCAAATTTCAGAGTTGCCACTTGAACAAAAAAAAATTAACACCAAATTGAAAAAGTCAACTTTGTTCACTAATTTTTAAATTGTTTTAAAATTCCATTACATTTTAAAAATGAAACATTATATTCGCGCAACTAAACATTCCGCAACTCAAGTCAGAAGTGCACAAATCAAGAAGCATATTTAAGGGAAAGAAAATTATCTGACAGAAGAAAAAGGAAAAATGTGTTTTCATATCTTTTTCGTAAATACTCGTACATATTAACCATGGCCAGCCAGAGCATTGTTATCATAGTTGTCAACATCAGCGTTGTCAACATTAATTATAAAAATGTTTACTTTTTTATATTATTCCCGTTTTTCATTCCCTCGAGTTCGTTTTTTTTTTCTTATAAAAACATGAGATTATAAATTATGATTTATATTATTAAAACGCTTCAGATAGAAATAATAGTAATACCTGTTGAGAATCTTTGCAGAGAAATAATACACTTTATATTTAAATCAACTTAATCAAAATTCTTAAAAATTTTTTGGTGTATATGTACATACTATATTTAACTCGTCTCTTTAATTGTTTTGCAGCCACCTCTTGTCGTTACGCTAAAAGTGCTTGGTCAGAATGCGATCCCAAGACCAATATGCGCTCCCGCACTTTAACTTTAAAAAAGGGCGAGCCGAATTGTTTGGAAACCAGGACAATGCAAAAGAAGTGTAAAAAATGTAAGTAAAATTTTGTACAAAACGAGGGAAGTGGAGCTTAGGTTTACATAAATCAGAGTGGTTTGAAGATTTGGGAGGGTGCGTTTTCAAGCTCTTTGATTTTTTCAGTTAATCACCCTTATTCCAGTTGGCGACGTCGACGTCACGTCAACACAATACCAAAAAAGTGGTGCTAATCTACCCGCTTTCGAAAACAACTGAGTAGACAAGCTCGTATTTTTTGGTATTGTGTTAACGTGACGTCGATGTCGTCAACTGCAATATGGCTGAATATTTTGTCAATAAAATAAAAAACAAATAAAAATAAATATGTATTGCACATCAGTAATTATTTGTGAAGTCCGGTCAGGCTTGCGTGTGTTGTTTGGCCTTCAAGAGTTTTTCGTCTCGCTCGCATTGGTTGACTGATTTGCAACGGATAACCGTATAGTCTTGCGGTTCTTTTGTGAAATTTCGTTGACAATCGCGTTGCTACTTCCTATGTGAAGGCATAGGTCGGGTACAGTCAGTCACAAGAACATCTTTAAGAATACTCTTAATAACATCATGGACATATGATTTAGTTACCGGCGCCATTTTTGTGCAACCATATTCTGCAAATTTACTTTGTAGAATATGTACCAATAAATAAATAAACAAAATGTATTATAGATAACAGTTGGTAATGCACCCAGCGTCCTTACACTGTATTCATTCCAAAATTTAAACCTGCATGAAAGCACTTACGACGTAGAATCTGGTGAGCATTGCAGTATTTTTGTCTATAAAAAAGCATTTTTAAAAGTATTGCGGAGAGCTCAAATTTAAAAAAAATGCAATGACAATTAAAGAACATTTTAATTTTAGACATTGAACTTGTCTATTGGGGTTTGCATGGAATCCACTATATCTTAAGCTGAAAGTCCACACCATGCGTTCTACGCGTCTTTGCGTCCTACGAGTCTCTCAAAAAAAGTTGAAGCAGAGTATTTTGATACAGCGAGTTACAAAACAAAAGTTTGTGACGCGTGAAAAGTTACACTGCTTTAAAGCGCATGAAACGCAAGCGCGTAGAACGCGTGGTATGGAATTTCAGCTTTAAAGTAACAACTCTTCTTACTGCCATATTAAAAAAAATTTAATTGGATTTAAAGAGTACTTTAAATAAATGTATGTGGAAAATTTGTTTTATAGTAAAAAAAAATTAATTTAAAATGCAAATTATTATTTGTTTTTAAAAAGGCAGCTAACTTTTTTCCTCAATATTCAATAGTTTGTCATTCAATATTCTTTTCCATTTTTATGATGCCACTAGCGTGTGTAACTTTTTGTTCATGCATGCTCACGTGAGTGGGAAAAAAGTTGGTCATATCGAAGCAATCACGCTAAAAATCTACTCAAGCATGCTCATTCACGCTCAATTTTCGTATACTAACGTTCAGACACGTTCGCGTGATTGAAACAAAAAACTAATCATGATTACGCATGATTTACGCTAATCTATAGTTGCCTCATAGTACAAGCAACTATGTAATGTTGACAAACATGATAAATCTTTAGATTTATGGTGTTCACTCACATTCCTGAAAGTGCAAGTCACACCATCCAGAAAACAATTAAAAATCCTCGTTCCGAGTCTGTTAAGTTGAAATGCATCTCCGATTATTCCGACCATAAAGCTGGAGCTAGATGCCACGCGTTGACGCGACAAGTTACACACCACACTTTATACACGTTTTCGCTTATCAAATTTCGAGTAAATTTTGCTGGCTTTTTGTTAGCTTTTTTTAAGTTTTATGTTCTTTAAATTAGTTTTAATTTGTATTTCATCAACTGCTTACGAAAATAATTAAATGTTCAATGTCAATAAGATTTTAGACGCGGAACTTGGCAGCACTAACTGATATGTTGTATACGACGCTTGTGACGTGTAAAAGTAGAAAGTTGTTCAACTTTTTACGCGTAACTTTTTACGTTGCAAACTTTTGTTGTTTAACCTGCTTTATGAAAATACACTGATTAAACTTTTTTTTTCAGACCCGTAGGACGCCAAGACGCGTAGAACGCGTCAAAAATTACATACATATCTACAAGAGTGGTTATTTTGAAAGTGTTAAAAAAATCATGATATTCATTTAAATTCTTAAATATTTAAATTGTGTATGTTTTCTTTGAAAAATAAATTATAAATATTATACTAGAACATCCGCTCATATAAGAATCGTCGGCTTAGAGAAAACCCCTGCTTAATTCATTTTTTATTTTAATTGTGTTGTTTCATCATTCTCAAAATATGGGTACAATAAATTTTCTACTCTTGTTTACAGTTGCTATGAAGATTTTTCCATACTGACTTCTCGAAGAATCTTGTAGATTCTCGTTGCTGTTTCTAGAACTTTCTTGAATGTTCTATTTCCATTAAACTGTGCTTAATCATCGCTGTATTTTCATGTTCGTTAAATTTGAATGTACATTTGAAGTTTGTAACAATATGCTAGATAAAAATTTTACCCTTCTTTAACTTCTTCTGGTCTTTTTAAAAAGCCGATTTTAATTTTTTTTGCAGCTTTTGACAACAGTGTAGGTAGGTTAGGTTAGGTAAGAGTAGCAGCCAGAATACCGGACTCACTTAGATTGTTTTGGTCTACTGTGATACCACAGCGACTCTACTTATGCGGAGACTCAACGTCGAACCAACCAGAGCTCAATATAAAGCTATTAATACGATGCAGTCCAATACTGGCGACGTCAGAAATTCCCCTGAACTCCGGAGCGCCCATGTGGCCATTCTCCTTTTTTCCAGTCTGGAACAGTGACACAAAAATTGTTGTGTTCCCCCTTTAACCTATGTGCATGCCTGCCTATGAGACAGTGTCCGGTTAGCACGGACACTAGAATCGAGATTTGTTTCCTATTTCTTAAATGCAAAAAAACTGTATTTTCCCTGTTTAGATGAGTCCATAACTGCCTGGTAATCACGCAATCATTTCTTGTTACTCATCTTCTATTTGTTTCCTCTTCTGTCTTGCGCCTAAGTTCCAGTGGAACCTGTAAGGTTGTCCCAGTTCTAGCAAGCTCCTCATCCCTAGAGATCCCCTGAAAGCCTCTATGCCCCGGGATCCAAATGATCCCGATATCATACTGCTTTGCCATCTCGTGTAGAGATGATCGGCAGTCAAGGGCTGTTGTTGTTCTTAGAACCGGGGATTCAAGGGCCATAATAGCTGCTCGACTATCAGTGTATATGTTAATTAAAGTCGTTCAAGCAATCCGCAACTTTTTTTATAGCAAAGATCTCTGCCTGGAAGATACTGCAGTGATCGGAAGTCGCTTGGCGATACGAAGACCCTGAAAATACCTCATAACCCTTGTATTTTGGAGCTGTCCGTGTAAAAAACAACGCTTTTCCTTTTGCCTGGAGTACCATTCCTCCACAATTCTGGTGATGGTATCCAGGCTTTATGTTCATGTAGTATAGCAGGGGCGATTTGATCGATTCTCCATTCCCAAGCTTTGTTGTCGAGTATTCTACAGTGGCCGGTACTATTTCCGTTCCACAGAGAGGTACAACGAAGACGGATTGCTGAGGTTATTACTATCTCCTTCCCTACTAGGTCTAATGGCAGTAGGTGTAGGAGCATCCCCAATCCATCCGGAGGTGTAGTGCGAAAAGCACTGGTTATATACAAGGATGCAAGTCCTTGAACTTTGTGTAACATAAGGAGATACGACTTTTTCTCCAGGGACGACCACAACAGGATGATCCCATACATGAGAATTGGGCGTAATATTGCAGTATAGATCCAATAAACGATTTTCGGAGTAAGACCCCAGTTTTTTCCAATGGATTTCTTGCATAGATAGAGTGAAATTGCTGCTTTCTTCACTCTCTCTAGAATATTAATTTTGAAACTCGGTTTAGAGTCAGGAATAACCATGAGATATTTTGCAGTGTTGATCACTTTTATCTCCGTGTTATTAAGAGTGATAGGTTGGAAAACAAGTATCTTATACTACCTGGAGAAAAGGACTAGTTCCGTTTTATTACGATTAATGGCAAGACCTCGTTTCTCCGCCCATTTTGTTAAATGGAAAAGACCACTCTGTAGGCTATCCCATAGAGTAGTGAGAAATTTTCCTCTGACAGCTATTGCCACATCATCAGCATAAGCCACAATTTTGCACCCCCGCGAGTCTAGAGCTAGGAGCACGGGACTTAGAGCTAGATTCCACAACAGTGGCGAAAGAACTCCTCCTTGTGGTGTACCCCTATTTACAAACCGGATTTGCTTCGAAGCTCCTAGAGCCGAAGTTATCCTACGGTAAGTTAGCAAATTCTGAATCCACTTATATAATTCTACATTAATCCCCAAATTCGACAAGGCATCAATTATCGCGTCTGGAGAAATGTTGTTAAAGGTTCCCCAATATCTACGACACGTTTTACGCTGGTTGCTGGGATATCTCAGCGTAGTCCAGGGTCGTTATATTTTTGTGTTTTTTTTAAGGATTTTCACGTTATAATATCATTCTTTATTTATTCTATTATTGAGTTCACTTAATATATACAGCAGTTATTTTTATTTCTTTTTCATTTAATTCTACACTTAAAGGGCCAGGGTGGTTGGTAACGCGGAAGAAAACAGGTAGCCAGCAGATGGTCTCACTGTGACGGCTGATAGGGGAATTACAAATTCATCGAATCCAACCGCAAGTGAGTGCGCCACCGTCGTGATTCACCCGACGGCAGCTACGATCACAATATAACTGGCCGCAAATAGTGAGTGAATTTCACTAGGCATACTGCTTAGGGAGTTATAAACTCCTCGCCAAGCGACCTGCCAAGCAAGCAATTACTGCCCAAAGTATGATATTTTATTTGCGGGAATTATAAATTCCTCCACAAATTCAATGTCTTACCTTCAGGCCAGCTGTTATAGAGCCGATTCGGTTGACTTTCCCATGCATGCTGGTGCGAAGAAACTAGCTTACGATTAATGGTTTTGCGTATATAATGATCAACCATCCTTTCTAATATTTTCAAAAGAAACGGTGATAGACTTATTGGTAACACTGTAGGTAACTAACGTACATTTTGAAATACTAAAAATAATTAAATGCTTTTGGCATAATAAATAATTAAATTTTTTGGTTCTTTTATCCATATAATTTTCCATTTAAACCAGACTTTTTGTTCTCCTGTAGAGTTCTCAAAATATTAAATGACCGCTTAGCGTTTTTCGGGATTGATATGTACGTACACACATATCCTTTATTGCAACGTAGTCATATCTCAAAAAAATCTCCTTCTTTAGAAAACGAGCTAAAAATTTTTTAATTTACACACACATCAATGTGAGTAAAAAAGATATTTGAATAAATTTTTCACACAAGATGAAGAACGATACGATGAATAATTCTGCATTCTTAAGTCAAATTCTGAATTCTACGTTGCAATAAAGGAGCGATATGTGTGTTTGTAGTTAGAAGAAAATGTGAGTAAACACACGAAACCAAATGTTCCGATTTCGTACAGAATTCGTAACGATGAAATAAAAAATAAATAAAATAAAAATTATTTTCCATCATTTTATTTATTAATTTAAATATTTATATGTATAAGCTGTAATTTAATTTAAAATATAAAACCAATTACAGTTTTTAAAGTGACAGATTAGAGTCGTCAATGGTTTTTCTTTTTAATGACTTTTGCTGTCGGACCCTTGCGGTATTAAAATATTTGATATATTTTTTCGGTTTAAATTGTCCATGTTGTATCAATGGTATAAATTTGTGCTCGCTAATAGATTCTACAGGGTATCCGCCGGGAAGGTATACTATTTTGTTTGTTTATAATTTTTGATTAAATGAAAGATAATGGATCTTATATTGATAAATGTTTTATTTAATGTCGGCAATTATGTATGGAATGCAATATCAGATATATGCCCACCTCTTTTAGCCTCACAAATGCGAACCCTTTTGAGCACATTTTTCATTATATTCTTACACATTTCACGCGGTATTTCATTAATTTCATCACTAATATTTTGTTTCAATTGCTCATTTGTTTCTGGTTTGTTTGCATTAACCTTGCTTTTCAGATATCCCCACAAAAAGAAGTCCGGAGCAGTCAAATTATGCGACCGTGAAAACCAAGCAACATCACCATTTCTTGAAATAGCTTGTTGTGGAAAGAGGTCTCGCAGTAGTCTTGTTGATACCACATGTTAATCAAGCCCAAAGCATGCAGTTGTGGCGTTAAAAAGTTTTCAATCATATCAAGATATCGCACCCATTCTTAGTTACCGTTTTTTGAGGTTGATGGATTGTTTTGAACACTTTCTTGAGCAGCAGTAATATTTTCAGCCGATCTTGCAGTACGTTGTGGTACATGCTTGGGCATATCCCCTACAGACCCTCTCTCTTCGAAATTATTCACTACACGCTAAATAGTGCGTTTTGTTGGCACGTTGTTTCTTCCAAAAATTTCACTTAACTTTCTTATCGTCACAGTAATCGATGATTGATTTTGATAATATGTTTTAACGATTAAAACACGTTAGTTTATCGAATAATAAAATTGCCACTTCTCTACTTCACGACTGCCAAATATGAACTGTCAAGACTAATGTTTACCAAAATGGCGGCGCAACAAAGTAGTATACCTTCGCGGCGGACACCCTGTAAATAAAAATGCAAATTTTTACAATTAATGTTTGTAAATTTAATTTCACCATCCGAAAGCAGCAAGCGATTGGTGTTCAATATTTTCAAAATAACGTTTTTGATTTCAAGACTTTGAAATTCTTTACCGACAACATTAATTTCTTCATCTTCGAAAACAAATTTCCTAATGAAATATATTTTGTTGTTGACACAGCAACAATTATCTTTAAATTTCTTTAAAACAATCTAAAAACTTTTCACCTTTACTTACATTTAAATCAAAGTTTTATATATTTTTTTAGTTTTATTTGCACAAACAAATAAATGTATACGAAAGAAATTTTTTCAGACGAATTCGTGACGATAAGTCTGATTTCAGACAAACTTCCGAAATGTCTTACCGTATTCGTTACGACAAGTCTGACTTCAGAAAAAGTCGAAACATTTAGTTTGGTGGGAAGTCACAAAAAATATTCATTAGAGTGGACCAATTTGCACGTATCAAAAACATTCACCAAGCAGTTGTCAAAATCGAGCTTCCGGTTTTTAACAAGAAATTTTTTATTCGTATTTTATATATATACATACATACACATATATATATATATATATATATATATATATATATATATATATATATATATATATTTAATATGCTATAAGATTATGGGAAACGCAAAACTTATTGTTAAATAGTATACGAAAAATTTGAAGAAAATTTTTATATATAAATAGAGCTTTAGATAGTATTAAAAAATTGTTTCAGCAAAAATTAAGATAATGACCAAAAATTGTTTAAAAAACGCATAATAAAAAAACAACCAAGCTATTGTCACATGCAATCGATTGTTGATTTGATTTGAATTTTGTTTATTATTCATTTCGGTTTGCGAAATCAATTTACTGCGTATGCCAGATCTGAATTTTAGTACTCTTGGCTTGCCAAGTGATTTGCACGAACTAAATTTGCACATTTGTCGCGATGTGTTAAAATATTATTTTTTCTGAGTGATCGTTTAAAAATGAAAATAAAATGTTTTCATACACATCATATACTCCACAAGTAGCGAATAAATTGATTGAAATTTGGAACAAATTAAATATTGCCATAATGACGAAGAAAACCGTAATAAGTAAACTGAAAATTGTCCCTAATAAATATTCCAAAGAAACAAAAGACACGTCTGCATCTGAAAATTATACCGCATTTGTCAAAGCAATGAATAGCTTATTCTATATCGGAAGAAGCAAGTGCGACATACAATGTAATCGTTGTTCAAGTGGTTTGACGCCTGACCACTTACACGAATTTTTCATTGATCAGCATACCGTAAGAAAGACGAAAATTTCAAAAGTCCTAAAGGATTTTGTTGATTTTGAATCGGATCCGACTGCTATTGGAAATTCATCTTACCAGCCTGAAACATCAAACATGGACGCTGATGAAGCTTTTATGTTCAAAACATCAAATATAGAAATGGCGATTGCTCTGAAGCGCGGTCCGTATACGAAAAAGATTAGATACCCCTAATTATGCTATGTTGGATCATTTCGAATATAATTGCTTATACGATTTTATTTTTTATCTTTATTTAAGCATATTAAAAAAAAACAAATACAATCGATTTTGATTTTAGACCCATGGTTTCTTTAGCAAAACTTCTTAGAATTCGTCGGTCGTAGATTACGATTTTGACAACCGCTTGGTCGTGAAAAAATTGACCCACTCTAATATAATCGTCCATACCATATATTCAGAAAATGGTAATTTTCGTGAAAAACAGACTAAAGTTAGAAACTCCGGTAAATAGTCTAATTTATATTGCAAAAAGAAGTATGTCTATGATCTTTTGATTTAATTTGTTTTAGGTAAGGAATATGAAACTTAATAACAATTGTAAAGATTTCCTTCTGAAAATCAAGTTGTCTAATAGATAAACAGTTTAAACAGCGACAGTTTCACTTATTTAAAATTGAAACAAAAATATAATTCGAATTATTAGTTTTTTTATAAAGTACGAGCAAGGCGATAAATTAACGCCTTACTCGTACTTTAATAAATTAATATATTTCAGTTTTATACATTAATTAGAATTTATTAATTAGAATTATTAGAAATTAATAAATAATGCGAAAATATTAAAACCATTGAATAAAACTGTAATTATGTGTGACGTATCACCAAATCATACACAAGCGTTCAACAGTGGCACTAATATGAGCACAAATATTTTTATTTGTTTTTCTACTTTTAGGAAAGTTTTTTAGATTTTTTTCGAAGAATTTTCGATATTTTGAAATAGTTTTAATTTTGTTGAAGATTCAATTTTGAGAAAAGCTTTAATTTTATGTATAATTTCCGATTTTTTTGGGCAAAACTTAGTTTTTGCGAAAATCCGAATTTTTTAAAACTTTTACATCTGCTGAGTTTTCGAATTTAAAGGGAATTTTCAAATTATTCAAGTTTAACATTTTCTTAAAATGCTGTAATTTTTAAGTTTGTGATTTTACATGTATTTGAGTTTTTAAGATTTTTTTGGAAACTAGATTTTTTGTGAGTTTTCGATCTTTTTGAAATAATAATGTAAATATTTAGAGTTTTTCGTAAACTTTTTTTTAACATTTTTAATATTTTCATACAACCAGCATGAGAAAATGTAAAATATTTTGGACAAACTTCTCGAAATTATATCTGATTTACGGATTTGTAGATTTCTGCAGACAAAAAAAAAACATAGCTGTAGAGCGAGCAAATGAGCACAGTTTTTCTGCACCCGTGAAGGTGAAAAGTTCTCACCGACACCAAAAGCAATGACTTTTGACAGAAGAGCATTATGTCACAATCTATCTAAGGTACACCAATTTAATTTCATCAAAATGATTTACGAAATGACACCAACTTTTTCGAAAGCACGCCTGGCAGTTGTCCCGATTTGAGATAAATAGAAAGTCCAGTTTCTAATCTTTTCGTTACATCCTTTTAAATGTAAAAACTTGATGAAGGACTTGCCAATTTTTAACAAAAGCGTTTTTTTATTAGAAAACGGTCCAAATTTGTTTCCCAAAAATTTAATTACTTTCGCAAATGAGGTAAAACTGATATCATTATAATATAGAATACTTCAGGGAAAATTTTATGTGTCCCTATTATATTTTCCAACACTGCAACTCATTTTTATATAATATAATATGCATTCAGTTAAATTTTTATTAATAAATAATCATTGCCATATCATTTTTATTTAACAGAGTTCTTTATAAATAAATGTATTGGCACTATTGTATTATTTATTATAGTCTTGGATCTTAAAAAACTACTATCCGCTGCAGCGCACAATAGTTTGCCAAGAGCATTTAGGGAAACATTTTCTTGACTCTGTAAAGCTTTTTCGTGTAAATAATTCTGCTTTCTAACTTATATTGTTTAAACACCCTGTATTATGCTGCAGTTTATTGTTTTGGTTCTCCAACATTTTGTTTTCCATAATTACGTTAAAAATTGAAAACCTCTTGAATTTATGAAATCATTTCAACGCTTCTATAATTTCCCTTTGACAGTTTTATTTTCAGTTTATATTATTTTCCACGGGACACATACATTTACGAAAACGTTCTAAAATATATTTTCACATAATATTTATTATGCAAACGAGATATTAAGACGGCACAGGTTTTCATATATTTTTCATTTAGTTGGTTGCTGATAAATTAAATATTGCATTTGCACTACAACTCATTAATGATTCCATTCGTAAATTAATGAACCCAATCAGTTTTTGTGGCAAAGCCTCCTACTGCAGATAGATATCTCATGAGCAGGAAACCCGTCTTATTTTAATTTTTAAAATATGATCATAAAAAGAACTAAAACAACTTGTTTGAGGATAATAATTTTTTTTTTTCAAACAAATCAACAAACAAGAAATAAAATAAGTGCAGAAAAAACTGAAACTGTACTTAAATTTCTGAGGAAATATCGTAATCAAAATGAAACTTTTTTCAGAATTTAAAATAAATTTTTTGCTTCCGTTGCCAAAATATTATAAGCATATTAAATGAAATGTCAATGAAGTATGGAAATGTGCATTAAAAAAGTCGAATATGCTCTATAAATTCGAACAATACTGCAAATATGCTCTTAAGACTAAAATATGAAAAAATATGCCATAAAGGATAAAACGTGCAAAAATATGCATCAACAAATCGATGCCATAGTTCATAAAAAATTCTGAAAATGATATCCGCCTGTATAGATTGCACAAGAAAAGCAGGCAATTGCATATTTGCGGTTTCCTTGCTAATCAAAATCTTATGCGTTTGTTGTGCATATTTTTCGTTCTTGCAAGTTTGAGAGACCAATTGGGTAGTATTGCGCCACAGGTAGTTAAAACAGAATTGGGCATAGTTTGCCATTGGCGTTTCTTTTGGGCAACGTATGTTCTAACTTTCGGAATCATTGAAACTAACATTGAAAAGCTGATTCGAAGAACATTAAGCAAGAAGTTTTCAAATTGATAAAACATAAAAATAATTAAATTAAATTATTATACAAGGATATGTGCCACCTTATTTTACACGTGAGTTTTACTCTACTTCTGTTAGTGGCACAATAGTAATGATGCTGTAGGAGGAGATGCTCTAGCAAAACTGAAAAGGGTTACACCTTTTGTTATAAAATCATTATTTTCTTTTATGAATATTTTAATGAGCGTTATATTTTGTTGCGCGCTGCATTTGAACCAAAACGCAAGAAATGCAGTAATTCTAAACTGGTTGGAATTTCTTTTTTTGTTATTCTTTTCGCAATTGCTATCCAGGATACTAACTAGTTATGATTGTTAGATTGTCTTCTGTAAAGGTGGATTATGTGCAATTAAAAAATGTTTAAAAACGAATCGTCGTTTAATTTTTATAAAACAATTGCTGGAGTGAGTGTTAGAGTAGTTTGCAAGTGTAAAAGTATAAGTAAGTATAAACGCAATTAAGGATTTCTGTTTCTGACGAAAGAAAACGTACAATATATGTACATACATACATATGTATGTATGTAAGTTTCTAAAAATCATTTAGTAAAGTACTTATAAAAACAGAACAAAAAACAGAGCGGAAAATGAAAGTGCCTTAATTTAGTAAATAACTTTGAGAAACATTCACATATCAAAATCTTTTTGGAAATTAAAAGAAATATGTGAATGTTAAAATTAAAACATTCTCAGCAAAAACTTTGCTGGCAAAGTATATAATCACCATCATTTTGCATGTCGAATTCGTCATTGATAAGACAGTGCAACACGAAAAAAATAACCATATGCGGACACCGTTACATGATAAAAGACCAAAAAAAAAACAACCCGTGTCTCCCAGTTTGGCCCAAAGTCATGCATTTTTTTATGGGCCCCCAAAGATTTGGGACCTCGGTGTCATTTTTGCAAAATACTGATAATTTTCTCAGGCTCATATCTTGCAAATTGTTCGGAATTTTGATTTACTCTTTGAAACAAAGTTGTAGATCTAGTCATAAAGAACAAAAAATGCAAACATATGGAATCAAAAAATCTTTATCTTCAAGATGAAAATAGCAAAAATTTAAAAAAAATCGATTTTTTTACCTTTTTCCTTTTTAGGTGGCGCTTAGGTAGCCGCAAAAGTGAAAAATTTCACGAAAATTTTTTAATTTCATTAGTTTTTTCTTTACTTCAACATTGAGATACATACTATGCTATCTATTACAAAAATCTACTTAAGATCTCAATAAACAACTCGCGCGATCACTCACCAACAGCAGGGTAAGCAATAAGCTCCGCACACGCATCAACGGACAATATCTACAACTTTGCCTAAGAGAGTAAATAAAAATTCTGAACGATTTGCAAGATATGAGCCTGAGAAAATGATCAGTATTTTGCAAAAATGACATTGGGCCCAATTTTTTTGGGGACCATTAAAAAAGTGCCTGACTTTGGGCAAAACTGGGAGACACGGGTCTTCTTTTTTTGGTCTTTTATCACTTAGTGGTGTCCGTATATGGTTATTTATCCATGACTTAAAAAATTGCACACAGTGTAATATACTCATAACAACATGGCAGATGTCAAACTGCCAAGCACCACAGCTTTATAAAACGTTTGACATTTGTTAGAGGTTTAACTGTGCTAACAGTGCCACCCGATTTTGTACAAGTTTTGATAGTTAATCAGGGATCTAATCGTCACTTTCGATATCGAATGCCATAATCTCAAACTAAGAAAATTCGATCGAATCAGCTCGATATCGAAAGCGACGATTAGGCCCCACGTATTTTTACAACAAATTTTGTATTTTTATGGAATCGCTACTAAGTGGTAGATCTGATTTGTGCGATGGTATGTAAACTTATGGTGTTTGCCAATCGGTAGCAAAGTACTCTCTCTGTCTTGTAAATTTTTCAACAAGCAAATTAGAAGCAGGGTACAGAGTTTCCTGTTTGGTGGGTTTACCCCCCTCCCCCCGCAATATCGGGGGTTTCATTTCATTTAGGGGCAAATTTAGGCGGTACAAATAGCTAGGGGGAAAATTTTAGAGGCATGAATTTATATTTAGGTGTTTTTTAGGGGATTTCAATATTTGCTTGTCTGTACAATAACTAAGTACATACTACTATATTTTACAGCTTGTTGGTTGAGCAAAAAAATTTCACAAAAAAAGCTAAATTACAATCTTTGAATATAGTAACTAAAAGTACAATAGTTTGCAACCGCTCAAGTTTGTCTTCGTAGTAGATAATTTAGTAGCAACGTTTTTAAAATTTATCCTGCTACATAATTCAAATTTTCTTTATTTCTTGGAATTAAAAAAAAGATAACAAATATAATCAGAAATATAAAAAGGAATGGGAAATAGATGAGCAATTTAGAGGTAATGCATTTTAAATCAAAAATGTAAGCATGTGTAGTAAAGTTATAGTAAAATTTCAGATTGGTTGGCACCTGTACAGGGAAATAATTAAAAAGCGTTATGAAAATATTGCAAATGTATAATGGTGGCTCACAGAAAGAACCTCATAGCTCACCGAAACAAAAAAAAAACATGTTGGATTTGTGTCTCAAAAAATTACGTACTTGTGCCCGTTACAAATTGTCTTACACCTTCTTTTGCAAAAGAACGAAAAATTCCTGCATTTAGTGCTGAATATTCTTCCGTGAGCAGCATTGATCACCTTGCAGAGTTAATAAGAAACTCGATGAAAAATTTAAAACTCTGAAGGATATTCATGTCCTTCGAAAGAAACGCACTACGTTAATAAAAAACGTTTTGGCTCCAGCATTTTCTTAAAACTTCTTGCGTGATTTAGGAAACAGCTACTACTCCCTTATAATTAACGAGAGTACATTGATAATGGAAAATTGGTTTGTATTATGATTAAATATTTTAATATTGAAGAGGTTTCAATAGTTACAACCTTGTACAGAATTGTAGAAATAGAAAGTGGTACAGCGAAAGCAATTACTAAAACAACAATAAATATGTTGGAAGCAGATGGTATTAATATACAAAGATTACAGGGAATAGGAGTAGATTATGCAAACGTAATGGTAGCAAAGCACAATTCAGTAAATAGTAAATTGTATAATCCGTGAAACTAATATGTGGTTCTGTCATAGCTCAAGGAGACAAATTGAAAATTCAAAAATTTATCGGTTAATCGCGGTTAAACCCTGTAAAAATGGGTAGATTAAGCTTCATAAGATGTTTAGCAAGATATGGTGCCGTAGAAAAAATCTTAGAACAGTGGGAGGCATTGTAGCTTCATTTCAATTTGGCGTTTACGCAGAACAAATGTCACACTGCATTAATTTTAACTAAATTATTCAATAATGAAAACAAGCTTTATTTTATTTTATTGAAGGACATTTCAAAATCTGTTACAAAATTAAATAGACTATTCTAAAGTGAACATTTTAATTATTTTAAACTATACATACATATGTATGTATAAAGATTTAAAAGAATGTTTTTTGTGCCTTTTGCAAAAAATAGTTAGCAAATGAGAATAAAGGGAAAAAACAGAGTTTGAATTTGGTAAATATGTATCTAATGCGCTGTTTTTCGTCTTAGCGCGTTTAATAGAAAACTTTTAATACTTACCAAAAGTGTATAATAGGTATATGAAACAAATTTTGTATGTAAAACTGTTTCACAAACCTTTAATAAACATTTGGTAATTTATAATGAATAAGGCCCTAAAAGTTTAATATTAAATAAAACAAGACTGATCTATTGATTTAATCTTTTCAGCGTTACCACGTGTAATTTTATGTAAACATTAAAATTTTTATTGATATACCAAAAGAATATTTTAAGTTTTGCTGTTGTTTTAAGCTTCCTATATGGTGTAAATAGTTGTAAGTATTTACTTCTTGTACCTGAATGAATTTAAAAACAAATATGTAGATAGTTATTATATTGTTTCAATAAACATTGGAATTTTTCTAATATATGCATCGACTTACTTTCATTAAAATTTAACTTAGCGCGTTTTCGAATAGCGCGTTTTGGCTATGAATATCTATTAACGCCATGATTTAGCGCGTTTCGAGAAGGTGTATGGCGCATTTTGATTATATAAAGTTGATAACGCTGGTTGAAAGCATTTTAAGGTTAAAGTACTCATTAAATAATACGTGTCACAGCTTTAATTCAACTCCTGAAATGCTCAAACTTTTTAATTTCGATAATATGTACAAAGTTAACAAATATCATTTGGCAAGACTTGATATTTTTTAAGTAACTTGATTCCAATATTTAAAAAAAACAGATTTCTACTAGCTCTACTTTGATCAGATACAATTATAATTTGTACATACAAACGTGTGAAACAGAATTTTTTATACTGTTAATAAATTATTTTTTAGACAAAATAAAAAAAATTAATAAATAAAAATATTAAAAAAAGTATAAAAAAAATATTTTTGTGGGAATTTCAGTAAAGTGTTGCTAATTTTGATATTTTTGCTTAATATAGGTAATAATAGTACTGAGTTTAGTTAATTGAATTTAAATGAAATTAGTATCTAAACTTTTACATTTAGGGGGATTTTTTTCAAAATATATTTAAAGATTTTTTAAATTTTATGGCGGGGGGAAGAAAAGAGCCGTCGCCCAGTACATTGATTTTTTACGGCTCTTAAATGTAGTTAAGCTGAAATATGCATTGTTTATTACAATTTGTGATTGTAATTGTACATCAATCCCACTTTACAATTTTTCGCTAAAGCAGAAAATTTTATTTTATGTGTATAAAAAAGTTCTTCTATAGTCAAATATTTTGCGTCGCCGCCGCAGCAGTATTTACGTCAGCTTGTTTTCACAGACGCACAGAGTAGTATTTGTGCCAAAAAGCTGGCCAAAAAGGCAAAAATTAATTTAACCCTGCTGTTAGATTAGAAAAAATATACGAATCCTACATTACAATACCATTTGGTTCATACTACATGTTTTAACCCATCGTTAACAGATTGCAATATATATCGCGGCGAATTTATTTTAAAAGGTCACGTTAATAACACAGCTGACTCTCGAATTGCTTTTGTCGCGCTCAATTTGCCTTATTCAAGTTGCTTGGATCGTATACGTGTTACATTTCATAAAATCAAGAAATTTTTTTAATTTTTTATTTGAAATTTGACATGTATGGGGTCATTACAACACGATCAAAAAATAGTCAGCTGGCGTTGTAACGCCACTTGGCTGTCGAAGACAAATTCGCAGTAGCGACGAATTTGCTTCCATTCGCAAGCTGTGGGAGCTTTGTCTACTCCTTCTTCCAATGTTTTATAACTGTCACGAAAATGTCACTACTGACGAGTTTATGCCAACAAAACCTGTAAAATATGGTTTGAAATTTTTGTTATCGGTAGATTCAAGGTCTGACTTTCTGGAAAATGCAGCCATATCTTGGAAAAGCTAAAAATGCAAAGACTTAACAGAACCAAGGACAGCGAGTTGTGTTGGAGTTGACGGAAGGATTACACAACAAAGCGTAAAACAAATCGATGGCCAAATATTGTAATCGCAAAAATGCTGGATATATCTCCTTTGAACGCATACATATATACTCTTTTCTGAAATCGATACTTCATGGGCACCGCTTGATCGAAATCGCCGGAGACCATATGTTTTGCGAAAACTATGAAATGATGAAACGAAGTAGATTACCACAACAACTGTTTTCAGCGAAGTTAATGACTGATATACAAATCTCATCTTTAATTTCCGCCAGCTCATCAAAATTGCATCTTCTAAAGCGGGTGGAAGAAAGCGGGGAATCTGTAGTTGCTGGAAGGCTAAATCTGACATAAAATGCTTCAATTGCAAAAGTTTTATTTGCAAAACAAACCGGAATCGTATATCGTGTAATGAAAAACACTTTCAATAAAATAATTTTTTTTTGTAAATAAACACAAAGTATTTTGTATTCCATTAAATTGAAATATTCACTAGACCAAGTGGTCCCTAATACAAGATTAGTAACTCTTTAATTTTTTCGTATAGCTTTAAACTAGATACATAATATTTTTAAAATTATATTGTTACAAAAATAAAACGCGTGAACCGAAACTTCAAAACAATATGTTACACCGCTCAAAAGTTATTGAGATTACAAAAAAAATTGGAGGGTTAAAGAAATCTTAAAAACTAAGTACGCAAATCGATACACAACAAAATTTTACATCATCTTGCAAGTTTGTAAGACTTTAGTTGCGATTTGTAGCTCTGAGACAATGCTGAAGTCAGGAAAATGAAGAAAATTACATGCGCTTTTAATTTTTTTTTTCGGTTTCAAGATTTTTATATATTTTTTTGTGGCTAAAAGAATAAATTTATTATATTGATTTTTTCCGCTGAAAGATTTCATTTTTGATATTTAAAAAAGAAATTATTTTAAAAATTAATCTTGAAACAATTCGTTTAAAAATTAAAAAATAATTAAATTTATACACTTTTTTGCAAAAAACGAAAAAGGTTTTTAAAAGTGAAGGTAGTCAATGTATAAATTATGTTTTATACCACAATAAAATTTAGAATCTCTATTTTTAGATTAAAAAAAGTTTACGGAAGTTTGCGCCATTATTTTCAACGAATTTTTTTAAATTTTCAAATTTAATTTTTTTTGCTCATCATGTACTTCTTCGAATCCTTTTTTGACATCAATCTTTTGTGTCTTTTGAATTATTGATTTTAAACGTCCAAAAATCTGTCACTAGATTTTTTATATCAAATTACACTTGAAACTATCAAAAAAGCAATCTTTTAATAATTTTTACCAGCTTTTTGGCTCAAATACTCTTCTGTTCGACTACATTTTTGATATATTGATTTAATAATAACAAATTTTTACACAAGCAATTTGCAATAAATTCGTATAGAAATACAAACAAGTACGAAAATTTGAAAGCGGGTTAATTTTTGGAACATCATTTCTCTATAATAGTTTTACGAAATTCAAATTTAGATTCAAATTTAACGGACATAAAAATACAGCGATGATTAAGCACAGCATAATCAACCGTGTGTATGCAAATTTGGGCACTCAAATTGAAACTAACGGAAACTGAACATTCCAGAAAGTTCTAGAAACAGCAAAGAGAGTCTACAAGATTGCTCAAGAAATCTGTATGAAAAATCTTCATAACTCCATCGATCAGATTACGGTTAAAATTGATATTAAATTGATTAGTTGATTTACCATCCACATTATAAATTTGCTACTGCCATCTACATGCTGCAACCATAACATTGCTGAATAAGAACACAGGCTTACTACGTTCGAGAACCTTAACAATCAACATTTATACCTGTTGATTGTTGAGCCGATACCTCAAGTCAGTTTTGTCTAAGCTACCGCATGGTGAACTTCATGCATAGATTAGTTGTGAAAGAGCTTTTGAAGTGCAAAATACTGTGTATTTTATAAAACAGTGGTATTAAAGAAAATAAAACATCATTAAGTTCAAAATCAATTTCCGTTTTTTGACAAATTAAAAGAACTCAAACAAAAGGTCGAAACGAAACAATATGTTTATTAACGTTTTCGAGAATTTTAATGGTAGTACACGGAAGCTTTTTTGTATCTCTATAATAATGTATTGACTTTTAAAATTTTAAGGCTTTTAAAATTTAACTAAAATAAAAAATAATGACTGATTTTTAAGCCTGATATAATTTTAAATTCAAATAAAAACAAATTAATTGTGTTAGCGCAAGTTTTCTATGGTTTGAAATAATTTCTGACAGAGTTTACGCATGCTTTTAGTTCGCGTATTGTATTGTCACTGTTCGGTCGTACACACAGAGTAGACCAGATATGAAACAAATCATGTAGTATCAGATGATCTTGCGACAGAGGTAGAATAATAACAACTACCATAGCATCACAGACTAATAACAGAAATGAAGAATTTTACAGTTGAAAATTGTCCAAATCAGCTAAATCGTTGGTCAGTGAAGACACAACTTTAAAATATTAAATGTTACGAATAAAGGGATATAAACAAAACAAAAATAATGAAATTGTATACGAAAAATGCTTATATGTACATACTTATGTATGTTCAAGAAAGTTTAAATTTTTTAATTTCTGATGAACTAGGAAGTCATTGATAAATGTATAGTGCAGTTACATCTGTGCTGGTCTTTTATTTTATTTAACACAAAATATTACATAATTCTCGAACGTACGCGAAAAGTAAAACCAAAGACAATGCAAATAATTTTTTCATTTCGCTTTCGGTAATCGTGCGTATGGAGTGAGTCACAAATAGCGCATGTATAGTTCTCCCTTTATGTCACCTCCGTATGCTTTGTGGCCAAATGTAACAGGAATATTTTAATCAAACCGGTAAAATTAAAAAAAAATCAAAAATGTTTTATTATACCCGTTTCGAAATGCATATTGGTTGGTTCATTAGTTGTTCTCAATATTTTCTATGTGGAAGCTACCTTTTATGTTTTTTTATTTTACTCATTCAACTACATATTTAGAAACAACTGCAAATTAAATTGTATTAATATGTACATACATATTTTTAATCAGCTTTTTAGCTTTAACGTATGTATGTATGTATACTATATGATATTTCTGAAAGATTTTGTTCGAAAGTGGAATTTCTGTCGGCGAAAGCAGTTACATACTTATTTATATAAGTATGTATGTATATAACGTTATAAATATGCACCAGCAAAAAATGATATAAAATATTTAACAAAATACATTAAGTTTTCATAAATTTATTCAAAGGCGTCCCTTTCCATTTCTTTTTTAATAAATTTTACAAAATTATAAAATAATTGTATACCAAATTATATACTTTTCTTTTTGAAACAGCGTGTCGTTACGAAAAGGGTGCCTGGTCGGAATGCACAAACGGACAAATGACGCGCGAAGATAAATTAAAAACAACTGGTGGTGTTGAGTCCAGCTGCGAGGCAGTGCGCAGTATTAACAAGAAATGTAATCCCAATAATGGTGCCAGCAAACAAGGTAGTGGCAGCGGAGTTGGTGTCACCAGCAAAAAAGAACGTAAAAACAAAGAAAAAGGTACTACAAATTATTTATATTTACAAGCCTTTAGAAATTAGCTAAACATTTCTACATAATTTCACTTTTTTATATTCTCGTTTCAGGTTCACGTCGTGTCGTTAAGAACTAAAGACCACAAAGCAAAAAATATTTATTTTAAGCACATATTACAAAATACAAGTAATTTAAGTGAAAATTTAATCCAATAAAAATATACAAACATATGTATGTATGTATCTACATACATCATAAATTAATTAACAAATTATGTTATAAGACATACATACATACATTTTTATAATTCGTTTTAACGTAAAATATTATAAAAGATAAGTATACCAACAACAGCTAATTACAAATAGAAATCGGAAGTTTTACCACATAATCAGATTTTTAAACAAAAATTGCAGAAATATGTATGTATATTCAAAGGAAAATTTTTAATATAGGTATACATATAAATATGTATGTATGTACTCGTACATGGTATTTTTAATCAGCAACATACATACATATATACATACATACATACATAAATACATACATACATACATACATACATACATAAATACATACATACATACATACATACATACATACATACATACATACATACATACATACATACATACATACATACATACATACATACAAACATACATACTTATATATGTATGTACTGTAATAATAGTTTTATTCGTTTCGAAATTTACAAAGTAAAAATATAAAGTTCGTAATTTTTTATAAATATACCTAAATCATATAGAGAAACTTTTGGCTTGTTTTGTTCTGATTAACTTTTTATTTATCTTATATTATCTATTAGAGATGGGCATCGCTCACGTGATTAGCGTGAATCATGCATGATCGTGAGCAGTTTTTTGTTTCAATCACGTGAGCATGCATGAGCGTGAGTATAAAAAACTTAACGTGAGTGAGCGTGCATGAGTAGATTTTTTGCGTGATTGTTTCGTGATTTTTTCGATTTGGAATTTTTTTTTCATATTTTTAATAGGTATGTGGTTTTCAATTTTGTCATGAAGACATAAAACGTTTTGCCGGTATGTATTAATGTACTGATGTGAACGAACGAGTCAAAGTCTGAGTATAAGTCCGAGTTTCGACTGGCAAACATTTGGAAGAAAAACATCTGCAATTATTTTTCGTTTTTTTACTCGCATTCACACAGACAATCGAACAAGACCTAGAAACTTTAAGTTTTTGGGTAAAACTTGTACCATCCAGCGAAGAAGTTTTTCAACGCCAGGAAGAATACTTGAAGAGAAGTGAAACAGACTTCTCGGGAAAAATGTTGACAAAATTGTTTTGCTGCATATATGTATCTATTTATCTATTATCTATTAACGCTAAAGTAGAAGATCCTACTTAATCTTAATATATTACACAGATTGCTTATGAGCTAGAAAATGAATGATTTTAATCAAAATATTTTAAATATGTACATAATTTTAAATTTCACTTGAAAACTTTAAAATAAAAGAAAATTTATATTTTCTTTAAGAATTTTAAATTGTAAAGTGTGTTTTTCGTAATTTTTTACGAATTTTGCATAATAAAGTACACAGAATCTGGTTCCTAAAAGAAAAATGAATATAAGGGAATTCTAAAGTAACTTACATATTTGCAGCCATAAAATTTTGTCGTTTTTTGTCAGAAGACATGAACCCTTTGTGACGCACCCTACGTGACTCACGTTACATTTTTTCTATTCTATTTCATATTCTGATATTTCATACCTACTTTCAATGTTTCCAAAATAGTAAACACAAAATTTTCTAACTAAAATTTAAGTGATTTTAATGTATAAAAGTATGGCTTTCGATCTTCACTAACACTAAAGTAATGATATGAATACCCAAAAAATATTAATTTCTAGTATGAAATTGGGAGATCTGTGGTTGGGTTGGATTTGATAATAATTTGTGTATAATTGATCTTTGAAATACATTTATTTATAAAACTAATTATTGCTTATTATTTATTTATTAATAAAATTATATATCTTGTCTAATTTTCCTTAAAAAAATTAAAAATAAGTTGGATCACTTAAAAAAATTTTGTTTGGTGAACTGTTGCTGGAGCTAATCCATATATCAAAATTGAAAAATTGTATTTCAAAACTAACAAATTGTATTAGAAAAGTATATTTCTCAGTTAAACATAATTTTCCTCTTTTATTGCAGAATCTCTAACTGTATATTAGATTTTTCTATTTGCATTCAGAAATTTTAATGTATAAATTCTTATAGGTTGTGATTTTTTCGTGAGGGTGAGTTTTCGTGATTGTGACTAACTTTTTTTCCACTCACGTGAGCGTGAGTGAACATGAGCCAAAAATATGAGGTCGTGCGTGAGCGTGCATGAGTGAAATTTTTTTATCGTGAGCATGCATAAGCGTGAGTGAAAATTCACTCACGATCCCATCTCTATTATCTATTATATAAATAGGCAAACACAAATTTTTAGATCCCTTTTTCTCATCTGTTTGCCAACCGATTTTCTTCATTATTTTACCAGATGCTCAACCGACTATATATTATTTAAATCGGTTCAGTATCAAAGGAATTAAAGGCTCCTAATAGTGTTTTCACACTGACATGGTTTTAACCGAAATTTGGTTTTAACGTTAAAACCAATCATTAAAACCTGGTTTTACCATACAAAATAATTTTGGTAAAACCATCTTAAAACCTTTTTGGAATTGGTTTTAAGTAGGTTTTATGAAATACAACCTTGTTTTCGCTGTACTAAATTCAGTGCTGCCCAGTTTAAAAATGTAAAACAGATGATAATGTCAAATGCCAGTTAGTAAAACTAAAAAGAAAAACGTAGTGAAATAATTTAAATTCAAAAATAATGGATGCAGCAGCAAAAAGAATTCAAAAATGCAAAAGAAAAAGAAGCTTTTGGACAGAGCATAATGAAAATATTTTTATCGAGTTGTGGGAGGAGAAAATAGATGAAATACGCGGAAAAAGGAAGAACTCCCACATATATAAAGAAATGGCTGCTGAGCTGGCCAAGAATGGAATCGAGATTTCTCCAGAGGAAGTGAAAGCCAAAATTACTAACCTAACTGTAAAATTTCGGTATATCCTATATCGGTCCTTCTGGTGGGTCTACCTCTAATTGGCTACTTTATGACAGAGTAAATAGGATAATTGGTTCCCACCCTATTAACAACGCTGAAGTGATGTTAGAGGACAGTATATTAGGTAATAAACTACAAAAAATAGTTTTATTTTGAAACACATATAATTTTTTTTTATTCTGAGATAATACTTGCAAGTTGAAGATGTAGAAGTGAGTGAGAGTTTATCGGAGGCTACGATAACTGAAGTACCTTTGCCACTGCAGCCTCAATCGCCACCCACTTCATCTCAAGACAGATCACCACTGATATCGGCTGCCGAACCAGCATCATCCTCTCGCTGGGGTAAAAACAAAAAATTGTTAGAGATGTTTGAAAAATTTGGAAAGTCATTTGAAAATGGCAGAAGACAAAAAGTGTACGGAAGGAATGTTGGCCACTGAAAAAGAGAAGCTACAAATATTTAAAGAAATAAAGAATAGTACGGATAGACTGACTAGTGGAATTTTAGATTTTTTGAAAACTAGCGCTCCAAAAAATCCATAAATTGAGATATTCAGCCATGTAGTAGAGTTCGATTTTAAAATAATTGTCGCCGTTTTCATTGCACTCAGTTTCCCAAAAAGTCCCAGTTCGATTCTAAAGAAATTTATGAGTTAAACACATGCGCATTTTTTCTTTGAGAATCTTTTTACGTTTTTTATATATATTAATTTGATTGCCAAGCACTTCTTCACTTTGCAAATGTAGCTCCATAATTTTGAAATATTGATTTAAAAAGTATAAAATAGTTTCTATTTTAGATCGCATTGATAAAATATCTTACTTTTTATATACACAAAAGCAGCTGTTGTACAGTTTGTCAAATAAGTGTTGAACAAATTAGTAAAAAGTAATACAACAAATACACTTATTTCTACGACAAATTTATTTCTTTTTGTACAAATTTGCTACACAAACTGTTCGTTAAAACCTGATTTAATTAAACTTGCAGTGTGAACGCTAAATCAGCTGTTTATGGTTTTAATATTAAAACCAGGTTTTAACTTTAGGTGTGAAACACTATAAAGTTGTCACCAGTGCAAATGCTAAAAATACACACGTACATTCACTTACATATGTAAGTATTGGTCCAAGCAAAAATACAATCGAAGCCCGGTATAACAAATACGCGCTTTAACGAAAATCCGATATAACGAATGACCAAATTTTTCCATTAGAGTCGATAATTGACCGCGATCAACTTTTTAGTGGAAGATCATGCATGTTGGCTATTTTCAAGCATAAGTTGTGTTTGATGTTTTGAGAAAACAGGATGGTGAATAGAAAAAGAATATCATTCAGTGAAAAGATTAAAATTTTGGAGGATTATAAGAAAGGGTTAACCAGTGGTATCACAAAAAAGTGGGATACCAAAATCCTAATATCTACTCTAAAAAAGATAGAAAATAAAAGTCTGGAAAACTTTAAATATACAAACAATGGAACTAAAAATCTACAATCTCTTAAAAAAAGGTGAATATCCCATAATGAAAAAAGAATTGTATAGTTGTATTTCAGATTTTGATGAGGAGGATGATATCCCACTGTCAATATTATTACAACCAGATGACGTTGAGTGCATTAGACGAGGCGTTCGCCTATTAAGCGTAGTTTTTCCACATGTAGTTTTATTTATTAATTTAACTTTTTTTTGTATTTTAGTTTATTTGATAAAATTTCGGGTAACATTTAAGGTAGACGTCGTTTACATCGAATGAGGATGCTATGGACTATAATAACGTTTTGAATGAAGAAAACGCAAATAACGGTCCATCAGTAGAGCCAGAAGTACCTACTATTAAGAATATAGATGCTATAAAACGGTTTGAGGCCCGCAGCTTATGGTACGAATAATAAAATTGATTACTCAAAATTTTCTGACACACGAACAGTCATTTATTACAGATTTTTTAAATAACTAATGTGTATTTATTTACAATTTTACTGAGATAAATAAAATTAAAAATTTGAATTCAATGACAAATGACTCTTGTTCGGTATAGCGAATCTCCCAGTTTAATGAATGTGTCTGACACTATATCATTCGTTATACCGGGCTTCGACTGTATATGCAAAGCAATGGGAATGTTTAATACAGTGACATGGTAGCATTATCACGGGTAATAGCGATTCTACAACAAATTACAACACCAAAACACACGCATTTTGCTGGTAGAAACGGACAAGGTTTATGTCAAAATCTATTGTCTGTGTCTCGTACACATTCATAATCTCTCTCAAATTTACTGACTCACGCATATTGTTGGTAGAAAGAAGAAGAAAGTAAAAGAAAATCCAAAATAAAGCTGCACCCATTTTCAGTTTGACAGTTACGAATAACAAAATACAATATAATTTCAAAGTACATGAAAGAGTGTACCCCTTCCCAATCTTCTCTCCCCGTACACCTACAAACTAACACTTTCAGAAAGAAAAATTTCATAGTGTGAACCGTGATAAACACAATTAGGTAGTCGACTACAAAAAAGCCAACCTTAAGTCAACTTTTGTAAACTAACTTAAAGCTTAAATTTATATTAACCAAAGTGTATATTATGTACAGTATTTTTCGTTTGTTTTTGATTAACAACAATAGCAGTCTTTGCTTATATGTATTTACTTACATACATATGAATATGAAGTCGATATTGAAAGGCGCTTGTCGAAAACTTTAACAGATATAATGTCAAATTTGTGCATGAAAACCGTTTAAAAGACTTTAAGCTTTTTTTATGACGCCTTAACAGGTAAGTCCTAACTTGAAAATATATGTATGTATGTACATACATATGTAACCATTAAACCAAAAATATGTACGAATGTTCATACATGTATTCTAAACAGATTCCTAGCGGTCACTTGGCTTTCAAGATGTAGAAAAGGACCTACGAGGCGCACTAAAAATAATAAAAAAGCGCTATATTCATTCGCAGTGCACCCAAAAAAACATGATTTTTAAATAAATTTTCGTTTTCGTTAAAATATTAAATTTTTTTAGTAAATTATTTGTTACACAAGTTTTAATAGCGCTCGAGTTTTAATGAAAGAAACAATAAGTTTTTAAATGTTAAACAAAGTTTATTTTAATTTATTGACTCAATAAGAAAACGATGCGCTTTAAAATTATTTGTGTTTGACCATCGCTTTGTTTCGACTGTCCCTTCAATTCATTTATTTTCTAGTTATATGCATGAACAACGAATAAACTGATTACGTGCTCTTAACTCGCTGACCGTTATCCCTTTTACATATAATTTTTGTACAAATATTTTTGTATGTATGCGGAGAGAAAATATTAAATGTTTAGTATAAACGTAAATATTTTTGTTGTTTAAATACATAAAGAAACATATTTAGAGTTTTAAATACATAAGGTAAAATATGTATATAAGAGAATCAGAGGTTTAAAGTATTGAGTTCTACTTTTAATTAGCGGCAACAGTTCCCTCCTCCGTAAACGAGTGCGATGAGTCGAGTTTACCTTCAGGACCGCCGCTTACATCTAACACTGCCAACTTTGCCACTGGACGTTTAAGTATGCTGTTCTTGGTTTTTATCGTCGCTCTTCTAACTTGACCATCTTTGGCCACAACTGAGTTTATTACAATTCCTTTAGGCCAACGGTTCCTTGGTAGATCTGGGTCTACAATGACGACTACGTCACCAATTTTAATAGGTGGTTGTTTTGTAAACCATTTACTTCTTCGGGAGATGATGGGCACATACTCTTTCAACCATCTACGCCAGAATTGATCGGCGAACTCTTGAGTTTTATACCAGCGTTGTCGGAGATCTACATTTTCGTCCACAATTGGCTTGTAACCATCTGACGAGCCGATCAATAAGTGGTTGGGTGTAATTGCCTCATCATCCCTGCACTCTAAAGAAACAAAAGTTAGGGGGCGACAATTAATTGTAAATTCTGCCTCACATAACGCGTTTTTAGACTTTCGTCGCTAAATTTCATCGTTGGGCATATGCTGTATAGTACAGTTTTTATTGACCTCACCAACCTTTCCCATGCGCCACCCATGTGGGGGGCTGCTGCGGGGTTAAACTTCCATTTCTAGGTTGACTGCATAATATCTTTTCAGCGGCTCTAAAATTTGTGCCGTTATCGGAATAAATTTCCTCAGGAGTGCCGCGTCTCGAAATGAAGTTTCTTATGGACATGATGCATGAGCTTGTGTCTAAACTGTGTGCCACCTCAACATGTACAGCACGTACTGTTAAACAGGTGAAGTTCACGCCCTACATCTGTTCACGTCTTCTGCCCACTGCTACGTTTATCGGGCCGAAATAGTCCACGCCTACAAAAGTAAATGGGCGTTCGAATGCAGCAAGCCTTGCTGCTGGCCGCGCTGCCATTTGTGGTAGCTGTGGTGTGGCATAATTAATCTTGCACCACTGACACATTCGACGTACTTTTCGAAACAAAACACGCAGCGTAGTTATGTAGTATTGACCTCTTATTTCTTAAGAGCAGTTTCGTGTGACTGATGACGAAATTTTTCATGAAAGTAGCGTACCAATAAAAATGTCACATGATGGTGACCAGGCAATACGATAACGTCCTCATGGTTATTGAAGTATTCTGCTCGTCCTCGGCATCTTATAACGTCGTTTTTATCTAAATATACATTAAGAGAAATTAGTTTGCTTCCCTTTTTAATGGGCTTACCATAAGTCAAATTCAATATTTCTTGAGCGTTTTCGCTCCTTTGAGCGTGAGTTAACGCACGATATACTTTACACTGATAAGACGTACAAACTAAAGATAAGACACATTTTCATAGACAAAGAAAATTAAAGATAAGACACATTTTTATAGACAAAGAAAATTAAAGATAAGATACATTTTCATAGACAAAGAAAATTAAAGATAAGACACATTTTCATAGACAAAGAAAATTAAAGATAAGACACATTTTCATAGAAAAAGAAAATTAAAGACAAGACACATTTTCGTAGACAAAGGAAATTAACTATTAGACACATTTTAGGGAAGAACTAAAATTATTATCAACTGATAAAAGTATTGCTGACCTAAATAAATATTAAGATTAAAATATATGTAAGTAAACAAAGCAACTAGTATAAATATATATTAAGTAACACTTTGTAAATTAGTCTTAAGAATATATTCAAATAAACAGCAAGCACATTGAGTGCTACTAAAATATATTTTTTTACTCCTTCTCTCACAAAGAAGTTTAACTGGGGGCTCAACCGGGATACTTGTAAAAATAAACAAGGATCCTCAAGCCAACTAAGAGTTCATCACTACAACTCAATATACTGGAAACAACGCTATACTAAATACAAGGTAATAGTAAATCCAGTGATAAAATAGTGAAGTGTACAAAAAAGGACATCCAATAGTAAAAGGACAAGTTCAACAGCTACACAAAAAATAGCACCACGTATCCTGAAAAAGCGGAATTAATTCATGAGGATAAAGTAGAACAATTAGTTCACGACTTCCTGTACAATTCAAATAAATTGATTTAAAAGAACGAGCAGGACATTGCAGAAAAGTCCACGAATTCAATCAAAACTGAAGAAGACCCAGAACAAAAGACAGAAGATTTTTGACGCAGCTAGTAGGTTCATGTCAGAAAAAACCAAAAAAATTTCAATACAAGACTTAGCAGCCATCCAAGCACAAATAGCTTCATTGGTAGCAGCTCAAGCAGAAGCCCAAAAGACAATAACTGCATTAACAACCAACAGAGGATTTAACATTGAACCAACTGTTCAACTCACAGCATGTTCCAGCGGAATAAACACAGAATCACGGATTAGTTTAGAGGTATTCAAGATTCTACCCATTTTC
This sequence comes from Gymnocheta viridis, assembly GCA_956483585.1. Classification (NCBI taxonomy): domain Eukaryota; kingdom Metazoa; phylum Arthropoda; class Insecta; order Diptera; family Tachinidae; genus Gymnocheta; species Gymnocheta viridis. The sequence goes on along the minus strand of OY101442.1, from coordinate 67,726,316 downwards.
GATGGTGACAAAAAGAAATATAGAGCATGGAGATCTGCAGCATGGACTCACATGGAAACAATAAGGAGTTTTCAGAATACACCAACATACTGCACAGCATTGGCCATAGTTCGAGGAAAAATTCAAGGAGCAGCAGCAGACATTCTAATAAACCACAACACTATTTTTAATTTTTATTCTATGATAAATCGTTTAGATTATACATACGCTGACCAATGTCCAATGTATGTACTCCTAGAAGAAATGAAAAAGATTTCTCAAGGAAGAAAAGAATTAGCCGAGTATCATTCAGCAATGAACGAAGCACTTAATCTCATACTTTCAAAAATTGAGATAGAAAAAGGGGACGAAGCAATGTAATCATTTGCAAATCAAGAGGCGGTTCGAGCATTCATAACAGGGTTGAATTCTAAATATACGATTGGCACTCTCTACGTTCAAAATCCAAGAGACCTAGAGACAGCATACGCCATAGGCAGCACCATATACAATGACGACAAACATCTACAGTTTGATTCACCAGGTCATCGACCACACATGAGTCACCAACATAATCAACAAAGAACGTCACACTTTGAAAAGAATCGTTATCGACCAAATGTATGTACAGTACCGGAATGTACAGTCAACAATCAATCAAACAACAAGCCAACCGATGGAAGTAGACACTACAGATAGAAACGTAGGTCAACCTACTCAATTCCAACGTAACAATGATCAACAAAGATACAACAATCCTTTTCGTCAACAACCTTTTAAACGAGAATACAACGGTTCCAACAACCACTTCAATCAGCACAAGCAACAACGAATCAACAACACAGTAGAAGAAAATGACTTCACCTCAATACAAGGCGAATACGATGAAGAAGATGACTACAAAACAGCTTTTTTAGACTAAGAGATGGTCTACCACATTTACAAAAAACAGACAGGAAAACGGGTAAGACCATCAACATATTAATAGATTGTGGAGCTACTAATAATTATATAGACTCCAGGTGTAAAATAGGATGTAGTGTTAAATTAGAAAATCCAATTAAAGTAAAAACGTTGCATGGATATTCATATGTGAAAAGTAAAAAATCTATACATTTATTTAATTATGACCTGACATTCTTTGAGATTAATTCACTCACTAGTTCTGACATGATTCTAGGGATGCAAGGATTGAGAGAAATAGGTGCAACAATAGATTTAGTAAAAAACGAAATGAAATATAGGGATAAAGAAAAAACCCACAGGATAAACTATACCATTAATAATGAAAAATATAGAAATCAAATAGAGGAAATTATGAATAGAAATAATTTTGTTAACGAAAAATTACCCCACACAACAACTATAGAAGGTACTATTAGGACAAAGTCGGAGGAACCTATATGGACTAAACAATATCCATATTCTGATAATGAGTTTATCAACAAGGAAATTCAGGACCTTTTACATAATGAAGTAATTCAGCCAAGCCCCTACAACAGTCCCATATGGTATGGGCATTGCAAAAACTTAGGAACTACCTTTATGGAATAGCATACTTAACCATTTACACTGACCACCAACCATTAATATTTTCGGTATCAGAAAAGAATCCAAACACCAAACTAAAAGATGGAAAAACTTCATAGAAGAATATGGAGCGAAAATCCTGTACAAACTAGGACAACAAAACGTTGTAGCTGACGCTTTATCCAGACAGCAACAAATAATTCAAGTATAGAGGAATCTCAGCATTCTGCTCAAAGTTCGCCAACAGAAGAATTGAAACAAAGTGAGAAACCTTTGAATAACTTTAAAAATCAAATCTTAATAATACAAGACACTTCAGATTCACTCGAGTCTAAAAACATATTCAGAAGGTATACCAGACATACAATAAAATTTACAACGAACGAGAAACTGACAGAAAACACGAAACTAATACTAAAACCAAAGGTTTTAAATGGTTTACTCTCAGATGCAGAGACAATTTATAAAATAAAAAATACACTAACAACTACATTTCCTACGGTCAAATTCATATATGAAAACGATTTAGTAGAAGACATAACTGATAAAGAGGAACAATTAAAGATAGTCAAACAAATCCATGAGAGAGCTCACAGAAATGTACAAAATAATATACTAGAATTAGAAAGAAAATACTTTTAACCAGAGATTAGAAAGAAAGCTACGGAAATAGCAAATAAATGCGATCCATGTGCTATATTTAAATACGATCGCAAACCCAATAAAGTACCAATGAAAGAATCACCAATACCAACAGAAGCAGGAAAAAACATACACATGGACGTATTTCACTTTTGTGGAGAACTTTATATCTCTACTCTAGACAAATACTCAAAATATTTACATATGAGACATATACTAACACGAAAAGATATGTATAAAAACATTGATGAAATACTCTCTTTAACATACCCAAACGCAGAGTTTGTAATAACAGATAACGAACCTGGCTTCAATGGAAATTTAGCTAATCAAATATGTGAAAGACTACATATAAAACATGTTGTCTCTGCACCAGTCCATTCAACAACAAACGGCCAAGTTGAACGTGTGCACAGCACTATTATTGAATTAGTAAATTTAATTTCAAAAAAATCCACAAGGGTCTAACTTATTTGAGGCTGTACGCCAGTACAATAAAACTATTCATTCAGTTACAAAACAAAAACCCGAGAACGTGTTCTTTTCATCGAAGGGGTATCCTCACATATATGAACTAATAAAAACAGCTCAAGAAAAAACCTTGGAATACCACAATAAAGGACGTAAACAAGTCGACTTCAATACTCAAACACACACAGACGAAAGAAGGAAGTGGCAAAGTTTGCCAAGCATACTGTAGAAACAGACAACGGTAATACAGTAACTACAAATAAAAAACGAGTCATACATAAATATAACATTAAAGCTCAAAATGTTAAAAGAAATAATAATATTTATCACAATAATAACCAATGTAACACTGGCATTTAATGTTACAAAGTTAGAATATAAAAAATACATATTAATCCAAGATCAAGATGGTATATACTTTCAGTGAATATGAATATCTATACCACGTAATTAATTTAACCAAAATTGTACAACCACATAAAAACATTGTGAAAAATATATATAACATAGAAAATAATCCAGAATCACAAATATTAATCAACAGAATTGAAATCTTAAAAAATCAACTAACGAGTGAAAGAAATAAAAGATCCCTAAATTTTTTAGGCTATGCTTTGAAATTCATAACTGGAACACCAGATCACGAGGGCGAAATAGAAATTAAAACTAGAATAAACCAATTAGTTGAAAATAATAACAAACAGAAAATAATAAATTCTCAGTTTGAAAAAATTATGAATAAATTAAAAATTGAAAATATAAACGAAGAATTTATGTTGAATGAAGTCTATATGGAACTCTTAACCAATACAATAAACTTTGCAAAAAATAACTTTTATTCAGGCACTTTAAACTTGCAAGAAATAAAAGAAATCTTATATAATGAAAAAATTCAATTACCTATAATAAACATATTAGAATACTCTGACATTCATGTATGTAAACTTAATCAAACTATAATAACTGTATACAAATATCCTATTATAAAAGAGAAATGTAAACATTACAAAATATATCCACTCTCTCAAAGAAATGGAAGATATTAGATGATAAGATTGCCTTCTCCAACAATGAATTTAAAAGAATGAAAAATTGTAAAAACATACTGGATACAAACATACTATGTAAAATTAATAATCCAGATAATTGTACTTTAAGTATCTTAAATGATAAGCCAGCAGAATGTAATATTAAACTCGAAAATAATGCTAATATTGAAGACTTAGGCAACGGAAATGTATTCATTGACAACGAACACGTAATCCTTGGTCAAAAATACAGCGGACCACATTTGGTACAATTCGAAGAAAACATAACCATCGACTCAGTCAGATACATAAATTTGAAACAGAACATACTGGAAATCATACATAGACGACATAATGAAGAACTAACAATTTTGGATATACTGTACTCAGATACACCACACAAATTTTCAAACATACAAGAAATTTCTACATTTTTCATTCCTTTAGAGGAACATCCACTAATTACCACACTTTATATGATTTTAATATTCGCAATAATTTACTCTTTGGTACAGATCTGCAAATTCTACAAAATACAACAAGCAAAGATGCGTCAAGAATTATATAATAGATACTACGAAGCAGAATTACTTAGACTTCGGACTTAAGTACAAAACGAGGACGTTTTCTTTTCAACACAGGGGAGAGTTAACGCACGATATACTTTACACTGATAAAACGTACAAACTAAAGATAAGACACATTTTCATAGACAAAGAAAATTAAAGATAAGACACATTTTCATAGACAAAGAAAATTAAAGATAAGACACATTTTCATAGAAAAAGAAAATTAAAGACAAGACACATTTTCGTAGACAAAGGAAATTAACTATTAGACACATTTTAGGGAAGAACGAAAATTATTATCAACTGATAAAAGTATTGCTGACCTAAATAAATATTAAGATTAAAATATATGTAAGTAAACAAAGCAACTAGTATAAATAGATATTAAGTAACACTTTGTAAATTAGTTTTAAGAATACATATATTCAAATAAACAACAAGCACATTGAGTGCTACTAAAATATATTTTTTTACTCCTTCTCTCACAAAGAAGTTTAACTCGTGCTTAATCAAAAACGCTTGAGCTGTTTCGATCATGATGCAATCGACATCTATATACTTTTTTACGATTTTTTGTTTCGTCATTTCCTTAAGTCTGTAGCAGTACAAAATAAATCTTTCTACAGCACGGTATAACCGCTTCCAATTTGAAAAATATTCAATGTTGAGTTTTATGTTATGGACCTTTTCAATAACCAATGCACAGCGTTTAATTTCGGTTTCGTCTAGCTCTCCAAAATCATCACAGTAGGGCCATTCATTTGTGTCAGCTCGTAAAAAGTCTGGGCCGTCGAACCACATTTGTGTATTTGATGGTGTTGGCACTTTTGTGTTTAACATTTGTCACCTCAAGGATCTCACCCACACGATGCATGACGAATTGTTGAAATTTCTTGGGGTCCATACGTAGCCACTTCAGTATAGTTTTTGCATCGCTCCACCAAAATTGGGTGTCGGTTCTTCAACATAATGATTCATTTGTATGGCTTCAACTGCTCGGGGATATTTACCTTTACACTGCTCTGCATTTTTGTCGCGTATGAAATGAGCGATGCAAGGCGCACAGTTTATACCAAAAGTTAATGCTCGCATCACATAAACGCTTGGCTCATGTAGTTCATCTCCTTCATCGTACCACAGAAAACGTTGGGCATGTATATCGCTTTCTCTAACATTCACTCTATGAAACATTTCAGAGATATCGCCACATATGGCAATTTTGTCTACTCTAAATTTCAAAAGTATTCCTACGAGTGGATTTAGAAGATTCGGTCCCGTCATCATATAATCATTTAATGGCACACCATTGGATTTCACCGCGGCATCCCAAATAAGCCGAACTTTATCTGGTTTGTTCGGATTCGTAACGATAAATATTGGCAAATACCAGGTTTTTTCATGACGTACCTCTAATTCTTTTCGTGTTAATTTTTTGGCGTACCCTTTTAAAACAAGGTTGTTGATTTGTGTTTGTATAGTAGATTTTAACGTTGGGTTTTTATTAAATTTGCTTTGTAGACACTTCAAGCGATTCAAGGCGTGAGTGTAACTGTCTGGCAGCTGTACGTTTTGATTGCGCCACAGTAAACCAACCTCATAGTGGTCGCATACCTTTTTGCATGTCTTTTCCAGTATCGCCATAGCTTTATTGCCATCAGAAGAAAACAGCTGTTTTGGTCGTGCTGATTCAAGGTAAAAAAATCTTTTACCATATCATGAAGCTCGTATTTTTGATGACAGTCACATGCATGAATATTAATTCGTCCAGCCTAGTCGTGTCTTGGAGGCGATAGGTTGGTGCCATGATTCTTCTCTGATTTTTAGGGGGATGGCCAATTTCCAATTGTCTGCGCCAATCAATATTGTCGGTGTAGCATCATAGTACGATTGTGTTGGTAGCTTTGCCAAGTACGGGTATTTTTTCGAAATTTCACCTGCGTCGATCGTCTGGGCTGAAAGTCCTAAATTGGTTACAGTATGAACTGTGTTTAACTGGAATTGTTTATTGTTGGTCACAGTCGATATGGTAATGTTTGCCTTCATTGAATCGCCTTCCATACGTGTTGTGTCGCCCGTCCATCTCAAGCATAGTGGGTCACTCACCTTCAAGACCTAGTTCGTCGAAAGTACTTTTCTCAATTAGAGTTACGGTAGAACCCTCATCTAGAAATGCAAAAACTTTTTTAATTTTATTTGACCCATGAATATTTATAGATATTATTCGAAATAATGGTTGTGATATATCATAGTTGTTGCTGTGTGCATTTACCACCGAATTTGGTCCACTATTTTCTGTCGTTGTTCAAAGTGTTTTGTACGATGTTTACATTTTTGTGCAGCAAACGATTATGTTTATATTTACATCCGTCTATTCCACATTCTTTATTAAAATTGCATTTTCTTCTATGTGTTCCTAAACATTGTCGACACATATTTTTCGATTTTACACATTACCACTTGTTGCTTAGCGACATATTTTTAAACACATCACATTGTGCTGTTTTGTGGTTACCGTCATTACATACGATACATGTGCTACATACTGCGTTTTTATTGACGTTACTGTCATTGACCTGAGTACAGCCTTCCTCACGGCTATGTGTGTTCATCGCTGCGCCGACTTTTCCACGCTTTTACGCTGCTAGCTGCTCCTGCCATATAATAAAGCCAATCGCTAAATGCTTTTACGATAGGAACACGATCATCTTTGAGGCACATCACCAAGCTCAATTTATGATTATTTGGCAGCTTTCACTAATAGTGGATTATTAAGGTGTGTCTGTAAATTGCATCCCTCCATCATGGCGCATATGTTACGCACACACATGGCATATTCAATTAATGTGTCCAATTTAATTGGTGGCATGCTTCTGGCCTTTGAAATCGCGCGCTCCAGAATGTGCTCGGGCCTGCCGAAACACATACGCAACGTCTTAATGATTTCAGGCACCATTTTCGGAACCAATAATTTATTTTTGACCATGTCGCGAGCCTTACCTTTGAGTGACGATTGTAGTCTCATTAAATTTTCAGCGTCAGTGTAGCCGGCCAGAGACGTGCTGTTTTCGAAGCTGCTAATAAAAAGCGGCCAGTCATCCGGGTCCCCATTGAATGGTGGCAGCTGCTTCGGAATAGAGTGTCTTGCAGCTAGCTGTGCCGGCGTTGGACTCGTCTGGCCCGTGCTAACGTGGGGCCTGTATTTGATGTCGCTGTTTGCATGTTCGGTATCGACGAATCATTTGTTTCGGACAAAATTTTGTATTTTGACTCTAAGTACTCCCTTTTAAGCTGCATTTCTTCTTCAAGTTTTTGCAGCTCTAAATTTCGCTGTAGTGGAATATTGTTAATATTTTGTTTGTGTGTACCCGTTGTTTGCGTATGCGAAAAAGAACTTGGCTGAGAATAATTTGCCGGTAGATTTGGTTGTGTAAATGTTCGCTGAAGTGTGGGCATAATTGGAGCGTAACCGTTTTGCCATTTCATGGGTTGCATGTACGACATAATTGGAGCCATGTAAATCGACGATAGCGGAGTCATTACCTGTGGAGCAGAAGATTGGTGTGCCATAGCTGTTTTTATAGGATGCGTTAGTAGAATGTTACCAGCATTCCCTGACGCATGTGCTAGTTGTACAAAATCTGCATTCGATGAGGGTAATGTCAAATAATTTCGTTGATTTGGTTCGGTTGTGGACGGGGGTGCATTTCTGTTACCAGTTGTGGGTGTAGACGATTGCGTTACGTGGCCTACATGTGCAATAGATGATGTGCCTCTACAATTTTCACAACTCCAGCTTTCGTTTGCCAAATTTGCTTCCCACTCCAACACATTCAAAGTGATACCACTGGTCGCAGACGTCACACTGAACCATTTCCTCGGTGTCTTTTTCAGAACACTTTTCACAATTGTGTTCATTTTCACTTTGCGAACCGGCCATGATTTATCAATAAAATAATTTTAACCTTCCTGACTATTTTCATTTTTGTGCGACACATTCACATTTCTCGGTCTCTCATACCGATTTCAAGTATTTCTCGGTATCTCAAAACTATTCTAAAATTTTCAAAACCTGTGCAGTGGACATATTTAACAAACTAATCTGAAATAACTGAAGTAAGAAAAAAACAAAATTAAGTTTTTTTTTAGCTCACAGCATCAATTTATATTTCATCAAAATACTTTGGCATTTTTGATCTTAGACCTAATATAAAAATAAAAAAAAAATTCACTCACATAACACAACATTTATAAAATGTTGTTTTTCTATTAACATGCATATATCTTAAAAGTAAACAAAAAATTAAATAAACTCAAGAAAAAACAGGAACACTAAAAAAATTAATTTCAAAATGCTTAAAATATATGTATGAGTCATTATGAGGTTAGTCTTTGTAAATTTCAATCAGTAAAAGTGATTGTGACTCGATTCAGCGTCCTGTGAATCTTCAACATCATTTTCCTCGGAGCTTCTTGTTCAGTATCAGTGTTTGCTTCATACACATCAATATTATCTTCGTAATCAGTACCACTTTCCACATCAGAATTTGGATCTGAATCGATTTCATTCAGAATAGCTCTTATGCGCTCGATATCTGCCATATCTAAAGAAAATCTCAGAATAATAAATTTTGAACATAATTCTATTATTAAATCATATAAACTGATCGTTAATTTTCCATTTTCATCTAAAAATTTCTAATTTAGCAATACTAACTTACCTGACAAAAATGTAACACTTTACTATAAGTCGGTCTCACAGACCGTCTGATTAGCAATCACCGGTACAACACTTCAACTCAAACTCACTTGTTACACTAAACATTGTATAATGAGAAATAATGAAGATACTGAGAGAATGACGGAATTGCCATTTTTGGTTTTCGTGAAATTAACACAAAAGTGATTCAACGGTCTCACAGACCGACGAAATGGTCAGGAAGGTTAAAGAAATGTTACACAAGTTTTAATAACGCTTGAGTTTTAATGAAAGAAACAATAAGTTTTTTAATGTTAAACAAAGTTTATTTTAATTTATTGACTCAATAAGAAAACGATGCGCTTTAAAATTATTTGTGTTTGACCATCGCTTTGTTTCGACTGTCCTTTCAATTCATTTATTTTCTAGTTATATGCATGAACAACGAATAAACTGATTACGTGGTCTTAACTCGCTGACCGTTATCCCTTTTAGATATAATTTTTTTACAAATATTTGTGCAGATCGAAAAATATGTTTGTATGTATGCGGAGAGAAAATATTAAATGTTTAGTACAAACGTAAATAGTTTTGTTGTTTAAATACATAAAGAAACATATTTAGAGTTTTAAATACATAAGGTAAAATATGTACATATATAAGAGAATCAGAAGTTTAAAGTATTGAGTTCTACTTTTAATTAGCGGCAACATTATTTTATTTTGGAAAACAAATATGACAGCTAACTGAATTATAGGTATGTAGTTTAAAGCTATTGTGTAAACAGTATTTTAAAAATGTTTTTGTGACTGATTATACACGACCTATGCCTTCAAATAGGAAGTAGCAACGTGGTTGTCAACGAAATTTCACAAAAGAACCGCAATACTATACGGTTATCCGTGGCGAATCAGTCAACCAGTGCAAGCGAGACGGAAAACTCTCGAAGGCCAAACAACATACGCAAGCCTGGCCGCACTTAAGAATTAATTACGATGACGCGAGAGCTGTTCTTCAGCCCAGAGCTGCTTAACGACTGAAATCATTATATTATTATTTAAATATATGTCAATTATATTATATTATCAAACAGTTACTGAAACTGATAACTTTCATAAGAAAAAAATATCGGTTTTGTAAAAGTAATTTTAAGATTGCAAGTTCGCTTGACTGGTTTTTTGAAATAAACGATTCAATTTTGTTGCATTTTTCAAATATTTTGGGATTATGGTAGTAAAAGTTTAAAATACTCAAAATTTTTTTAAAAAAGTGTCGAAGCTGCAATTTTGTAATATAAGTATGTATTTCGAGCAAAAGGATAAGTACATATATAATTAAATTTTATTTTTTATTTACAACGCAGCACTTTTAATACCAGCTATTATTAATTTTTCAGTGGAAAATGGCGGCATGCTGGAGGAATGATGATGAGCAATGATCAGTCGAACGAAAGTGAAGATAGTTCTGATCGCAAGGATATCATTATCAATGCTGGTTCCGATGACACTATAGTAAGAAAATTAAAGTGCATCTTCAATATGTGCTGTCGCTACTTACAGCAACTATTGCTTCAACCACGCAAATAAGTTTTTTAAGCTATGTACTAGTATGTATAAACAAAATTAAGCTTATCCTAATTTAGGCTTCGGTTGTAACTTTAGTTGTCAAAAGTTAATAGAACACAAATGAATCAAATTTTTGATAATTTTTATTTAAAGATTTAAAAAAACTTTTGTTTGTTGAGGGTTTTTAGCCAGTCTATATACATGCATTTCATTTTTTTAAATCTTGGAAAAGAGATATCGAGGCAATCTCGATTAATATAAATTTAATTTTTATTTAAAAAATATAGAGAAAAAATTATGAAGTAAACAGTGTTGCCGTTTTGGTACTTTTGGACCAAAATTGGTCCTTTTTTTTAGACATTTAGAATTTTGGTAACTTGGTAAGCTAATTTACTTTTTGGTAACTTTTGGCTACTTTTTCCAAATATTTAAAAAATTCCTTAATGTTTCATTGTTTTGAGCATATTTTATTGTGATTTTATTCACAACTTCGTATACAGTTTTATTCCTAAGATTTCTCATTATGAATATGCAAACTTCGCGCATATTTCATTGTTGTTGGCAACATTTTGTATTCTTACTTGAGATTTGTTAACTTTGCGTAAATACTTTAGCTTTGTTTGGTTTTTCTTTACGGCAAATGGTTTTTCGTGTTTTGGTGTTTACTATTAATCAATTTGTAAATGGATAGGTACGTAAACTGTTGTTTTATATTTAAAATATATTTCTTATGAAAAATACATATATATTTCGTAATTCAATTTAAATAGATTTCTAACAAAACGCATTAAGACTTCATCGGTGGAAGAAGAAGAAGAAAAAAATCAGATGCACAATGGTGATTTAAATAATAATAATCAATCTGAATGGTATGAAATTTTAATGAATGTTTTATTTACTATCACTAAGTAATATTTATAATATTTATTTTATTTACAATAAAAATTATTTAAAAACTTTTACAGTTGTAATTTTTTTACAAAAATATAGCAAGACAAATTTTGGTACCTTTTTGGTAACATTTTTGTAACTTTTTGGTCCCAAAAAATGTTAGTCTGTGGCAACACTGGAAGTAAATTAAAAATTTCTAAGTTCTGGAAAAACGTGTTATTATCCATTAATTTTTAGATATAAAACGTATTTAGATATAATTTTTTAATTCATTAGGTTTCCAAAAGATGTTTTATTCATAAAAATAAAAATTCAAAAACTTTTTTGTTGAGGGTTTTTTAACTAGTCTATATACATATGTATGTACATTTTATTAGTGCTAATGCCAAATCATCAGTAGACCTTAAACCATATCTTTGAAATGTTTCAAACCTCTTATCTTATACAAAAACTTTTAAAAAACCAATGAGAATTTCAAAAATTACAAAAGTATAAATAAGCATAGGAGGTTTTGAAACTTATTCAAAAATCCTAACAAACAAATTATATTATTCGATATGAATCTATTTTACTTACTTTACACCAATGAAATGCATGTATATAGACTAGCTAAAAAACCCTCAACAAACAAAAGTTTTTGAAAATCTAAAAATAGCTAAGTAAATAGTACACTGAAAAAACGTAGGCAACAAATTGCATTAGTATACTTATATTTTTATAACAAATATATTAACAACATTTTTATGGCAGTCAGAAAATTGTAAAATTCGTCACTGAGATTTGGCTAATAATATTTCAAATGTAATTTAATTTTATGATATGATATGTTGAATCAGCATATTTATGCTGAAAAATTTTTTAAAAGTCACCCGCATTGCAAAAAACGCGAAATTCCGCCAAAAGTTGCAAAATTTAGAAGAAGTCGTAAAATCTTTTAAAACGAGCTACAAATGCAAGGAATGTGGAAAACCCGCAAAAAACTACAAAAAATGTCGAAAATTCGCAATAACTTCCAATCATTGGGAAGATTAAAATGTTTAATATCATTTAAAAGCCGATGAAACAATAAAAAATAGAAAAAGTAACCCACATTGCAAAAAACGCGAAATTTCGCAAAAAGTTATAAATTTTTGAAAAAGCCAGAGAAATTTGTACCCGTGTAGCCTGCTGTCGTGAATTTATTTATATCTTAATTTATCTCGACTTTGTACTTGGTAAGTTTTTGAAATATCACTAATATTTCCTCCGGCGACATCATTTACGTTTATTTTTTTTTTATTTTATAAATTGAAACGATTAATTTTGGCTCAAGTTCAAACCCGAGTTTACCCATTTATTTATTCTAATTTTTTAATTTTTATTAGAAAATTTTTTGGATAAATTCATTATTTTTATTAAGCGAGTACTATATATAGAACAATTTTTATTATTCATCATATTAGCAGAACGGATCAGTACTGATTTCGAGGTCGCTACACCATCTCATCAGCGTTCTTTGTTCAATTTTACCACTTTTGACGGTGGATACTAGTGATCAGGAATATCAACTATTTAACCCTATTATTTAACAAATTAGGATACGAAAAGTACAAACTTATTCATTTTCACATGTCAAATCAATTTCGGTTAGTACGAAATCCCATCTATGATGAATAACTACTCTATATATTCCAGTCTCTCTTGCTTATTCAGCGCCATTGGCTGCTGAGAATAAACGGTACTTAATCATGTTGTCTGGTTTCTGTCATTTGTAGTTGAATTTCTGTTTTAGTATTCAACCAACTATGACCACGTAAACATGTAGATTTTTTTGACGCGTGCCATCGTTATTTAATACATGTACTTGTATTACGTATGTGAATATGTATGTTGATATGTAAATGCGTTTATCAGCAATTAATTAGTACATAAATACTGTTAGATATTTTTTGGGCTATTTTTAGTGTTTAATTAATATTAATTAATAATATTAATTAATTCCTTAAATTTTTACTGCCTCGCTGCTAACAGTCTTTTTGTCAACAAAATTAAATTAAATAAAAGGTGACTGATTTATGTACATATATTGAATCAAAAAAGTTTATTATTTTAACTTAAGAAAAGTTAAAACTCATACAAGCGTGTATGCTTTAATCAACTTAAAATTTCTACTGCAGTCTTTTTTGAAGTCCAATCTTTCAAAATATTAAAAAAAGAAAAATTTTGTAGTATTTTAAATTTTAAGCGCATTATTTCCCATAATTAATATTTTACATACATATGTACATAGGTATGTTGTAAAATATTAACAGTTTTATTAAAAACAAATTGAAATTGATTATTGAGGGGTATATATAGTTCCTATGCGCGTTTAACTGTTGCTAATACAGATCATCAGGGAACTTTACCCAAATATATTGTTTTCATTAAAACAAATATAAAGTTTAAACAATATCAAATTTGTAACAAGAACTCAATAATTAACCAATTGTTTTTTTTCTTACTTTACCACTAATACCTAGGCTGACCTTTTTTCAACTCTAATTGTTGTTGTAAGAGGTTTGTAAAAAATTGTAAAAGCAACAACAGCTATACAATAAGTATAGAGTATTGCCAAAAACGTTTTTTGTTTCGAAAAATTGTTGAGAAAAATGTCGAACAATCAGGCTCTATTTTTGTCAAAATATAGCATTTTTTCACTCACATTTCAAAAAATTAACTTCGATTTTTTTACGACTACATGAATTGAGATCACTTGAAAATTTTTTCTGCATATGATTAGATATTGTATTAAAAATCAAACAATATTTTTTTATCTTTGCTATTACCGGAGATATTGACAAAATTGCGAGCAAAGTCAAGGCGAAAAAACAAAATTTGAAAATTGAACATATTAAAGAAATTTTTGAGAAACAAAATGTATTTTCTCTATCTATTAAAAAGCTTCACAAAAAGTATAAATTTGTTAAAACCAAATAATATTTATAAAAGCTATGAAGCCAACAAAGTTTTACATGCCCCAGGTAGTAGACTTTGCCACCCTGTAGCTCACCATATGTTTCAACAGGGTGCTTTAAATTAGAAAATATTTAAAGCTTAGGTCCTTCTCTATGATTCTTACATACATATGTAATTGTTTTGTAATCGGGTCGCAAGTTCCAAAGATACAGATTTATTACCCTTTTTTCTCATCGGCATCACTGTGCGGCATCTGAAAGACAGTTTTTTATATTGACAATCCGTCTCTGGAACAAACTCCACTAATTTGCAAAGTAAAAAAGTTCAAAAACAAATATTTTTATTAGATGCTAATTGTAATTTTGTATACATACGTATATATTTTTATTTATTTTTTTATATTTAAATCTTTATACTCAATTACATAATATCAATCATACTAAATAAATTGTCTGATTCTAACACTATAAATTATGAGATGTTTTGTTGTATTATAAGCTCATATTCACAATAAATACAAATGTATGTATGATAGTATTTACATTGAAAATTTATTTTTATTGTTTAATAACGGCAATATCTAGTGATAAACAGCTTAAAAGACATTGTAACCATTTGTTAAATTTGTTAAACCATCGTTAAATAAAATATAAATTTATAAATTAAAATAAAATAATTTTTTTTTTATATTTGTTTGACTGAAGCTGAAAGACACAATGCACATTTGCACATATTTAATGCATTTACGATTTTTTTTATATGGTAAGTGATTGTTGTTTAAAAACATAAGGAGAAAAGATTTTAATTAATCCTTTTTATTGAGAACAAACACAAATTGCAATATTTTTTATACATAAACTCCGAAAAAAGAAACAAAATTTGTTTGAAATACGACTGTTATGCTCAGTTTAATAGCAAATGTAAATGCTATAGAGTAATTTAATGTGTACCTTTTACTGTTGGTAGATCTTACGGAATATTTAAAACTATGTACGAGTGCATAAACTTTGAGAAAAAATAAATCTAGAAAATTTAAACAAAGAAAAAACATATTACAAGTTAGTTAAATCAATAATTTTTAAAATTTAAAATAAAAAAAAAACTGTATATAATGAAGGGAATAAAAAAATGTTTATTAATTTCTAGTATTATAAACATTCTGAGATCTAATGGAGCCGGTACCATTACCACCACCATTATAAGCATTGCCACCGTTCCTATTACCATAGTTTCGACCTTGATTGCCGAATCTATTACCACCTCTATTATTAAACCCGTTTATGTTGTTAGCTCGATTATTAGTCTTCTCTTTACTCAATATAGCTGCGGCATTATGAGCCATATATTCTAAATCCGGATTTACGTTTTGATTTGCCTCGCGTAGGATGTCTACCAAAGCTTTGGCACATTTAGCATTTTTAGTGGTAAAGAACGCGTAAGATGTCCCAGTTGTGTGTTTTCGTCCAGTACGCCCTATGCGATGAATGTAATCTTCTGAAGATTGGGGAAAATCAAAATTGATAACATATTTAATGCCGTCAACATCTAAACCACGCGCAGCCACATCCGTTGCTACTAAAATATTTGAACGGCCATTTCGGAAGTCAGATAAAACATTATCACGGTCCGTCTGAGATCTATCCCC
Organism: Gymnocheta viridis; assembly: GCA_956483585.1. Classification (NCBI taxonomy): domain Eukaryota; kingdom Metazoa; phylum Arthropoda; class Insecta; order Diptera; family Tachinidae; genus Gymnocheta; species Gymnocheta viridis. Next base: position 67,710,363 of record OY101442.1, on the reverse strand, counting down.
GTGTATTGAACCAACTTGGACACCAAAACCATTGATGAAACGGGCCAATTCATCAACTTTCTTCTTGGTGGCGACGAAGATTATAATTTTACCTGGATCAGGCTGATCATAAATATTTGACAGTAAACTTTTTAGCTTTGAGCCCTTTTCTGCCTCGTGGCAGACGTCAACATACTGACGGATGTTGTGATTGGCAGATAGTTCCAGAGAACCAATATTTATCTATTATAGGATAGTGTAAAATTAAAACGGTTAAAGAAAAATAACCAAATCACAACACGTTACCTGTATGTAATTATTTGCTAAGAAGTCTTCTGCAAGTTGCCGCACCTCTTTTGGCCAAGTAGCACTCCACATTAAAATTTGTCGGTCAGGTCGAATTTGGCTTAATATTTTACGTATTTGCGGCTCGAATCCCATATCTAGCATGCGATCGGCTTCGTCAAGAACCAAATATGTGCAACGCCTCATATTTGTAATCCCACTAGCTAAGAAGTCCAGCAAACGGCCGGGTGTTGCAATAACAAGTTCAACCCCATTTTCTAAATCATTCGTTTGCCGAGCTTTAGGTGTGCCTCCAAAAATACACGTGTTGCGTACGTACACATGTGAACCAAAATCATCAGCCACTTTCTTAATTTGTTGTGCCAATTCTCTCGTAGGTGCCAAAACCAAAGCAATGGGTCCATCGCCTTTTGCTAAAGGCGGCTGATGATTTATATGCACAATAGCAGGCAAAATAAAAGCAAGAGTTTTTCCAGAACCTGTCATAGCAATACCGACCAGATTATTACCACTCATAGCTATTGGCCATGATTGGGCTTGTATTGGTGTTGGTTCACTATAACCTTGACGTCGTATCTCATTCATGCAGTAGTCAGGGAAGCAGGCTTCATCAAAATAAATTATAGGTTTAGGAGCGGGCCCACGAACAGTAATTTGGGTGGCCGCTCTATAACGTTCAATGTCATGCATAGGTCTTGATCCTGTTGTGGGGTGCTCTTGATAAAAGTCTTTTTCAAACGGAGGTAAACATACCTGCGCCCAATTTATTCCTCGAAGATCTTAGGAACCATAAGAATACTTTTGCATACAAGATTTTTTTAAATAAATACAATTTAAAACGTACTTGAAAAATCATTAGCATTTCCAACATTGTTCATTCCCTTACTACCACCGGCAAACCTTTGACGATTATCGCGACCAAACCCTCCACCTGAGTGTCCACTTCCCGAAGGACGTCCACCTTTTTCAACGCGTCCACCTCGAACATGTCCCGTGTTGTTGCCAGAGAACCCGCCAGCTCGTCCTCTGGACCCACCACCAGGGCGACCGCCTCTGCCACTTGAATTCTGGTTTACGCTTTTCGGCGGTGCCATTCTTTGACTTTTAACAACTCTGCTTTTACGGACAACGTTGTTATAACGGATATAAATCAATTGATGTTTTAACCCAATTACTAATAATTCTGTGGTTTTTTATTCGTTAAAGCAGGCAAAATTCACAATCAGGCGAATTAAAATAATATTGAAGTTTCCATTTTTCAGGAAGTGTTTGGAGAATATTAATGAATATAAATAAAAGCATCGTACTATGGAAACTTTTATTTGTCAGTCATACTGCAATTCAGCGTTGCTATCTTCTGTAGTTTGCTCTGCATCCACACGTTCAAATTTTTCCGTGAAGCTTTTCATACATACTACTTAACAAAAGAGATTTAAATTAATGGCTGTGACGTAGGCTGTAAGCATTTTTCTAATGTGCTGTTCATAGAATCCAAGTACATACATAAATATAAAAGTTTTTTATATTTTTAAGACGAAGAATAATAATTTCTGTTAAGCTGTTCAAATTGAACATAATATTGCCTGATAAATGGATTGTTGAAACTGAAAGCAATGTTGTTTTCAATTTAAAAAGATTGACTGTTTAGTAAGTCATGGTTCACACTATTAAAGTTTTCTTTCTGAAAGTGTTAGCTTGCCCGTGTACGGGGAGAGAAGATTGGGAAGGGGCACACTCTTTCATGTACTTTGAAATTCTCTTGTGTTTTGTTATTTGTAACTGTGAAACTCAAAATGGCTGGAGCTTTATATATGATTTTCTTAAACTTTTCTTTTCTTTCATTGTGGTGAGAGCAAAAATTTGTGTACAACAAAAAAAGAATGTGAAGCTAAATATGCAAAAATCTTGAATTTCATTACAAAAAATTTCAATGTGTATTGATGAAAGTTCAAAAGAAAATTTCAGAAAATGACATTTTATTTTCTTACTTTGGCTTGTTTACCTTTTGAATCATATGTTTTTCTGTCTTACTAAATTTTACAACAAGAAATTTCTGAAGTAAAAATTTGTAAATTCGCAGCCATGAACTGTCACTTTACGTTCTCAATTTGTGTTCTCATTTATTGTAACTTGAGTAAACAAACGCAATTTAGTGATATGCTGTAAAGTTCAGTAAAAATTTATAAAAACTGTTGAGTACTGAACACACTTATTGTGCGTTGTGCACAGTGTTGTCATATATATATATATATATATATATATATATATATATATATATATATATATATATTATTAAATCTTAAAATTTCGGAGAAAAAATCTTTGCTAACAAATCATTAAAAAGCATATATGATTTTAGTTTTATTTTATTAAAAAAAAAACGTAACATAAATAACTAACATACATTCGAATATATGTTAATAAAAATTAAATTAAACATTCAGTTTGTTTCGTATTTAATGTAAGATTATGAACTTACAACATAACAAAAATGTATAAAAGTGAGGCCATTGTTATCAATAAAAAACATTGCAAATTACCTGCTTTCTTTGTCAAAATCAAATCTCAAACACTATATAAATCAAATATAAAAAAATTGACAAACAAAACAGATCAAAATGCAAGGAGATACAAGTAGCAAAAAATGTATTACGAACACTTGAATTGATTATATTTATAAATAAACAAATAGCTACAGGAATTTTTCAAAGCGAATTGATCGGCGGTGCTATTAGCATAACCCTAGACGGAATTAACAAGGTAGTAGCATTACGGCAGCTAATAATTATTTGCTTTGCTTACATGTTTTATTATGTTTTTCATCGATGTGAAGAAATCATACTATCTTACGTCTGTGAAGAAATCATACCGTGAACATACCCTTTGTAACATACTTTTTCACACAGTTGAAAAAAATAGTAGCAACGAAAAAATATTAAAAAAACTAAAAACGTATCAAAATACACATTTTTCCAACCATTCTGCCAAAGTTTGTTTACAAAAAAAAGTATATTATTTCAATTCAACTACATTTCAACCACAGTTTGCTACCCCAGTATTCAACAGGTTGAAAATTTTAATCTGATTAAGTAAATTTGTATGGTATGTTTGTTCGCTTATAAAATCGTCAAATATGAAAGTGTCGCGACAATTCCAAATAACTTGGATAGAGCAATGTCCCCTGAATCCGCCCATATACAGTTTCAAACATGGAAATAGCAGTACCACTACATTTTCGATTATGTTTTAAGTTATGCATGATAACAAAGTTTTTATTTTTAATTCATATTGTAAGAGATAATATATATTATAACAGAAAATAAAATGTATGAAAATTCAATTCCGGTTGGTAAAAACAAAACTTAACAGTAAAAAAACGGTATTCATACTTAACATAAAAATAGCAGTGGCTGCAGGTATTTCGAATTCTTTCCAAAATACACGGAAGAAAATAACTTTTTTAATTTAGATTTAATATTAATTGCCTAGTACTTTGTCGCAAATCCCTTATTTTTTATAACGGGAACACAGCGACGTGGCATTGAGTTTACTAAGTCTTGACATCGACTTACTGGGATTTCCTTCCAGGCTTTTTGAACAACTTCCCAAAGCCGCTCGCTACTGGATGGTTTTAAGTCGTGTACAGCTTTTTTAATATCTCCCCAAAGATGCTCAATTGGGTTGAGGTCGGGGGACTGCGCTGGCCACTGCATAACATCAATGTTGTTGACACGAAACCAATCTTTAGCTTTTCTACTAGTATGCTTTGGGTCGTTGTCCTGCTGGAAGACCCATTTCAGCGGCATTTCTTCACCACTGTATGGTAACATTACATTTTGTAGAATTTCAACATAAGTGTGTTGATCCATAATGCCAGTAATTTTATGTATGGGGCCCACACCATAATACGAAAAACAACCCCATATCATAATTTTTGATCCACCGTGCTTAACAGTTTTCACCGTATACTGTGGTTGACATGCTGAAGATGGTAGACGGCGAACATATTGCCTACACCCAGAATTTCCATACAGAACAATTTTGGACTCGTCAGTCCACAAAATATTTCGCCACTTGCTCGCAGGCCAATCGACGTGATTTCTGGCGAATTCCAAACGGATATCTCTATGTGTTTTTTTAAGCAGTGGCTTTTTTCTAGGACTTCTCGCAAACAAATTTGCATCTAGAAGTCGTCTTCTGACCGTCATATCGCTAACTTCTAAATTTAATTCGCTTTTTATTTGCCTGGCTGATTTAAAGGGATAACATTTGGCAGCCCTTACGATATTTCAATCGTCCTGGGGTGAAGTTCTTCTTTTACCGCCTCTACTTTCTGCTTTGTCTTTATATTTTATTGCGTTTGAAATCATTTTTGCAGAGCATGATAGAACCCTTTGAATATCTAAGTAAGATTTTCCGTCTTTCCTCAGTTGTAAAATTAATTTCCGTTGCTCAATAGTGCAATGTTTAGCGCGACCCACTAAAGCCAAAAATTATCATGAAAAAGTGTATTTAACATTAAATGTACTGTAAACTAATATTATTTAACTTACTTTCACTTTATTCTCCACTAATATATATTTTTTATATAAAAATTAAAAGAAAAATGACTCGGTCGTTTAGCACTGCTATTTCAATGTTACCAAAAAAGACGCTTTACAAATATAATTTACCGTTATTTTCAGACTTACCAAACTTATACCAAAAATAATTTATTGAAAACAATAAACAGACTTGCCAGATTACTAAAATGTATGAAATGTATGGAAAAGTCCATACAACTATATGAAAAGTATGTTGATGAATAAAACAGACAAATATAAAAGTGCCACAAAAAGGAAAACGCCATTTGATAGGGCAATCTCCCCTGAATCCGCCCATATAACTGTCGGAAAAGTGCATACAACTATATGAAAAGTATGTTGATGACTAAAACAGACAAATATAAAAGTCCCACAAAAAGGAAAACGCCATTTGATAGGGCAATCTCCCCTGAATCCGCCCATATAACTGTCATTTTATTCTTTTTAAGAAATTAAAGGGTATAGCCAATATAGTCGGGAAAGTGCATACAACTATATGAAAAGTATGTTGATGAATAAAACAGACAAATATAAAAGTCCCACAAAAAGGAAAACGCCATTTCATAGGGCAATCTCCCCTGAATCCGCCTATATAACTGTCATTTTATTCTTTTTAAGAAATTAAAGGGTATACCCAATATAGTCGGAAGAGTGCATACAACTATATGAAAAGTATGTTGATGAATAAAACAGACAAATATAAAAGTCCCACAAAAAGGAAAACGCCATTTGATAGGGCAATCTCCCCTGAATCCGCCCATATAACTGTCATTTTATTCTTTTTAAGAAATTAAAGGGTATACCCAATATAGTCGGAAAAGTCCATACAACTATATGAAAAGTATGTTGATGAATAAAATCGACAAATATAAAAGTGCCACAAAAAGGAAAACGCCATTTGATAGGGCAATCTCCCCTGAATCCGCCCGTATAACTGTCTTTTTATTCTTTTTAAGAAATTAAAGGGTATACCCAATATAGTCGGAAAAGTCCATACAACTATATGAAAAGTATGTTGATGAATAAAATAGACAAATATAAAAGTGCCACAAAAAGGAAAACGCCATTTGATAGGGCAATCTCCCCTGAATCCGCCCATATAACTGTCATTTTATTATTTTTAAGAAATTAAAGTGTATACCCTATATAGTCGGAAAAGTCCATACAACTATATGAAAAGTATGTTGATGAATAAAATCGACAAATATAAAAGTGCCACAAAAAGGAAAACGCCATTTGATAGGGCAATCTCCCCTGAATCCGCCCATATAACTGTCATTTTATTCTTTTTAAGAAATTAAAGGGTATACCCAATATAGTCGGAAAAGTCCATACAACTATATGAAAAGTATGTTGATGAATAAAATCGACAAATATAAAAGTGCCACAAAAAGGAAAACGCCATTTGATAGGGCAATCTCCCCTGAATCCGCCCGTATAACTGTCTTTTTATTCTTTTTAAGAAATTAAAGGGTATACCCAATATAGTCGGAAAAGTCCATACAACTATATGAAAAGTATGTTGATGAATAAAATCGACAAATATAAAAGTGCCACAAAAAGGAAAACGCCATTTGATAGGGCAATCTCCCCTGAATCCGCCCATATAACTGTCATTTTATTATTTTTAAGAAATTAAAGTGTATACCCTATATAGTCGGAAAAGTCCATACAACTATATGAAAAGTATGTTGATGAATAAAATCGACAAATATAAAAGTGCCACAAAAAGGAAAACGCCATTTGATAGGGCAATCTCCCCTGAATCCGCCCATATAACTGTCATTTTATTCTTTTTAAGAAATTAAAGGGTATACCCAATATAGTCGGAAAAGTCCATACAACTATATGAAAAGTATGTTGATGAATAAAATCGACAAATATAAAAGTGCCACAAAAAGGAAAACGCCATTTGATAGGGCAATCTCCCCTGAATCCGCCCATATAACTGTCATTTTATTCTTTTTAAGAAATTAAAGGGTATACCCTATATAGTCGGAAAAGTCCATACAACTATATGAAAAGTATGTTGATGAATAAAATCGACAAATATAAAAGTGCCACAAAAAGGAAAACGCCATTTGATAGGGCAATCTCCCCTGAATCCGCCCATATAACTGTCATTTTATTCTTTTTAAGAAATTAAAGGGTATACCCAATATAGTCGGAAAAGTCCATACAACTATATGAAAAGTATGTTGATGAATAAAATCGACAAATATAAAAGTGCCACAAAAAGGAAAACGCCATTTGATAGGGCAATCTCCCCTGAAGCCGCCCATATAACTGTCATTTTATTCTTTTTAAGAAATTAAAGGGTATACCCAATATAGTCGGAAAAGTCCATACAACTATATGAAAAGTATGTTGATGAATAAAATCGACAAATATAAAAGTGCCACAAAAAGGAAAACGCCATTTGATAGGGCAATCTCCCCTGAATCCGCCCATATAACTGTCATTTTATTCTTTTTAAGAAATTAAAGGGTATACCCAATATAGTCGGAAAAGTCCATACAACTATATGAAAAGTATGTTGATGAATAAAATCGACAAATATAAAAGTGCCACAAAAAGGAAAACGCCATTTGATAGGGCAATCTCCCCTGAATCCGCCCATATAACTGTCATTTTATTCTTTTTAAGAAATTAAAGGGTATACCCAATATAGTCGGAAAAGTCCATACAACTATATGAAAAGTATGTTGATGAATAAAAGCGACAAATATAAAAGTGCCACAAAAAGGAAAACGCCATTTGATAGGGCAATCTCCCCTGAATCCGCCCATATAACTGTCATTTTATTCTTTTTAAGAAATTAAAGGGTATACCCAATATAGTCGGAAAAGTCCATACAACTATATGAAAAGTATGTTGATGAATAAAATCGACAAATATAAAAGTGCCACAAAAAGGAAAACGCCATTTGATAAGGCAATCTCCCCTGAATCCGCCCATATAACTGTCATTTTATTATTTTTAAGAAATTAAAGGGTATACCCTATATAGTCGGAAAAGTCCATACAACTATATGAAAAGTATGTTGATGAATAAAATCGACAAATATAAAAGTGCCACAAAAAGGAAAACGCCATTTGATAGGGCAATCTCCCCTGAATCCGCCCATATAACTGTCATTTTATTCTTTTTAAGAAATTAAAGGGTATACCCTATATAGTCGGAAAAGTCCATACAACTATATGAAAAGTATGTTGATGAATAAAATCGACAAATATAAAAGTGCCACAAAAAGGAAAACGCCATTTGATAAGGCAATCTCCCCTGAATCCGCCCATACAACTGTCATTTTATTCTTTTTAAGAAATTAAAGGGTATACCCTATATAGTCGGAAAAGTCCATACAACTATATGAAAAGTATGTTGATGAATAAAATCGACAAATATAAAAGTGCCACAAAAAGGAAAACGCCATTTGATAGGGCAATCTCCCCTGAATCCGCCCATATAACTGTCATTTTATTCTTTTTAAGAAATTAAAGGGTATACCCTATATAGTCGGAAAAGTCCATACAACTATATGAAAAGTATGTTGATGAATAAAATCGACAAATATAAAAGTGCCACAAAAAGGAAAACGCCATTTGATAAGGCAATCTCCCCTGAATCCGCCCATATAACTGTCATTTTATTCTTTTTAAGAAATTAAAGGGTATACCCTATATAGTCGGAAAAGTCCATACAACTATATGAAAAGTATGTTGATGAATAAAATCGACAAATATAAAAGTGCCACAAAAAGGAAAACGCCATTTGATAGGGCAATCTCCCCTGAATCCGCTCATATAACTGTCATTTTATTCTTTTTAAGAAATTAAAGGGTATACCCTATATAGTCGGAAAAGTCCATACAACTATATGAAAAGTATGTTGATGAATAAAATCGACAAATATAAAAGTGCCACAAAAAGGAAAACGCCATTTGATAAGGCAATCTCCCCTGAATCCGCCCATATAACTGTCATTTTATTATTTTTAAGAAATTAAAGGGTATACCCAATATAGTCGGAAAAGTCCATACAACTATATGAAAAGTATGTTGATGAATAAAATCGACAAATATAAAAGTGCCACAAAAAGGAAAACGCCATTTGATAGGGCAATCTCCCCTGAATCCGCCCATATAACTGTCATTTTATTCTTTTTAAGAAATTAAAGGGTATACCCAATATAGTCGGAAAAGTCCATACAACTATATGTATATGAAAAGTATGTTGATGAATAAAATCGACAATATAAAAGTGCCACAAAAGGAAAACGCCATTTGATAAGGCAATCTCCTCTGAATCCGCCCATATAACTGTCATTTTATTATTTTTAAGAAATTAAAGGGTATACCCTATATAGTTCGGAAAAGTCCATACAACTATATGAAAAGTATGTTGATGAATAAAATCGACAAATATAAAAGTGCCACAAAAAGGAAAACGCCATTTGATAAGGCAATCTCCCTGAATCCGCCCATATAACTGTCATTTTATTATTTTTAAGAAATTAAAGGTATACCCAATATAGTCGGAAAAGTCCATACAACTATATGAAAAGTATGTTGATGAATAAAATCGACAAATATAAAGTGCCACAAAAAGGAAAACGCCATTTGATAAGGCAATCTCCCCTGAATCCGCCCATATAACTTTCATTTTATTATTTTAAGAAATTAAAGGGTATACCCTATATAGTCGGAAAAGTCCATACAACTATATGAAAAGTATGTTGATGAATAAAATCGACAAATATAAAAGTGCCACAAAAAGGAAAACGCCATTTGATAAGGCAATCTCCCCTGAATCCGCCCATATAACTGTCATTTTATTATTTTTAAGAAATTAAAGGGTATACCCTATATAGTCGGAAAAGTCCATACAACTATATGAAAAGTATGTTGATGAATAAAATCGACAAATATAAAAGTGCCACAAAAAGGAAAACGCCATTTGATAAGGCAATCTCCCCTGAATCCGCCCATATAACTGTCATTTTATTATTTTTAAGAAATTAAAGGGTATACCCTATATAGTCGGAAAAGTCCATACAACTATATGAAAAGTATGTTGATGAATAAAATCGACAAATATAAAAGTGCCACAAAAAGGAAAACGCCATTTGATAAGGCAATCTCCCCTGAATCCGCCCATATAACTGTCATTTTATTATTTTTAAGAAATTAAAGGGTATACCCTATATAGTCGGAAAAGTCCATACAACTATATGAAAAGTATGTTGATGAATAAAATAGACAAATATAAAAGTGCCACAAAAAGGAAAACGCCATTTGATAAGGCAATCTCCCCTGAATCCGCCCATATAACTGTCATTTTATTATTTTTAAGAAATTAAAGGGTATACCCAATATAGTCGGAAAAGTCCATACAACTATATGAAAAGTATGTTGATGAATAAAATCGACAAATATAAAAGTGCCACAAAAAGGAAAACGCCATTTGATAAGGCAATCTCCCCTGAATCCGCCCATATAACTGTCATTTTATTATTTTTAAGAAATTAAAGGGTATACCCTATATAGTCGGAAAAGTCCATACAACTATATGAAAAGTATGTTGATGAATAAAATCGACAAATATAAAAGTGCCACAAAAAGGAAAACGCCATTTGATAAGGCAATCTCCCCTGAATCCGCCCATATAACTGTCATTTTATTATTTTTAAGAAATTAAAGGGTATACCCTATATAGTCGGAAAAGTCCATACAACTATATGAAAAAGTATGTTGATGAATAAAATCGACAAATATAAAAGTGCCACAAAAAGGAAAACGCCATTTGATAAGGCAATCTCCCCTGAATCCGCCATATAACTGTCATTTTATTATTTTTAAGAAATTAAAGGGTATACCCAATATAGTCGGAAAAGTCCATACAACTATATGAAAAGTATGTTGATGAATAAAATCGACAAATATAAAAGTGCCACAAAAAGGAAAACGCCATTTGATAAGGCAATCTCCCCTGAATCCGCCCATATAACTGTCATTTATTATTTTTAAGAAATTAAAGGGTATACCCTATATAGTCGGAAAAGTCCATACAACTATATGAAAAGTATGTTGATGAATAAAATCGACAAATATAAAAGTGCCACAAAAAGGAAAACGCCATTTGATAAGGCAATCTCCCCTGAATCCGCCCATATAACTGTCATTTTATTATTTTTAAGAAATTAAAGGGTATACCCAATATAGTCGGAAAAGTCCATACAACTATATGAAAAGTATGTTGATGAATATAATCGACAAATATAAAAGTGCCACAAAAAGGAAAACGCCATTTGATAAGGCAATCTCCCCTGAATCCGCCCATATAACTGTCATTTTATTATTTTTAAGAAATTAAAGGGTATACCCTATATAGTCGGAAAAGTCCATACAACTATATGAAAAGTATGTTGATGAATAAAATCGACAAATATAAAAGTGCCACAAAAAGGAAAACGCCATTTGATAAGGCAATCTCCCCTGAATCCGCCCATATAACTGTCATTTTATTATTTTTAAGAAATTAAAGGGTATACCCAATATAGTCGGAAAAGTCCATACAACTATATGAAAAGTATGTTGATGAATAAAATCGACAAATATAAAAGTGCCACAAAAAGGAAAACGCCATTTGATAAGGCAATCTCCCCTGAATCCGCCCATATAACTGTCATTTTATTATTTTTAAGAAATTAAAGGGTATACCCTATATAGTCGGAAAAGTCCATACAACTATATGAAAAGTATGTTGATGAATAAAATCGACAAATATAAAAGTGCCACAAAAAGGAAAACGCCATTTGATAAGGCAATCTCCTCTGAATCCGCCCATATAACTGTCATTTTATTATTTTTAAGAAATTAAAGGGTATACCCTATATAGTCGGAAAAGTCCATACAACTATATGAAAAGTATGTTGATGAATAAAATCGACAAATATAAAAGTGCCACAAAAAGGAAAACGCCATTTGATAAGGCAATCTCCCCTGAATCCGCCCATATAACTGTCATTTTATTATTTTTAAGAAATTAAAGGGTATACCCAATATAGTCGGAAAAGTCCATACAACTATATGAAAAGTATGTTGATGAATAAAATCGACAAATATAAAAGTGCCACAAAAAGGAAAACGCCATTTGATAAGGCAATCTCCCCTGAATCCGCCCATATAACTTTCATTTTATTATTTTTAAGAAATTAAAGGGTATACCCTATATAGTCGGAAAAGTCCATACAACTATATGAAAAGTATGTTGATGAATAAAATCGACAAATATAAAAGTGCCACAAAAAGGAAAACGCCATTTGATAAGGCAATCTCCCCTGAATCCGCCCATATAACTGTCATTTTATTATTTTTAAGAAATTAAAGGGTATACCCTATATAGTCGGAAAAGTCCATACAACTATATGAAAAGTATGTTGATGAATAAAATCGACAAATATAAAAGTGCCACAAAAAGGAAAACGCCATTTGATAAGGCAATCTCCCCTGAATCCGCCCATATAACTGTCATTTTATTATTTTTAAGAAATTAAAGGGTATACCCTATATAGTCGGAAAAGTCCATACAACTATATGAAAAGTATGTTGATGAATAAAATCGACAAATATAAAAGTGCCACAAAAAGGAAAACGCCATTTGATAAGGCAATCTCCCCTGAATCCGCCCATATAACTGTCATTTTATTATTTTTAAGAAATTAAAGGGTATACCCTATATAGTCGGAAAAGTCCATACAACTATATGAAAAGTATGTTGATGAATAAAATAGACAAATATAAAAGTGCCACAAAAAGGAAAACGCCATTTGATAAGGCAATCTCCCCTGAATCCGCCCATATAACTGTCATTTTATTATTTTTAAGAAATTAAAGGGTATACCCAATATAGTCGGAAAAGTCCATACAACTATATGAAAAGTATGTTGATGAATAAAATCGACAAATATAAAAGTGCCACAAAAAGGAAAACGCCATTTGATAAGGCAATCTCCCCTGAATCCGCCCATATAACTGTCATTTTATTATTTTTAAGAAATTAAAGGGTATACCCAATATAGTCGGAAAAGTCCATACAACTATATGAAAAGTATGTTGATGAATAAAATCGACAAATATAAAAGTGCCACAAAAAGGAAAACGCCATTTGATAAGGCAATCTCCCCTGAATCCGCCCATATAACTGTCATTTTATTATTTTTAAGAAATTAAAGGGTATACCCTATATAGTCGGAAAAGTCCATACAACTATATGAAAAGTATGTTGATGAATAAAATCGACAAATATAAAAGTGCCACAAAAAGGAAAACGCCATTTGATAAGGCAATCTCCCCTGAATCCGCCCATATAACTGTCATTTTATTATTTTTAAGAAATTAAAGGGTATACCCAATATAGTCGGAAAAGTCCATACAACTATATGAAAAGTATGTTGATGAATAAAATCGACAAATATAAAAGTGCCACAAAAAGGAAAACGCCATTTGATAAGGCAATCTCCCCTGAATCCGCCCATATAACTGTCATTTTATTATTTTTAAGAAATTAAAGGGTATACCCTATATAGTCGGAAAAGTCCATACAACTATATGAAAAGTATGTTGATGAATAAAATCGACAAATATAAAAGTGCCACAAAAAGGAAAACGCCATTTGATAAGGCAATCTCCCCTGAATCCGCCCATATAACTGTCATTTTATTATTTTTAAGAAATTAAAGGGTATACCCTATATAGTCGGAAAAGTCCATACAACTATATGAAAAGTATGTTGATGAATAAAATCGACAAATATAAAAGTGCCACAAAAAGGAAAACGCCATTTGATAAGGCAATCTCCCCTGAATCCGCCCATATAACTGTCATTTTATTATTTTTAAGAAATTAAAGGGTATACCCTATATAGTCGGAAAAGTCCATACAACTATATGAAAAGTATGTTGATGAATAAAATCGACAAATATAAAAGTGCCACAAAAAGGAAAACGCCATTTGATAAGGCAATCTCCCCTGAATCCGCCCATATAACTGTCATTTTATTATTTTTAAGAAATTAAAGGGTATACCCAATATAGTCGGAAAAGTCCATACAACTATATGAAAAGTATGTTGATGAATAAAATCGACAAATATAAAAGTGCCACAAAAAGGAAAACGCCATTTGATAAGGCAATCTCCCCTGAATCCGCCCATATAACTTTCATTTTATTATTTTTAAGAAATTAAAGGGTATACCCTATATAGTCGGAAAAGTCCATACAACTATATGAAAAGTATGTTGATGAATAAAATCGACAAATATAAAAGTGCCACAAAAAGGAAAACGCCATTTGATAAGGCAATCTCCCCTGAATCCGCCCATATAACTGTCATTTTATTATTTTTAAGAAATTAAAGGGTATACCCTATATAGTCGGAAAAGTCCATACAACTATATGAAAAGTATGTTGATGAATAAAATCGACAAATATAAAAGTGCCACAAAAAGGAAAACGCCATTTGATAAGGCAATCTCCTCTGAATCCGCCCATATAACTGTCATTTTATTATTTTTAAGAAATTAAAGGGTATACCCTATATAGTCGGAAAAGTCCATACAACTATATGAAAAGTATGTTGATGAATAAAATCGACAAATATAAAAGTGCCACAAAAAGGAAAACGCCATTTGATAAGGCAATCTCCCCTGAATCCGCCCATATAACTGTCATTTTATTATTTTTAAGAAATTAAAGGGTATACCCAATATAGTCGGAAAAGTCCATACAACTATATGAAAAGTATGTTGATGAATAAAATCGACAAATATAAAAGTGCCACAAAAAGGAAAACGCCATTTGATAAGGCAATCTCCCCTGAATCCGCCCATATAACTTTCATTTTATTATTTTTAAGAAATTAAAGGGTATACCCTATATAGTCGGAAAAGTCCATACAACTATATGAAAAGTATGTTGATGAATAAAATCGACAAATATAAAAGTGCCACAAAAAGGAAAACGCCATTTGATAAGGCAATCTCCCCTGAATCCGCCCATATAACTGTCATTTTATTATTTTTAAGAAATTAAAGGGTATACCCTATATAGTCGGAAAAGTCCATACAACTATATGAAAAGTATGTTGATGAATAAAATCGACAAATATAAAAGTGCCACAAAAAGGAAAACGCCATTTGATAAGGCAATCTCCCCTGAATCCGCCCATATAACTGTCATTTTATTATTTTTAAGAAATTAAAGGGTATACCCTATATAGTCGGAAAAGTCCATACAACTATATGAAAAGTATGTTGATGAATAAAATCGACAAATATAAAAGTGCCACAAAAAGGAAAACGCCATTTGATAAGGCAATCTCCCCTGAATCCGCCCATATAACTGTCATTTTATTATTTTTAAGAAATTAAAGGGTATACCCTATATAGTCGGAAAAGTCCATACAACTATATGAAAAGTATGTTGATGAATAAAATAGACAAATATAAAAGTGCCACAAAAAGGAAAACGCCATTTGATAAGGCAATCTCCCCTGAATCCGCCCATATAACTGTCATTTTATTATTTTTAAGAAATTAAAGGGTATACCCAATATAGTCGGAAAAGTCCATACAACTATATGAAAAGTATGTTGATGAATAAAATCGACAAATATAAAAGTGCCACAAAAAGGAAAACGCCATTTGATAAGGCAATCTCCCCTGAATCCGCCCATATAACTGTCATTTTATTATTTTTAAGAAATTAAAGGGTATACCCTATATAGTCGGAAAAGTCCATACAACTATATGAAAAGTATGTTGATGAATAAAATCGACAAATATAAAAGTGCCACAAAAAGGAAAACGCCATTTGATAAGGCAATCTCCCCTGAATCCGCCCATATAACTGTCATTTTATTATTTTTAAGAAATTAAAGGGTATACCCTATATAGTCGGAAAAGTCCATACAACTATATGAAAAGTATGTTGATGAATAAAATCGACAAATATAAAAGTGCCACAAAAAGGAAAACGCCATTTGATAAGGCAATCTCCCCTGAATCCGCCCATATAACTGTCATTTTATTATTTTTAAGAAATTAAAGGGTATACCCAATATAGTCGGAAAAGTCCATACAACTATATGAAAAGTATGTTGATGAATAAAATCGACAAATATAAAAGTGCCACAAAAAGGAAAACGCCATTTGATAAGGCAATCTCCCCTGAATCCGCCCATATAACTGTCATTTTATTATTTTTAAGAAATTAAAGGGTATACCCTATATAGTCGGAAAAGTCCATACAACTATATGAAAAGTATGTTGATGAATAAAATCGACAAATATAAAAGTGCCACAAAAAGGAAAACGCCATTTGATAAGGCAATCTCCCCTGAATCCGCCCATATAACTGTCATTTTATTATTTTTAAGAAATTAAAGGGTATACCCTATATAGTCGGAAAAGTCCATACAACTATATGAAAAGTATGTTGATGAATAAAATCGACAAATATAAAAGTGCCACAAAAAGGAAAACGCCATTTGATAAGGCAATCTCCCCTGAATCCGCCCATATAACTGTCATTTTATTATTTTTAAGAAATTAAAGGGTATACCCAATATAGTCGGAAAAGTCCATACAACTATATGAAAAGTATGTTGATGAATAAAATCGACAAATATAAAAGTGCCACAAAAAGGAAAACGCCATTTGATAAGGCAATCTCCCCTGAATCCGCCCATATAACTGTCATTTTATTATTTTTAAGAAATTAAAGGGTATACCCTATATAGTCGGAAAAGTCCATACAACTATATGAAAAGTATGTTGATGAATAAAATCGACAAATATAAAAGTGCCACAAAAAGGAAAACGCCATTTGATAAGGCAATCTCCCCTGAATCCGCCCATATAACTGTCATTTTATTATTTTTAAGAAATTAAAGGGTATACCCTATATAGTCGGAAAAGTCCATACAACTATATGAAAAGTATGTTGATGAATAAAATCGACAAATATAAAAGTGCCACAAAAAGGAAAACGCCATTTGATAAGGCAATCTCCCCTGAATCCGCCCATATAACTGTCATTTTATTATTTTTAAGAAATTAAAGGGTATACCCAATATAGTCGGAAAAGTCCATACAACTATATGAAAAGTATGTTGATGAATAAAATCGACAAATATAAAAGTGCCACAAAAAGGAAAACGCCATTTGATAAGGCAATCTCCCCTGAATCCGCCCATATAACTGTCATTTTATTATTTTTAAGAAATTAAAGGGTATACCCTATATAGTCGGAAAAGTCCATACAACTATATGAAAAGTATGTTGATGAATAAAATCGACAAATATAAAAGTGCCACAAAAAGGAAAACGCCATTTGATAAGGCAATCTCCCCTGAATCCGCCCATATAACTGTCATTTTATTATTTTTAAGAAATTAAAGGGTATACCCTATATAGTCGGAAAAGTCCATACAACTATATGAAAAGTATGTTGATGAATAAAATCGACAAATATAAAAGTGCCACAAAAAGGAAAACGCCATTTGATAAGGCAATCTCCCCTGAATCCGCCCATATAACTGTCATTTTATTATTTTTAAGAAATTAAAGGGTATACCCTATATAGTCGGAAAAGTCCATACAACTATATGAAAAGTATGTTGATGAATAAAATCGACAAATATAAAAGTGCCACAAAAAGGAAAACGCCATTTGATAAGGCAATCTCCCCTGAATCCGCCCATATAACTGTCATTTTATTATTTTTAAGAAATTAAAGGGTATACCCAATATAGTCGGAAAAGTCCATACAACTATATGAAAAGTATGTTGATGAATAAAATCGACAAATATAAAAGTGCCACAAAAAGGAAAACGCCATTTGATAAGGCAATCTCCCGTGAATCCGCCCATATAACTTTCATTTTATTATTTTTAAGAAATTAAAGGGTATACCCTATATAGTCGGAAAAGTCCATACAACTATATGAAAAGTATGTTGATGAATAAAATCGACAAATATAAAAGTGCCACAAAAAGGAAAACGCCATTTGATAAGGCAATCTCCCCTGAATCCGCCCATATAACTGTCATTTTATTATTTTTAAGAAATTAAAGGGTATACCCTATATAGTCGGAAAAGTCCATACAACTATATGAAAAGTATGTTGATGAATAAAATCGACAAATATAAAAGTGCCACAAAAAGGAAAACGCCATTTGATAAGGCAATTTCCCCTGAATCCACCCATATAACTGTCATTTTATTATTTTTAAGAAATTAAAGGGTATACCCTATATAGTCGGAAAAGTCCATACAACTATATGAAAAGTATGTTGATGAATAAAATCGACAAATATAAAAGTGCCACAAAAAGGAAAACGCCATTTGATAAGGCAATCTCCCCTGAATCCGCCGATATAACTGTCATTTTATTATTTTTAAGAAATTAAAGGGTATACCCTATATAGTCGGAAAAGTCCATACAACTATATGAAAAGTATGTTGATGAATAAAATCGACAAATATAAAAGTGCCACAAAAAGGAAAACGCCATTTGATAAGGCAATCTCCCCTGAATCCGCCCATATAACTGTCATTTTATTATTTTTAAGAAATTAAAGGGTATACCCAATATAGTCGGAAAAGTCCATACAACTATATGAAAAGTATGTTGATGAATAAAATCGACAAATATAAAAGTGCCACAAAAAGGAAAACGCCATTTGATAAGGCAATCTCCCCTGAATCCGCCCATATAACTGTCATTTTATTATTTTTAAGAAATTAAAGGGTATACCCTATATAGTCGGAAAAGTCCATACAACTATATGAAAAGTATGTTGATGAATAAAATCGACAAATATAAAAGTGCCACAAAAAGGAAAACGCCATTTGATAAGGCAATCTCCCCTGAATCCGCCCATATAACTGTCATTTTATTATTTTTAAGAAATTAAAGGGTATACCCAATATAGTCGGAAAAGTCCATACAACTATATGAAAAGTATGTTGATGAATAAAATCGACAAATATAAAAGTGCCACAAAAAGGAAAACGCCATTTGATAAGGCAATCTCCCCTGAATCCGCCCATATAACTGTCATTTTATTATTTTTAAGAAATTAAAGGGTATACCCTATATAGTCGGAAAAGTCCATACAACTATATGAAAATATGTTGATGAATAAAATCGACAAATATAAAAGTGCCACAAAAAGGAAAACGCCATTTGATAAGGCAATCTCCCCTGAATCCGCCCATATAACTGTCATTTTATTATTTTTAAGAAATTAAAGGGTATACCCTATATAGTCGGAAAAGTCCATACAACTATATGAAAAGTATGTTGATGAATAAAATCGACAAATATAAAAGTGCCACAAAAAGGAAAACGCCATTTGATAAGGCAATCTCCCCTGAATCCGCCCATATAACTGTCATTTTATTATTTTTAAGAAATTAAAGGGTATACCCAATATAGTCGGAAAAGTCCATACAACTATATTAAAAGTATGTTGATGAATAAAATCGACAAATATAAAAGTGCCACAAAAACGAAAACGCCATTTGATAGGGCAATCTCCCCTGAATCCGCCCATATAACTGTCATTTTATTCTTTTTAAGAAATTAAAGGGTATACCCAATATAGTCGGAAAAGTCCATACAACTATATGAAAAGTATGTTGATGAATAAAATCGACAAATATAAAAGTGCCACAAAAAGGAAAACGCCATTTGATAAGGCAATCTCCCCTGAATCCGCCCATATAACTGTCATTTTATTATTTTTAAGAAATTAAAGGGTATACCCAATATAGTCGGAAAAGTCAATACAACTATATGAAAAGTATGTTGATGAATAAAATCGACAAATATAAAAGTGCCACAAAAAGGAAAGCGCCATTTGATAGGGCAATCTCCCCTGAATCCGCCCATATAACTGTCATTTTATTCTTTTTAAGAAATTAAAGGGTATACCCAATATAGTCGGAAAAGTCCATACAACTATATGAAAAGTATGTTGATGAAAAAAATCGACAAATATAAAAGTGTCACAAAAAGTAAAACGCCATTTGATAGGGCAATCTCCCCTGAATCCGCCCATATAACTGTCATTTTATTCTTTTTAAGAAATTAAAGGGTATACCCAATATAGTCGGAAAAGTCCATACAACTATATGAAAAGTATGTTGATGAAAAAAATCGACAAATATAAAAGTGTCACAAAAAGTAAAACGCCATTTGATAGGGCAATCTCCCCTGAATCCGCCCATATAACTGTCATTTTATTCTTTTTAAGAAATTAAAGGGTATACCCAATATAGTCGGAAAAGTCCATACAACTATATGAAAAGTATGTTGATGAAAAAAATCGACAAATATAAAAGTGTCACAAAAAGTAAAACGCCATTTGATAGGGCAATCTCCCCTGAATCCGCCCATATAACTGTCATTTTATTCTTTTTAAGAAATTAAAGGGTATACCCAATATAGTCGGAAAAGTCCATACAACTATATGAAAAGTATGTTGATGAATAAAATCGACAAATATAAAAGTGCCACAAAAAGGAAAACGCCATTTGATAGGGCAATCTCCCCTGAATCCGCCCATATAACTGTCATTTTATTCTTTTTAAGAAATTAAAGGGTATACCCAATATAGTCGGAAAAGTCCATACAACTATATGAAAAGTATGTTGATGAATAAAATCGACAAATAATAAAGTGCCACAAAAACGAAAACGCCATTTGATAGGGCTATCTCCCCTGAATCCGCCCATATAACTGTCGTTTTATTATTTATATAGAAATTAAAGGGTATATGTCGTGTGCACTTTGCCACTCTGTCTACACAGAAGTTAGCAGGTGTAGACCTTGTACTAAGCAAAGGGTTGTATTTTTCTTTTGAAAAGTAATAAAAGAATGTCATTTAGAAAAGAAATAAGAAAAAAAAAAGAAGGAAGTTTTGGCGCGAGTCGAGAACATTCGATAGCCTAAAGACGAAAAGAAGAAAAAGTTGAAAAGGAAAATGAACGAACATAGATCAAAGAGTTGGCTTTGAATCGGGATAGTGTAAAAGACGTGTGGCAAGGAATAGTTTCGACTTAAATAAAATAAAAAGTGTTAAATAGAAGCTTGTCGAAACAATATAAAGAAAATCCTCAAAGGAATTAGTTTAAAGAAATGGGTATTAAAGAATTAAAGGAGGAAAGATTTAAAAGAAGTGCTTGTGTTAGTAGGGTCAAATAAAAGTCAACAAACATCCGGACAATCGACACCACGCTAACAAGTCCTATTCTAAAAAGGAAAAAAAAACCCAGTAAAAAAAAGGAGTAGAAAAGCATTATTCCATACGTCCCAATACAAAGCCAAGGACCATTAAAATATCCAGGAGTACTTGAAACTAGTGTACAACTCGCTAAAACTTAATAAAACCCGTAAATCTAGTAAGAATTCGCCAAACTAGATAAAACCCTTAAAACTAGTTAAAAATTATTAATCCCAAATGAAAACACCTGAAACTAGTTAAAACGCGTAAAATTAAATAAAACACTTAAAACTATTTAAAGCTCGTAAAATTAAATAAAAACACTTAAATCTATTTAAAACTCGTTAAACGAAATAGAACATTTAGAGTAATTAAAAGTCGTAAAATTAAATAAAAACATTTTAAGTTATTTAAAACTCGTAAAACGAAATAAAAACATTTGAAGCTAGTTAAAACTCGTTAAACGAAATAAAAACATTTGAAGACATTTTAAAAACTCGGAAAAAAACACTTCAAGCTGGTTAAAACACCAAACTTAAGCCTAGATACAAGAGGAAAGCCTAGAAGAAGACGGCGATAAAAAGGAAGCCGACCTACAGCCGCAGCCCTACCAACGCCACTGATTGGGATCAGTTTTCAACTGCGTGATTCCGAGAAACTCCCAGGTACTCTGTATTGTAGACCCCTGTACATAAACACGGACGACCCACGTACAATTACATACAAATATATATGTATATTTCTTGTTCTTAAGCTTTTGTTTAAATAAATAGAAAAAGAAACGTACATCTAGGTATGGAAAACACTTTTGCGTCGTTAATTACATCAATCCCTTTTGATAATTTTTGCAAAAGATGCGCGTGATTAGTAGGGTGAGCTCATCTTCGAAATCTTTTGCGTTAGGGTAAATTGGCCCACTGTTTAATTAAGTGTTTACCTTATCCAAGAAGCCTTTAACTAGCTGAAGGAGTAATATATATGTAGCATTGGCCAAAATTGGCGAAACTTTGACATAACCGTAACGACCCTAGACCCTGTCACGGACGGACAACAGCTCCGGTAGTATAACTGAAGCGCGGTACCCAGGAATTGGAATAGAGCCTAAGGCAGCCAAGCGGACGAATTAATAGATGTGTATTTTTGAATTCTGTTTACTTTAAGAAACCTCTATCCCGAGTGATAGAGGAAATGATATTATCCTTCTTAATAATTGCATAATTGCTATCTTTGTTATTCAATTCAATTCATTAAATTATAATAGCGTAAGTTTTTCTATCCAGTATATGAATTCCGAATAGGCTAAGTAAAATAAAGAAAAAGAATGATTGTAACGTTTTCCTTGAAATCAGAGCTTTAATTAGATTTTTCTGGCAACAAAATGGGTGAGTAGACCAGTGGTGGAAATGGCAATAGGGAGGTGGTAAAAAGGGTTAGGGGAACGCAGGCATTTTTTTGGGACAATCCAAATATGATGGCCAGAGGATTGTCAAGGCGGAGTCCAATCGGAATCCGAAGGGGAGGGTAGCCAGGTTGATTTCCCATCTAACAACCTGCCAGCGGCATCCACGTTGGAAAAAGAAAAGGAAGTAAGTATTGATATTGGTGTATTAGTTTGGTAAGATTTTTTTTCTTCTCCTCGGTCACTTCGGGCCCTATTATAAAGATACGTAGGTATCAATATTTCATTACAAGTGTTGACTTATTTTGTCAACTCCGAGGCTGGTATGATTCCTTTTTTTTGTTGTGCGGTCAGTGCCACCAGATGGGTCTGCAAGAACCACCCCAAGACGGCGAGCCCTAGCCGGAGCAAACGCCAGCATACCAGCGCGGCAGACATCTGGCAACCTCCGAAACCTGTTGTTTGGTCATTTATTCGATCCCGACCGCCTCACAGTGGCTGCAAATCGTTTTTCATTGGCCAAAATTCTGTAACTTTTGAACCTATCAAAATATTGAAGTAATTTTTATTTTAATGGATAGATATTTAGTTCAGCTTGACTCAGTTAAAATTTCATTAAAATTGATCGAGGACTTTTTAAGGAATTCTAGGTCAAAGTTGAACTTTTGAATTTTTTTAACTTTTAGAGTGAAATATGGGTTTAGTATTTTTTTATTTATTAAAAAATTTAATATTTGGAAATTAATAATAATTATAAATATTTTTTGTAATAATGGAATTTTTTTAATGGAGATTTTGCTATTACAGAAAAATTTATTATTTTTTGCTGTCAAATTTGATAATTTTAAAAACATTTTAAAAATAAAAACTGCAATAAATTTGAATAGCATTTGCAACAATGGTAGGTTCTGTTTATTATTATTTTTTACTAATACTATGTTTTTCGTACTTAAATAACAATGAAAGGCAATTATAATTATTATTCATTTGACTCAAATATTGATTGCAAATATTCCATATTTTGTTCTGTGCTATATCTTTTCTTTAGTATTTTTTTTGCTTCTTCATCTAAATCCCGATGTTCCACTTTCCATTGATTTCGAATACTGGAGATAAACGGATCTGACGTTGCCAATAATATATTAAATAGATCTTCATTTGTTGAATTTCGTGAAATTTTTCTAGTATTGTGCTCTCTATAAAATCTGTAATCCTTGTTCCTTTTTTCCTGAGCCTCCTCTGATAGATCTCCAAGTGGCACCAAATGATATTTAATGACATCTTCTCCATGATAAAGGATTTTGTGAACTGTTGCAGATATATTTCTCCATGGGTAGTTGGTTGTATATATTTTTGCAGTTTCCTTAGCATAATCTCCAAATTTTCTAGAGTCAATTTCTTCATTGCACGGAAGTACTTCTAGGATTATTTTAAATCTGAAAATAAGGTTTAAATCCACTCCTGTTATTTCAGATGCTATTTCTGGATCTGAAAAGAATCTTCTTGCGGTATTGCCATCATTTGTATCGCCTGACCCTTGTTTTGGCTGATCTATAATCAATCCAAATTTGCGATATTCATCTTGAACATGTTTCTTTTTTGAACTGCTTAACTATTTTTTGGTTTCGTTGTTTCTTATTGATCCTGAAGACCGGAAATACAAATCATAACTGATTTTTAGTATGTGTTGCATGTAGTGGTGATAATCCAAATTCATATGCATCGGTATTATCTAATGATTTTGTCGATATTTGGTTTAATTGGGTTGATGTTGCTTGGCATATAATGCAGCTGGATGCAGCCTTCGTGTTAGTCAAAGCCTGACCTACTTTTCCATCTATCATTTTCAGCACTAATTGGTAGCTTACTTCAATTTGCTGCCCATCTAACTGTAATTGTAATGGCTGTAGTGTTGCAATTTGGGCCTTGATATCACTGACTTCTTTGTTAATGGCATCATGAGTTTCTTTTTGGAATTCAAATTTGATTAACCTGCAGTATTTCGAAGAAGATGGTGTCTCATTTTCCCAAATATCCATTGTTTGCCTTGCACTAGTCGAAGGCTCTGAATCTTCCAAAATCTTTTTCAGTCGCAATGGTACAAATGATACCAGATACCATGAACATATATGGGTTCGAAATATTTTCACATACAACTTTTTTGTATTGCTTTTGTCCCGAAGAACCATCACATCCCCATTTACAAAAAAGAATTAACTTTGTGTTTCCATATTTCTTTAACTCATTTCCTGTTATTGATTGTAGCAAGCGTTCTGCTGTGTGATCAAGTAGAGATTGTAGTTGTACCTCTGCCGAAATTGGTGTGATTGTAATAGTGTCCTTTGATGACAAACAGTCCATTTTAGCAGCGGTTATGTATTGATATGCTGGATACATATTTGAGCCTTTTTCAATCGCACGCAGTCTGAGCTTAATATATTGCTGTTTTGTTAATTTCAAATCCAGAAATAATGCTAATGCCTCCTCTTTTGTGTACTGTATTGCATCACTCGGAGTTGGTATACTTTTAAGAATCCGTTTTGTTCTCACTGGACTAGCTTTAACAACTTCTTCAATGATATCCACTTTTGTTAATTGGTTCTGTGATCGTAATTGATGTAGGAAAGATTCTTTTATATTTGTACAACCAATTGCATCGTTAATATCTGTAAATTTCCGCTTCTTAGATCTATCGCTGCAGTTGTCCAATGATTTACGTGGTCTTCCAGCCTTATCTTGCTTTGCTGTTTGTGCATAAAAGTTTTGTTTACTGTAGCGAACTTCTTTGTAGCGTTTTTTAGTGCTTTGACGAAATTAGATAATTGCTCTTGCATTTCGGTGCTACACGAATTTAAGTTTAATTTTATTTTAACGTAACTAAGAACATCTTCCTGGTTTTTGTTCTAAACTACTCTTCCGCCAGTTCTTTATAACTGAAGCTCTCCATATTTTTGTGAATATTTTTATTTGCGTCTGTTATGTTTTACCCGTACACCTAGAGGATTAACTTATTACTGAGTAATCCCTTATCGAATCCGTAGTTTTATACATTTTTAGATACATGTTATTCACACATTGATCTTTAATTTCATAGCAGGTAGTGCTTAAATTGCACAAAACTGCACATGTTGTCCAGACCTTAATATCAGGTAAAACTGATTAGTATCTCGCCAATATTTGTTGTTGTTGTTGGGTTGTTTTTTTATCTTTAGTGGTTTAATGTCCCGATTATTGTTATAAAATTGCTTATGACTTTGCTTGACCCTAACATTTGATAACAGGTAAATTTAGAAAGAGATCATATGTTTACTGTAGAATTTTGTGATAATTTGTGATAATTTTATTACCAATTTTTGGCTGATCAAAACAAAGCCATTAAACCCTTTCGCAGGTATTATATTTAATTTTTTTAGTTTTACGTAGTCTAAAGTAAAAAACATAAACTTTTAGGCAAAAAAGTGAAAATAATATACACCATTGTATACGAGTACTTTGGAGTAATTTCATTAAAATGAAAAAAGTGTTCTACACACGGCTCGTCACGGGTGCAAAAGTATATATAGCGGTAAAGGGGACACTTTCACCTTTCTCCGGGTGGTATACATTTCTTGTTCCCTTTTGTTCCCTAGAAGTTCTATTCCACTAAAGTTTAAATTTGAGAAAAATATAGTAGTTTCATAAATATTCCGTAACGCCCTTAATATTAAACGCTAGAGCTCTGACCACTTACAAAAACTAAAGACTATAATCCTACCAACATTATAAAAAAGACCGCAGGCCATTATCGATGATAGCTTGCGAGTAGTAACCATTTATTTTTTATAAAAAACAAAAGAAAAACACCTTTTTCTGAAATTAAAAAAACCGTTGAGTTTGACAGCATGCCACGCTCACAATTATCAATAGTTTAACCTATTTTTTTGGCTACCTTAATCTGGATATATTAGCTGCAAAAGGGCGTAAAAATTTTAAAAATCGGTGACAAAAAAAAAGACTTTTGGCCAATGAAAAACGATTTTCAGCTACCGTGCGCCTGTGCAACAAAAATGGCGCCCAACGTGGGGCCCGAAGTAAACTGCAACATAGTTTAGTATAGGAGGGTTTTTCTATAGTTATTGGTATGTAGCTGACGTAAGTCCCGATCGAGGCATAAAAGAGTCCTCGACGCTTAGCGACGGCAGTCTAGAGCCAGTAAGTCCAGTAGAAAGCTACCTGTTTTTAAGATCCTTGAGTGAATGTCGATTAAATAGATTAGAATAGACGCAGGCCTAGCCAATCTGCAAGTGCCGATAGGAAACACTTTTAAAATTCCTTTCGAGTTGCGGCAGATGAGGTGATTTTGTTTTTTTTTAATTCTTAGTTTATGGTACGGATTGAGACGGAGTAATAAGCAGTGGGCCTATTAACTCTCTGCTACAGTCCGGCCATGAAGTACAAGTTCATTTCGCAGTTTTGTTAAATTTTTCAATAGTCAAATTCCAGTTGTAATTCGCCTCGAGCGCTCTTAAGTTGTCGGCTAGTCCTGGATATTGGGTTCTCGTCTTAGCGAGGGCGGGTAAATCCAGTTGCGTGGGAACAACTTTCGACAGAGGTCTCATCAGAACTGGAATACATTGTACATAGGTTTATACACCAAAATATCTGATACTTGCGAAATTCCTAATGGTGACAGAAACCCTTAGTTTTTTTTCGATAGTGGTACCCTGGAATGTAAATCGTAATTTACATTTTTCTCTTTTTGCGTTTTTGATTTTTGCCACCTGAAAAACCTATTGCTATCCCAGTATTTAGTTTTTTTATTTCTACTTATTTTATTTCGTTGTTTTGAAACTTTTGGTCGTTTCGAAAACTCTTCGTACTTATTACAGCAAATTTCTTCCTTTTTGTTTTTTTTGGAAAAGCGTGAAAACGTAAATTGTCCTTGGCTGTGGAAAAACAGTGGCGATTTTTTTTTTTTGACACACGCCGGTCAAACGAGTTTTTAATTTCAATAAGGCCGAATTTTGGCATCGTTTCTTGTTGGCTATCTACATTTGGATATATGCATATATATATTTTTCCCTTTTTGGTTTTGTGGGTTTTTTTTGTTGTTTTTCTTTACCTTACTCCGTTGGGGGGCGTTGGTCTCTTACTCGAAGAGGGCCTAACAATTCGTTGAGCTCTTGGATACGGGGGAATGGTTCTGACTCGGTCAACTAGAAGTCAGCTAATGGCAGAGGGTATCGACATCGACACGGTTTTAAATATGGAAAACACCACACGCTCCACAGGGGATACAGCGGTTCCCGCAGCGACTACAGCCGGTGCCCTAGCTAATTTGAATACGAGTGTAACAACGGCAGGGACTACAATAGCACCTGCGGTGCAAGAGTTCATGTCCATTGCCCAGGAGAGGAAGGGCTCCGCCCGTGAACCGAATCCAACAAATAGTACTATAACTTCGCCTAGTTTTAGCAGCATCACAGCCAGGAGTATTCAGCGTGACTTTAGGTCAAGTGCGCCTGGGTCGCAGGCTCTCCCAGCTAGTAATACCTTAGGGACGGGTAGGGAAGTCCGAGATCCTATGTATAATGAGATTAGAAGACAGATTCAAGAGTTACGTGAGATCATGCAGCAAGATATTTCTCGCGCCGTATGCCAGCGTTTAGGCCAGGCGAATATTCAGCCTACTAGAGGTACCACAACTAGTCCTATAAATCATATCCCTGTTCACGAACCGACAGCTAGAGAACGATCAGCCTTGCGGGGAGATAATCCGACTCAACCGGTCCCAACCAATTGGCCAGCTCAAAGTTTACCACCCCAGAT
The DNA here is from genome assembly GCA_956483585.1 of Gymnocheta viridis. NCBI lineage: Eukaryota > Metazoa > Arthropoda > Insecta > Diptera > Tachinidae > Gymnocheta > Gymnocheta viridis. The sequence goes on along the minus strand of OY101442.1, from coordinate 67,681,999 downwards.
TTCGCCTCAGCAGGCATCGGGTTTCCAATATAGACCCCAACAGCCACCTATACAAGCAATACCACCAGCCTATCAAGCTCAATGTTCACCAGCACAAGGCCCTGGATATCTGTCAAGCGTTCCTTCGGGGTACACTTACAATACGCCCTGTCGGGTAGATCTTTCGAAGTGGGGTATCAAATTTGATGGTACTTCCCGGTCCATCAGCGCCGAAGACTTTATTTTTCAAGTAGACATCTTGCGACAAGATAACAATTGCTCTTTTAATGACATTCGCAACAGCTTTCATTTGTTGCTAGAAGGCCAGGCACGGGCGTGGTATTGGAATGTAAGGAAGCTGAATCCAAGACTGACGTGGGAGGATTTCCAAGCCGCTTTCTTGACCCAATACAGGCGGTATGAAAGCGAATTCCAATTGCAGAAGAAGATTATGGACCGTAGGCAATTGCCACAAGAATCGTTCGAAGATTTTTATAATGCGATGTTAGGACTTAGAAATCAGCAGAGGTCACCGTACTCTAAACAAGACTTGGTGGAGATTATGAAGTCTAACCTAAAACCGTCGTTAGCACACTTACTATTCTCTGTAAACATTGAAGGCCTGACCGACTTTTGCCAACAAGCCAGAAGGGCGGAAAACTTATTGTCGAACCAGAGACAGCAGTATCAACAGCGTCAGTTTGCCACACCACGTGTGCAGGAATTAGACTTAGTAGAGGAGTCCGACACCTTGAATTTCGAAGTTGAGGCCTTAGCAGCCACCAATCGTTATATTTGTTGGAACTGCAAGGAATTAGGGCACGGGTTTATGGATTGTCCCTCCCCAAATCGACGAGTTTTTTGTTTTAAGTGTGGTCGTGAGAACACGGTCACCCCTAAATGCCCGAAATGTAAGGGAAACCAGCCGCTGAACAAGTCCCAAACGGGGGAGACTCGTTCAACGCAAACGTAAGCCCGTTAAATGACTCAGATCTTGCAGCCGAACCGAAAAACATAACAATTTCGAAAAATAATAATAAAGAAAAACCAATAGTGGTATCGCCCGTGGTTCGTGCTATTAAACCACTTCACCAGCGAATCAAAGATTATAGGGAAGCGAGGAGCAGGATTTTTGGATATGTCTCGGACCGAATAAGAAAAGCTAGGGAAAGATACAAAAAACGGAAGTTGAATAGACGTGAAATAATGTCGGCGTCGCTTTATGAAGGGAATGACACGCGTTTGTACGCAAATATTTTGATAAATGGGATAGAAATTTTAGGGTTACTTGACAGTGGTGCCATGGTTACATGTCTAGGGAAGAATTGTATGGAATTGGTGGAGAAAGCGAGACTATCAGTGCTTAGCTTAATCTCGGTAATTAAAACCGCTGATGGCAGCCCTCATAAAATCGTGGGGAGAGTTAAGGCCAACATTACATATAATAATATGATGAAAGAAGCGACAGCGTAAGCAGCCTAACCACGAACGGTGTTAGTTTGGCCGCGGAAATTAAAGGTCCCGAGGACCAGGTTGAAATGCACGTTTTAACGTCTGGGCAACGCGAGCGGCTGGATAGGGTAGTAGCGCGGTTTCCTTGCTACACAAGGAAGGGTCTTGGGCGAACTCGCCTGGAAGTCCATATAATTGACACCCGGGAAGCAACTCCGGTGAAGGATAGACATTATCCTGTCTCGCCAGCTGTGCAGAAGTTGATGTACGCAGAGCTTGATAGGATGCTTGATCTTGGGGTCATTGAACAGAGCGATAGTCCTTGGAGCCATCCTGTTACTCTAGTCCGGAAAGGCGAGAAGAACCGGTTGTGCTTGGACGCTTGTAAGTTGAATGCTCTCACGGTCAAGGACGCCTATCCTCTGCCGCACATCGAAGGCCCGCTCAGCCGGTTGGGGGATACTGCATTCACGGTGCCAGGAAGACCACTTTACCATTTTACGGTAATGCCCTTTGGGTTGTGTAATGCAGCTCAAAGGTTATGCCGTTTGATGGATAAGGTGATCCCCGCTGCGCTCCGCGATAGAGTTTTTGTCTATCTGGATGATCTTTTGATTGTATCGCCCGACTTTGAAATTCACCTGGAGTTGTTGGAACAGGTGTCTGATTGTTTGGAACAGGCGGGTTTGACCATAAACGTAGCGAAATCTAGGTTCTGCTTTAAAGAGCTACGTTACCTGGGATATGTTGTAGGAAAAGGAAAACTGAGGCCTGACCCGGGTAAGATAGACACGATCCTAAAGTATACTTGCCCCAAGAACGCGAAGCAGGTTCGAAGCTTTATGGGCGCAACAGGGTGGTATCGCCGATTTATACCCGATTATGCAGCCATATCTGCTCCTATTTTTAACACCCTCAAAAAGGGGAAATCGTTTAGTTTTCCAGCCGAAGCTATGAATGCTTTTGATCGATTGAAAAAGGCCCTTACCTCCAGCCCAGTACTCTCGCATCCTGATTTTGCGAAGCATTTTTATGTTCAGTGCGATGCCTCAGATGTAGGAGTGGGGGCGGTTTTATTTCAGAGGGATGAAGCCGATGACGAGCATCCGATTGCGTACTTTTCCCACAAGCTCACGTCAGCCCAAAGGAATTACTCGGTCACCGAGAGGGAGTGTTTGGCCGTCGTTTTAGCCATCAAGAAGTTTAGGCCTTATATCGAGCTTATGCCATTTACAGTGATTACTGATCACAGCAGTCTGAAATGGCTAATGTCTCATAAGGACCTAAGTGGACGTCTGGCCCGGTGGAGCCTGCATTTGCAGTCGTTTGCATTCACCATCGAACATAGACCGGGGGCAAAGAACGTCGTGCCGGACACACTTTCTCGGTATGGTCTCGAGGAAATTTCGACCAGTGTATCGAGTCTCATTGACCTTGACTCAAACGCTTTTAAGTCAGAAAGCTATTTAGATCTAATTGCTAGAGTTAAAGAAAACGCGGAGCAACTCCCCGACATTAAAGTTATAGATGATTTGGTATATAAACGGTCTCAGCCGTATGATGGAGTGCCACTCAATGAGGACTTTGCTTGGAAACTGTGGGTCCCACCCGAGCTAACAGGCGAGATAATTGAAAAGTGCCATAGCCCGCCTCAATCTTCTCATGGTGGACTAGGCAAAACCATTCGCCGAGTGAAAGAGTATTTTTATTGGCCCAACCTAAACTCTCAGGTTCGTTCGTTTATAAATAATTGCCAAGTGTGCAAGGAATCTAAACCTGCCAACGTCACTTTAAGACCACCAATGGGGGCAGAATCGGAAACGGCGCGCCCATTCCAGCGCATTTTTATAGACTTTTTAGGACCATACCCTCGCTCAAAGAATGGTAATTGTTGCATATTTATAGTTCTCGACCATCTAACAAAGTTTGTCGTGCTAAAAGCCATGGCAAAGGCCAGCACCAAAAACGTGGTGAAGTTCTTAATTAGTGAAGTTTTTCATAAATTCGGTACGCCCGAAACCATTGTATCCGACAACGGTAAACAATTCATCAGTAAGGAGTTTAAAGATTTAGTGACTAATTTTGGCGTGAACCACATGAAAACAGCCATACACTCTCCGCAGGCCAACGCTTCGGAGCGTGTAAATCAATCAATATTATCCGCCGTGCGTGCGTATCTACAGCAAGATCATACTGAATGGGATACGTATTTGCCCGAAATTGAAATGTCATTACCTTCGTCCTTGCAAACCAGTATCGGAGTGACGCCTTACTTCGCGCTCTTCGGCATGAATATGATTGGACATGGAAGTGTTTACAAACTAGCCAGGAAGCTAAAGAGTCTGGAGGACCCAGAACTGAATATTGTGCCCAAGTCGACGAGACTAGAACTTATAAGGCAGAAGATCAGAGAAAATCTTCATAGAGCGTATAGTCGGTCCGAAAAGTCCTATAATATGCGATGTCGCCCAGTCCGATTTATACCGGGACAAGAAGTGTATCGCCGGAGTTTTCAACAGAGTGACTTCAAGAACAATTTCAATGCCAAATTAGCAAGGAAGTTTCTGAAATGTAGAATTGTTCGGCCAGTAGGAAACAGTTTGTACGAAGTGGAATACCTTCAGGGAAAATCGCTGGGGGTATTTCACGCCAAGGACTTAAAGCAGTGACCTTAAAACCCTTGGTGTACTTAGTCCCAGCATTTTCACCTCACATCCTAAACGGAAGTGACATAGAACTTGAAGATGTGGTCATGCTTGTCGTTTTTTTTTACATTTGAACGGGATGCCCGGAAACTCGGTTCGAGTGAACTACTTTTAGGATCCCACCCATGTTCTATCTACCTATATATATATTTTTTTTTTTTTTTGATAACTGTTGAAATAAGGTGACAGGAATCTTTAACCTTGCGATTGTTCTACACAGGAAGATTTCCCTTTTGGTCAGTATTTTGTTGCCTTGCGATTTTTTTGTCTTGAATGAATAGTTATTTACAAATATAGGTTCTCATTTTGCCCTCCCATTCCTATGTCCAGAAGGGAACGATAGGAATGGTGGGGTTTGTCGTGTGCACTTTGCCACTCTGTCTACACAGAAGTTAGCAGGTGTAGACCTTGTACTAAGCAAAGGGTTGTATTTTTCTTTTGAAAAGTAATAAAAGAATGTCATTTAGAAAAGAAATAAGAAAAAAAAAAGAAGGAAGTTTTGGCGCGAGTCGAGAACATTCGATAGCCTAAAGACGAAAAGAAGAAAAAGTTGAAAAGGAAAATGAACGAACATAGATCAAAGAGTTGGCTTTGAATCGGGATAGTGTAAAAGACGTGTGGCAAGGAATAGTTTCGACTTAAATAAAATAAAAAGTGTTAAATAGAAGCTTGTCGAAACAATATAAAGAAAATCCTCAAAGGAATTAGTTTAAAGAAATGGGTATTAAAGAATTAAAGGAGGAAAGATTTAAAAGAAGTGCTTGTGTTAGTAGGGTCAAATAAAAGTCAACAAACATCCGGACAATCGACACCACGCTAACAAGTCCTATTCCAAAAAGGAAAAAAAAACCCAGTAAAAAAAAGGAGTAGAAAAGCATTATTCCATACGTCCCAATACAAAGCCAAGGACCATTAAAATATCTAGGAGTACTTGAAACTAGTGTACAACTCGCTAAAACTTAATAAAACCCGTAAATCTAGTAAGAATTCGCCAAACTAGATAAAACCCTTAAAACTAGTTAAAAATTATTAATCCCAAATGAAAACACCTGAAACTAGTTAAAACGCGTAAAATTAAATAAAACACTTAAAACTATTTAAAGCTCGTAAAATTAAATAAAAACACTTAAATCTATTTAAAACTCGTTAAACGAAATAGAACATTTAGAGTAATTAAAAGTCGTAAAATTAAATAAAAACATTTTAAGTTATTTAAAACTCGTAAAACGAAATAAAAACATTTGAAGCTAGTTAAAACTCGTTAAACGAAATAAAAACATTTGAAGACATTTTAAAAACTCGGAAAAAAACACTTCAAGCTGGTTAAAACACCAAACTTAAGCCTAGATACAAGAGGAAAGCCTAGAAGAAGACGGCGATAAAAAGGAAGCCGACCTACAGCCGCAGCCCTACCAACGCCACTGATTGGGATCAGTTTTCAACTGCGTGATTCCGAGAAACTCCCAGGTACTCTGTATTGTAGACCCCTGTACATAAACACGGACGACCCACGTACAATTACATACAAATATATATGTATATTTCTTGTTCTTAAGCTTTTGTTTAAATAAATAGAAAAAGAAACGTACATCTAGGTATGGAAAACACTTTTGCGTCGTTAATTACATCAATCCCTTTTGATAATTTTTGCAAAAGATGCGCGTGATTAGTAGGGTGAGCTCATCTTCGAAATCTTTTGCGTTAGGGTAAATTGGCCCACTGTTTAATTAAGTGTTTACCTTATCCAAGAAGCCTTTAACTAGCTGAAGGAGTAATATATATGTAGCATTGGCCAAAATTGGCGAAACTTTGACATAACCGTAACGACCCTAGACCCTGTCACGGACGGACAACAGCTCCGGTAGTATAACTGAAGCGCGGTACCCAGGAATTGGAATAGAGCCTAAGGCAGCCAAGCGGACGAATTAATAGATGTGTATTTTTGAATTCTGTTTACTTTAAGAAACCTCTATCCCGAGTGATAGAGGAAATGATATTATCCTTCTTAATAATTGCATAATTGCTATCTTTGTTATTCAATTCAATTCATTAAATTATAATAGCGTAAGTTTTTCTATCCAGTATATGAATTCCGAATAGGCTAAGTAAAATAAAGAAAAAGAATGATTGTAACGTTTTCCTTGAAATCAGAGCTTTAATTAGATTTTTCTGGCAACAAAATGGGTGAGTAGACCAGTGGTGGAAATGGCAATAGGGAGGTGGTAAAAAGGGTTAGGGGAACGCAGGCATTTTTTTGGGACAATCCAAATATGATGGCCAGAGGATTGTCAAGGCGGAGTCCAATCGGAATCCGAAGGGGAGGGTAGCCAGGTTGATTACCCATCTAACAACCTGCCAGCGGCATCCACGTTGGAAAAAGAAAAGGAAGTAAGTATTGATATTGGTGTATTAGTTTGGTAAGATTTTTTTTCTTCTCCTCGGTCACTTCGGGCCCTATTATAAAGATACGTAGGTATCAATATTTCATTACAAGTGTTGACTTATTTTGTCAACTCCGAGGCTGGTATGATTCCTTTTTTTTGTTGTGCGGTCAGTGCCACCAGATGGGTCTGCAAGAACCACCCCAAGACGGCGAGCCCTAGCCGGAGCAAACGCCAGCATACCAGCGCGGCATACATCTGGCAACCTCCGAAACCTTTTGTTTGGTCATTTATTCGATCCCGACCGCCTGTGCAACTTATACCCAATATAGTCGGAAAAGTCCATACAACTATATGAAAAGTATGTTGATGAATAAAATCGACAAATATAAAAGTGCCACAAAAAGGAAAACGCCATTTAATAGGGCAATCTCCCCTGAATCCGCCCATATAACTGTCATTTTATTCTTTTTAAGAAATTAAAGGGTATACCCAATATAGTCGGAAAAGTCCATACAACTATATGAAAAGTATGTTGATGAATAAAATCGACAAATATAAAAGTGCCACAAAAAGGAAAACGCCATTTGATAAGGCGATCTCCCCTGAATCCGCCCATATAACTGTCATTTTATGCTTTTTAAGAAATTAAAGGGTATACCCAATATAGTCGGAAAAGTCCATACAACTATATGAAAAGTATGTTGATGAATAAAATCGACAAATATAAAAGTGCCACAAAAAGGAAAACGCCATTTAATAGGGCAATCTCCCCTGAATCCGCCCATATAACTGTCATTTTATTCTTTTTAAGAAATTAAAGGGTATACCCAATATAGTCGGAAAAGTCCATACAACTATATGAAAAGTATGTTGATGAATAAAATCGACAAATATAAAAGTGCCACAAAAAGGAAAACGCCATTTGATAAGGCGATCTCCCCTGAATCCGCCCATATAACTGTCATTTTATGCTTTTTAAGAAATTAAAGGGTATACCCAATATAGTCGGAAAAGTCCATACAACTATATGAAAAGTATGTTGATGAATAAAATCGACAAATATAAAAGTGCCACAAAAAGGAAAACGCCATTTAATAGGGCAATCTCCCCTGAATCCGCCCATATAACTGTCATTTTATTCTTTTTAAGAAATTAAAGGGTATACCCAATATAGTCGGAAAAGTCCATACAACTATATGAAAAGTATGTTGATGAATAAAATCGACAAATATAAAAGTGCCACAAAAAGGAAAACGCCATTTAATAGGGCAATCTCCCCTGAATCCGCCCATATAACTGTCATTTTATTCTTTTTAAGAAATTAAAGGGTATACCCAATATAGTCGGAAAAGTCCATACAACTATATGAAAAGTATGTTGATGAATAAAATCGACAAATATAAAAGTGCCACAAAAAGGAAAACGCCATTTAATAGGGAAATCTCCCCTGAATCCGCCCATATAACTGTCATTTTATTCTTTTTAAGAAATTAAAGGGTATACCCAATATAGTCGGAAAAGTCCATACAACTATATGAAAAGTATTTTGATGAATAAAATTGGCAAATAAATATGAAATAAAATCAACATAATTTATGGTTTTTGTATATAGTTTTGTAATTATAATAAATAAGACATTAATTATAAATAAATATGTTAAAGTTTTTAATAAAAATGTATTAAGTTTTCATATTGTGTCATGTCTTATTTCCAGTTTGTGTTAAAGAAAATAAAATGGAAAAAATCATTTTCTTAAGTATTTTAAATTCAGAAGATTAATTTTCTCGAATATTATGAATGATATTTAATATAAATTTTCCAAAATATGATACAAAATTTAAAAACCTTTAATATAAATATAGTTACTATTAATTTTTTTAAGTGTAAATTGTGTCAATCTATTCGTTCCAGGTGAAACGTCAAAGTTTGACCCTAGGCGTATTTAAGCAGGTGGCAGCATCACTAGCTTACTTTTTTTTGCTTTGCATATGTTTTACTTTGCGAATGTCAAAATACATACAAAATACTTTTGTCTTTTTAAACTTTTTTTGTATCTGTTTTCTTTGTTTTATGTTTTTGACAAACGCAATGAAACTGCACAAACAAAAATGCCTGTTGTTCTTGTATTGCTGTAATTGCTTTAAAATTTTTAATAATTTTGTTGTTAGGAAGCACAATTCAGTTAAATAAACACAAAACAAAAATTCGAATATGTGTTTATAAAAATTAAACATTCAGTTTGTTTCGTATTTAATATGAAATTATGTACAGTACAACTTCCATAATCCGGACAGATAAGCTTCAGCTACTGTCCGGATTATTTCTTCACATCGATTACTATTTTAGCATACCGTCTCCCAGAGTTGTATAAAATAGGAAAAAGGCATTAAATATTTTTAGAGTAAAACGTAGCAGAAAATAATCGGAATACGTATATTTACAACCAATAATAAAGGAAAATATAATAATCTAGAATATGTCATTTTGGCTACTAAAAAATTAAAAATATTGAATTTTTTTTATAAAATCATTACAAAAAAACAAAATGTTAGTTTAGTTTTATTTATTAACATATTGTTAAAAAATTAAATTAAATATATTTATTCGATCAGTCGTTAAGCAGCTCTGGGCTGAAGAACAGCTCTCGCGTCATCGTAATTATTTCTTAAGTGCGGTTAGGCTTGCGCGTGTTGTTTAGCCTTCGAGAGTTTTTCGTCTCGCTCGCACTGGTTGACTGATTTGCCACGGATAACCGTATAGTCTTACGGTTCTTTTGTGGAATTTCGTTGACAACCACGTTGCTACTACTTCCTATGTGAAGGCATAGGTCGTGTATAGTCAGTCACAAAACTTTTTTAAGATACTGTTAATAACATCTTGGACATATGGTCTAGTTACCGGCGCACTGTGGCTGAAAATCGTTTTTCATTGGCCAAAACTCAAATTTTTTTTTGTCACCGATTTTTAAAATTTTTACGCCATTTTGCAGCTAATATATCCAGATTAAGGTAGCCAAAAAATTAGGTTAAACTATTGATAATTGTGAGCGTGGCATGCTGTCAAACTCAACGGTTTTTTTAATTTCAGAAAAAGGAGTTTTTCTTTTGTTTTTTATAAAAAATAAATGGTTACTACTCGCAAGCTATCATCGATAATGGCCTGCGGTCTTTTTTATAATGTTGGTAGGATTATAGTCTTTAGTTTTTGTAAGTGGTCAGAGCTCTAGCGTTTAATATTAAGGGCGTTACGGAATATTTATAAAACTACTATATTTTTCTCAAATTTAAACTTTAGTGGAATAGAACTTCTAGGGAACAAAAGGGAACAAGAAATGTATACCACCCGGAGAAAGGTGAAAGTGTCCTCTTTAACGCTATATATACTTTTGCACCCGCGACGAGCCGTCTGTAGAACACTTTTTTCATTTTAATGAAATTACTCCAAAGTACTCGTATACAATGGTGTATATAATTTTCACTTTTTTGCCTAAAAGTTTATGTTTTTTACTTTAGACTACGTAAAACTAAAAAAATTAAATATAATACCTGCGAAAGGGTTTAATTTTAATTTACCTGTTATCAAATGTTAGGGTCAACCAAAGTCATAAGCAATTTTATAACAATAATCGCGACATTAAAGCACTAAAGAAAAAAAAATAACCCAACAACAACAACAAATATTGGCGAGATACTAATTAGTTTTACCTGATATTAAGGTCTGGACAACATGTGCAATTTAAGCAGTACCTGCTATGAAATTAAAGATCAATGTGTGAATAACATGTATCTAAAAATGTATAAAAATACGGATTCGATAAGGGATTACTCAGTAATAAGTTAATCCTTTAAGTGTACAATTAAAACATAACAGACACAAATAAAAATATTCAGAAAAATATGGAGAGCTTCAGTTATAAAGAACTGGCCGAAGAGTATTTTAGAAACAAAAACCAGGAAGATGTTCTTAGCTACGTTAAAATAAAATTAAACTTAAATTCGTGTAGCACCGAAATGCAAGAGCAATTATTTAATTTCGTAAAAGCACTAAAAAAACGCTACAAAGAAGTTAGCTACAGTAAACAAAAGTTTTATATAAAAAGTGCAACCTGGTTAGAAGGCCAACTTACTGTCGCTGCAGAAACAGCAAAGCAAGATAAGGGTGGAAGACCACGCAAATCATTAATGGGCAACTGCAGCGATAGATCTAAGAGGCGGAAACTTAAAGATATTAACGATGCAATTGGTTGTACAAATATAAAAGAATCTTTCCTACATCAATTACGATCACAGAACCAATTAACAAAAGTGGATATCATTGAAAAAGTTGTTAAAGCTAGTCCAGTGAGAACAAAACGGATTCTTAAAAGTATACCAACTCCGAGTGATGCAATACAGTACACAAAAGAGGAGGCATTAGCATTATTTCTGGATTTGAAATTAACAAAACAGCAATATATTAAGCTCAGACTGCGTGCGATTGAAAAAGGCTCAAATATGTATCCAGCATATCATCACATAACCGCTGCTAAAATGGACTGTTTGCCATCAAAGGACACTATTACAATCACACCAATTTCGGCAGAGGTACAACTACAATCTCTACTTGATCACACAGCCGAACGCTTGCTACAATCAATAACAGGAAATGAGTTAAAGAAATGTGGAAACACAAAGTTAATTCTTTTTTGTAAATGGGGATGTGATGGTTCTTCGGGACAAAAACAATACAAACAAGCTGTATGTGAAAATATATCGGACTCAGATATGTTCATGGTATCATTTGTACCATTGCGATTGAAAAAGATTTTGGAAGATTCAGAGCCTTCGACTAGTACAACGCAAACAATGGATATTGGGAAAAATGAGACACCATCTTCTACGAAATACTGCAGGCCAATCAAATTTGAATTCAAAAAAGAAACTCATGATGCCATTAGCAAAGAAGTTAGTGATATCAAGACCCAAATTGCAACACTACAGCCATTACAATTACAGTTAGATGGGCAGCAAATTGAAGTAAGCTACCAATTAGTGCTGACAATGATAGATGGAAAAGTAGGTCAGGCTTTGACTAACACGAAGGCTGCATCCAGCTGCATTATATGCCAAGCAACATCAACCCAATTAAACCAGGTCCCGACAAAATCATTAGATAATAAAGATGCATATGAATTTGGATTATCACCACTACATGCAAGAATACGACTTATGGAACACATACTAAAAATCAGTTATGATTTGGATTTCGGGTCTTCAGGATCAATAAGAAACAACGAAACCAACAAAGAGTTAAGAAGTGCAAAAAAGAAACATGTTCAAGATGAATATCGCAAATTAGGATTGATTATAGATCAGCCAAAACAAGGGTCAGGCAATACAAATGATGGCAATACCGCAAGAAGATTCTTTTCAGATCCAGAAACAGCATCTGAAATAACAGGAGTGGATTTAAACCTCATTTTCAGATTTAAAATAATCCTAGAAGTACTTGCGTGCAATGAAGAAATTGACTCTAGAAAATTTGGAGATTATGCAAAGGAAACTGCAAAAATATATACAACCAACTACCCATGGAGAAATATGTCTGCAACAGTTCACAAAATCCTTTATCATGGAGAAGATGTCATTAAATATCATTTGGTGCCACTTGGAGATCTATCAGAGGAGGCTCAGGAAAAAAGGAACAAGGATTACAGATTTTATAGAGAGCACAATACTAGAAAAATTTCAAGAAATTCAACAAATGAAGATCTATTTAATATATTATTGGCAACGTCAGATCCGTTTATCTCCAGTATTCGAAATCAATGGAAAGTGGAACATCGGGATTTAGATGAAGAAGCCAAAAAACTACTAAAGAACAGAGATAGCACAGAACAAAATATGGAATATTTGCAATCAATATTTGAGTCAAATGAATAATAATTATAATTGCCTTTCATTGTTATTTAAGTACGAAAAACATAGTATTAGTAAAAAATAATAATAAACGAACCTACCATTTTTACAAATGCTATTAAAATTTATTGCAGTTTTTATTTTAAAATGTTTTTAAAATTATCAAATTTGACAGCAAAAAATAATAAATTTTTCTGTAGTAATAGCAATATTTTTAGATAATATTATTAACGTTTTTTTTAAGTGTAACTATTCTTTGAGTGTAAACAAATTTGCAAATTTGTCAGCAAAAAATTTTTAATTTTTCAGTAATAGCAAAATCTCCAGTTGATTTTACTATTTTTTTCAGTGTACAATTTTTTTAAGTGTAACATAAAAAAAATTCCATTATTACAAAAATTATTTATAATTATTATTAATTTCCAAATATTCAATTTTTTTAATAAATAAAAAAATAATAATTCCATATTTCACTCTAAAAGTTAAAAAAAATTCAAAAGTTCAACTTTGACCTAGAATTCGTTAAAAAGTCCTCAATCAATTTTAATAAAATTTAAACTGAGTCAAGCTGAACTAAATATCTATCCAATAAAAAAAAAATTACTTCAATATTTTGATCGGTTCAAAAGTTACAGAGTTTTGGCCAATGAAAAACGATTTTCAGCCACTGTGCGGCGCCATTTTTGTGCAACTATATTCTGCAAATTTACTTTGCAGAATATATACCAATAAATAAATAAATAAATAAATAAATATTTATTCGATGTGTATGTTTCATATCAGTTGTTCGTGCTGAAACGTGTGGCAGCTCGAAAACATTTAACGATTCATGATGGCGACCACAAGGGATAAATATATAAAAAATTCTATTTTTGGGAAGCGAATCGCAGATAAAATTTGGCGTGTACAAACATAAAGAAAATCCCTGCGAATTGTTTGATAGATTAACGAAGCCGAAGTTTTTAGAATTAGAACCAAGGCATACATGTAACTGAAATAATTCTTTTCTAAAGACCGTGGTTTTCCTGTTGCTTAATTTTAGAAATATTTTATAGTTCTGAAGGTAGGAGCCGTGACAAATGATCTGCTTATATGGAATATGGCAGTACAAAAGTAATGGCCCAAGTTGAGCCACCAAAAGAAATAAACAAACAGAACAATATATGCATTCATACCTATAGCTATTTTCAGTGGCACTCTGAAAGTTAATATTTGTAGCGTTAAATATGCACCTTTGGCTAACGGATGAAGTTTTAACGCGCAAAGAAAGCTTTGTGAGTGTGGCATTAAAAAAGGCGTTGGAACCGGTGATGCCGCCATGAATTCGCCAATTTTCAATTGGATATAAGTCTTGATCATAGATGACAATGGCTGCGCATTAAGCACTGTCATAAATTGTGGTGTCTCTTTAATAGAAGGGGGCATACCAACCTACGATCTTATAACATGCTCCACTGTGTGTTTGTTGAAGTAGCAAGAATTTGTTAATCCCACAGGTATTCATATTAAACTCTGATTAATACATGCATATGTGTATTAATTTATTAACTTATTTTTTAGCTGATGTTGAAGAATTAATACTTAGCCTGGCTGCTTGTGACGAGAAAGTTGACGCAGTTGAAGAGCATGGAATAGTTGTAACTGCTAGTTTATCAGCTGTGAGTCAGGTTTCAGAATGTTTCCAAAAGGGATATGTTTTTCCAGGCACGTTAGAACGCTTATGCGAGCATTCGCTGGCTATAAATCAAAGTCAAAAAGTATATTGCTTTGCAACAAAAAAATCATGAAGATTCAGAGACAAACGAATCAGTAAATAAATAATTAATAATTCAAAAAATCAACGATTTATTTTATTTTTGTTAAGAAATCTGGTTTTCCTGAATTAAGACTTAAAAATAAGAAATAAAATAATAACATAAACAGTTATTCATCTGTTAAAGCTTCCAAAACTGCACCAGAGTATGAAAGATACTGCTCTACCTGATGTTTCTGAAAGAATTCTCGGGCCATTTTTTTAATTGGAATGATTTTGAACTTTATTTTTCCGAAATGTCTTCGTTGACTTGTACTCTCCTTAAGGTTTAAGGTCTGCTGATGATTTAACATTACCACCAATGAAATGCTTGTATAGGACTAGCTCGAAAACCCTCAACTATCCAGACGTTTTGAAATTCTTTGAAAAAAGACATCGAAACCTTTCTCGAATAATAAATTTAATGATTATTTTGAATATTAATTAGTTTTCGTTATTTTTGAAAAATTTTCATTCTGGTGTTTTTCCCAAGTTTTGGTTCTTTTTACAGATTTGTTTTTAATCATTATTTGTTATCTTTTCGATGCAAGTTTTGCCTGGTTTTCGCATTTTTTCTGAATTGTTGCTATTCTTTAAACTTTTTGCAATATTTAATCGAATTTAATTTAAAATTAAATTTATTTACTAAAATATTGCATATAACTTTCTAATTGATTAACGAGCTTGAGGTTACTTTTATATAAAAAACATCCAAATTTATTATTTATATTTCGTTATTCTTTGTGTAAATTCAAAATTTTTTGAATAAGGAAATGAACTTTAAAAAATATTTTAAATTGAAAATAAATTTTTAACACAAAAAAAACGGAAAAGGATTTATTAATTTATAATATTTGTTAATTAATTGTTATTTTAATTATTAAACGATTTTTCATCCTGAGGAATTTACACAAAGAGTAACGAAATATACATAGATAGTAAATTTTGATGTTTTTTTTTATATAATAAATAAATTGTTAATCGTTAATAAATTGGAAAATTATATAAATATATCAAGAAAAGGTAGAACATTTCTTATTAATAAATTAAATATGTCAGAATCTTTAAAAACAATGTAGTCGTTGTTCGTCGTCAATAAAACAATAAAAACATCTCATTTATAAACTGCAAAATGATTTAATAAAAATTAATATTTGAAGGATCTTTCTTCTAATAATTATTAAATTTATATTAATCGAGATTGCCTCGATATCTCTTTTCAAAGATTTAAAAAACTTTTGTTTGTTGAGGGTTTTTAGCTAGTCTATATACATGCATTTCATTGGTGCTAATGCCAAATCATCAGTAGACCTTAAACCTAATTTTTAAATGTTTCAAACCTCTTTACTTATACAAAAACTTTTAAAAACTCAATGAGAGTCATAAAAATTACAATAGTATAAGCATAGTATGCTTTGAAACTTATTCAAAAATCCCAACAAACAAATTATTATATTCGATATGAATCTATTTTATTTTCTTTACAACTTTTTATACAATTAGACTTTTATTGTCACCCAAAGGGCGTCTAATTGTAAAAAAGGTTGTAATATTGTAATTTTTATAACTCTCATTGAGTTTTTAAAAGTTTTTGTATAAGTAAAGAGGTTTGAAACATTTAAAAATTAGGTTTAAGGTCTACTGATGATTTGGCTTTAGCACCAATGAAATGCATGTACAAGGTGGCGCAAAAGTAATCCTTCTATCAGAAAATGCTATAAATTTTGCGATTGGCCCCTAATGTCAGTTCTGTTTTGACATTTGTGTAGTAAACACATGCGAAATACACGTTAATAAACAATGTTACGCTACACTGCTCCAGAACGCGGAATATTGGTGACTATTTATTTGACCAATAATCGGTCGGTGACTTTGGCACAACGTGAATTTCGTCGCAGATTTCCTGGCCGTCTCGCCTCGAAGAGACTGGCACAATACGAGATGCTGCCAGGCGTGGCAGACCCCGGAGTAGCCGTTCTGCAGAGAATATTGCTGCTGAAGCCGAGGATGTCATGGAAGCGCCGTCGACATCGACCAGACGACGTGCCACGCAAATGGGTATCAGTCGACGGTCTTTACAGCGAATTTTGGTACAAGATTTGAAGATGTTTCCGTACAAAGTCCAGACGGTGCATCAGCTGTTAGCTGCTGACCGCCAATCGCGTCTAACATACGCTCAAGCCATCCTTAATCACCACCAACAGGAAGATGATTTTTCATCAAAAATAATCATGAGTGGTGAGGCCCATTTCCATCTTAGCGGGTACGTAAATAAGCAAAATTTACGCTTCTGGGGTACTGAAAATCCGCGTGTAACCCACGAAGAGCCATTACACCCGCTCAAAGTCAAGAATATGAGTACCTATCGCCGGAAGTTTTGGCCAAAGTGATGGAAAATGCCATAAAAAGGGCTCAAATGACAATCAACTGTGGCGGCGGCCATTTACATGACATCATATTCTCGACTTGATGTAAAAAAATTAAAAGACCAAATAAAAATAATCCACAAGAATCAAAGTTTTTCATTTTTTTTTAAATTACAGCCAAAAAACATCGGAAGGTTATTTTTGCGCCACCTAGCTAGCTAGACTAGCTAAAAACCCTCAACAAACAAAAGTTTTTTGAATCTTTTTCTAATAATGTTAGCCAGCTGCTCTAACGATACCACCTTGTTAAATACCATCATTTGCATTGCCATATGTTTGAATTGCTTCCACCAAAAACGACCTGAATTGAAACATACACTGTAAAAATATGTTATATAAAAAGGCTGAAATATCAGTGCAATATATGTACATGTACTATTAAAATAATTTTTACTGCATACAAATAAACATAATTGCGCACATATCAAAAGAGTTAATATAATAAATGTTGTTCACCTGTTTTTTGCTTTTCCTTGTAAATACATTAGATCTTCAACAAAATTTCATATCAACTTGAAGGAAATCAGCTGCAAGTTCTCTTGCAAACATTATGCATTTTTCAGCGGTATTTTCACTTCGATGGGGTATACCCTCTGTATAAATCACGGGTTAATGGGTTAAAGAGGTATAATCTTCTTTAAATAAAACACTTTGATTTTTTCTCAAACGTTATAAAATATATAAGTATTTATTAAAATCCATAAATCACTTTGCGATTGACACTTTTCAAAAACTGGTTGTTGTTCGATGACTGGTAAAACTGGTTGTGTTTATAAAAACGAAATTTTTTAAGCGAATAGCCCAAAGAATGTATATATAAAAAAAAACCGCTGCAAAGCTGCAATATATTGCAGCTTGTGTGGGGGTGTTATTGTTGACTTCAGGGCTGGATAGATTTATATGTTTTGTTCACTGGGGTGAACATCCTCCCGGGCGTGGCGGTCTGTGAAAAAAAGGAACAATTATTTGTGTAAGTTCAAGTATAATTATGGATGTTAGTGTGGGTAATGATAAATATAATTCAAGCAAATACTTGTGTGTAGGGTTAGTTGCTGAGTGATCCCATGATCACCCAGCCAAGAGTGGTGTCTTAAGCCACAAGTGATCCGTCCAGATGAATCACATTGGGCTGCAACAGTGTCGTATACAGGTCAGCACCGATCTCCATCTCCACTGGCCTGTTGGCGTAAAACTCCGTGTCGGCGAGGGATATGCGGTTGACTCTACCTAAGAGAGCCGAATCCATAGCGTTGGCATAGGGTAGCTTGGGCAAATCTACCACCACTTCCATGCACAGTTCATAGCGGACACTGGAAGCTACGTTTGGCGAAATTAAGGCCCTTACATACATATCCTTGTCAATTTTAAAGGGATTGAGGTCACTGTTCCGTACAACGGACGAAGCAATCCGTGATCGTGTGAGACTGGGATTCAATATTGCTCGCACGTGTTGGGTCTCTTTGTCCATCATTACCTTTACAACGACAGTGGGTACCAAAGTTTTTGTCATGGTCGTTGGGATGTCAGAGGACGTGACCGTGGCGGGTAAGCGTCGTGGAGCCGGAGTTGGTGCGTCAGGGGGGTTCGATCGAGGGGCTGGGGTAGGTGGCGTGACCAAATCCTTTAAAATACGATTGGGCCCATGTAGAACCGAATGATGTTTGCCGCTACACTTGCTACACCGGGATGTGCTTGTACATTTCCCGATCAGGTGGTTTCTGGCCAGACAGTTCACACAGTAATGCAACTTTACCACGGTTCTGTATTTCTCCGCCAGATTCAATTTGTGGAATTTGGTGCAGTCTACCAGCCTATGATCGGCCTGGCAAATGCCACAACCAAAATGACGTTTTGGTTGTAAACGAGGAGATTGAGTTGATGAGCTGCGGCGATGTTTGGCTTGACGATGGTTTGAGTGATGGTTGTGTTTTCTACGGTTATTATTGGGTGCCATTATCTGTGTAAATGAATGAGAAGGAAATGCAAGTGTGAAATAAATGAGTGAATTTAATACAAAGGATAGATCACTATGCCAACATTTTACCCAACGGTGATCACACCTTTATGTATTAAGTTTGGGTAAATGAGTTGAGTATGAACTTTGAGTAACTGTAAATGGGTTAGTGTAAATGAGTATTATGGGTTAGTGTACATGAGTATTATGGGTTAGTGTACAAGAGTATTATGAGTTAGTGTACAAGTGGGTGTTAGGGTTTTAAATTATTAGGTAGAACGATTAAGTGGGTAAGACTACGACTTTAGTTATTGGACGTCTTAAGGTTCCAGTCGATGTTTGCACGTCAACGACTCGATTTCGATCATCAGAACCAGGGTAAGTTTTAATGACTCGTCCAAGTAGCCATTCGTTTGGGGGTAAGTTGTCTTGTCGAATTACAACAATATCGCCAACTTCAACTTGTCGTTTAGGGTTTTTCCACTTGTACCTCTTATGTAACTCTTTAAGATACTCATCTTTCCATCTTCTACAAAAGTTATGGTGTTGAATTTTCAACTTTTGCCATCGGTTTGCCAAGGTAATATTCTCGTTGCAACAATCGGGTTCTGCTGGGGTGAGTATTGGGGAACCTATTAAAAAATGACCTGGGGTTAAAGGGTTGAGATCTTGCGGGTTGTCACTTGACGGGCTTAAGGGTCTTGAGTTGAGGCAACCTTCAATCCTAGCCAGTAGTGTAGCTAGCTCCTCAAAGGTATACCTGAGTGTATTCATCTTTTTTAGATGAGCTTTGAAGCTTTTTACGCCTGCTTCCCATAAACCACCCATGTGTGGTGCTCCTGGGGGTATAAAGTGCCACGTCAAATTTTGGAAACTGTTGGTGGATGTGACAGATCCCTTCAACTGCTTTATGAATTCCTGTCGCTCTTTTTTCAATAGCTGGCTAGCCCCAATGAAATTAGTTCCATTGTCCGAGTATATGGCGACAGGGCATCCCCGCCTCGAAAAGAATCGAGCGAATGCTGCCATGAAAGCTTGGGTAGACAGGTCGGATGTAGGTTCCAGGTGAATTGCTTTTGTTGCAAAGCAAACAAAAACACATACATAGCCCTTGGTAATTCTACAGGCTCTGCCATTATAAACTTTAATGTCAAATGGCCCGGCAAAGTCAACTCCAACATTATAAAAGGGTCGTGTTATTTGGGTGCGTTCGGGTGGCAAGGCTGCCATAAATTGGGTAGCTTGTCTATTGCGATAATGTGCAGGGTGAACATTTATTTACTACAGAACTTATAAGATTCTGTAGTTTCGGAATCCAATAGCCGGAACGAATCACTCTCAGCATCAGTTGATTTCCTCCATGTAGGGTTACCAAATGCACGTGTTGGGTTAATAATTTCGCAAACAAACTTGAATATGATAATAAAATTGGGTGTCTTTCCGAATATGACAAGCAGTTAGAGTTGGCCAGTCGACCGTTTGCACGCATGATATTTGCAGAGTCTATAAATGGCGTTAGGGTGAGTAAATGGCTTTTTCTGGGTATTGGGGTTTTTCTCGTCAGACAATCATATTCTTCACCAAAGAAATTGACCTGACTTAAAATAATAAGCCTATCATGGGTTGATTTTATTTCCGTTGAATCAAGTTCAACGCTTTGGTGCTTTAATAATTCGTTAACTCTTACTTTAGGGGATTTTGTGACATTTCGATCAAGAATTATACTATCATTTCGAATGGTTTTTCTTCGGGTATGTGAAGAGCGATCACAAAATCTATAAACATACGACATCACTCGTAATGCTTTTGAGAATTTCGAAAATCTTGATAAAATATCCGTGTTTTCTGGAGTAGGGTTATTCGTATTTTCCAAGGAAGGGTGTGTATTAACTCTTGTAGAAAATGTCTGACTAATTTTAGCTTCAGCATGAGTCATAAAGGGTTTATCTGTTGTTGGCCAGTTTGACGAGGGTTCTTTCAACCATAAAGGTCCATTCCACCACAACTTATCATCTTTCAATTCATCAGCATTACATCCTCGGCTAGCAACATCGGCAGGGTTATCGTACGACGCAACATGATTCCAGTTGTCTACGCCTACGGTTTCGGTAATAGTGGAAACACGATTAGCAACAAATGTGTTCCATGAGTTGGGTTGCTTGTTTAACCAGGCCAGAACTATCGCTGAATCAGTCCAAAAATAAGTTTGGTGTTGGGGTAAGTTTAATTGCGTCAACCGATTTTGGGTAATATTAGCCAACAATACTGCTCCACAAAGCTCTAATTTGGGTAACGAGATGACTTTAAGGGGTGCAACTCTTGTCTTAGCGACGAGTAGGGTTACGGAAATAGGTCCGCTTATGGGTATAACTCGAGCATATAAAACCGCCGAGTATGCCTTTTCAGAAGCATCTGAAAAGCCATGAAACTCAATTTTCGCTGAAGGTGAAAAATTAATCCATCTTGGAATACGAATTTTATCAATATTGTCATAGAACTGCAAAAATTTGTGCCATTTAATAAGGGTTAGTGGGGTAAGACATTCATCCCAAGCTGTTTTGTCCTGCCATATTTGCTGCATAATAATTTTAGCAGAAATCACAATTGGCGCTAACCAACCAGCTGGGTCAAATAGACGAGCTATGTCTGATAAAACTGTTCGTTTTGTGTACGCTGATTTCCTCTCAATTACTGGAACACTAAAGAAAAATGTGTCCTCTTTCGCATTCCATCGAATGCCTAGGGTCTTAGCATTGTTCGATTCTGGTAGGGTGACTAAATCAACATCTAGTGGGTGCTCTTTGGGTAAATTATCAAGCAATGCCTTAGTGTTAGATGTCCACTTCCTTAGAGGAAATCCAGCCAATTCTAATGCTGTGATCATTTGAGTTTGGGCTTCTATAGCCTCTTCAACAGTATGACCACCAGCCAAAACATCGTCTACATACATGTTGTTTTTCAATATTTGCGAAGCAATTGGGTGGGTAATTTGAATGTCTTTGGCTAATTCGTGTAGGGTTCTTATAGCCAAATAAGGGGCACAGTTGACACCAAATGTCACTGTTTGCAGTTCGAAATCTCGGATGGGTTCATTGACGCTTGTACGGAATAATATTCTTTGAAAGGGTGTATGGGTTGGGTCTAACATAATTTGCCTATACATTTTCGTAATATCGGCGTTGAAAACTATTCTGTAAAAGCGCCATTTCAAGATTAGTAAAACCAAATCTTGTTGTAGGGTAGGACCAGTGTGTAGGGCATCATTTAAGCTGTTGCTGTTCGACGTTTTGCTAGAAGCATTAAATACAACTCGAACTTTTGTCGTAACACGATCAAGTTTGACAACAGCATGGTGGGGTAAATAATAATAGGAACTTGAAAAAGTGTTCGGTTCATATTTTACGGGTTTCATATGACCTAAATCAATATATTCTTGCAGCGCGTTATCATACTCCACCTTGAGCTCTGGTTTCTTCATTAAATTCTTCTCATTCCTTAAAAATTGAGCCATCGCAATGTGTCGCGAGTTTCCTAGTTCGACTTGAGGGTAACGGAATGGAAGACTAACCTGATAACGGCCATTGGGTAATTTTCGGGTAGTTGATGTGTAATTTTCCTCACAAATTGTATCTTCTTCAGATATATTGGGTTTTGTGGGTATTTCTTCAATCTCCCAGAACTTGGTCAAAATATTATCAAGCTTGACAGAACTAAAATAGGATACTATGCGTTGAGTATTTTGTGTTTTCTGAACGGGTCCTGTTAAAATCCAGCCAAATTCTGTTTCTTGAGCTACTAGTGTATCCAAAAAGTTCTTTTTAACACCAGGTCTTAAGATTTGCGGGTAAAAATCGCTGCCAATTATAAAGTCTATTGGTCTACTTTCATAGAACCTTTGGTCAGCCAATTGAATATTCTCCAAGTATTGGGTTGGTATAGGGTTTAATTGTTGGGTTGGGTAAGCTCTTCGTGGGGGTTTTCACGACAATGGCTTGAATATTCAATTTAAAATTGCTTTGGGTGTTTGATCGCAATAAAACATCACACAGTTTATTCGATCGTGCTGAAACCACTTCATTCAATCCTGAAATTTCAGCAACAATGGGTGTTGTGGGTAATTGCAATTTTCTTCTCAGTTTATCCGAAATAAAAGAAAAATCTGAGGCTGGGTCAATAAGAGCTCTTGCTGGGAATTTTTCTCCTTGAACTTCAACGTTCAGAACCGCTGTTCCTAATAACTTTGTTCTATCATCTAATATGGGTTTGCTTGATTGGGTATGGGTAGAGAAAGATTGTGCTGCATTTTTTGATGTTGACGGTTGATTATCGTCAACTTGTGGGTTAATATTTGAATTGGGTTTGTGTAGTAGGGTATTATGTCTACCACCGCAATATCTGCACGTAAATGTGCTACGGCAGTCTTTAATGACATGAGCAATAGCCAAACAATTGTAACATATTCCATTTCTTTTCACAAAATCAATCCTATCATTTACTCCCAAAGAAGTAAACGCTGAACATTCTCTAAGTGTATGATTACTTTTGCATAGTTTGCAAATTGAGCCATCGGGTTTGGCCTGGGTATTTGGGTGATTTTGGGTTTGTGTTTGGGGGTAAATTGATTTCGAGAATTTCTGTTCGTTTTTAGGATTAATTTGTGGGGTGTTGTTTCTCGCAGAATATGTTGCATTGTGAAACATTTTGCCTCTTCTGTCAAATAGATTTTTGTGTTCATTTAAGTATTTGTGTTTTTGGGTTGGGTTTGGGTGTGTATGGGTTGTGTGATCTTGTACATCATTAACAGATGTAAGTTCCTTATAAGTATTTGTTAAGAAACAATCAAGATCAGTCCAAGATGGCATTTCCGCACAATCTTGTAAACTTTTTTCAAATTCTCTTCGGGTTTCTTTGGGTAATTTCATTGAGCAGAGATATACAAAGATAGGATCCCAATTATCCGTATCAATCTCTAATGAATTCAGATTTGAAATGCAGCAGTTAATCTTTCTTTGAAGCTTTCTTATAGAAGCGCTACACATTGTGATCACTATGGGTAAATTAAAAAGGGTTTTCAGTTGTGCATTAATTTGCATTCTTTTGTTCTCATACTGAGCAACTAACTGATTCCATGCTGTAAGAAAGCCTTCGTTTGTCAAGGGTGCATTGTCTACAATCTCTTGTTTCAAATGGAAAAGCTTTTCAACGCCGCTCAACCGGGTGTTATTACCGTAGATAGCCTTAAATAAATCTCTAAAAGATGCCCAATTTTTAAAATCGCCACTAAATACAGGCATATCACAGGGGGGTACGCTGAAGCTTACGGAGTTATCTGGGGTAGGCAGAGGCTCGGGTAAAGAGGGTGGGGTTTCCTTTTGTTGGGTAGCTGCCTCAATTGATTCATCAATGGAAATCATCATATTTCTATATATATTTCTGGCATATCTAACCTGCTTGGTAATCTCCGATATATCTATAGCAGTAGCCTTAGTTGGGTCTTGGAGATCAGAAGATTCTCTAATCTGCTTAAATTTTCCATTTATAGTTTGCCATAAGTCTCCCAATTCACGCTTTCTGAATTTGAGTGCGGGTAATGATTGGCTATCTTTTTGGGCAGAGAGGTAATCTTTATTAAAAGCATCCAAATCGTCTTGGATGTACCACATTAAGTCGGTAGCCAGAGATTTTAAAGTAGACATATTGGGTTGGGTTTTTTATTAATATAAATATGGGTTGAAAAAAAATAAAAAATTTTTTAAATGCAATAAAAAATTTTTTATTAGCAGACAAAATTTCCAATTGAGTGTTTTTCAAAGGAAATTGTACGCTACTTAGTGTCAGTAGCAGTATTAGTTCTTCACAAGCAATATAATTATATATAACCAATTGGCTATTGATTGGGTGGGTATTTTTCAAAAAGAGTAATTTTATATTATATTGCTTGTTAAATGAAGGCTAATATAATTTTAATTTACTTGGAAATTCTGGGTTTTATGTAAGTTACAAAATGTCAACGTACCTTGTGTGCTGGGGGTAGGGTACAACCTTTCACAAGAGTAAAAAAAATCTCTTGTGTTTTGTATTTTTCTTTATGTTGTCTTCCCGCTGTAATGCAACTGAGTTGAAGTGTAGTGTTGTTGTTGCAATTATTGTAGGCGCTGTAACTAATGTGTATGAATGTATGTTGGTTCAGTGTGAGTATGTATGTTTATTGTGTATTTATGTAAGCAATTTTGTTATATTTTAAATTGTATGTATTTATATGTGTATATGCTTGTATATAATTTTAATGTGATTTATGTTCTTAATATTTTGCTAGTTTTTGGTTTTATTTGTAATTTGTTTTCATGTAAAAATTTGTTTTTAATTTAATTTTTTATTATTGTTTGGTTACTGTTTATGTTATTTGATGTTTCAATACACGGGTTAAAGCGAGAAGACTATAGTGTATGAGTTCGCGGGTAATTATGGTAAATAAATAAAACACTGTGTACAAGGTCAAGGTATTTTTCCAAACGCTATGATAAGTTTATATGTTCACTGACCTTCTCCTTTTAGGTATATAAAAACTGTTCCACACTATGTATGTTTGTATGTATGTATATAAATTGTAATGTGAATATTTGTACTTACATATGCTCTTAGGGTAATTATTTTTGTTTAATATTTGTGTTTTATTTGTTATTAACTTTAGAACTTTGTTTTGTGTTTTGTTCTTTTATTTATTTTTGTGTTGTGTAATTTAGTTTTATAAAACCACTATGTACCTATGTACTATATTAATAATATTTTGTATGTGCACTGTATTTTGTATTTGTTTATTAATTTATTTATTGTTCACTGTGCACTAGTTGTTTTAATATTTTATATTTTTTAGGGGGTTGGTTTTTAGTTTTTTAATTTGATATTCTTTTCTAGATTTTATGGGTTTTTTGGTTTTGATCACTTTTTATAATTGTGCGGGTAAGTGGGTTTTTTCAATAATATCCGGTTCGAAGGACCATGTATAAATCACGGGTTAATGGGTTAAAGAGGTATAATCTTCTTTAAATAAAACACTTTGATTTTTTCTCAAACGTTATAAAATATATAAGTATTTATTAAAATCCATAAATCACTTTGCGATTGACACTTTTCAAAAACTGGTTGTTGTTCGATGACTGGTAAAACTGGTTGTGTTTATAAAAACGAAATTTTTTAAGCGAATAGCCCAAAGAATGTATATATAAAAAAAAACCGCTGCAAAGCTGCAATATATTGCAGCTTGTGTGGGGGTTTTATTGTTGACTTCAGGGCTGGATAGATTTATATGTTTTGTTCACTGGGGTGAACACCCTCTAAACGGCTAAAATTCCTAATATGATATCTATATGGGCAGATGAGGTGTTTATTCCTCTTTCTAAATCAGATTTCATTTTCGTGACACCACTTCATTTAAAAAGTTTTTTTTAAGTTTTTTAAAATCTTTGAAAAAAGATATCGAGATAATCTCGATTAATATAAATTTAATAATATTTTTGTTCTTTTTTAATAATCTATTGTTTACATAAATTTTTTCAAGTTACATAAAAATTGTTATTTTTCAAAATGAATATTTTTGGTCACTTTCATGTTTCTTTATGTTTTCTTTAAATAAATTATATACAAATGAATTGTTATGTGTAGCTATTTTTCTTTTCAGTAATGAACATAAATTATATATTTGTACATTTATATATTGCGTTTAAAATTTTATTCTAACTAGTCCGAACGATCCAATAATCCGGACAGTAGTTGAAGCTTATCTGTCCGGATTATGGAAGTTGTACTGTACATAATTTCATATTAAATACGAAGCAAACTGAATGTTAAATTTTTATAAACACATATTCGAATTTTCGTTTTGTGTTTATTTAACTGAATTAATTGTGCTTCCTAACAACAAAATTATTAAAAATTTTAAAGCAATTACAGCAATACAAGAACAACAGGCATTTTTTTTGTGTAGTTTCATTGCGTTTGTCAAAAACATAAAACAAAGAAAACAGATACAAAAAAAGTTTAAAAAGACAAAAGTAAATTGTATGTATTTTGACATTCGCAAAGTAAAACATTTGCAAAGCAAAAAAAAAGTAAGCTAGAAAAAGTAATGCCACCTGCTTAAATACGCCTAGGGTCAAACTTTGACGTTTCACCTGGAATCGAATAGATTTACACAATTTACACTTAAAAAAATTAATAGTAACTATATTTATATTAAACGTTTTTAAATTTTTTATCATATTTTGGAAAATTTATATTAAATATCATTCATAATATTCGAGAAAATCAATCTTCTGAATTTAAAATACTTAAGAAAATGATTTTTTCCATTTTATTTTCTTTAACACAAACTGGAAATAAGACATGACACAATGTGAAAACTTAATACATTTTTATTAAAAACTTTAACATATTTTTTTATAATTAATGTCTTATTTATTATAATTACAAAACAATATACAAAAACCATAAATTATGTTGATTTTATTTCATATTTATTTGCCAATTTTATTCATCAAAATACTTTTCATATAGTTGTATGGACTTTTCCGACTATATTGGGTATACCCTTTAATTTCTTAAAAAGACTAAAATGACAGTTATATGGGCGGATTCAGGGGAGATTGCCCTATCAAATGGCGTTTTCCTTTTTGTGGCACTTTTATATTTGTCGATTTTATTCATCAACATACTTTTCATATAGTTGTATGGTCTTTTCCGACTATATTGGGTATACCCTTTAATTTCTTAAAAAGAATAAAATGACAGTTATATGGGTGGATTCAGGGGAGATTGCCCTATCAAATGGCGTTTTCCTTTTTGTGGCACTTTTATATTTGTCGATTTTATTCATCAACATACTTTTCATATAGTTGTATGGACTTTTCCGACTATATTGGGTATATCCTTTAATTTCTTAAAAAGAATAAAACGACAGTTATATGGGCGGATTCAGGGGAGATTGCCCTTTCAAATGGCGTTTTCCTTTTTGTGGCACTTTTATATTTGTCGATTTTATTCATCAACATACTTTTCATATAGTTGTATGGACTTTTCCGACTATATTGGGTATACCCTTTAATTTCTTAAAAAGAATAAAATGACAGTTATATGTGCGGATTCAGGGGAGATTGCCCTATCAAATGGCGTTTTCCTTTTTGTGGCACTTTTATATTTGTCGATTTTATTCATCAACATACTTTTCATATAGTTGTATGGACTTTTCCGACTATATTGGGTATACCCTTTAATTTCTTAAAAAGAATAAAATGACAGTTATATGGGCGGATTCAGGGGAGATTGCCCTATCAAATGGCGTTTTCCTTTTTGTGGCACTTTTATATTTGTCGATTTTATTCATCAACATACTTTTCATATAGTTGTATGGTCTTTTCCGACTATATTGGGTATACCCTTTAATTTCTTAAAAAGAATAAAATGACAGTTATATGGGCGGATTCAGGGGAGATTGCCCTATCAAATGGCGTTTTCCTTTTTGTGGCACTTTTATATTTGTCGATTTTATTCATCAACATACTTTTCATATAGTTGTATGGACTTTTCCGACTATATTGGGTATACCCTTTAATTTCTTAAAAAGAATAAAATGACAATTATATGGGCGGATTCAGGGGAGATTGCCCTATCAAATGGCGTTTTACTTTTTGTGGCACTTTTATATTTGTCGATTTTATTCATCAACATACTTTTCATATAGTTGTATGGACTTTTCCGACTATATTGGGTATACCCTTTAATTTCTTAAAAAGAATAAAATTACAGTTATATGGGCGGATTCAGGGGAGATTGCCCTATCAAATGGCGTTTTCCTTTTTGTGGCACTTTTATATTTGTCGATTTTATTCATCAACATACTTTTCATATAGTTGTATGGACTTTTCCGACTATATTGGGTATACCCTTTAATTTCTTAAAAAGAATAAAATGACAGTTATATGGGCGGATTCAGGAGAGATTGCCCTATCAAATGGCGTTTTCCTTTTTGTGGCACTTTTATATTTGTCGATTTTATTCATCAACATACTTTTCATATAGTTGTATGGACTTTTCCGACTATATTGGGTATACCCTTTAATTTCTTAAAAAGAATAAAATAACAGTTCTATGGGCGGATTCAGGGGAGATGGCCCTATCAAATGGCGTTTTCCTTTTTGTGGCACTTTTATATTTGTCGATTTTATTCATCAACATACTTTTCATATAGTTGTATGGACTTTTCCGACTATATTGGGTATACCCTTTAATTTCTTAAAAAGAATAAAATGACAGTTATATGGGCGGATTCAGGAGAGATTGCCCTATCAAATGGCGTTTTCGTTTTTGTGGCACTTTTATATTTGTCGATTTTATTCATCAACATACTTTTCATATAGTTGTATGGACTTTTCCGACTATATTGGGTATACCCTTTAATTTCTTAAAAAGAATAAAATAACAGTTATATGGGCGGATTCAGGGGAGATGGCCCTATCAAATGGCGTTTTCCTTTTTGTGGCACTTTTATATTTGTCGATTTTATTCATCAACATACTTTTCATATAGTT
Source organism: Gymnocheta viridis (assembly GCA_956483585.1). NCBI lineage: Eukaryota > Metazoa > Arthropoda > Insecta > Diptera > Tachinidae > Gymnocheta > Gymnocheta viridis. Next base: position 67,652,827 of record OY101442.1, on the reverse strand, counting down.
GTATGGACTTTTCCGACTATATTGGGTATACCCTTTAATTTTTTAAAAAGAATAAAATGACAGTTATATGGGCGGATTCAGGAGAGATTGCCCTATCAAATGGCGTTTTCCTTTTTGTGGCACTTTTATATTTGTCGATTTTATTCATCAACATACTTTTCATATAGTTGTATGGACTTTTCCGACTATATTGGGTATACCCTTTAATTTCTTAAAAAGAATAAAATGACAGTTATATGGGCGGATTCAGGAGAGATTGCCCTATCAAATGGCGTTTTCCTTTTTGTGGCACTTTTATATTTGTCGATTTTATTCATCAACATACTTTTCATATAGTTGTATGGACTTTTCCGACTATATTGGGTATACCCTTTAATTTCTTAAAAAGAATAAAATAACAGTTATATGGGCGGATTCAGGGGAGATGGCCCTATCAAATGGCGTTTTCCTTTTTGTGGCACTTTTATATTTGTCGATTTTATTCATCAACATACTTTTCATATAGTTGTATGGACTTTTCCGACTATATTGGGTATACCCTTTAATTTCTTAAAAAGAATAAAATGACAGTTATATGGGCGGATTCAGGGGAGATTGCCCTATCAAATGGCGTTTTCCTTTTTGTGGCACTTTTATATTTGTCGATTTTATTCATCAACATACTTTTCATATAGTTGTATGGACTTTTCCGACTATATTGGGTATACCCTTTAATTTCTTAAAAATAATAAAATGACAGTTATATGGGCGGATTCAGGGGAGATTTCCCTATCAAATAGCGTTTTCCTTTTTGTGGCACTTTTATATTTGTCGATTTTATTCATCAACATACTTTTCATATAGTTGTATGGACTTTTCCGACTATATTGGGTATACCCTTTAATTTCTTAAAAAGAATAAAATGACAGTTATATGGGCGGATTCAGGAGAGATTGCCCTATCAAATGCCGTTTTCCTTTTTGTGTCACTTTTATATTTGTCGATTTTATTCATCAACATACTTTTCATATAGTTGTATGGACTTTTCCGACTATATTGGGTATACCCTTTAATTTCTTAAAAAGAATAAAATGACCGTTATATGGGCGGATTCAGGAGAGATTGCCCTATCAAATGGCGTTTTCCTTTTTGTGGCACTTTTATATTTGTCGATTTTATTCATCAACATACTTTTCATATAGTTGTATGGACTTTTCCGACTATATTGGGTATACCCTTTAATTTCTTAAAAAGAATAAAATGACAGTTATATGGGCGGATTCAGGAGAGATTGCCCTATCAAATGGCGTTTTCCTTTTTGTGTCACTTTTATATTTGTCGATTTTATTCATCAACATACTTTTCATATAGTTGTATGGACTTTTCCGACTATATTGGGTATACCCTTTAATTTCTTAAAAAGAATAAAATAACAGTTATATGGGCGGATTCAGGGGATATGGCCCTATCAAATGGCGTTTTCCTTTTTGTGGCACTTTTATATTTGTCGATTTTATTCATCAACATACTTTTCATATAGTTGTATGGACTTTTCCGACTATATTGGGTATACCCTTTAATTTCTTAAAAAGAATAAAATGACAGTTATATGGGCGGATTCAGGAGAGATTGCCCTATCAAATGGCGTTTTCCTTTTTGTGGCACTTTTATATTTGTCGATTTTATTCATCAACATACTTTTCATATAGTTGTATGGACTTTTCCGACTATATTGGGTATACCCTTTAATTTCTTAAAAAGAATAAAATAACATTTATATGGGCGGATTCAGGGGAGATGGCCCTATCAAATGGCGTTTTCCTTTTTGTGGCACTTTTATATTTGTCGATTTTATTCATCAACATACTTTTCATATAGTTGTATGGACTTTTCCGACTATATTGGGTATACCCTTTAATTTCTTAAAAGAATAAAATGATAGTTATATGGGCGGATTCAGGGGAGATTGCCCTATCAAATGGCGTTTTCCTTTTTGTGGCACTTTTATATTTGTCGATTTTATTCATCAACATACTTTTCATATAGTTGTATGGACTTTTCCGACTATATTGGGTATACCCTTTAATTTCTTAAAAAGAATAAAATGACAGTTATATGGGCGGATTCAGGGGAGATTGCCCTATCAAATGGCGTTTTCCTTTTTGTGGCACTTTTATATTTGTCGATTTTATTCATCAACATACTTTTCATATAGTTGTATGGACTTTTCCGACTATATTGGGTATGCCCTTTAATTTCTTAAAAAGAATAAAATGACAGTTATATGGGCGGATTCAGGGGAGATTGCCCTATCAAATGGCGTTTTCCTTTTTGTGGCACTTTTATATTTGTCGATTTTATTCATCAACATACTTTTCATATAGTTGTATGGACTTTTCCGTCTATATTGGGTATACCCTTTAATTTCTTAAAAAGAATAAAATGACAGTTATATGGGCGGATTCAGGGGAGATTGCCCTATCAAATGGCGTTTTACTTTTTGTGGCACTTTTATATTTGTCGATTTTATTCATCAACATACTTTTCATATAGTTGTATGGACTTTTCCGACTATATTGGGTATACCCTTTAATTTCTTAAAAAGAATAAAATGACAGTTATATGGGCGGATTCAGGGGAGATTGCCCTATTAAATGGCGTTTTCCTTTTTGTGGCACTTTTATATTTGTCGATTTTATTCATCAACATACTTTTCATATAGTTGTATGGACTTTTCCGACTATATTGGGTATACCCTTTAATTTCTTAAAAAGAATAAAATGACAGTTATATGGGCGGATTCAGGGGAGATTGCATTATCGAATGGCGTTTCACTTTTTGTGGCACTTTTATATTTGTCGATTTTATTCATCAACATACTTTTCATATAGTTGTATTGACTTTTCCGACTATATTGGGTATACCCTTTAATTTCTTAAAAAGAATAAAATGACAGTTATATGGGCGGATTCAGGGAAGATTGCCCTATTAAATGGCGTTTTCCTTTTTGTGGCACTTTTATATTTGTCGATTTTATTCATCAACATACTTTTCATATAGTTGTATGGACTTTTCCGACTATATTGGGTATACCCTTTAATTTCTTAAAAAGAATAAAATGACAGTTATATGGGCGGATTCAGGGGAGATTGCCCTATCGAATGGCGTTTTACTTTTTGTGGCACTTTTATATTTGTCGATTTTATTCATCAACATACTTTTCATATAGTTGTATTGACTTTTCCGACTATATTGGGTATACCCTTTAATTTCTTAAAAAGAATAAAATGACAGTTATATGGGCGGATTCAGGGAAGATTGCCCTATTAAATGGCGTTTTCCTTTTTGTGGCACTTTTATATTTGTCGATTTTATTCATCAACATACTTTTCATATAGTTGTATGGACTTTTAAGACTATATTGGGTATACCCTTTAATTTCTTAAAAAGAATAAAATGACAGTTATATGGGCGGATTCAGGGGAGATTGCCCTATCAAATGGCGTTTTACTTTTTGTGGCACTTTTATATTTGTCGATTTTATTCATCAACATACTTTTCATATAGTTGTATTGACTTTTCCGACTATATTGGGTATACCCTTTAATTTCTTAAAAAGAATAAAATGACAGTTATATGGGCGGATTCAGGGAAGATTGCCCTATTAAATGGCGTTTTACTTTTTGTGGCACTTTTATATTTGTCGATTTTATCCATCAACATACTTTTCATATAGTTGTATGGACTTTTCCGACTATATTGGGTATACCCTTTAATTTCTTAAAAAGAATAAAATGACAGTTATATGGGCGGATTCAGGGGAGATTGCCCTATCGAATGGCGTTTTACTTTTTGTGGCACTTTTATATTTGTCGATTTTATTCATCAACATACTTTTCATATAGTTGTATTGACTTTTCCGACTATATTGGGTATACCCTTTAATTTCTTAAAAAGAATAAAATGACAGTTATATGGGCGGATTCAGGGGAGATTGCCCTATCAAATGGCGTTTTCCTTTTTGTGACACTTTTATATTTGTCGATTTTATTCATCAACATACTTTTCATATAGTTGTATGGACTTTTCCGACTATATTGGGTATGCCCTTTAATTTCTTAAAAAGAATAAAATGACAGTTATATGGGCGGATTCAGGGGAGATTGCCCTATCAAATGGCGTTTTCCTTTTTGTGGCACTTTTATATTTGTCGATTTTATTCATCAACATACTTTTCATATAGTTGTATGGACTTTTCCGTCTATATTGGGTATACCCTTTAATTTCTTAAAAAGAATAAAATGACAGTTATATGGGCGGATTCAGGGGAGATTGCCCTATCAAATGGCGTTTTACTTTTTGTGGCACTTTTATATTTGTCGATTTTATTCATCAACATACTTTTCATATAGTTGTATGGACTTTTCCGACTATATTGGGTATACCCTTTAATTTCTTAAAAAGAATAAAATGACAGTTATATGGGCGGATTCAGGGGAGATTGCCCTATTAAATGGCGTTTTCCTTTTTGTGGCACTTTTATATTTGTCGATTTTATTCATCAACATACTTTTCATATAGTTGTATGGACTTTTCCGACTATATTGGGTATACCCTTTAATTTCTTAAAAAGAATAAAATGACAGTTATATGGGCGGATTTAGGGGAGATTGCATTATCGAATGGCGTTTCACTTTTTGTGGCACTTTTATATTTGTCGATTTTATTCATCAACATACTTTTCATATAGTTGTATTGACTTTTCCGACTATATTGGGTATACCCTTTAATTTCTTAAAAAGAATAAAATGACAGTTATATGGGCGGATTCAGGGAAGATTGCCCTATTAAATGGCGTTTTCCTTTTTGTGGCACTTTTATATTTGTCGATTTTATTCATCAACATACTTTTCATATAGTTGTATGGACTTTTCCGACTATATTGGGTATACCCTTTAATTTCTTAAAAAGAATAAAATGACAGTTATATGGGCGGATTCAGGGGAGATTGCCCTATCGAATGGCGTTTTACTTTTTGTGGCACTTTTATATTTGTCGATTTTATTCATCAACATACTTTTCATATAGTTGTATTGACTTTTCCGACTATATTGGGTATACCCTTTAATTTCTTAAAAATAATAAAATGACAGTTATATGGGCGGATTCAGGGGAGATTGCCCTATCAAATAGCGTTTTACTTTTTGTGGCACTTTTATATTTGTCGATTTTATTCATCAACATACTTTTCATATAGTTGTATTGACTTTTCCGACTATATTGGGTATACCCTTTAATTTCTTAAAAAGAATAAAATGACAGTTATATGGGCGGATTCAGGGAAGATTGCCCTATTAAATGGCGTTTTACTTTTTGTGGCACTTTTATATTTGTCGTTTTTATTCATCAACATACTTTTCATATAGTTGTATGGACTTTTCCGACTATATTGGGTATACCCTTTAATTTCTTAAAAAGAATAAAATGACAGTTATATGGGCGGATTCAGGGAAGATTGCCCTATTAAATGGCGTTTTACTTTTTGTGGCACTTTTATATTTGTCGATTTTATTCATCAACATACTTTTCATATAGTTGTATGGACTTTTCCGACTATATTGGGTATACCCTTTAATTTCTTAAAAAGAATAAAATGACAGTTATATGGGCGGATTCAGGGAAGATTGCCCTATTAAATGGCGTTTTCCTTTTTGTGGCACTTTTATATTTGTCGATTTTATTCATCAACATACTTTTCATATAGTTGTATGGACTTTTAAGACTATATTGGGTATACCCTTTAATTTCTTAAAAAGAATAAAATGACAGTTATATGGGCGGATTCAGGGGAGATTGCCCTATCAAATGGCGTTTTACTTTTTGTGGCATTTTTATATTTGTCGATTTTATTCATCAACATACTTTTCATATAGTTGTATTGACTTTTCCGACTATATTGGGTATACCCTTTAATTTCTTAAAAAGAATAAAATGACAGTTATATGGGCGGATTCAGGGAAGATTGCCCTATTAAATGGCGTTTTCCTTTTTGTGGCACTTTTATATTTGTCGATTTTATTCATCAACATACTTTTCATATAGTTGTATGGACTTTTCCGACTATATTGGGTATACCCTTTAATTTCTTAAAAAGAATAAAATGACAATTATATGGGCGGATTCAGGGGAGATTGCCCTATCAAATGGCGTTTTACTTTTTGTGGCACTTTTATATTTGTCGATTTTATTCATCAACATACTTTTCATATAGTTGTATGGACTTTTCCGACTATATTGGGTATACCCTTTAATTTCTTAAAAAGAATAAAATGACAATTATATGGGCGGATTCAGGGGAGATTGCCCTATCAAATGGCGTTTTACTTTTTGTGGCACTTTTATATTTGTCGATTTTATTCATCAACATACTTTTCATATAGTTGTATGGACTTTTCCGACTATATTGGGTATACCCTTTAATTTCTTAAAAAGAATAAAATGACAGTTATATGGGCGGATTCAGGGGAGATTGCCCTATCAAATGGCGTTTTACTTTTTGTGGCATTTTTATATTTGTCGATTTTATTCATCAACATACTTTTCATATAGTTGTATTGACTTTTCCGACTATATTGGGTATACCCTTTAATTTCTTAAAAAGAATAAAATGACAGTTATATGGGCGGATTCAGGGAAGATTGCCCTATTAAATGGCGTTTTCCTTTTTGTGGCACTTTTATATTTGTCGATTTTATTCATCAACATACTTTTCATATAGTTGTATGGACTTTTCCGACTATATTGGGTATACCCTTTAATTTCTTAAAAAGAATAAAATGACAATTATATGGGCGGATTCAGGGGAGATTGCCCTATCAAATGGCGTTTTACTTTTTGTGGCACTTTTATATTTGTCGATTTTATTCATCAACATACTTTTCATATAGTTGTATGGTCTTTTCCGACTATATTGAGTATACCCTTTAATTTCTTAAAAATAATAAAATGACAGTTGTATGGGCGGATTCAGGGGAGATTGCCCTATCAAATGGCGTTTTCCTTTTTCCTTTGCACTTTTATATTTGTCGATTTTATTCATCAACATACTTTTCATATAGTTGTATGGACTTTTCCGACTATATTGGGTATACCCTTTAATTTCTTAAAAAGAATAAAATGACAGTTATATGGGCGGATTCAGGGGAGGTTGCTCTATCAAATGGCGTTTTCCTTTTTGTGGCACTTTTATATTTGTCGATTTTATTCATCAACATACTTTTCATATAGTTGTATGGACTTTTCCGACTATATTGGGTATACCCTTTAATTTCTTAAAAATAATAAAATGACAGTTATATGGGCGGATTCAGGAGAGATTGCCCTATCAAATGGCGTTTTCCTTTTTGTGGCACTTTTATATTTGTCGATTTTATTCATCAACATACTTTTCATATAGTTGTATGGACTTTTCCGACTATATTGGGTATACCCTTTAATTTCTTAAAAAGAATAAAATGACAGTTATATGGGCGGATTCAGGGGAGATTGGCCTATCAAATGTCGTTTTCGTTTTTGTGGCACTTTTATATTTGTCGATTTTATTCATCAACATACTTTTCATATAGTTGTATGGACTTTTCCGACTATATTGGGTATACCCTTTAATTTCTTAAAAAGAATAAAATGACAGTTATATGGGCGGATTCAGGAGAGATTGCCCTATCAAATGGCGTTTTCCTTTTTGTGGCACTTTTATATTTGTCGATTTTATTCATCAACATACTTTTCATATAGTTGTATGGACTTTTCCGACTATATTGGGTATACCCTTTAATTTCTTAAAAAGAATAAAATGACAGTTATATGGGCGGATTCAGGGGAGGTTGCCCTATCAAATGGCGTTTTCCTTTTTGTGGCACTTTTATATTTGTCGATTTTATTCATCAACATACTTTTCATATAGTTGTATGGACTTTTCCGACTATATTGGGTATACCCTTTAATTTCTTAAAAATAATAAAATGACAGTTATATGGGCGGATTCAGGGGAGATTGCCCTATCAAATGGCGTTTTCCTTTTTGTGGCACTTTTATATTTGTCGATTTTATTCATCAACATACTTTTCATATAGTTGTATGGACTTTTCCGACTATATTGGGTATACCCTTTAATTTCTTAAAAAGAATAAAATGACAGTTATATGGGCGGATTCAGGAGAGATTGCCCTATCAAATGGCGTTTTCCTTTTTGTGGCACTTTTATATTTGTCGATTTTATTCATCAACATACTTTTCATATAGTTGTATGGTCTTTTCCGACTATATTGGGTATACCCTTTAATTTCTTAAAAAGAATAAAATGACAGTTATATGGGCGGATTCAGGGGAGATTGCCCTATCAAATGGCGTTTTCCTTTTTGTGGCACTTTTATATTTGTCGATTTTATTCATCAACATACTTTTCATATAGTTGTATGGACTTTTCCGACTATATTGGGTATACCCTTTAATTTCTTAAAAAGAATAAAATGACAATTATATGGGCGGATTCAGGGGAGATTGCCCTATCAAATGGCGTTTTACTTTTTGTGGCACTTTTATATTTGTCGATTTTATTCATCAACATACTTTTCATATAGTTGTATGGTCTTTTCCGACTATATTGAGTATACCCTTTAATTTCTTAAAAATAATAAAATGACAGTTGTATGGGCGGATTCAGGGGAGATTGCCCTATCAAATGGCGTTTTCCTTTTTCCTTTGCACTTTTATATTTGTCGATTTTATTCATCAACATACTTTTCATATAGTTGTATGGACTTTTCCGACTATATTGGGTATACCCTTTAATTTCTTAAAAAGAATAAAATGACAGTTATATGGGCGGATTCAGGGGAGGTTGCTCTATCAAATGGCGTTTTCCTTTTTGTGGCACTTTTATATTTGTCGATTTTATTCATCAACATACTTTTCATATAGTTGTATGGACTTTTCCGACTATATTGGGTATACCCTTTAATTTCTTAAAAATAATAAAATGACAGTTATATGGGCGGATTCAGGAGAGATTGCCCTATCAAATGGCGTTTTCCTTTTTGTGGCACTTTTATATTTGTCGATTTTATTCATCAACATACTTTTCATATAGTTGTATGGACTTTTCCGACTATATTGGGTATACCCTTTAATTTCTTAAAAAGAATAAAATGACAGTTATATGGGCGGATTCAGGGGAGATTGCCCTATCAAATGTCGTTTTCCTTTTTGTGGCACTTTTATATTTGTCGATTTTATTCATCAACATACTTTTCATATAGTTGTATGGACTTTTCCGACTATATTGGGTATACCCTTTAATTTCTTAAAAAGAATAAAATGACAGTTATATGGGCGGATTCAGGAGAGATTGCCCTATCAAATGGCGTTTTCCTTTTTGTGGCACTTTTATATTTGTCGATTTTATTCATCAACATACTTTTCATATAGTTGTATGGACTTTTCCGACTATATTGGGTATACCCTTTAATTTCTTAAAAATAATAAAATGACAGTTATATGGGCGGATTCAGGGGAGATTGCCCTATCAAATGGCGTTTTCCTTTTTGTGGCACTTTTATATTTGTCGATTTTATTCATCAACATACTTTTCATATAGTTGTATGGACTTTTCCGACTATATTGGGTATACCCTTTAATTTCTTAAAAAGAATAAAATGACAGTTATATGGGCGGATTCAGGAGAGATTGCCCTATCAAATGGCGTTTTCCTTTTTGTGGCACTTTTATATTTTTGTCGATTTTATTCATCAACATACTTTTCATATAATTGTATGGACTTTTCCGACAATATTGGGTATACCCTTTAATTTCTTAAAAAGAATAAAATGACAGTTATATGGGTGGATTCAGAGGAGATTGCCCTATCAAATGGCGCATTCGTTTTTGTGCCACTTTTATATTTGTCGATTTTATTCATCAACATACTTTTCATATAGTTGTATGGACTTTTCCGACTATATTGGGTATACCCTTTAATTTTTAAAAAATAATAAAATGACAGTTATATTGGCGGATTCAGGGGAGATTGCCCTATCAAATGGAGTTTTCCTTTTTGTGGCACTTTTACATTTGTCGATTTTATTCATCAACATACTTTTCTTATAGTTGTATGGACTTTTCCGACTATATTGGGTATACCCTTTAATTTCTTAAAAAGAATAAAATGACAGTTATATGGGCGGGATCACGGGAGATTGCCCTATCAAATGGCGTTTTCCTTTTTGTGGCACTTTTACATTTGTCGATTTTATTCATCAACATACTTTTCATATAGTTGTATGGACTTTTCCGACTATATTGGGTATACCCTTTAATTTCTTAAAAAGAATAAAATGACAGTTATATGGGCGGATTCAGGGGAGATTACCCTATCAAATGGCGTTTTCCTTTTTGTGGCACTTTTATATTTGTCGATTTTATTCATCAACATACTTTTCATATAATTGTATGGACTTTTCCGACTATATTGGGTATACCCTTTAATTTCTTAAAAAGAATAAAATGACAGTTATATGGGCGGATTCAGGGGAGATTGCCCTATCAAATGGCGTTTGCCTTTTTGTGGCACTTTTATATTTGTCGATTTTATTCATCAACATACTTTTCATATAATTGTATGGACTTTTCCGACTATATTGGGTATACCCTTTAATTTCTTAAAAAGAATAAAATGACAGTTATATGGGCGGATTCAGGGGAGATTGCCCTATCAAATGGCGTTTTCCTTTTTGAGGCACTTTTATATTTGTCGATTTTATTCATCAACATACTTTTCATATAATTGTATGGACTTTTCCGACTATATTGGGTATACCCTTTAATTTCTTAAAAAGAATAAAATGACAGTTATATGGGCGGATTCAGGGGAGATTGCCCTATTAAATGGCGTTTTCCTTTTTGTGGCACTTTTATATTTGTCGATTTTATTCATTAACATACTTTTCATATAGTTGTATGGACTTTTCCGACTATATTGGGTATACCCTTCAATTTCTTAAAAAGAATAAAATGACAGTTATATGTGCGGATTCAGGGGAGATTGCCCTATCGAATGGCGTTTTACTTTTTGTGGCACTTTTATATTTGTCGATTTTATTCATCAACATACTTTTCATATAGTTGTATGGACTTTTAAGACTATATTGGGTATACCCTTTAATTTCTTAAAAAGAATAAAATGACAGTTATATGGGCGGATTCAGGGGAGATTGCCCTATCAAATGGCGTTTTACTTTTTGTGGCACTTTTATATTTGTCGATTTTATTCATCAACATACTTTTCATATAGTTGTATGGTCTTTTCCGACTATATTGAGTATACCCTTTAATTTCTTAAAAAGAATAAAATGACAGTTATATGGGCGGATTCAGGGGAGATTGCCCTATCAAATGGCGTTTTCCTTTTTGTGGCACTTTTATATTTGTCGATTTTATTCATCAACATACTTTTCATATAGTTGTATGGACTTTTCCGACTATATTGGGTATACCCTTTAATTTCTTAAAAAGAATAAAATGACAGTTATATGGGCGGATTCAGGGAAGATTGCCCTATTAAATGGCGTTTTCCTTTTTGTGGCACTTTTATATTTGTCGATTTTATTCATCAACATACTTTTCATATAGTTGTATGGACTTTTCCGACTATATTGGGTATACCCTTTAATTTCTTAAAAAGAATAAAATGACAGTTATATGGGCGGATTCAGGGGAGATTGCCCTATCAAATGGCGTTTTCCTTTTTGTGGCACTTTTATATTTGTCGATTTTATTCATCAACATACTTTTCATATAATTGTATGGCCTTTTCCGACTATATTGGGTATACCCTTTAATTTCTTAAAAAGAATAAAATGACAGTTATATGGGCGGATTCAGGGGAGATTGCCCTATCAAATGGCGTTTGCCTTTTTGTGGCACTTTTATATTTGTCGATTTTATTCATCAACATAATTTTCATATAATTGTATGGACTTTTCCGACTATATTGGGTATACCCTTTAATTTCTTAAAAAGAATAAAATGACAGTTATATGGGCGGATTCAGGGGAGATTGCCCTATCAAATGGCGTTTTCCTTTTTGTGGCACTTTTATATTTGTCGATTTTATTCATCAACATACTTTTCATATAGTTGTATGGACTTTTCCGACTATATTGGGTATACCCTTTAATTTCTTAAAAAGAATAAAATGACAGTTATATGGGCGGATTCAGGGGAGATTGCCCTATCAAATGGCGTTTTCGTTTTTGTGGCACTTTTATATTTGTCGATTTTATTCATCAACATACTTTTCATATAATTGTATGGACTTTTCCGACTATATTGGGTATACCCTTTAATTTCTTAAAAAGAATAAAATGATACTTATATGGGCGGATTCAGGGGAGATTGCCCTATCAAATGGCGTTTTCCTTTTTGTGGCACTTTTATATTTGTCGATTTTATTCATCAACATACTTTTCATATAGTTGTATGGACTTTTCCGACTATATTGGGTATACCCTTTAATTTCTTAAAAAGAATAAAATGACAGTTATATGGGCGGATTCAGGGGAGATTGCCCTATCAAATGTCGTTTTCCTTTTTGTGGCACTTTTATATTTGTCGATTTTATTCATCAACATACTTTTCATATAGTTGTATGGACTTTTCCGACTATATTGGGTATACCCTTTAATTTCTTAAAAAGAATAAAATGACAGTTATATGGGCGGATTCAGGAGAGATTGCCCTATCAAATGGCGTTTTCCTTTTTGTGGCACTTTTATATTTGTCGATTTTATTCATCAACATACTTTTCATATAGTTGTATGGACTTTTCCGACTATATTGGGTATACCCTTTAATTTCTTAAAAAGAATAAAATGACAGTTATATGGGCGGATTCAGGGGAGGTTGCCCTATCAAATGGCGTTTTCCTTTTTGTGGCACTTTTATATTTGTCGATTTTATTCATCAACATACTTTTCATATAGTTGTATGGACTTTTCCGACTATATTGGGTATACCCTTTAATTTCTTAAAAATAATAAAATGACAGTTATATGGGCGGATTCAGGGGAGATTGCCCTATCAAATGGCGTTTTCCTTTTTGTGGCACTTTTATATTTGTCGATTTTATTCATCAACATACTTTTCATATAGTTGTATGGACTTTTCCGACTATATTGGGTATACCCTTTAATTTCTTAAAAAGAATAAAATGACAGTTATATGGGCGGATTCAGGAGAGATTGCCCTATCAAATGGCGTTTTCCTTTTTGTGGCACTTTTATATTTTTGTCGATTTTATTCATCAACATACTTTTCATATAATTGTATGGACTTTTCCGACAATATTGGGTATACCCTTTAATTTCTTAAAAAGAATAAAATGACAGTTATATGGGTGGATTCAGAGGAGATTGCCCTATCAAATGGCGCATTCGTTTTTGTGCCACTTTTATATTTGTCGATTTTATTCATCAACATACTTTTCATATAGTTGTATGGACTTTTCCGACTATATTGGGTATACCCTTTAATTTTTAAAAAATAATAAAATGACAGTTATATGGGCGGATTCAGGGGAGATTGCCCTATCAAATGGAGTTTTCCTTTTTGTGGCACTTTTACATTTGTCGATTTTATTCATCAACATACTTTTCTTATAGTTGTATGGACTTTTCCGACTATATTGGGTATACCCTTTAATTTCTTAAAAAGAATAAAATGACAGTTATATGGGCGGGATCACGGGAGATTGCCCTATCAAATGGCGTTTTCCTTTTTGTGGCACTTTTACATTTGTCGATTTTATTCATCAACATACTTTTCATATAGTTGTATGGACTTTTCCGACTATATTGGGTATACCCTTTAATTTCTTAAAAAGAATAAAATGACAGTTATATGGGCGGATTCAGGGGAGATTACCCTATCAAATGGCGTTTTCCTTTTTGTGGCACTTTTATATTTGTCGATTTTATTCATCAACATACTTTTCATATAATTGTATGGACTTTTCCGACTATATTGGGTATACCCTTTAATTTCTTAAAAAGAATAAAATGACAGTTATATGGGCGGATTCAGGGGAGATTGCCCTATTAAATGGCGTTTTCCTTTTTGTGGCACTTTTATATTTGTCGATTTTATTCATTAACATACTTTTCATATAGTTGTATGGACTTTTCCGACTATATTGGGTATACCCTTCAATTTCTTAAAAAGAATAAAATGACAGTTATATGTGCGGATTCAGGGGAGATTGCCCTATCGAATGGCGTTTTACTTTTTGTGGCACTTTTATATTTGTCGATTTTATTCATCAACATACTTTTCATATAGTTGTATGGACTTTTAAGACTATATTGGGTATACCCTTTAATTTCTTAAAAAGAATAAAATGACAGTTATATGGGCGGATTCAGGGGAGATTGCCCTATCAAATGGCGTTTTACTTTTTGTGGCACTTTTATATTTGTCGATTTTATACATCAACATACTTTTCATATAGTTGTATGGTCTTTTCCGACTATATTGAGTATACCCTTTAATTTCTTAAAAAGAATAAAATGACAGTTATATGGGCGGATTCAGGGGAGATTGCCCTATCAAATGGCGTTTTACTTTTTGTGGCACTTTTATATTTGTCGATTTTATTCATCAACATACTTTTCATATAGTTGTATGGTCTTTTCCGACTATATTGAGTATACCCTTTAATTTCTTAAAAAGAATAAAATGACAGTTATATGGGCGGATTCAGGGAAGATTGCCCTATTAAATGGCGTTTTCCTTTTTGTGGCACTTTTATATTTGTCGATTTTATTCATCAACATACTTTTCATATAGTTGTATGGACTTTTCCGACTATATTGGGTATACCCTTTAATTTCTTAAAAAGAATAAAATGACAGTTATATGGGCGGATTCAGGGGAGATTGCCCTATCAAATGGCGTTTTCCTTTTTGTGGCACTTTTATATTTGTCGATTTTATTCATCAACATACTTTTCATATAATTGTATGGCCTTTTCCGACTATATTGGGTATACCCTTTAATTTCTTAAAAAGAATAAAATGACAGTTATATGGGCGGATTCAGGGGAGATTGCCCTATCAAATGGCGTTTGCCTTTTTGTGGCACTTTTATATTTGTCGATTTTATTCATCAACATAATTTTCATATAATTGTATGGACTTTTCCGACTATATTGGGTATACCCTTTAATTTCTTAAAAAGAATAAAATGACAGTTATATGGGCGGATTCAGGGGAGATTGCCCTATCAAATGGCGTTTTCCTTTTTGTGGCACTTTTATATTTGTCGATTTTATTCATCAACATACTTTTCATATAATTGTATGGCCTTTTCCGACTATATTGGGTATACCCTTTAATTTCTTAAAAAGAATAAAATGACAGTTATATGGGCGGATTCAGGGGAGATTGCCCTATCGAATGGCGTTTTACTTTTTGTGGCACTTTTATATTTGTCGATTTTATTCATCAACATACTTTTCATATAGTTGTATGGACTTTTAAGACTATATTGGGTATACCCTTTAATTTCTTAAAAAGAATAAAATGACAGTTATATGGGCGGATTCAGGGGAGATTGCCCTATCAAATGGCGTTTTACTTTTTGTGGCACTTTTATATTTGTCGATTTTATACATCAACATACTTTTCATATAGTTGTATGGTCTTTTCCGACTATATTGAGTATACCCTTTAATTTCTTAAAAAGAATAAAATGACAGTTATATGGGCGGATTCAGGGGAGATTGCCCTATCAAATGGCGTTTTACTTTTTGTGGCACTTTTATATTTGTCGATTTTATTCATCAACATACTTTTCATATAGTTGTATGGTCTTTTCCGACTATATTGAGTATACCCTTTAATTTCTTAAAAAGAATAAAATGACAGTTATATGGGCGGATTCAGGGAAGATTGCCCTATTAAATGGCGTTTTCCTTTTTGTGGCACTTTTATATTTGTCGATTTTATTCATCAACATACTTTTCATATAGTTGTATGGACTTTTCCGACTATATTGGGTATACCCTTTAATTTCTTAAAAAGAATAAAATGACAGTTATATGGGCGGATTCAGGGGAGATTGCCCTATCAAATGGCGTTTTCCTTTTTGTGGCACTTTTATATTTGTCGATTTTATTCATCAACATACTTTTCATATAATTGTATGGCCTTTTCCGACTATATTGGGTATACCCTTTAATTTCTTAAAAAGAATAAAATGACAGTTATATGGGCGGATTCAGGGGAGATTGCCCTATCAAATGGCGTTTGCCTTTTTGTGGCACTTTTATATTTGTCGATTTTATTCATCAACATAATTTTCATATAATTGTATGGACTTTTCCGACTATATTGGGTATACCCTTTAATTTCTTAAAAAGAATAAAATGACAGTTATATGGGCGGATTCAGGGGAGATTGCCCTATCAAATGGCGTTTTCCTTTTTGTGGCACTTTTATATTTGTCGATTTTATTCATCAACATACTTTTCATATAGTTGTATGGACTTTTCCGACTATATTGGGTATACCCTTTAATTTCTTAAAAAGAATAAAATGACAGTTATATGGGCGGATTCAGGGGAGATTGCCCTATCAAATGGCGTTTTCGTTTTTGTGGCACTTTTATATTTGTCGATTTTATTCATCAACATACTTTTCATATAATTGTATGGACTTTTCCGACTATATTGGGTATACCCTTTAATTTCTTAAAAAGAATAAAATGATACTTATATGGGCGGATTCAGGGGAGATTGCCCTATCAAATGGCGTTTTCCTTTTTGTGGCACTTTTATATTTGTCGATTTTATTCATCAACATACTTTTCATATATTTGAATGGACTTTTCCGACTATATTGGGTATACCCTTTAATTTCTTAAAAAGAATAAAATTACAGTTATATGGGCGGATTCAGGGGAGATTGCCCTATCAAATGGCGTTTTCCTTTTTGTGGCACTTTTATATTTGTCGATTTTATTCATCAACATACTTTTCATATAGTTGTATGGACTTTTCCGACTATATTGGGTATACCCTTTAATTTCTTAAAAATAATAAAATGACAGTTATATGGGCGGATTAAGGGGAGATTGCCCTATCAAATGGCGTTTTCCTTTTTGTGGCGCTTTTATATTTGTCGATTTTATTCATCAACATACTTTTCATATAATTGTATGGACTTTTCCGACTATATTGGGTATACCCTTTAATTTCTTAAAAAGAATAAAATGACAGTTATATGGGCGGATTCAGGGGAGATTGCCCTATCAAATGGCGTTTTCCTTTTTGTGGCACTTTTATATTTGTCGATTTTATTCATCAACATACTTTTCATATAGTTGTATGGACTTTTCCGACTATATTGGGTATACCCTTTAATTTCTTAAAAAGAATAAAATGACAGTTATATGGGCGGATTCAGGGGAGATTGCCTATCAAATGGCGTTTGCCTTTTTGTGGCACTTTTATATTTGTCGATTTTATTCATCAACATACTTTTCATATAGTTGTATGGACTTTTCCGACTATATTGGGTATACCCTTTAATTTCTTAAAAAGAATAAAATGACAGTTATATGGGCGGATTCAGGGGAGATTGCCCTATCAAATGGCGTTTTACTTTTTGTGGCACTTTTATATTTGTCGATTTTATTCATCAACATACTTTTCATATAGTTGTATGGACTTTTAAGACTATATTGGGTATACCCTTTAATTTCTTAAAAAGAATAAAATGACAGTTATATGGGCGGATTCAGGGGAGATTGCCCTATCAAATGGCGTTTTACTTTTTGTGGCACTTTTATATTTGTCGATTTTATTCATCAACATACTTTTCATATAGTTGTATGGTCTTTTCCGACTATATTGGGTATGCCCTTTAATTTCTTAAAAAGAATAAAATGACAGTTATATGGGCGGATTCAGGGGAGATTGCCCTATCAAATGGCGTTTTACTTTTTGTGGCACTTTTATATTTGTCGGTTTTATTCATCAACATACTTTTCATATAGTTGTATGGACTTTTAAGACTGTATTGGGTATACCCTTTAATTTCTTAAAAAGAATAAAATGACAGTTATATGGGCGGATTCAGGGGAGATTGCCCTATCAAATGGCGTTTTACTTTTTGTGGCACTTTTATATTTGTCGATTTTATTCATCAACATACTTTTCATATAGTTGTATGGACTTTTAAGACTATATTGGGTATACCCTTTAATTTCTTAAAAAGAATAAAATGACAGTTATATGGGCGGATTCAGGGGAGATTGCCCTATCAAATGGCGTTTTACTTTTTGTGGCACTTTTATATTTGTCGATTTTATTCATCAACATACTTTTCATATAGTTGTATGGACTTTTAAGACTATATTGGGTATACCCTTTAATTTCTTAAAAAGAATAAAATGACAGTTATATGGGCGGATTCAGGGGAGATTGCCCTATCAAATGGCGTTTTCCTTTTTGTGGCACTTTTATATTTGTCGATTTTATTCATCAACATACTTTTCATATAGTTGTATGGACTTTTAAGACTATATTGGGTATACCCTTTAATTTCTTAAAAAGAATAAAATGACAGTTATATAGGCGGATTCAGGGGAGATTGCCCTATCAAATGGCGTTTTACTTTTTGTGGCACTTTTATATTTGTCGATTTTATTCATCAACATACTTTTCATATAGTTGTATGGACTTTTAAGACTATATTGGGTATACCCTTTAATTTCTTAAAAAGAATAAAATGACAGTTATATGGGCGGATTCAGGGGAGATTGCCCTATCAAATGGCGTTTTCCTTTTTGTGGCACTTTTATATTTGTCGATTTTATTCATCAACATACTTTTCATATAGTTGTATGGACTTTTCCGACTATATTGGGTATACCCTTTAATTTCTTAAAAAGAATAAAATGACAGTTATATGGGCGGATTCAGGGGAGATTGCCCTATCAAATGGCGTTTTCCTTTTTGTGGCACTTTTATATTTGTCGATTTTATTCATCAACATACTTTTCATATAGTTGTATGGTCTTTTCCGACTATATTGGGTATACCCTTTAATTTCTTAAAAAGAATAAAATGACAGTTATATGGGCGGATTCAGGGGAGATTGCCCTATCAAATGGCGTTTTACTTTTTGTGGCACTTTTATATTTGTCGATTTTATTCATCAACATACTTTTCATATAGTTGTATGGTCTTTTCCGACTATATTGGGTATACCCTTTAATTTCTTAAAAAGAATAAAATGACAGTTATATGGGCGGATTCAGGGGAGATTGCCCTATCAAATGGCGTTTTACTTTTTGTGGCACTTTTATATTTGTCGATTTTATTCATCAACATACTTTTCATATAGTTGTATGGTCTTTTCCGACTATATTGGGTATACCCTTTAATTTCTTAAAAAGAATAAAATGACAGTTATATGGGCGGATTCAGGGGAGATTGCCCTATCAAATGGCGTTTTACTTTTTGTGGCACTTTTATATTTGTCGATTTTATTCATCAACATACTTTTCATATAGTTGTATGGTCTTTTCCGACTATATTGGGTATACCCTTTAATTTCTTAAAAAGAATAAAATGACAGTTATATGGGCGGATTCAGGGGAGATTGCCCTATCAAATGGCGTTTTACTTTTTGTGGCACTTTTATATTTGTCGATTTTATTCATCAACATACTTTTCATATAGTTGTATGGTCTTTTCCGACTATATTGGGTATACCCTTTAATTTCTTAAAAAGAATAAAATGACAGTTATATGGGCGGATTCAGGGGAGATTGCCCTATCAAATGGCGTTTTACTTTTTGTGGCACTTTTATATTTGTCGATTTTATTCATCAACATACTTTTCATATAGTTGTATGGTCTTTTCCGACTATATTGGGTATACCCTTTAATTTCTTAAAAAGAATAAAATGACAGTTATATGGGCGGATTCAGGGGAGATTGCCCTATCAAATGGCGTTTTACTTTTTGTGGCACTTTTATATTTGTCGATTTTATTCATCAACATACTTTTCATATAGTTGTATGGTCTTTTCCGACTATATTGGGTATACCCTTTAATTTCTTAAAAAGAATAAAATGACAGTTATATGGGCGGATTCAGGGGAGATTGCCCTATCAAATGGCGTTTTACTTTTTGTGGCACTTTTATATTTGTCGATTTTATTCATCAACATACTTTTCATATAGTTGTATGGTCTTTTCCGACTATATTGGGTATACCCTTTAATTTCTTAAAAAGAATAAAATGACAGTTATATGGGCGGATTCAGGGGAGATTGCCCTATCAAATGGCGTTTTACTTTTTGTGGCACTTTTATATTTGTCGATTTTATTCATCAACATACTTTTCATATAGTTGTATGGTCTTTTCCGACTATATTGGGTATACCCTTTAATTTCTTAAAAAGAATAAAATGACAGTTATATGGGCGGATTCAGGGGAGATTGCCCTATCAAATGGCGTTTTACTTTTTGTGGCACTTTTATATTTGTCGATTTTATTCATCAACATACTTTTCATATAGTTGTATGGTCTTTTCCGACTATATTGGGTATACCCTTTAATTTCTTAAAAAGAATAAAATGACAGTTATATGGGCGGATTCAGGGGAGATTGCCCTATCAAATGGCGTTTTACTTTTTGTGGCACTTTTATATTTGTCGATTTTATTCATCAACATACTTTTCATATAGTTGTATGGTCTTTTCCGACTATATTGGGTATACCCTTTAATTTCTTAAAAAGAATAAAATGACAGTTATATGGGCGGATTCAGGGGAGATTGCCCTATCAAATGGCGTTTTACTTTTTGTGGCACTTTTATATTTGTCGATTTTATTCATCAACATACTTTTCATATAGTTGTATGGACTTTTAAGACTATATTGGGTATACCCTTTAATTTCTTAAAAAGAATAAAATGACAGTTATATGGGCGGATTCAGGGGAGATTGCCCTATCAAATGGCGTTTTCCTTTTTGTGGCACTTTTATATTTGTCGATTTTATTCATCAACATACTTTTCATATAGTTGTATGGACTTTTCCGACTATATTAGGTATACCCTTTAATTTCTTAAAAAGAATAAAATGACAGTTATATGGGCGGATTCAGGGGAGATTGCCCTATTAAATGGCGTTTTCCTTTTTGTGGCACTTTTATATTTGTCGATTTTATTCATCAACATACTTTTCATATAGTTGTATGGACTTTTCCGACTATATTGGGTATACCCTTTAATTTCTTAAAAAGAATAAAATGACAGTTATATGGGCGGATTCAGGGGAGATTGCCCTATCAAATGGCGTTTTCCTTTTTGTGGCACTTTTATATTTGTCGATTTTATTCATCAACATACTTTACATATAGTTGTATGGACTTTTAAGACTATATTGGGTATACCCTTTAATTTCTTAAGAAGAATAAAATGACAGTTATATGGGCGGATTCAGGGGAGATTGCCCTATCAAATGGCGTTTTACTTTTTGTGGCACTTTTATATTTGTCGATTTTATTCATCAACATACTTTTCATATAGTTGTATGGACTTTTAAGACTATATTGGGTATACCCTTTAATTTCTTAAAAAGAATAAAATGACAGTTATATGGGCGGATTCAGGGGAGATTGCCCTATCAAATGGCGTTTTCCTTTTTGTGGCACTTTTATATTTGTCGATTTTATTCATCAACATACTTTTCATATAGTTGTATGGACTTTTAAGACTATATTGGGTATACCCTTTAATTTCTTAAAAAGAATAAAATGACAGTTATATGGGCGGATTCAGGGGAGATTGCCCTATCAAATGGCGTTTTACTTTTTGTGGCACTTTTATATTTGTCGATTTTATTCATCAACATACTTTTCATATAGTTGTATGGACTTTTAAGACTATATTGGGTATACCCTTTAATTTCTTAAAAAGAATAAAATGACAGTTATATGGGCGGATTCAGGGGAGATTGCCCTATCAAATGGCGTTTTACTTTTTGTGGCACTTTTATATTTGTCGATTTTATTCATCAACATACTTTTCATATAGTTGTATGGTCTTTTCCGACTATATTGGGTATACCCTTTAATTTCTTAAAAAGAATAAAATGACAGTTATATGGGCGGATTCAGGGGAGATTGCCCTATCAAATGGCGTTTTACTTTTTGTGGCACTTTTATATTTGTCGATTTTATTCATCAACATACTTTTCATATAGTTGTATGGTCTTTTCCGACTATATTGGGTATACCCTTTAATTTCTTAAAAAGAATAAAATGACAGTTATATGGGCGGATTCAGGGGAGATTGCCCTATCAAATGGCGTTTTACTTTTTGTGGCACTTTTATATTTGTCGATTTTATTCATCAACATACTTTTCATATAGTTGTATGGTCTTTTCCGACTATATTGGGTATACCCTTTAATTTCTTAAAAAGAATAAAATGACAGTTATATGGGCGGATTCAGGGGAGATTGCCCTATCAAATGGCGTTTTACTTTTTGTGGCACTTTTATATTTGTCGATTTTATTCATCAACATACTTTTCATATAGTTGTATGGTCTTTTCCGACTATATTGGGTATACCCTTTAATTTCTTAAAAAGAATAAAATGACAGTTATATGGGCGGATTCAGGGGAGATTGCCCTATCAAATGGCGTTTTACTTTTTGTGGCACTTTTATATTTGTCGATTTTATTCATCAACATACTTTTCATATAGTTGTATGGTCTTTTCCGACTATATTGGGTATACCCTTTAATTTCTTAAAAAGAATAAAATGACAGTTATATGGGCGGATTCAGGGGAGATTGCCCTATCAAATGGCGTTTTACTTTTTGTGGCACTTTTATATTTGTCGATTTTATTCATCAACATACTTTTCATATAGTTGTATGGTCTTTTCCGACTATATTGGGTATACCCTTTAATTTCTTAAAAAGAATAAAATGACAGTTATATGGGCGGATTCAGGGGAGATTGCCCTATCAAATGGCGTTTTACTTTTTGTGGCACTTTTATATTTGTCGATTTTATTCATCAACATACTTTTCATATAGTTGTATGGTCTTTTCCGACTATATTGGGTATACCCTTTAATTTCTTAAAAAGAATAAAATGACAGTTATATGGGCGGATTCAGGGGAGATTGCCCTATCAAATGGCGTTTTACTTTTTGTGGCACTTTTATATTTGTCGATTTTATTCATCAACATACTTTTCATATAGTTGTATGGTCTTTTCCGACTATATTGGGTATACCCTTTAATTTCTTAAAAAGAATAAAATGACAGTTATATGGGCGGATTCAGGGGAGATTGCCCTATCAAATGGCGTTTTACTTTTTGTGGCACTTTTATATTTGTCGATTTTATTCATCAACATACTTTTCATATAGTTGTATGGTCTTTTCCGACTATA
The DNA here is from genome assembly GCA_956483585.1 of Gymnocheta viridis. Classification (NCBI taxonomy): domain Eukaryota; kingdom Metazoa; phylum Arthropoda; class Insecta; order Diptera; family Tachinidae; genus Gymnocheta; species Gymnocheta viridis. Next base: position 67,629,309 of record OY101442.1, on the reverse strand, counting down.
TTGGGTATACCCTTTAATTTCTTAAAAAGAATAAAATGACAGTTATATGGGCGGATTCAGGGGAGATTGCCCTATCAAATGGCGTTTTACTTTTTGTGGCACTTTTATATTTGTCGATTTTATTCATCAACATACTTTTCATATAGTTGTATGGACTTTTAAGACTATATTGGGTATACCCTTTAATTTCTTAAAAAGAATAAAATGACACTTATATGGGCGGATTCAGGGGAGATTGCCCTATCAAATGGCGTTTTCCTTTTTGTGGCACTTTTATATTTGTCGATTTTATTCATCAACATACTTTTCATATAGTTGTATGGACTTTTCCGACTATATTAGGTATACCCTTTAATTTCTTAAAAAGAATAAAATGACAGTTATATGGGCGGATTCAGGGGAGATTGCCCTATTAAATGGCGTTTTCCTTTTTGTGGCACTTTTATATTTGTCGATTTTATTCATCAACATACTTTTCATATAGTTGTATGGACTTTTCCGACTATATTGGGTATACCCTTTAATTTCTTAAAAAGAATAAAATGACAGTTATATGGGCGGATTCAGGGGAGATTGCCCTATCAAATGACGTTTTCCTTTTTGTGGCACTTTTATATTTGTCGATTTTATTCATCAACATACTTTACATATAGTTGTATGGACTTTTAAGACTATATTGGGTATACCCTTTAATTTCTTAAAAAGAATAAAATGACAGTTATATGGGCGGATTCAGGGGAGATTGCCCTATCAAATGGCGTTTTCCTTTTTGTGGCACTTTTATATTTGTCGATTTTATTCATCAACATACTTTTCATATAGTTGTATGGTCTTTTCCGACTATATTGGGTATACCCTTTAATTTCTTAAAAAGAATAAAATGACAGTTATATGGGCGGATTCAGGGGAGATTGCCCTATCAAATGGCGTTTTACTTTTTGTGGCACTTTTATATTTGTCGATTTTATTCATCAACATACTTTTCATATAGTTGTATGGTCTTTTCCGACTATATTGGGTATACCCTTTAATTTCTTAAAAAGAATAAAATGACAGTTATATGGGCGGATTCAGGGGAGATTGCCCTATCAAATGGCGTTTTACTTTTTGTGGCACTTTTATATTTGTCGATTTTATTCATCAACATACTTTTCATATAGTTGTATGGTCTTTTCCGACTATATTGGGTATACCCTTTAATTTCTTAAAAAGAATAAAATGACAGTTATATGGGCGGATTCAGGGGAGATTGCCCTATCAAATGGCGTTTTACTTTTTGTGGCACTTTTATATTTGTCGATTTTATTCATCAACATACTTTTCATATAGTTGTATGGTCTTTTCCGACTATATTGGGTATACCCTTTAATTTCTTAAAAAGAATAAAATGACAGTTATATGGGCGGATTCAGGGGAGATTGCCCTATCAAATGGCGTTTTACTTTTTGTGGCACTTTTATATTTGTCGATTTTATTCATCAACATACTTTTCATATAGTTGTATGGTCTTTTCCGACTATATTGGGTATACCCTTTAATTTCTTAAAAAGAATAAAATGACAGTTATATGGGCGGATTCAGGGGAGATTGCCCTATCAAATGGCGTTTTACTTTTTGTGGCACTTTTATATTTGTCGATTTTATTCATCAACATACTTTTCATATAGTTGTATGGTCTTTTCCGACTATATTGGGTATACCCTTTAATTTCTTAAAAAGAATAAAATGACAGTTATATGGGCGGATTCAGGGGAGATTGCCCTATCAAATGGCGTTTTACTTTTTGTGGCACTTTTATATTTGTCGATTTTATTCATCAACATACTTTTCATATAGTTGTATGGTCTTTTCCGACTATATTGGGTATACCCTTTAATTTCTTAAAAAGAATAAAATGACAGTTATATGGGCGGATTCAGGGGAGATTGCCCTATCAAATGGCGTTTTACTTTTTGTGGCACTTTTATATTTGTCGATTTTATTCATCAACATACTTTTCATATAGTTGTATGGTCTTTTCCGACTATATTGGGTATACCCTTTAATTTCTTAAAAAGAATAAAATGACAGTTATATGGGCGGATTCAGGGGAGATTGCCCTATCAAATGGCGTTTTACTTTTTGTGGCACTTTTATATTTGTCGATTTTATTCATCAACATACTTTTCATATAGTTGTATGGTCTTTTCCGACTATATTGGGTATACCCTTTAATTTCTTAAAAAGAATAAAATGACAGTTATATGGGCGGATTCAGGGGAGATTGCCCTATCAAATGGCGTTTTACTTTTTGTGGCACTTTTATATTTGTCGATTTTATTCATCAACATACTTTTCATATAGTTGTATGGACTTTTAAGACTATATTGGGTATACCCTTTAATTTCTTAAAAAGAATAAAATGACAGTTATATGGGCGGATTCAGGGGAGATTGCCCTATCAAATGGCGTTTTCCTTTTTGTGGCACTTTTATATTTGTCGATTTTATTCATCAACATACTTTTCATATAGTTGTATGGACTTTTCCGACTATATTAGGTATACCCTTTAATTTCTTAAAAAGAATAAAATGACAGTTATATGGGCGGATTCAGGGGAGATTGCCCTATTAAATGGCGTTTTCCTTTTTGTGGCACTTTTATATTTGTCGATTTTATTCATCAACATACTTTTCATATAGTTGTATGGACTTTTCCGACTATATTGGGTATACCCTTTAATTTCTTAAAAAGAATAAAATGACAGTTATATGGGCGGATTCAGGGGAGATTGCCCTATCAAATGGCGTTTTCCTTTTTGTGGCACTTTTATATTTGTCGATTTTATTCATCAACATACTTTACATATAGTTGTATGGACTTTTAAGACTATATTGGGTATACCCTTTAATTTCTTAAGAAGAATAAAATGACAGTTATATGGGCGGATTCAGGGGAGATTGCCCTATCAAATGGCGTTTTACTTTTTGTGGCACTTTTATATTTGTCGATTTTATTCATCAACATACTTTTCATATAGTTGTATGGACTTTTAAGACTATATTGGGTATACCCTTTAATTTCTTAAAAAGAATAAAATGACAGTTATATGGGCGGATTCAGGGGAGATTGCCCTATCAAATGGCGTTTTCCTTTTTGTGGCACTTTTATATTTGTCGATTTTATTCATCAACATACTTTTCATATAGTTGTATGGACTTTTAAGACTATATTGGGTATACCCTTTAATTTCTTAAAAAGAATAAAATGACAGTTATATGGGCGGATTCAGGGGAGATTGCCCTATCAAATGGCGTTTTACTTTTTGTGGCACTTTTATATTTGTCGATTTTATTCATCAACATACTTTTCATATAGTTGTATGGACTTTTAAGACTATATTGGGTATACCCTTTAATTTCTTAAAAAGAATAAAATGACAGTTATATGGGCGGATTCAGGGGAGATTGCCCTATCAAATGGCGTTTTACTTTTTGTGGCACTTTTATATTTGTCGATTTTATTCATCAACATACTTTTCATATAGTTGTATGGTCTTTTCCGACTATATTGGGTATACCCTTTAATTTCTTAAAAAGAATAAAATGACAGTTATATGGGCGGATTCAGGGGAGATTGCCCTATCAAATGGCGTTTTACTTTTTGTGGCACTTTTATATTTGTCGATTTTATTCATCAACATACTTTTCATATAGTTGTATGGTCTTTTCCGACTATATTGGGTATACCCTTTAATTTCTTAAAAAGAATAAAATGACAGTTATATGGGCGGATTCAGGGGAGATTGCCCTATCAAATGGCGTTTTACTTTTTGTGGCACTTTTATATTTGTCGATTTTATTCATCAACATACTTTTCATATAGTTGTATGGTCTTTTCCGACTATATTGGGTATACCCTTTAATTTCTTAAAAAGAATAAAATGACAGTTATATGGGCGGATTCAGGGGAGATTGCCCTATCAAATGGCGTTTTACTTTTTGTGGCACTTTTATATTTGTCGATTTTATTCATCAACATACTTTTCATATAGTTGTATGGTCTTTTCCGACTATATTGGGTATACCCTTTAATTTCTTAAAAAGAATAAAATGACAGTTATATGGGCGGATTCAGGGGAGATTGCCCTATCAAATGGCGTTTTACTTTTTGTGGCACTTTTATATTTGTCGATTTTATTCATCAACATACTTTTCATATAGTTGTATGGTCTTTTCCGACTATATTGGGTATACCCTTTAATTTCTTAAAAAGAATAAAATGACAGTTATATGGGCGGATTCAGGGGAGATTGCCCTATCAAATGGCGTTTTACTTTTTGTGGCACTTTTATATTTGTCGATTTTATTCATCAACATACTTTTCATATAGTTGTATGGTCTTTTCCGACTATATTGGGTATACCCTTTAATTTCTTAAAAAGAATAAAATGACAGTTATATGGGCGGATTCAGGGGAGATTGCCCTATCAAATGGCGTTTTACTTTTTGTGGCACTTTTATATTTGTCGATTTTATTCATCAACATACTTTTCATATAGTTGTATGGTCTTTTCCGACTATATTGGGTATACCCTTTAATTTCTTAAAAAGAATAAAATGACAGTTATATGGGCGGATTCAGGGGAGATTGCCCTATCAAATGGCGTTTTACTTTTTGTGGCACTTTTATATTTGTCGATTTTATTCATCAACATACTTTTCATATAGTTGTATGGTCTTTTCCGACTATATTGGGTATACCCTTTAATTTCTTAAAAAGAATAAAATGACAGTTATATGGGCGGATTCAGGGGAGATTGCCCTATCAAATGGCGTTTTACTTTTTGTGGCACTTTTATATTTGTCGATTTTATTCATCAACATACTTTTCATATAGTTGTATGGTCTTTTCCGACTATATTGGGTATACCCTTTAATTTCTTAAAAAGAATAAAATGACAGTTATATGGGCGGATTCAGGGGAGATTGCCCTATCAAATGGCGTTTTACTTTTTGTGGCACTTTTATATTTGTCGATTTTATTCATCAACATACTTTTCATATAGTTGTATGGACTTTTAAGACTATATTGGGTATACCCTTTAATTTCTTAAAAAGAATAAAATGACAGTTATATGGGCGGATTCAGGGGAGATTGCCCTATCAAATGGCGTTTTCCTTTTTGTGGCACTTTTATATTTGTCGATTTTATTCATCAACATACTTTTCATATAGTTGTATGGACTTTTCCGACTATATTAGGTATACCCTTTAATTTCTTAAAAAGAATAAAATGACAGTTATATGGGCGGATTCAGGGGAGATTGCCCTATTAAATGGCGTTTTCCTTTTTGTGGCACTTTTATATTTGTCGATTTTATTCATCAACATACTTTTCATATAGTTGTATGGACTTTTCCGACTATATTGGGTATACCCTTTAATTTCTTAAAAAGAATAAAATGACAGTTATATGGGCGGATTCAGGGGAGATTGCCCTATCAAATGACGTTTTCCTTTTTGTGGCACTTTTATATTTGTCGATTTTATTCATCAACATACTTTACATATAGTTGTATGGACTTTTAAGACTATATTGGGTATACCCTTTAATTTCTTAAAAAGAATAAAATGACAGTTATATGGGCGGATTCAGGGGAGATTGCCCTATCAAATGGCGTTTTCCTTTTTGTGGCACTTTTATATTTGTCGATTTTATTCATCAACATACTTTTCATATAGTTGTATGGACTTTTAAGACTATATTGGGTATACCCTTTAATTTCTTAAAAAGAATAAAATGACAGTTATATGGGCGGATTCAGGGGAGATTGCCCTATCAAATGGCGTTTTACTTTTTGTGGCACTTTTATATTTGTCGATTTTATTCATCAACATACTTTTCATATAGTTGTATGGACTTTTAAGACTATATTGGGTATACCCTTTAATTTCTTAAAAAGAATAAAATGACAGTTATATGGGCGGATTCAGGGGAGATTGCCCTATCAAATGGCGTTTTCCTTTTTGTGGCACTTTTATATTTGTCGATTTTATTCATCAACATACTTTTCATATAGTTGTATGGTCTTTTCCGACTATATTGGGTATACCCTTTAATTTCTTAAAAAGAATAAAATGACAGTTATATGGGCGGATTCAGGGGAGATTGCCCTATCAAATGGCGTTTTCCTTTTTGTGGCACTTTTATATTTGTCGATTTTATTCATCAACATACTTTTCATATAGTTGTATGGCCTTTTCCGACTATATTGGGTATACCCTTTAATTTCTTAAAAAGAATAAAATGACAGTTATATGGGCGGATTCAGGGGAGATTGCCCTATCAAATGGCGTTTGCCTTTTTGTGGCACTTTTATATTTGTCGATTTTATTCATCAACATACTTTTCATATAGTTGTATGGACTTTTCCGACTATATTGGGTATACCCTTTAATTTCTTAAAAAGAATAAAATGACAGTTATATGGGCGGATTCAGGGGAGATTGCCCTATCAAATGGCGTTTTCCTTTTTGTGGCACTTTTATATTTGTCGATTTTATTCATCAACATACTTTTCATATAGTTGTATGGACTTTTGGGTATACCCTTTAATTTCTTAAAAAGAATAAAATGACAGTTATATGGGCGGATTCAGGGGAGATTGCCCTATCAAATGGCGTTTTCCTTTTAGTGGCACTTTTATATTTGTCGATTTTATTCATCAACATACTTTTCATATAGTTGTATGGTCTTTTCCGACTATATTGGGTATACCCTTTAATTTCTTAAAAAGAATAAAATGACAGTTATATGGGCGGATTCAGGGGAAATTGCCCTATCAAATGGCGTTTTCCTTTTTGTGGCACTTTTATATTTGTCGATTTTATTCATCAACATACTTTTCATATAGTTGTATGGTCTTTTCCGACTATATTGGGTATACCCTTTAATTTCTTAAAAAGAATAAAATGACAGTTATATGGGCGGATTCAGGGGAGATTGCCCTATCAAATGGCGTTTGCCTTTTTGTGGCACTTTTATATTTGTCGATTTTATTCATCAACATACTTTTCATATAGTTGTATGGACTTTTCCGACTATATTGGGTATACCCTTTAATTTCTTAAAAAGAATAAAATGACAGTTATATGGGCGGATTCAGGGGAGATTGCCCTATCAAATGGCGTTTTACTTTTTGTGGCACTTTTATATTTCTCGATTTTATTCATCAACATACTTTTCATATAGTTGTATGGTCTTTTCCGACTATATTGAGTATACCCTTTAATTTCTTAAAAAGAATAAAATGACAGTTATATGGGCGGATTCAGGGGAGATTGCCCTATCAAATGGCGTTTTCCTTTTTGTGGCACTTTTATATTTGTCGATTTTATTCATCAACATACTTTTCATATAGTTGTATGGTCTTTTCCGACTATATTGGGTATACCCTTTAATTTCTTAAAAAGAATAAAATGACAGTTATATGGGCGGATTCAGGGGAGATTGCCCTATCAAATGGCGTTTGCCTTTTTGTGGCACTTTTATATTTGTCGATTTTATTCATCAACATACTTTTCATATAGTTGTATGGACTTTTCCGACTATATTGGGTATACCCTTTAATTTCTTAAAAAGAATAAAATGACAGTTATATGGGCGGATTCAGGGGAGATTGCCCTATCAAATGGCGTTTTACTTTTTGTGGCACTTTTATATTTGTCGATTTTATTCATCAACATACTTTTCATATAGTTGTATGGACTTTTAAGACTATATTGGGTATACCCTTTAATTTCTTAAAAAGAATAAAATGACAGTTATATGGGCGGATTCAGGGGAGATTGCCCTATCAAATGGCGTTTTACTTTTTGTGGCACTTTTATATTTGTCGATTTTATTCATCAACATACTTTTCATATAGTTGTATGGACTTTTAAGACTATATTGGGTATACCCTTTAATTTCTTAAAAAGAATAAAATGACAGTTATATGGGCGGATTCAGGGGAGATTGCCCTATCAAATGGCGTTTTCCTTTTTGTGGCACTTTTATATTTGTCGATTTTATTCATCAACATACTTTTCATATAGTTGTATGGACTTTTCCGACTATATTGGGTATACCCTTTAATTTCTTAAAAAGAATAAAATGACAGTTATATGGGCGGATTCAGGGGAGATTGCCCTATTAAATGCCGTTTTCCTTTTTGTGGCACTTTTATATTTGTCGATTTTATTCATCAACATACTTTTCATATAGTTGTATGGACTTTTCCGACTATATTGGGTATACCCTTTAATTTCTTAAAAAGAATAAAATGACAGTTATATGGGCGGATTCAGGGGAGATTGCCCTATCAAATGGCGTTTTCCTTTTTGTGGCACTTTTATATTTGTCGATTTTATTCATCAACATACTTTTCATATAGTTGTATGGACTTTTAAGACTATATTGGGTATACCCTTTAATTTCTTAAAAAGAATAAAATGACAGTTATATGGGCGGATTCAGGGAAGATTGCCCTATCAAATGGCGTTTTCCTTTTTGTGGCACTTTTATGTTTGTCGATTTTATTCATCAACATACTTTTCATATAGTTGTATGGACTTTTCCGACTATATTGGGTATACCCTTTAATTTCTTAAAAAGAATAAAATGACAGTTATATGGGCGGATTCAGGGGAGATTGCCCTATCAAATGGCGTTTTACTTTTTGTGGCACTTTTATATTTGTCGATTTTATTCATCAACATACTTTTCATATAGTTGTATGGACTTTTGGGTATACCCTTTAATTTCTTAAAAAGAATAAAATGACAGTTATATGGGCGGATTCAGGGGAGATTGCCCTATTAAATGCCGTTTTCCTTTTTGTGGCACTTTTATATTTGTCGATTTTATTCATCAACATACTTTTCATATAGTTGTATGGACTTTTCCGACTATATTGGGTATACCCTTTAATTTCTTAAAAAGAATAAAATGACAGTTATATGGGCGGATTCAGGGGAGATTGCCCTATCAAATGGCGTTTTCCTTTTTGTGGCACTTTTATATTTGTCGATTTTATTCATCAACATACTTTTCATATAGTTGTATGGACTTTTAAGACTATATTGGGTATACCCTTTAATTTCTTAAAAAGAATAAAATGACAGTTATATGGGCGGATTCAGGGGAGATTGCCCTATTAAATGCCGTTTTCCTTTTTGTGGCACTTTTATATTTGTCGATTTTATTCATCAACATACTTTTCATATAGTTGTATGGACTTTTAAGACTATATTGGGTATACCCTTTAATTTCTTAAAAAGAATAAAATGACAGTTATATGGGCGGATTCAGGGGAGATTGCCCTATCAAATGGCGTTTTACTTTTTGTGGCACTTTTATATTTGTCGATTTTATTCATCAACATACTTTTCATATAGTTGTATGGACTTTTGGGTATACCCTTTAATTTCTTAAAAAGAATAAAATGACAGTTATATGGGCGGATTCAGGGGAGATTGCCCTATCAAATGGCGTTTTCCTTTTTGTGGCACTTTTATATTTGTCGATTTTATTCATCAACATACTTTTCATATAGTTGTATGGACTTTTCCGACTATATTGGGTATACCCTTTAATTTCTTAAAAAGAATAAAATGACAGTTATATGGGCGGATTCAGGGGAGATTGCCCTATCAAATGGCGTTTTACTTTTTGTGGCACTTTTATATTTGTCGATTTTATTCATCAACATACTTTTCATATAGTTGTATGGACTTTTGGGTATACCCTTTAATTTCTTAAAAAGAATAAAATGACAGTTATATGGGCGGATTCAGGGGAGATTGCCCTATCAAATGGCGTTTTCCTTTTTGTGGCACTTTTATATTTGTCGATTTTATTCATCAACATACTTTTCATATAGTTGTATGGACTTTTAAGACTATATTGGGTATACCCTTTAACTTCTTAAAAAGAATAAAATGACAGTTATATGGGCGGATTCAGGGGAGATTGCCCTATCAAATGGCGTTTTCCTTTTTGTGGCACTTTTATATTTGTCGATTTTCATATAGTTGTATGGTCTTTTCCGACTATATTGGGTATACCCTTTAATTTCTTAAAAAGAATAAAATGACAGTTATATGGGCGGATTCAGGGGAGATTGCCCTATCAAATGGCGTTTGCCTTTTTGTGGCACTTTTATATTTGTCGATTTTATTCATCAACATACTTTTCATATAGTTGTATGGACTTTTCCGACTATATTGGGTATACCCTTTAATTTCTTAAAAAGAATAAAATGACAGTTATATGGGCGGATTCAGGGGAGATTGCCCTATCAAATGGCGTTTTACTTTTTGTGGCACTTTTATATTTGTCGTATTTATTCATCAACATACTTTTCATATAGTTGTATGGTCTTTTCCGACTATATTGAGTATACCCTTTAATTTCTTAAAAAGAATAAAATGACAGTTATATGGGCGGATTCAGGGGAGATTGCCCTATCAAATGGCGTTTTCCTTCTTTGTGGCACTTTTATATTTGTCGATTTTATTCATCAACATACTTTTCATATAGTTGTATGGTCTTTTCCGACTATATTGGGTATACCCTTTAATTTCTTAAAAAGAATAAAATGACAGTTATATGGGCGGATTCAGGGGAGATTGCCCTATCAAATGGCGTTTTACTTTTTGTGGCACTTTTATATTTGTCGATTTTATTCATCAACATACTTTTCATATAGTTGTATGGACTTTTCCGACTATATTGGGTATACCCTTTAATTTCTTAAAAAGAATAAAATGACAGTTATATGGGCGGATTCAGGGGAGATTGTCCTATCAAATGGCGTTTTCCTTTTTGTGGCACTTTTATATTTGTCGATTTTCATATAGTTGTATGGTCTTTTCCGACTATATTGGGTATACCCTTTAATTTCTTAAAAAGAATAAAATGACAGTTATATGGGCGGATTCAGGGGAGATTGCCCTATCAAATGGCGTTTGCCTTTTTGTGGCACTTTTATATTTGTCGATTTTATTCATCAACATACTTTTCATATAGTTGTATGGACTTTTCCGACTATATTGGGTATACCCTTTAATTTCTTAAAAAGAATAAAATGACAGTTATATGGGCGGATTCAGGGGAGATTGCCCTATCAAATGGCGTTTGCCTTTTTGTGGCACTTTTATATTTGTCGATTTTATTCATCAACATACTTTTCATATAGTTGTATGGTCTTTTCCGACTATATTGAGTATACCCTTTAATTTCTTAAAAAGAATAAAATGACAGTTATATGGGCGGATTCAGGGGAGATTGCCCTATCAAATGGCGTTTGCCTTTTTGTGGCACTTTTATATTTGTCGATTTTATTCATCAACATACTTTTCATATAGTTGTATGGTCTTTGCCGACTATATTGGGTATACCCTTTAATTTCTTAAAAAGAATAAAATGACAGTTATATGGGCGGATTCAGGGGAGATTGCCCTATCAAATGGCGTTTTACTTTTTGTGGCACTTTTATATTTGTCGATTTTATTCATCAACATACTTTTCATATAGTTGTATGGTCTTTTCCGACTATATTGAGTATACCCTTTAATTTCTTAAAAAGAATAAAATGACAGTTATATGGGCGGATTCAGGGGAGCTTGCCCTATCAAATGGCGTTTTCCTTTTTGTGGCACTTTTATATTTGTCGATTTTATTCATCAACATACTTTTCATATAGTTGTATGGTCTTTTCCGACTATATTGAGTATACCCTTTAATTTCTTAAAAAGAATAAAATGACAGTTATATGGGCGGATTCAGGGGAGATTGCCCTATCAAATGGCGTTTTCCTTTTTGTGGCACTTTTATATTTGTCGATTTTATTCATCAACATACTTTTCATATAGTTGTATGGTCTTTTCCGACTATATTGGGTATACCCTTTAATTTCTTAAAAAGAATAAAATGATAGTTATATGGGCGGATTCAGGGGAGATTGCCCTATCAAATGGCGTTTTACTTTTTGTGGCACTTTTATATTTGTCGATTTTATTCATCAACATACTTTTCATATAGTTGTATGGACTTTTAAGACTATATTGGGTATACCCTTTAATTTCTTAAAAAGAATAAAATGACAGTTATATGGGCGGATTCAGGGGAGATTGCCCTATCAAATGGCGTTTTCCTTTTTGAGGCACTTTTATATTTGTCGATTTTATTCATCAACATACTTTTCATATAGTTGTATGGACTTTTCCGACTATATTGGGTATACCCTTTAATTTCTTAAAAAGAATAAAATGACAGTTATATGGGCGGATTCAGGGGAGATTGCCCTATCAAATGGCGTTTTCCTTTTTGTGGCACTTTTATATTTGTCGATTTTATTCATCAACATACTTTTCATATAGTTGGATGGACTTTTCCGACTATATTGGGTATACCCTTTAATTTCTTAAAAAGAATAAAATGACAGTTATATGGGCGGATTCAGGGGAGATTGCCCTATCAAATGGCGTTTTCCTTTTTGTGGCACTTTTATATTTGTCGATTTTATTCATCAACATACTTTTCATATAGTTGTATGGACTTTTCCGACTATATTGGGTATACCCTTTAATTTCTTAAAAAGAATAAAATGACAGTTATATGGGCGGATTCAGGGGAGATTGCCCTATCAAATGGCGTTTTCCTTTTTGTGGCACTTTTATATTTGTCGATTTTATTCATCAACATACTTTTCATATAGTTGGATGGACTTTTCCGACTATATTGGGTATACCCTTTAATTTCTTAAAAAGAATAAAATGACAGTTATATAGCGGATTCAGGGGAGATTGCCCTATCAAATGGCGTTTTCCTTTTTGTGGCACTTTTATATTTGTCGATTTTATTCATCAACATACTTTTCATATAGTTGTATGGTCTTTTCCGACTATATTGGGTATACCCTTTAATTTCTTAAAAAGAATAAAATGACAGTTATATGGGCGGATTCAGGGGAGATTGCCCTATCAAATGGCGTTTTCCTTTTTGTGGCACTTTTATATTTGTCGATTTTATTCATCAACATACTTTTCATATAGTTGTATGGACTTTTCCGTCTATATTGGGTATACCCTTTAATTTCTTAAAAAGAATAAAATGACAGTTATATGGGCGGATTCAGGGGAGATTGCCCTATCAAATGGCGTTTTCCTTTTTGTGGCACTTTTATATTTGTGGATTTTATTCATCAACATACTTTTCATATAGTTGTATGGTCTTTTCCGACTATATTGAGTATACCCTTTAATTTCTTAAAAAGAATAAAATGACAGTTGTATGGGCGGATTCAGGGAAGATTGCCCTATCAAATGGCGTTTTCCTTTTTCCTTTGCACTTTTATATTTGTCGATTTTATTCATCAACATACTTTTCATATAGTTGTATGGACTTTTCCGACTATATTGGGTATACCCTTTAATTTCTTAAAAAGAATAAAATGACAGTTATATGGGCGGATTCAGGGGAGATTGCCCTATCAAATGGCGTTTTCCTTTTTGTGGCACTTTTATATTTGTCGATTTTATTCATCAACATACTTTTCATATAGTTGTATGGACTTTTCCGACTATATTGGGTATACCCTTTAATTTCTTAAAAAGAATAAAATGACAGTTATATGGGCGGATTCAGGGGAGCTTGCCCTATCAAATGGCGTTTTCCTTTTTGTGGCACTTTTATATTTGTCGATTTTATTCATCAACATACTTTTCATATAGTTGTATGGTCTTTTCCGACTATATTGAGTATACCCTTTAATTTCTTAAAAAGACTAAAATGACAGTTATATGGGCGGATTCAGGGGAGATTGCCCTATCAAATGGCGTTTTCCTTTTTGTGGCACTTTTATATTTGTCGATTTTATTCATCAACATACTTTTCATATAGTTGTATGGACTTTTCCGACTATATTGGGTATACCCTTTAATTTCTTAAAAAGAATAAAATGACAGTTATATGGGCGGATTCAGGGGAGCTTGCCCTATCAAATGGCGTTTTCCTTTTTGTGGCACTTTTATATTTGTCGATTTTATTCATCAACATACTTTTCATATAGTTGTATGGTCTTTTCCGACTATATTGAGTATACCCTTTAATTTCTTAAAAAGAATAAAATGACAGTTATATGGGCGGATTCAGGGGAGATTGCCCTATCAAATGGCGTTTTCCTTTTTGTGGCACTTTTATATTTGTCGATTTTATTCATCAACATACTTTTCATATAGTTGTATGGTCTTTTCCGACTATATTGGGTATACCCTTTAATTTCTTAAAAAGAATAAAATGACAGTTATATGGGCGGATTCAGGGGAGATTGCCCTATCAAATAGCGTTTTCCTTTTTGTGGCACTTTTATATTTGTCGATTTTATTCATCAACATACTTTTCATATAGTTGTATGGACTTTTCCGACTATATTGGGTATACCCTTTAATTTCTTAAAAAGAATAAAATGACAGTTATATGGGCGGATTCAGGGGAGATTGCCCTATCAAATGGCGTTTTCCTTTTTGTGGCACTTTTATATTTGTCGATTTTATTCATCAACATACTTTTCATATAGTTGGATGGACTTTTCCGACTATATTGGGTATACCCTTTAATTTCTTAAAAAGAATAAAATGACAGTTATATGGGCGGATTCAGGGGAGATTGCCCTATCAAATGGCGTTTTCCTTTTTGTGGCACTTTTATATTTGTCGATTTTATTCATCAACATACTTTTCATATAGTTGTATGGACTTTTCCGACTATATTGGGTATACCCTTTAATTTCTTAAAAAGAATAAAATGACAGTTATATGGGCGGATTCAGGGGAGATTGCCCTATCAAATGGCGTTTTCCTTTTTGTGGCACTTTTATATTTGTCGATTTTATTCATCAACATACTTTTCATATAGTTGGATGGACTTTTCCGACTATATTGGGTATACCCTTTAATTTCTTAAAAAGAATAAAATGACAGTTATATGGGCGGATTCAGGGGAGATTGCCCTATCAAATGGCGTTTTCCTTTTTGTGGCACTTTTATATTTGTCGATTTTATTCATCAACATACTTTTCATATAGTTGTATGGTCTTTTCCGACTATATTGGGTATACCCTTTAATTTCTTAAAAAGAATAAAATGACAGTTATATGGGCGGATTCAGGGGAGATTGCCCTATCAAATGGCGTTTTCCTTTTTGTGGCACTTTTATATTTGTCGATTTTATTCATCAACATACTTTTCATATAGTTGTATGGACTTTTCCGACTATATTGGGTATACCCTTTAATTTCTTAAAAAGAATAAAATGACAGTTATATGGGCGGATTCAGGGGAGACTGCCCTATCAAATGGCGTTTTACTTTTTGTGGCACTTTTATATTTGTCGATTTTATTCATCAACATACTTTTCATATAGTTGTATGGTCTTTTCCGACTATATTGAGTATACCCTTTAATTTCTTAAAAAGAATAAAATGACAGTTGTATGGGCGGATTCAGGGAAGATTGCCCTATCAAATGGCGTTTTCCTTTTTCCTTTGCACTTTTATATTTGTCGATTTTATTCATCAACATACTTTTCATATAGTTGTATGGACTTTTCCGACTATATTGGGTATACCCTTTAATTTCTTAAAAAGAATAAAATGACAGTTATATGGGCGGATTCAGGGGAGATTACCCTATCAAATGGCGTTTTCCTTTCTGTGGCACTTTTATATTTGTCGATTTTATTCATCAACATACTTTTCATATAGTTGTATGGACTTTTCCGACTATATTGGGTATACCCTTTAATTTCTTAAAAATAATAAAATGGCAGTTATATGGGCGGATTCAGGAGAGATTGCCCTATCAAATGTCGTTTTCCTTTTTGTGGCACTTTTATATTTGTCGATTTTATTCATCAACATACTTTTCATATAGTTGTATGGACTTTTCCGACTATATTGGGTATACCCTTTAATTTCTTAAAAAGAATAAAATGACAGTTATATGGGCGGATTCAGGAGAGATTGCCCTATCAAATGTCGTTTTCCTTTTTGTGGCACTTTTATATTTGTCGATTTTATTCATCAACATACTTTTCATATAGTTGTATGGACTTTTCCGACTATATTGGGTATACCCTTTAATTTCTTAAAAAGAATAAAATGACAGTTATATGGGCGGATTCAGGAGAGATTGCCCTATCAAATGTCGTTTTCCTTTTTGTGGCACTTTTATATTTGTCGATTTTATTCATCAACATACTTTTCATATAGTTGTATGGACTTTTCCGACTATATTGGGTATACCCTTTAATTTCTTAAAAAGAATAAAATGACAGTTATATGGGCGGATTCAGGAGAGATTGCCCTATCAAATGGCGTTTTCCTTTTTGTGGCACTTTTATATTTGTCGATTTTATTCATCAACATACTTTTCATATAGTTGTATGGACTTTTCCGACTATATTGGGTATACCCTTTAATTTCTTAAAAAGAATAAAATGACAGTTATATGGGCGGATTCAGGAGAGATTGCCCTATCAAATGTCGTTTTCCTTTTTGTGGCACTTTTATATTTGTCGATTTTATTCATCAACATACTTTTCATATAGTTGTATGGACTTTTCCGACTATATTGGGTATACCCTTTAATTTCTTAAAAAGAATAAAATGACAGTTATATGGGCGGATTCAGGAGAGATTGCCCTATCAAATGTCGTTTTCCTTTTTGTGGCACTTTTATATTTGTCGATTTTATTCATCAACATACTTTTCATATAGTTGTATGGACTTTTCCGACTATATTGGGTATACCCTTTAATTTCTTAAAAAGAATAAAATGACAGTTATATGGGCGGATTCAGGAGAGATTGCCCTATCAAATGTCGTTTTCCTTTTTGTGGCACTTTTATATTTGTCGATTTTATTCATCAACATACTTTTCATATAGTTGTATGGACTTTTCCGACTATATTGGGTATACCCTTTAATTTCTTAAAAAGAATAAAATGGCAGTTATATGGGCGGATTCAGGAGAGATTGCCCTATCAAATGTCGTTTTCCTTTTTGTGGCACTTTTATATTTGTCGATTTTATTCATCAACATACTTTTCATATAGTTGTATGGACTTTTCCGACTATATTGGGTATACCCTTTAATTTCTTAAAAAGAATAAAATGACAGTTATATGGGCGGATTCAGGAGAGATTGCCCTATCAAATGTCGTTTTCCTTTTTGTGGCACTTTTATATTTGTCGATTTTATTCATCAACATACTTTTCATATAGTTGTATGGACTTTTCCGACTATATTGGGTATACCCTTTAATTTCTTAAAAAGAATAAAATGACAGTTATATGGGCGGATTCAGGAGAGATTGCCCTATCAAATGGCGTTTTCCTTTTTGTGGCACTTTCATATTTGTCGATTTTATTCATCAACATACTTTTCATATAGTTGTATGGACTTTTCCGACTATATTGGGTATACCCTTTAATTTCTTAAAAAGAATAAAATGACAGTTATATGGGCGGATTCAGGGGAGATTGCCCTATCAAATGGCGTTTTCCTTTTTGTGGCACTTTTATATTTGTCGATTTTATTCATCAACATACTTTTCATATAGTTGTATGGACTTTTCCGACTATATTGGGTATACCCTTTAATTTCTTAAAAAGAATAAAATGCCAGTTATATGGGCGGATTCAGGGGAGACTGCCCTATCAAATGGCGTTTTACTTTTTGTGGCACTTTTATATTTGTCGATTTTATTCATCAACATACTTTTCATATAGTTGTATGGTCTTTTCCGACTATATTGAGTATACCCTTTAATTTCTTAAAAAGAATAAAATGACAGTTGTATGGGCGGATTCAGGGAAGATTGCCCTATCAAATGGCGTTTTCCTTTTTCCTTTGCACTTTTATATTTGTCGATTTTATTCATCAACATACTTTTCATATAGTTGTATGGACTTTTCCGACTATATTGGGTATACCCTTTAATTTCTTAAAAAGAATAAAATGACAGTTATATGGGCGGATTCAGGGGAGATTACCCTATCAAATGGCGTTTTCCTTTCTGTGGCACTTTTATATTTGTCGATTTTATTCATCAACATACTTTTCATATAGTTGTATGGACTTTTCCGACTATATTGGGTATACCCTTTAATTTCTTAAAAATAATAAAATGGCAGTTATATGGGCGGATTCAGGAGAGATTGCCCTATCAAATGTCGTTTTCCTTTTTGTGGCACTTTTATATTTGTCGATTTTATTCATCAACATACTTTTCATATAGTTGTATGGACTTTTCCGACTATATTGGGTATACCCTTTAATTTCTTAAAAAGAATAAAATGACAGTTATATGGGCGGATTCAGGAGAGATTGCCCTATCAAATGTCGTTTTCCTTTTTGTGGCACTTTTATATTTGTCGATTTTATTCATCAACATACTTTTCATATAGTTGTATGGACTTTTCCGACTATATTGGGTATACCCTTTAATTTCTTAAAAAGAATAAAATGACAGTTATATGGGCGGATTCAGGAGAGATTGCCCTATCAAATGTCGTTTTCCTTTTTGTGGCACTTTTATATTTGTCGATTTTATTCATCAACATACTTTTCATATAGTTGTATGGACTTTTCCGACTATATTGGGTATACCCTTTAATTTCTTAAAAAGAATAAAATGACAGTTATATGGGCGGATTCAGGAGAGATTGCCCTATCAAATGGCGTTTTCCTTTTTGTGGCACTTTTATATTTGTCGATTTTATTCATCAACATACTTTTCATATAGTTGTATGGACTTTTCCGACTATATTGGGTATACCCTTTAATTTCTTAAAAAGAATAAAATGACAGTTATATGGGCGGATTCAGGAGAGATTGCCCTATCAAATGTCGTTTTCCTTTTTGTGGCACTTTTATATTTGTCGATTTTATTCATCAACATACTTTTCATATAGTTGTATGGACTTTTCCGACTATATTGGGTATACCCTTTAATTTCTTAAAAAGAATAAAATGACAGTTATATGGGCGGATTCAGGAGAGATTGCCCTATCAAATGTCGTTTTCCTTTTTGTGGCACTTTTATATTTGTCGATTTTATTCATCAACATACTTTTCATATAGTTGTATGGACTTTTCCGACTATATTGGGTATACCCTTTAATTTCTTAAAAAGAATAAAATGACAGTTATATGGGCGGATTCAGGAGAGATTGCCCTATCAAATGTCGTTTTCCTTTTTGTGGCACTTTTATATTTGTCGATTTTATTCATCAACATACTTTTCATATAGTTGTATGGACTTTTCCGACTATATTGGGTATACCCTTTAATTTCTTAAAAAGAATAAAATGGCAGTTATATGGGCGGATTCAGGAGAGATTGCCCTATCAAATGTCGTTTTCCTTTTTGTGGCACTTTTATATTTGTCGATTTTATTCATCAACATACTTTTCATATAGTTGTATGGACTTTTCCGACTATATTGGGTATACCCTTTAATTTCTTAAAAAGAATAAAATGACAGTTATATGGGCGGATTCAGGAGAGATTGCCCTATCAAATGTCGTTTTCCTTTTTGTGGCACTTTTATATTTGTCGATTTTATTCATCAACATACTTTTCATATAGTTGTATGGACTTTTCCGACTATATTGGGTATACCCTTTAATTTCTTAAAAAGAATAAAATGACAGTTATATGGGCGGATTCAGGAGAGATTGCCCTATCAAATGGCGTTTTCCTTTTTGTGGCACTTTCATATTTGTCGATTTTATTCATCAACATACTTTTCATATAGTTGTATGGACTTTTCCGACTATATTGGGTATACCCTTTAATTTCTTAAAAAGAATAAAATGACAGTTATATGGGCGGATTCAGGGGAGATTGCCCTATCAAATGGCGTTTTCCTTTTTGTGGCACTTTTATATTTGTCGATTTTATTCATCAACATACTTTTCATATAGTTGTATGGACTTTTCCGACTATATTGGGTATACCCTTTAATTTCTTAAAAAGAATAAAATGCCAGTTATATGGGCGGATTCAGGGGAGATTGCCCTATCAAATGGCGTTTTCCTTTTTGTGGCACTTTTATATTTGTCGATTTTATTCATCAACATACTTTTCATATAGTTGGATGGACTTTTCCGACTATATTGGGTATACCCTTTAATTTCTTAAAAAGAATAAAATGACAGTTATATGGGCGGATTCAGGGGAGATTGCCCTATCAAATGGCGTTTTCCTTTTTGTGGCACTTTTATATTTGTCGATTTTATTCATCAACATACTTTTCATATAGTTGTATGGACTTTTCCGACTATATTGGGTATACCCTTTAATTTCTTAAAAAGAATAAAATGACAGTTATATGGGCGGATTCAGGGGAGATTGCCCTATCAAATGGCGTTTTCCTTTTTGTGGCACTTTTATATTTGTCGATTTTATTCATCAACATACTTTTCATATAGTTGGATGGACTTTTCCGACTATATTGGGTATACCCTTTAATTTCTTAAAAAGAATAAAATGACAGTTATATGGGCGGATTCAGGGGAGATTGCCCTATCAAATGGCGTTTTCCTTTTTGTGGCACTTTTATATTTGTCGATTTTATTCATCAACATACTTTTCATATAGTTGTATGGTCTTTTCCGACTATATTGGGTATACCCTTTAATTTCTTAAAAAGAATAAAATGACAGTTATATGGGCGGATTCAGGGGAGACTGCCCTATCAAATGGCGTTTTACTTTTTGTGGCACTTTTATATTTGTCGATTTTATTCATCAACATACTTTTCATATAGTTGTATGGTCTTTTCCGACTATATTGAGTATACCCTTTAATTTCTTAAAAAGAATAAAATGACAGTTGTATGGGCGGATTCAGGGAAGATTGCCCTATCAAATGGCGTTTTCCTTTTTCCTTTGCACTTTTATATTTGTCGATTTTATTCATCAACATACTTTTCATATAGTTGTATGGACTTTTCCGACTATATTGGGTATACCCTTTAATTTCTTAAAAAGAATAAAATGACAGTTATATGGGCGGATTCAGGGGAGATTGCCCTATCAAATGGCGTTTTCCTTTTTGTGGCACTTTTATATTTGTCGATTTTATTCATCAACATACTTTTCATATAGTTGTATGGACTTTTCCGACTATATTGGGTATACCCTTTAATTTCTTAAAAATAATAAAATGGCAGTTATATGGGCGGATTCAGGAGAGATTGCCCTATCAAATGTCGTTTTCCTTTTTGTGGCACTTTTATATTTGTCGATTTTATTCATCAACATACTTTTCATATAGTTGTATGGACTTTTCCGACTATATTGGGTATACCCTTTAATTTCTTAAAAAGAATAAAATGACAGTTATATGGGCGGATTCAGGAGAGATTGCCCTATCAAATGGCGTTTTCCTTTTTGTGGCACTTTCATATTTGTCGATTTTATTCATCAACATACTTTTCATATAGTTGTATGGACTTTTCCGACTATATTGGGTATACCCTTTAATTTCTTAAAAAGAATAAAATGACAGTTATATGGGCGGATTCACGGGAGATTGCTCTATCAAATGGCGTTTTCCTTTTTGTGGCACTTTTATATTTGTCGATTTTATTCATCAACATACTTTTCATATAGTTGTATGGACTTTTCCGACTATATTGGGTATACCCTTTAATTTCTTAAAAAGAATAAAATGACAGTTATATGGGCGGATTCAGGGGAGATTGCCCTATCAAATGGCGTTTTCCTTTTTGTGGCACTTTTATATTTGTCGATTTTATTCATCAACATACTTTTCATATAGTTGTATGGACTTTTCCGACTATATTGGGTATACCCTTTAATTTCTTAAAAAGAATAAAATGACAGTTATATGGGCGGGATCAGGGGAGATTCCCCTATCAAATGGCGTTTTCGTTTTTGTGGCACTTTTACATTTGTCGATTTTATTCATCAACATACTTTTCATATAGTTGTATGGACTTTTCCGACTATATTGGGTATACCCTTTAATTTCTTAAAAAGAATAAAATGACAGTTATATGGGCGGATTCAGGGGAGATTGCCCTATCAAATGGCGTTTTCCTTCTTGTGGCACTTTTATATTTGTCGATTTTATTCATCAACATACTTTTCATATAATTGTATGGACTTTTCCGACTATATTGGGTATACCCTTTAATTTCTTAAAAAGAATAAAATGACAGTTATATAGGCGGATTCAGGGGAGATTGCCCTATCAAATGGCGTTTTCCTTTTTGTGGCGCTTTTATATTTGTCGATTTTATTCATCAACATACTTTTCATATAGTTGTATGGTCTTTTCCGACTATATTGGGTATACCCTTTAATTTCTTAAAAAGAATAAAATGACAGTTATATGGGCGGATTCAGGGGAGATTGCCCTATCAAATGGCGTTTTCCTTTTTGTGGCACTTTTATATTTGTCGATTTTATTCATCAACATACTTTTCATATAGTTGTATGGACTTTTCCGACTATATTGGGTATACCCTTTAATTTCTTAAAAAGAATAAAATGACAGTTATATGGGCGGATTCAGGGGAGATTGCCCTATCAAATGGCGTTTTCCTTTTTGTGGCACTTTTATATTTGTCGATTTTATTCATCAACATACTTTTCCTATAGTTGTATGGACTTTTCCGACTATATTGGGTATACCCTTTAATTTCTTAAAAAGAATAAAATGACAGTTATATGGGCGGATTCAGGGGAGATTGCCCTATCAAATGGCGTTTTCCTTTTTGTGGCACTTTTATATTTGTCGATTTTATTCATCAACATACTTTTCATATAGTTGTATGGACTTTTCCGACTATATTGGGTATACCCTTTAATTTCTTAAAAAGAATAAAATGACAGTTATATAGGCGGATTCAGGGGAGATTGCCCTATCAAATGGCGTTTTCCTTTTTGTGGCACTTTTATATTTGTCGATTTTATTCATCAACATACTTTTCATATAGTTGTATGGTCTTTTCCGACTATATTGGGTATACCCTTTAATTTCTTAAAAAGAATAAAATGACAGTTATATGGGCAGATTCAGGGGAGATTGCCCTATCAAATGGCGTTTTCCTTTTTGTGGCACTTTTATATTTGTCGATTTTATTCATCAATACCTTCGTCGGTATTGTTGCAAAATCGCCGGCGAAGTAAAATAATTAATAGAATGGCTACAACAGCTTAAAACACATTTAATGCGCCTACTTGACATCAGAGGCGCTGCAACACTGATCTAAAAACTAACACAACGCGCAATATCAGAGTTGTAAAAATTAAGCTTTCTCTCTTTCACCATCTGTCCTCTCTCACTATCCCTTTCCCAAAGAAGGTAACACACCTACGGGTTGGTAGGCATACTAATTGCCTGAGTGTTTACTTCCCTTTAAAAAAAAAAAAAAAAAAAAAAAAAACATACTTTTCATATAGTTGTATGGACTTTTCCGACTATATTGGGTATACCCTTTAATTTCTTAAAAAGAATAAAATGACAGTTATATGGGCGGATTCAGGGGAGATTGCCCTATCAAATGGCGTTTTCCTTTTTGTGGCACTTTTATATTTGTCGATTTTATTCATCAACATACTTTTCCTATAGTTGTATGGACTTTTCCGACTATATTGGGTATACCCTTTAATTTCTTAAAAAGAATAAAATGACAGTTATATGGGCGGATTCAGGGGAGATTGCCCTATCAAATGGCGTTTTCCTTTTTGTGGCACTTTTATATTTGTCGATTTTATTCATCAACATACTTTTCATATAGTTGTATGGACTTTTCCGACTATATTGGGTATACCCTTTAATTTCTTAAAAAGAATAAAATGACAGTTATATGGGCGGATTCAGGAGAGATTGCCCTATCAAATGGCGTTTTCCTTTTTGTGGCACTTTTATATTTGTCGATTTTATTCATCAACATACTTTTCATATAGTTGTATGGACTTTTCCGACTATATTGGGTATACCCTTTAATTTCTTAAAAAGAATAAAATGACAGTTATATGGGCGGATTCACGGGAGATTGCTCTATCAAATGGCGTTTTCCTTTTTGTGGCACTTTTATATTTGTCGATTTTATTCATCAACATACTTTTCATATAGTTGTATGGACTTTTCCGACTATATTGGGTATACCCTTTAATTTCTTAAAAAGAATAAAATGACAGTTATATGGGCGGATTCAGGGGAGATTGCCCTATCAAATGGCGTTTTCCTTTTTGTGGCACTTTTATATTTGTCGATTTTATTCATCAACATACTTTTCATATAGTTGTATGGACTTTTCCGACTATATTGGGTATACCCTTTAATTTCTTAAAAAGAATAAAATGACAGTTATATAGCCGGATTCACGGGAGATTGCTCTATCAAATGGCGTTTTCCTTTTTGTGGCACTTTTATATTTGTCGATTTTATTCATCAACATACTTTTCATATAGTTGTATGGACTTTTCCGACTATATTGGGTATACCCTTTAATTTCTTAAAAAGAATAAAATGACAGTTATATGGGCGGATTCAGGAGAGATTGCCCTATCAAATGGCGTTTTACTTTTTGTGGCACTTTTATATTTGTCGATTTTATTCATCAACATACTTTTCATATAGTTGTATGGTCTTTTCCGACTATATTGAGTATACCCTTTAATTTCTTAAAAAGAATAAAATGACAGTTGTATGGGCGGATTCAGGGAAGATTGCCCTATCAAATGGCGTTTTCCTTTTTCCTTTGCACTTTTATATTTGTCGATTTTATTCATCAACATACTTTTCATATAGTTGTATGGACTTTTCCGACTATATTGGGTATACCCTTTAATTTCTTAAAAAGAATAAAATGACAGTTATATGGGCGGATTCAGGGGAGATTACCCTATCAAATGGCGTTTTCCTTTCTGTGGCACTTTTATATTTGTCGATTTTATTCATCAACATACTTTTCATATAGTTGTATGGACTTTTCCGACTATATTGGGTATACCCTTTAATTTCTTAAAAATAATAAAATGGCAGTTATATGGGCGGATTCAGGAGAGATTGCCCTATCAAATGTCGTTTTCCTTTTTGTGGCACTTTTATATTTGTCGATTTTATTCATCAACATACTTTTCATATAGTTGTATGGACTTTTCCGACTATATTGGGTATACCCTTTAATTTCTTAAAAAGAATAAAATGACAGTTATATGGGCGGATTCAGGAGAGATTGCCCTATCAAATGTCGTTTTCCTTTTTGTGGCACTTTTATATTTGTCGATTTTATTCATCAACATACTTTTCATATAGTTGTATGGACTTTTCCGACTATATTGGGTATACCCTTTAATTTCTTAAAAAGAATAAAATGACAGTTATATGGGCGGATTCAGGAGAGATTGCCCTATCAAATGTCGTTTTCCTTTTTGTGGCACTTTTATATTTGTCGATTTTATTCATCAACATACTTTTCATATAGTTGTATGGACTTTTCCGACTATATTGGGTATACCCTTTAATTTCTTAAAAAGAATAAAATGACAGTTATATGGGCGGATTCAGGAGAGATTGCCCTATCAAATGGCGTTTTCCTTTTTGTGGCACTTTTATATTTGTCGATTTTATTCATCAACATACTTTTCATATAGTTGTATGGACTTTTCCGACTATATTGGGTATACCCTTTAATTTCTTAAAAAGAATAAAATGACAGTTATATGGGCGGATTCAGGAGAGATTGCCCTATCAAATGTCGTTTTCCTTTTTGTGGCACTTTTATATTTGTCGATTTTATTCATCAACATACTTTTCATATAGTTGTATGGACTTTTCCGACTATATTGGGTATACCCTTTAATTTCTTAAAAAGAATAAAATGACAGTTATATGGGCGGATTCAGGAGAGATTGCCCTATCAAATGTCGTTTTCCTTTTTGTGGCACTTTTATATTTGTCGATTTTATTCATCAACATACTTTTCATATAGTTGTATGGACTTTTCCGACTATATTGGGTATACCCTTTAATTTCTTAAAAAGAATAAAATGACAGTTATATGGGCGGATTCAGGAGAGATTGCCCTATCAAATGTCGTTTTCCTTTTTGTGGCACTTTTATATTTGTCGATTTTATTCATCAACATACTTTTCATATAGTTGTATGGACTTTTCCGACTATATTGGGTATACCCTTTAATTTCTTAAAAAGAATAAAATGGCAGTTATATGGGCGGATTCAGGAGAGATTGCCCTATCAAATGTCGTTTTCCTTTTTGTGGCACTTTTATATTTGTCGATTTTATTCATCAACATACTTTTCATATAGTTGTATGGACTTTTCCGACTATATTGGGTATACCCTTTAATTTCTTAAAAAGAATAAAATGACAGTTATATGGGCGGATTCAGGAGAGATTGCCCTATCAAATGTCGTTTTCCTTTTTGTGGCACTTTTATATTTGTCGATTTTATTCATCAACATACTTTTCATATAGTTGTATGGACTTTTCCGACTATATTGGGTATACCCTTTAATTTCTTAAAAAGAATAAAATGACAGTTATATGGGCGGATTCAGGAGAGATTGCCCTATCAAATGGCGTTTTCCTTTTTGTGGCACTTTCATATTTGTCGATTTTATTCATCAACATACTTTTCATATAGTTGTATGGACTTTTCCGACTATATTGGGTATACCCTTTAATTTCTTAAAAAGAATAAAATGACAGTTATATGGGCGGATTCAGGGGAGATTGCCCTATCAAATGGCGTTTTCCTTTTTGTGGCACTTTTATATTTGTCGATTTTATTCATCAACATACTTTTCATATAGTTGTATGGACTTTTCCGACTATATTGGGTATACCCTTTAATTTCTTAAAAAGAATAAAATGCCAGTTATATGGGCGGATTCAGGGGAGATTGCCCTATCAAATGGCGTTTTCCTTTTTGTGGCACTTTTATATTTGTCGATTTTATTCATCAACATACTTTTCATATAGTTGTATGGACTTTTCCGACTATATTGGGTATACCCTTTAATTTCTTAAAAAGAATAAAATGACAGTTATATGGGCGGATTCAGGGGAGATTGCCCTATCAAATGGCGTTTTCCTTTTTGTGGCACTTTTATATTTGTCGATTTTATTCATCAACATACTTTTCATATAGTTGTATGGACTTTTCCGACTATATTGGGTATACCCTTTAATTTCTTAAAAAGAATAAAATGACAGTTATATGGGCGGATTCAGGGGAGATTGCCCTATCAAATGGCGTTTTCCTTTTTGTGGCACTTTTATATTTGTCGATTTTATTCATCAACATACTTTTCATATAGTTGGATGGACTTTTCCGACTATATTGGGTATACCCTTTAATTTCTTAAAAAGAATAAAATGACAGTTATATGGGCGGATTCAGGGGAGATTGCCCTATCAAATGGCGTTTTCCTTTTTGTGGCACTTTTATATTTGTCGATTTTATTCATCAACATACTTTTCATATAGTTGTATGGTCTTTTCCGACTATATTGGGTATACCCTTTAATTTCTTAAAAAGAATAAAATGACAGTTATATGGGCGGATTCAGGGGAGACTGCCCTATCAAATGGCGTTTTACTTTTTGTGGCACTTTTATATTTGTCGATTTTATTCATCAACATACTTTTCATATAGTTGTATGGTCTTTTCCGACTATATTGAGTATACCCTTTAATTTCTTAAAAAGAATAAAATGACAGTTGTATGGGCGGATTCAGGGAAGATTGCCCTATCAAATGGCGTTTTCCTTTTTCCTTTGCACTTTTATATTTGTCGATTTTATTCATCAACATACTTTTCATATAGTTGTATGGACTTTTCCGACTATATTGGGTATACCCTTTAATTTCTTAAAAAGAATAAAATGACAGTTATATGGGCGGATTCAGGGGAGATTGCCCTATCAAATGGCGTTTTCCTTTTTGTGGCACTTTTATATTTGTCGATTTTATTCATCAACATACTTTTCATATAGTTGTATGGACTTTTCCGACTATATTGGGTATACCCTTTAATTTCTTAAAAATAATAAAATGGCAGTTATATGGGCGGATTCAGGAGAGATTGCCCTATCAAATGTCGTTTTCCTTTTTGTGGCACTTTTATATTTGTCGATTTTATTCATCAACATACTTTTCATATAGTTGTATGGACTTTTCCGACTATATTGGGTATACCCTTTAATTTCTTAAAAAGAATAAAATGACAGTTATATGGGCGGATTCAGGAGAGATTGCCCTATCAAATGGCGTTTTCCTTTTTGTGGCACTTTCATATTTGTCGATTTTATTCATCAACATACTTTTCATATAGTTGTATGGACTTTTCCGACTATATTGGGTATACCCTTTAATTTCTTAAAAAGAATAAAATGACAGTTATATGGGCGGATTCACGGGAGATTGCTCTATCAAATGGCGTTTTCCTTTTTGTGGCACTTTTATATTTGTCGATTTTATTCATCAACATACTTTTCATATAGTTGTATGGACTTTTCCGACTATATTGGGTATACCCTTTAATTTCTTAAAAAGAATAAAATGACAGTTATATGGGCGGATTCAGGGGAGATTGTCCTATCAAATGGCGTTTTCCTTTTTGTGGCACTTTTATATTTGTCGATTTTATTCATCAACATACTTTTCATATAGTTGTATGGACTTTTCCGACTATATTGGGTATACCCTTTAATTTCTTAAAAAGAATAAAATGACAGTTATATGGGCGGGATCAGGGGAGATTCCCCTATCAAATGGCGTTTTCGTTTTTGTGGCACTTTTACATTTGTCGATTTTATTCATCAACATACTTTTCATATAGTTGTATGGACTTTTCCGACTATATTGGGTATACCCTTTAATTTCTTAAAAAGAATAAAATGACAGTTATATGGGCGGATTCAGGGGAGATTGCCCTATCAAATGGCGTTTTCCTTTTTGTGGCACTTTTATATTTGTCGATTTTATTCATCAACATACTTTTCATATAATTGTATGGACTTTTCCGACTATATTGGGTATACCCTTTAATTTCTTAAAAAGAATAAAATGACAGTTATATAGGCGGATTCAGGGGAGATTGCCCTATCAAATGGCGTTTTCCTTTTTGTGGCGCTTTTATATTTGTCGATTTTATTCATCAACATACTTTTCATATAGTTGTATGGTCTTTTCCGACTATATTGGGTATACCCTTTAATTTCTTAAAAAGAATAAAATGACAGTTATATGGGCGGATTCAGGGGAGATTGCCCTATCAAATGGCGTTTTCCTTTTTGTGGCACTTTTATATTTGTCGATTTTATTCATCAACATACTTTTCATATAGTTGTATGGACTTTTCCGACTATATTGGGTATACCCTTTAATTTCTTAAAAAGAATAAAATGACAGTTATATGGGCGGATTCAGGGGAGATTGCCCTATCAAATGGCGTTTTCCTTTTTGTGGCACTTTTATATTTGTCGATTTTATTCATCAACATACTTTTCCTATAGTTGTATGGACTTTTCCGACTATATTGGGTATACCCTTTAATTTCTTAAAAAGAATAAAATGACAGTTATATGGGCGGATTCAGGGGAGATTGCCCTATCAAATGGCGTTTTCCTTTTTGTGGCACTTTTATATTTGTCGATTTTATTCATCAACATACTTTTCATATAGTTGTATGGACTTTTCCGACTATATTGGGTATACCCTTTAATTTCTTAAAAAGAATAAAATGACAGTTATATAGGCGGATTCAGGGGAGATTGCCCTATCAAATGGCGTTTTCCTTTTTGTGGCACTTTTATATTTGTCGATTTTATTCATCAACATACTTTTCATATAGTTGTATGGTCTTTTCCGACTATATTGGGTATACCCTTTAATTTCTTAAAAAGAATAAAATGACAGTTATATGGGCAGATTCAGGGGAGATTGCCCTATCAAATGGCGTTTTCCTTTTTGTGGCACTTTTATATTTGTCGATTTTATTCATCAATACCTTCGTCGGTATTGTTGCAAAATCGCCGGCGAAGTAAAATAATTAATAGAATGGCTACAACAGCTTAAAACACATTTAATGCGCCTACTTGACATCAGAGGCGCTGCAACACTGATCTAAAAACTAACACAACGCGCAATATCAGAGTTGTAAAAATTAAGCTTTCTCTCTTTCACCATCTGTCCTCTCTCACTATCCCTTTCCCAAAGAAGGTAACACACCTACGGGTTGGTAGGCATACTAATTGCCTGAGTGTTTACTTCCCTTTAAAAAAAAAAAAAAAAAAAAAAAAAACATACTTTTCATATAGTTGTATGGACTTTTCCGACTATATTGGGTATACCCTTTAATTTCTTAAAAAGAATAAAATGACAGTTATATGGGCGGATTCAGGGGAGATTGCCCTATCAAATGGCGTTTTCCTTTTTGTGGCACTTTTATATTTGTCGATTTTATTCATCAACATACTTTTCCTATAGTTGTATGGACTTTTCCGACTATATTGGGTATACCCTTTAATTTCTTAAAAAGAATAAAATGACAGTTATATGGGCGGATTCAGGGGAGATTGCCCTATCAAATGGCGTTTTCCTTTTTGTGGCACTTTTATATTTGTCGATTTTATTCATCAACATACTTTTCATATAGTTGTATGGACTTTTCCGACTATATTGGGTATACCCTTTAATTTCTTAAAAAGAATAAAATGACAGTTATATGGGCGGATTCAGGAGAGATTGCCCTATCAAATGGCGTTTTCCTTTTTGTGGCACTTTTATATTTGTCGATTTTATTCATCAACATACTTTTCATATAGTTGTATGGACTTTTCCGACTATATTGGGTATACCCTTTAATTTCTTAAAAAGAATAAAATGACAGTTATATGGGCGGATTCACGGGAGATTGCTCTATCAAATGGCGTTTTCCTTTTTGTGGCACTTTTATATTTGTCGATTTTATTCATCAACATACTTTTCATATAGTTGTATGGACTTTTCCGACTATATTGGGTATACCCTTTAATTTCTTAAAAAGAATAAAATGACAGTTATATGGGCGGATTCAGGGGTGATTGCCCTATCAAATGGCGTTTTCCTTTTTGTGGCACTTTTATATTTGTCGATTTTATTCATCAACATACTTTTCATATAGTTGTATGGACTTTTCCGACTATATTGGGTATACCCTTTAATTTCTTAAAAAGAATAAAATGACAGTTATATAGCCGGATTCACGGGAGATTGCTCTATCAAATGGCGTTTTCCTTTTTGTGGCACTTTTATATTTGTCGATTTTATTCATCAACATACTTTTCATATAGTTGTATGGACTTTTCCGACTATATTGGGTATACCCTTTAATTTCTTAAAAAGAATAAAATGACAGTTATATGGGCGGATTCAGGGGAGATTGCCCTATCAAATGGCGTTTTCCTTTTTGTGGCACTTTTATATTTGTCGATTTTATTCATCAACATACTTTTCATATAGTTGTATGGACTTTTCCGACTATATTGGGTATACCCTTTAATTTCTTAAAAAGAATAAAATGACAGTTATATGGGCGGATTCAGGGGAGATTGCCCTATCAAATGGCGTTTTCCTTTTTGTGGCACTTTTATATTTGTCGATTTTATTCATCAACATACTTTTCATATAGTTGTATGGACTTTTCCGACTATATTGGGTATACCCTTTAATTTCTTAAAAAGAATAAAATGACAGTTATATGGGCGGATTCACGGGAGATTGCTCTATCAAATGGCGTTTTCCTTTTTGTGGCACTTTTATATTTGTCGATTTTATTCATCAACATACTTTTCATATAGTTGTATGGACTTTTCCGACTATATTGGGTATACCCTTTAATTTCTTAAAAAGAATAAAATGACAGTTATATGGGCGGATTCAGGGGAGATTGCCCTATCAAATGGCGTTTTCCTTTTTGTAGCACTTTTATATTTGTCGATTTTATTCATCAACATACTTTTCATATAGTTGTATGGACTTTTCCGACTATATTGGGTATACCCTTTAATTTCTTAAAAAGAATAAAATGACAGTTATATGGGCGGATTCACGGGAGATTGCTCTATCAAATGGCGTTTTCCTTTTTGTGTGGCACTTTTATATTTGTCGATTTTATTCATCAACATACTTTTCATATAGTTGTATGGACTTTTCCGACTATATTGGGTATACCCTTTAATTTCTTAAAAAGAATAAAATGAGAGTTATATGGGCGGATTCAGGGGAGATTGCCCTATCAAATGGCGTTTCCCTTTTTGTGGCGCTTTTATATTTGTCGATTTTATTCATCAACATACTTTTCATATAGTTGTATGGACTTTTCCGACTATATTGGGTATACCCTTTAATTTCTTAAAAAGAATAAAATGACAGTTATATGGGCGGATTCAGGGGAGATTGCCCTATCAAATGGCGTTTTCCTTTTTGTGGCACTTTTATATTTGTCGATTTTATTCATCAACATACTTTTCATATAGTTGTATGGACTTTTCCGACTATATTGGGTATACCCTTTAATTTCTTAAAAAGAATAAAATGACAGTTATATGGGCGGATTCGGGAGAGATTGCCCTATCAAATGGCGTTTTCCTTTTTGTGGCACTTTTATATTTGTCGATTTTATTCATCAACATACTTTTCATATAATTGTATGGACTTTTCCGACTATATTGGGTATACCCTTTAATTTCTTAAAAAGAATAAAATGACAGTTATATGGGCGGATTCAGAGGAGATTGCCCTATCAAATGGCGCATTCGTTTTTGTGCCACTTTTATATTTGTCGATTTTATTCATCAACATACTTTTCATATAGTTGTATGGACTTTTCCGACTATATTGGGTATACCCTTTAATTTTTAAAAAATAATAAAATGACAGTTATATGGGCGGATTCAGGGGAGATTGCCCTATCAAATGGCGTTTTCCTTTTTGTGGCACTTTTACATTTGTCGATTTTATTCATCAACATACTTTTCATATAGTTGTATGGACTTTTCCGACTATATTGGGTATACCCTTTAATTTCTTAAAAAGAATAAAATGACAGTTATATGGGCGGGATCAGGGGAGATCCCCCTATCAAATGGCGTTTTCGTTTTTGTGGCACTTTTACATTTGTCGATTTTATTCATCAACATACTTTTCATATAGTTGTATGGACTTTTCCGACTATATTGGGTATACCCTTTAATTTCTTAAAAAGAATAAAATGACAGTTATATGGGCGGATTCAGGGGAGATTGCCCTATCAAATGGCGTTTTTCTTTTTGTGGCACTTTTATATTTGTCGATTTTATTCATCAACATACTTTTCATATAATTGTATGGACTTTTCCGACTATATTGGGTATACCCTTTAATTTCTTAAAAAGAATAAAATGACAGTTATATAGGCGGATTCAGGGGAGATTGCCCTATCAAATGGCGTTTTCCTTTTTGTGGCACTTTTATATTTGTCGATTTTATTCATCAACATACTTTTCATATAGTTGTATGGTCTTTTCCGACTATATTGGGTATACCCTTTAATTTCTTAAAAAGAATAAAATGACAGTTATATGGGCGGATTCAGGGGAGATTGCCCTATCAAATGGCGTTTTCCTTTTCGTGGCACTTTTATATTTGTCGATTTTATTCATCAACATACTTTTCATATAGTTGTATGGACTTTTCCGACTATATTGGGTATACCCTTTAATTTCTTAAAAAGAATAAAATGACAGTTATATGGGCGGATTCAGGGGAGATTGCCCTATCAAATGGCGTTTTCCTTTTTGTGGCACTTTTATATTTGTCGATTTTATTCATCAACATACTTTTCATATAGTTGTATGGACTTTTCCGACTATATTGGGTATACCCTTTAATTTCTTAAAAAGAATAAAATGACAGTTATATGGGCGGATTCAGGGGAGATTGCCCTATCAAATGGCGTTTTCCTTTTTGTGGCACTTTTATATTTGTCGATTTTATTCATCAACATACTTTTCATATAGTTGTATGGACTTTTCCGACTATATTGGGTATACCCTTTAATTTCTTAAAAAGAATAAAATGACAGTTATATAGGCGGATTCAGGGGAGATTGCCCTATCAAATGGCGTTTTCCTTTTTGTGGCACTTTTATATTTGTCGATTTTATTCATCAACATACTTTTCATATAGTTGTATGGTCTTTTCCGACTATATTGGGTATACCCTTTAATTTCTTAAAAAGAATAAAATGACAGTTATATGGGCAGATTCAGGGGAGATTGCCCTATCAAATGGCGTTTTCCTTTTTGTGGCACTTTTATATTTGTCGATTTTATTCATCAACATACTTTTCATATAGTTGTATGGACTTTTCCGACTATATTGGGTATACCCTTTAATTTCTTAAAAAGAATAAAATGACAGTTATATGGGCGGATTCAGGGGAGACTGCCCTATCAAATGGCGTTTTACTTTTTGTGGCACTTTTATATTTGTCGATTTTATTCATCAACATACTTTTCATATAGTTGTATGGTCTTTTCCGACTATATTGAGTATACCCTTTAATTTCTTAAAAAGAATAAAATGACAGTTGTATGGGCGGATTCAGGGAAGATTGCCCTATCAAATGGCGTTTTCCTTTTTCCTTTGCACTTTTATATTTGTCGATTTTATTCATCAACATACTTTTCATATAGTTGTATGGACTTTTCCGACTATATTGGGTATACCCTTTAATTTCTTAAAAAGAATAAAATGACAGTTATATGGGCGGATTCAGGGGAGATTGCCCTATCAAATGGCGTTTTCCTTTTTGTGGCACTTTTATATTTGTCGATTTTATTCATTAACATACTTTTCATATAGTTGTATGGACTTTTCCGACTATATTGGGTATACCCTTTAATTTCTTAAAAATAATAAAATGACAGTTATATGGGCGGATTCAGGGGAGATTGCCCTATCAAATGGCGTTTTCCTTTTTGTGGCACTTTTATATTTGTCGATTTTATTCATCAACATACTTTTCATATAGTTGTATGGACTTTTCCGACTATATTGGGTATACCCTTTAATTTCTTAAAAAGAATAAAATGACAGTTATATAGCCGGATTCACGGGAGATTGCTCTATCAAATGGCGTTTTCCTTTTTGTGGCACTTTTATATTTGTCGATTTTATTCATCAACATACTTTTCATATAGTTGTATGGACTTTTCCGACTATATTGGGTATACCCTTTAATTTCTTAAAAAGAATAAAATGACAGTTATATGGGCGGATTCAGGGGAGATTGCCCTATCAAATGGCGTTTTCCTTTTTGTGGCACTTTTATATTTGTCGATTTTATTCATCAACATACTTTTCATATAGTTGTATGGACTTTTCCGACTATATTGGGTATACCCTTTAATTTCTTAAAAAGAATAAAATGACAGTTATATGGGCGGATTCAGGGGAGATTGCCCTATCAAATGGCGTTTTCCTTTTTGTGGCACTTTTATATTTGTCGATTTTATTCATCAACATACTTTTCATATAGTTGTATGGACTTTTCCGACTATATTGGGTATACCCTTTAATTTCTTAAAAAGAATAAAATGACAGTTATATGGGCGGATTCACGGGAGATTGCTCTATCAAATGGCGTTTTCCTTTTTGTGGCACTTTTATATTTGTCGATTTTATTCATCAACATACTTTTCATATAGTTGTATGGACTTTTCCGACTATATTGGGTATACCCTTTAATTTCTTAAAAAGAATAAAATGACAGTTATATGGGCGGATTCAGGGGAGATTGCCCTATCAAATGGCGTTTTCCTTTTTGTAGCACTTTTATATTTGTCGATTTTATTCATCAACATACTTTTCATATAGTTGTATGGACTTTTCCGACTATATTGGGTATACCCTTTAATTTCTTAAAAAGAATAAAATGACAGTTATATGGGCGGATTCACGGGAGATTGCTCTATCAAATGGCGTTTTCCTTTTTGTGTGGCACTTTTATATTTGTCGATTTTATTCATCAACATACTTTTCATATAGTTGTATGGACTTTTCCGACTATATTGGGTATACCCTTTAATTTCTTAAAAAGAATAAAATGACAGTTATATGGGCGGATTCAGGGGAGATTGCCCTATCAAATGGCGTTTCCCTTTTTGTGGCACTTTTATATTTGTCGATTTTATTCATCAACATACTTTTCATATAGTTGTATGGACTTTTCCGACTATATTGGGTATACCCTTTAATTTCTTAAAAAGAATAAAATGACAGTTATATGGGCGGATTCAGGGGAGATTGCCCTATCAAATGGCGTTTTCCTTTTTGTGGCACTTTTATATTTGTCGATTTTATTCATCAACATACTTTTCATATAGTTGTATGGACTTTTCCGACTATATTGGGTATACCCTTTAATTTCTTAAAATGAATAAAATGACAGTTATATGGGCGGATTCAGAGGAGATTGCCCTATCAAATGGCGCATTCGTTTTTGTGCCACTTTTATATTTGTCGATTTTATTCATCAACATACTTTTCATATAGTTGTATGGACTTTTCCGACTATATTGGGTATACCCTTTAATTTTTAAAAAATAATAAAATGACAGTTATATGGGCGGATTCAGGGGAGATTGCCCTATCAAATGGCGTTTTCCTTTTTGTGGCACTTTTACATTTGTCGATTTTATTCATCAACATACTTTTCATATAGTTGTATGGACTTTTCCGACTATATTGGGTATACCCTTTAATTTCTTAAAAAGAATAAAATGACAGTTATATGGGCGGGATCAGGGGAGATCCCCCTATCAAATGGCGTTTTCGTTTTTGTGGCACTTTTACATTTGTCGATTTTATTCATCAACATACTTTTCATATAGTTGTATGGACTTTTCCGACTATATTGGGTATACCCTTTAATTTCTTAAAAAGAATAAAATGACAGTTATATGGGCGGATTCAGGGGAGATTGCCCTATCAAATGGCGTTTTTCTTTTTGTGGCACTTTTATATTTGTCGATTTTATTCATCAACATACTTTTCATATAATTGTATGGACTTTTCCGACTATATTGGGTATACCCTTTAATTTCTTAAAAAGAATAAAATGACAGTTATATAGGCGGATTCAGGGGAGATTGCCCTATCAAATGGCGTTTTCCTTTTTGTGGCACTTTTATATTTGTCGATTTTATTCATCAACATACTTTTCATATAGTTGTATGGTCTTTTCCGACTATATTGGGTATACCCTTTAATTTCTTAAAAAGAATAAAATGACAGTTATATGGGCGGATTCAGGGGAGATTGCCCTATCAAATGGCGTTTTCCTTTTTGTGGCACTTTTATATTTGTCGATTTTATTCATCAACATACTTTTCATATAGTTGTATGGACTTTTCCGACTATATTGGGTATACCCTTTAATTTCTTAAAAAGAATAAAATGACAGTTATATGGGCGGATTCAGGGGAGATTGCCCTATCAAATGGCGTTTTCCTTTTTGTGGCACTTTTATATTTGTCGATTTTATTCATCAACATACTTTTCATATAGTTGTATGGACTTTTCCGACTATATTGGGTATACCCTTTAATTTCTTAAAAAGAATAAAATGACAGTTATATGGGCGGATTCAGGGGAGATTGCCCTATCAAATGGCGTTTTCCTTTTTGTGGCACTTTTATATTTGTCGATTTTATTCATCAACATACTTTTCATATAGTTGTATGGACTTTTCCGACTATATTGGGTATACCCTTTAATTTCTTAAAAAGAATAAAATGACAGTTATATAGGCGGATTCAGGGGAGATTGCCCTATCAAATGGCGTTTTCCTTTTTGTGGCACTTTTATATTTGTCGATTTTATTCATCAACATACTTTTCATATAGTTGTATGGTCTTTTCCGACTATATTGGGTATACCCTTTAATTTCTTAAAAAGAATAAAATGACAGTTATATGGGCAGATTCAGGGGAGATTGCCCTATCAAATGGCGTTTTCCTTTTTGTGGCACTTTTATATTTGTCGATTTTATTCATCAACATACTTTTCATATAGTTGTATGGACTTTTCCGACTATATTGGGTATACCCTTTAATTTCTTAAAAAGAATAAAATGACAGTTATATGGGCGGATTCAGGGGAGACTGCCCTATCAAATGGCGTTTTACTTTTTGTGGCACTTTTATATTTGTCGATTTTATTCATCAACATACTTTTCATATAGTTGTATGGTCTTTTCCGACTATATTGAGTATACCCTTTAATTTCTTAAAAAGAATAAAATGACAGTTGTATGGGCGGATTCAGGGAAGATTGCCCTATCAAATGGCGTTTTCCTTTTTCCTTTGCACTTTTATATTTGTCGATTTTATTCATCAACATACTTTTCATATAGTTGTATGGACTTTTCCGACTATATTGGGTATACCCTTTAATTTCTTAAAAAGAATAAAATGACAGTTATATGGGCGGATTCAGGGGAGATTGCCCTATCAAATGGCGTTTTCCTTTTTGTGGCACTTTTATATTTGTCGATTTTATTCATTAACATACTTTTCATATAGTTGTATGGACTTTTCCGACTATATTGGGTATACCCTTTAATTTCTTAAAAATAATAAAATGGCAGTTATATGGGCGGATTCAGGAGAGATTGCCCTATCAAATGTCGTTTTCCTTTTTGTGGCACTTTTATATTTGTCGATTTTATTCATCAACATACTTTTCATATAGTTGTATGGACTTTTCCGACTATATTGGGTATACCCTTTAATTTCTTAAAAAGAATAAAATGACAGTTATATGGGCGGATTCAGGAGAGATTGCCCTATCAAATGGCGTTTTCCTTTTTGTGGCACTTTTATATTTGTCGATTTTATTCATCAACATACTTTTCATATAGTTGTATGGACTTTTCCGACTATATTGGGTATACCCTTTAATTTCTTAAAAAGAATAAAATGACAGTTATATGGGCGGATTCACGGGAGATTGCTCTATCAAATGGCGTTTTCCTTTTTGTGGCACTTTTATATTTGTCGATTTTATTCATCAACATACTTTTCATATAGTTGTATGGACTTTTCCGACTATATTGGGTATACCCTTTAATTTTTTAAAAAGAATAAAATGACAGTTATATGGGCGGATTCAGGGGAGATTGCCCTATCAAATGGCGTTTTCCTTTTTGTGGCACTTTTATATTTGTCGATTTTATTCATCAACATACTTTTCATATAGTTGTATGGACTTTTCCGACTATATTGGGTATACCCTTTAATTTCTTAAAAAGAATAAAATGACAGTTATATGGGCGGATTCAGGGGAGATTGCCCTATCAAATGGCGTTTTCCTTTTTGTGGCACTTTTATATTTGTCGATTTTATTCATCAACATACTTTTCATATAGTTGTATGGACTTTTCCGACTATATTGGGTATACCCTTTAATTTCTTAAAAAGAATAAAATGACAGTTATATGGGCGGATTCAGGAGAGATTGCCCTATCAAATGGCGTTTTCCTTTTTGTGGCACTTTTATATTTGTCGATTTTATTCATCAACATACTTTTCATATAATTGTATGGACTTTTCCGACTATATTGGGTATACCCTTTAATTTCTTAAAAAGAATAAAATGACAGTTATATGGGCGGATTCAGGGGAGATTGCCCTATCAAATGGCGTTTTCCTTTTTGTGCCACTTTTATATTTGTCGATTTTATTCATCAACATACTTTTCATATAGTTGTATGGACTTTTCCGACTATGTTGGGTATACCCTTTAATTTTTAAAAAATACTAAAATGACAGTTATATGGGCGGATTCAGGGGAGATTGCCCTATCAAATGGCGTTTTCGTTTTTGTGGCACTTTTACATTTGTCGATTTTATTCATCAACATACTTTTCATATAGTTGTATGGACTTTTCCGACTATATTGGGTATACCCTTTAATTTCTTAAAAAGAATAAAATGACAGTTATATGGGCGGATTCAGGGGAGATTGCCCTATCAAATGGCGTTTTCCTTTTTGTGGCACTTTTATATTTGTCGATTTTATTCATCAACATACTTTTCATATAATTGTATGGACTTTTCCGACTATATTGGGTATACCCTTTAATTTCTTAAAAAGAATAAAATGACAGTTATATGGGCGGATTCAGGGGAGATTGCCCTATCAAATGGCGTTTGCCTTTTTGTGGCACTTTTATATTTGTCGATTTTATTCATCAACATACTTTTCATATAATTGTATGGACTTTTCCGACTATATTGG
The DNA here is from genome assembly GCA_956483585.1 of Gymnocheta viridis. Taxonomy (NCBI): domain Eukaryota; kingdom Metazoa; phylum Arthropoda; class Insecta; order Diptera; family Tachinidae; genus Gymnocheta; species Gymnocheta viridis. The sequence goes on along the minus strand of OY101442.1, from coordinate 67,588,887 downwards.
GTACACCCTTTAATTTCTTAAAAAGAATAAAATGACAGTTATATGGGCGGATTCAGGGGAGATTGCCCTATCAAATGGCGTTTTCCTTTTTGTGGCACTTTTATATTTGTCGATTTTATTCATCAACATACTTTTCATATAATTGTATGGACTTTTCCGACTATATTGGGTATACCCTTTAATTTCTTAAAAAGAATAAAATGACAGTTATATGGGCGGATTCAGGGGAGATTGCCCTATCAAATGGCGTTTTCCTTTTTGTGGCACTTTTATATTTGTCGATTTTATTCATCAACATACTTTTCATATAGTTGTATGGACTTTTCCGACTATATTGGGTATACCCTTTAATTTCTTAAAAAGAATAAAATGACAGTTATATGGGCGGATTCAGGGGAGATTGCCCTATCAAATGGCGAATTCGTTTTTGTGCCACTTTTATATTTGTCGATTTTATTCGTCAACATACTTTTCATATAGTTGTATGGACTTTTCCGACTATATTGGGTATACCCTTTAATTTCTTAAAAATAATAAAATGACAGTTATATGGGCGGATTCAGGGGAGATTTCCCTATCAAATGGCGTTTTCCTTTTTGTGGCACTTTTATATTTGTCGATTTTATTCATCAACATACTTTTCATATAGTTGTATGGACTTTTAAGACTATATTGGGTATACCCTATAATTTCTTAAAAAGAATAAAATGACAGTTATATGGGCGGATTCAGGGGAGATTGCCCTATCAAATGGCGTTTTCCTTTTTGTGGCACTTTTATATTTGTCGATTTTATTCATCAACATACTTTTCATATAGTTGTATGGACTTTTCCGTCGATATTGGGTATACCCTTTAATTTCTTAAAAAAATAAAATGACACGTATATGGGCGGATTCAGGGGACATTGCTCTATCCAAATTAGTTGGAATTGTCGCGACACTTTCATATTTGACGATTTTATAAGCGAACAAACATACCATACAAATTTACTTAATCAGATTAAAATTTTCAACCTGTTGAATACTTGGGTAGCAAACTGTGGTTGAAATGTAGTGGAATTAAAATAACATACTTTTTTTGTAAACAAACTTTGGCAGAATGGTTGCAAAAATGTGTATTTTGATACGTTTTTAGTTTTTTTAATACTTTTTTTCGTTGCTACTTTTTTTTCAACTGTGTGAAAAAGTATGTTACAAAGGGTATGTTCACGGTATGATTTCTTCACAGACGTATGTTTTTCACATAGAAAAATAATACAGGTGGTGTCGAAGCTCTTCTCAACACTTCTGTTAGGTATAGAGATATAAACAGGTGGCATTACTACGGCATATGAATCATTTTTGCTCTAGCCATGATGAAATGAAATCATGGCTATAGCATTGTTTTTCCAATCCTATGTCAGTTTTGTTTATACTAGAGATGGGTACCGCTCACGTGATTAGCATGAGTCATCGTAATTAGTTTCTTGTTTAAACTACGTGAGCATGCATGAACGCGACAACAAAGAAATTGAGCGTGCAAGAGTAGATTTTTGACGTGATTGCTTCGTGATTTTTTTGCTATATTCATATATTTTCGTATACTTTTTTAAATAATATTTCTACGTAATTGTTTTAAGTTTAGATTGAAAGGAATTGTTTGGTTCAAGTTCAAATCTTACTTTACTCATTTCTTTATTAATTTTAGAAACTTTTTTGATAAAATAAAATTATTTTTATTAAGAAAGTATTATTGGAACATTCTATTCATCAGACTAGCAGAATGGATCAGTGATAATAATAATATTTTTAAATTATTTAAATATTTTTTCGTGAATATTTCGTGTCAGCTTTCGTGATTGTGAATAACGTTTTTTCCTACTCACGTGAGCATGCATGAACAGGAGCCAAAAATATAAGGTCATGCATGAGTAAATTTTTTTATCGTGAGCGTGAGTGAAAAGTCACTCAGTTGTTTCTGTTAACTTAATTTATTTAATTTTTGTTTACAATAATTTTTGACAAAGGATTAGACTTTACACAATCAAAAATTCCTTTTTTGATGTATTGTTGAAGTTGTAGCCCTAATAATGCCACCTGTTTATTTTATCATGGCTTTTAGGTTTGAAGTTGTCAAAAAGTACAAAGGAAAAATGACAAAGTGGTTGCATTTTCTGCTCTATAAAGAATTTTGTTTCTTTTCCTTTTCTTATTTGCATTTGAAACAAGTGATACATGATTAGTAATACATAATCAAATTTTGACAGACTCGAACCCAAAAAAAGTACGTTAACGCTTCGACCCTACTTGTATTATTCTACCCAAGGTGTATTTAACTAGTTGATAGCATTAGGAAAACAGTTACTTTCATTGCGTATGTCAAATACCTAACCCATAAAACAAAAAAACAGATACAGAAAAAAGTAAAAGTATTTTGTATGTAGTTAGCTGCTGTAACGCTGTCACCTGGTTATATACGCCATGATTCTACCATGGTTTTTCGTATTGAGTACAAAGCAAATTCATAACAGGTGGTCTTGACAGCTCAGCTGATTATTTGTTGCTCCTTGCATTTTGATATGTTTTGTTTGTCAAAATTTTTTTGTGTTTGATTTATATATTTGTTTGACGTTGATTTTGACAAAGAAAGCAGGTGTTCTTAAAGTGAATTGAGGCGAGTCAACCTGTTATGTATTTGCCTTGAGTGTCAAAATACTTTTGTCTTTTTTAACTTTTTCTTTCTGTATCTGTTTTATTTGTTTAATGGTGTATTTTTTTGACAGCAGCAAACAAAAATGCCTGTTGATCTTGTATTGTTGTAATTGTTTTACTAATACTGCCACCTAGATAAATACGGCTTGGCATAACCAGTATTTTGTACCATGAACATACGTGTGAGAACGATTTTCTCGGAAACTTGTCCGGTAATTTTTAGAACAGTTAACACATTTTGTTCCTTTAGGTGTCTTCTCATAATATAGAGTATATAAGAACATAATAGTAAGGTACTCCTGGGAAAGTAGCATCGATTTTGTATGCCATACAATTTTTTCCCTGTTTTAATTCCCAAAATTGACAATATTTTTTTATATTACACTTAGGGCCAGTTTATGACTTCGTATTTAAATCGTTTTTATATTTAAGTTCTATTTAAATACGAAATTAAGTTTTGCAGTACAAACTTAAATGAAACTTAAATAATATTTAAATGACCAACCATGCTGATTTAAGTTCTATTTAAGTTGTGCACACATCCATACGCAAACATATGGTTTTGCTACCTTGTTGTTGTTTCGCCCAACAAAGTAAACAAAAAATTTGCGGCCATTGAAAAATCAACATCTTTTGGGGTGCAATTTGGATTTCTTTTATTAATATTATTCTATTATATCTTCTTTCTTAATTGTTTTACACTTTTAAAACATTTCAGCAACCTATTAATGTTATTTTCAGCCTAAAGAAAAATTCACATTAGAATTTTTTCTTTAATTTTGTTCAACAGCTGTTTCTCCAAAAAATTTAGAGAATTTCGATATGCTGCCACATTTTTATCGTAATTAAATACAAACAATTATTTAACACTGAAAAACTGAAACTGTATTTAAATGCAATTTAAATTTAAATGAAAATTAACTAAATACGTATTTAAATATGAAGTCATAAACTGGCCATTAGGCCCAATAATTGACTACTCATTTAAGTGTCATTTATCTTTAAATGTCACTTAAGCACCATTTTCATTTTTTCAGTACAAAATTATGTGACATTTAAATTAAACTTAAATGACCATTCTTCTGCATTTAAAGTCCATATAAGTTTTGCACACATACATACACAAACATATGTTTTTGCTGGCGTGTTGGTGTTTCGATCATTAAAGTAAACAAAAAAATTTGTGGCCATTGCAAAATCAACATCCTTTGGAGTGAAATTTGGACTTCTTTTATTAATATTATTCTTTTTTATGGTTTTTAAAATTGTTTTAAACTTTTAAAACATTGCAGCAATCTATCATTGTTGTTATTTTCAGCCTGAAAAAGGATCCACATTAGAAATTTTTCTTTAATTTTGTTCAACAGCTGTTTCTCTAAGAAAATTGAGAGAATTTCGTGAGGCTGCCATATTTTTATCGTAATTAAATACAAACAATAATTTCACACTGAAAAGCTCAAACTGTATTTAAATGCAAATTAAATTTAAGTGGCAATTAGCTAAATGGCATTTAAATGCGAAGTCAATTATTGGGCCTTAAAATACCCAATAATTTTCCCCGATTTTAGAATTACATATCAAAGCTATTTCGTCGTCGCTATCTTGGCGCAGTTTAATAACATCATGTCTGTGGAAGAATTAAATGGCTCTGAATTGGGCACAAAAGAGTACTGGGAGAAATCTTACGAACGTGAAATTAAAAATTATCGGACTCATGGGGACGTCGGCGAAATCTGGTTCGATGAAGACTCGCATATACGAGTTATTAATTGGATTATGAAGCAGAACATAGAAGATGATGTACGTATCATTGACTTAGGTTGTGGCAATGGAATGGTGCTCATTGAGCTGTCCCGTGAAGGTTATACTAATTTGTTGGGTATAGATTACTCTTCAAAAGCAGTGGAGTTAGCACAAAGTATAGCTAAAGACCAAGGTTTAAAAATTGAGTATAAAGAAGCAGACTTATTGAATGTGGAATCTTGCAAAGATTTGGGACAATTTGGAATAGTACATGATAAAGGAACATATGATGCTGTTAGCTTATTTCCTGACAATCCAAAGGAAAAGAGGCAATTGTATATGGAATCAGTAAGAACAATAATGGAAGATGAAAGTTTGTTTATCATTACATCTTGTAACTGGACTGAAGATGAACTAATTAATAGTTTTAAGGGAAAATTTTATAAAATATGCAGCATACCAACGCCTTCATTCAAATTTGGGGGAAAAGTTGGCAGCGTTGTTACCTCAGTAGTTTTTAAGAAAGTTTAGAAATATACATTTGTATAATAAACATGATTAATAATTTTATATATGTACATACATAAAGAGTGGCAAAAATACAAGTATCTTTTCGAATCACATGACTGGTCGTTTTTTCAGTCCGAAATATTGACTCACATCTTCGTAAGAAATAAAAAACGATGTTTGTGAATAATTCAGAAATCGTGCATGGCATTCGTGATATGATTCAGAAACCGTTAGTGTTCAAAGATTAGTACGGGCTGCTGCGAAGCCAGCCGCGAAAAACAAGAATGAAGTCGTGTTCCATAAGTAATGGGAATAACATATATTCTAATAAAATTACCAATATTATTTATTTAATATTTAAATATTTATTTACTTGTATTTGGGATATCTGCTACAGGTATGAATTCTGATTTCAAACACTAGAAAATATGATACAACTGTAAATAAATTTATCAAAAATAATTAGGTAATGAATTTATTATCCGATATCTTTTTGTCTGGATATCTTTTTTCAAAGAATTTCTAAGAGTTGTTTGTTGAGGGTTTTTAGCTAGTCTATGTATATATCTACATGCATCACATTGCTGCTAATTTCAAATTATCAGTATTGTAAAGAAAATATAATAGATTCATGTCGAATATAATTTGTTTGTTTTGATTTTTGAATAAGTTTCAAAGCCTTTGATTATACTTTTGTTATTTATGAAATTCTCATTGCTTTTTAAAAGTATAAGATCAGAGGTTTGAAACTTCAAGAATATGGTTCAAGGTATGTTTGTAGTTTAAGGTCTACTGATGAAATGCATGTACATATGTACATTGTTAATTTGTGGTGCCTATATAGACTAGCTAAAAACAGCAAACAAAACTTTTTGAAATTCCAAAATAATTAGAAACATTATTTAAAATATATGTACATATGTACATGAAATGGAAATAAGGAGTAAGTACATCATATATCTTTTGGCGGTCTTAAGTCGTTTGCCATCACATATGTACCTCATATACGATTTTTTAATTATGACTAGTAGTAAATTTTAGAAAAATATCGAAAAGAAAATGTTTTGTATTCTGTGATGTTTTTTCGAAATTGAAATACATACATATGTATGTACGTCACTCCTTAATTTATTTGACAGCTATTTTTACTTCGACAGTTGTTCTATATTAAAAAATCACACAACATTATTCTATAATCTAGTACACACTATCGAAGATAAAATTCGACACCTCAATAGGCAGAATATGTTTAAGGGTGAAGGATGTACATAAGGGGAATAACTCTTGGCAATTTTTTAAAATATACCTCCCAAAGTAAAGTCGTGTTGGGTATGGAAAAATGTTAAGCATTATATTTTTAGTTTTTCGCGATTGTTAAAAAAGTTTACGCACCAAACGCTGTGAAGTTTTTGATAAAATAGTGTTTTTTACTGAAATTAGTAAATAATATTTATGTATGTATGTCCAAATACTTTGTTTTTTAATTTTCGCACATAATTTGTAGTTAGAAATTAAAATAAGATCGTTGTGGTCAAAATGACTCAGAAGAAAGGCCAAATAAATGTTGAAAAAAATGCGAAAATTTGGAGCACAAACTTAACTAAATATAATGATGTTGTTAGAAACTGTAGGAATATACCTGATGTTGATATGCCGTTGCATGACTAAACATAATACCAAAAGATCTAAATTTTTATGAAAAAAATTGGGAAAGAAAGGAGAAATTCAAGTAGTGGTAATTAAAAATAAGCAGACGCATATAAAGTTCTAGAGCTTGGTAATGGGAAATCGTTTACAATACTCAAGGACACCCTAAATAAAAGTAATATATGGACGTCTATTAAAATGATCATTTGTGACAGTACAAGTGTGAATACTGGCGTACAAAATGGAGTTATGAATTTGCTTCAAAGCCATTTTATATATTGCCTCCACCAAAACATTGGTAAAGTTTTAAAGTTGATTTATGGAAAAGTTCCATTTTCTTTGTAGTATTTGAAACTTAGGCAAAGTTCATATAAAAATTGCATGTCTCTCCATTTTACTTTAACACATTTTATAAGTGTTTCATTTTGCCTGTAGCTTAGTTTTAAATTTTCGTAATTGCTTACTAATCCCGGAACAAAATCATATCCAATGTTAATCATTTTTTTCTGAAAATTATCACTATTTAATATAATATCCGCCAAGCAACTCATCTATCACAACATCTATCATTTGACATTAAAATTTAGTTTAAAAAAACCGCGAAATATATGTACATAAATATCACGATTTTTTGCGCCCTTCTTCCGTACAAATGGTAAGATCTTGTTATATTCATGAAATTATTAGAAAATACTTAAAATTTTGTTATCAAATGATAATTTTGTGTACCTAGGAGAAAAATTCAAACTCAAAACTTCATTGGGTTTGGTATACTTTTACGGTATACGGATATTTTTTTAAAGATCGCGAAAAAGTAATATTTTTCATGGTCTATACGGCTATGCGATAAAGAATTTTATATTCGCAAAAATTGCAAAAACTGACCACCCTAATATATATATATATATATATATATATATATATATATCGATGGTCTAAAGTAGAAAGGCCCCAACTCGTATTTTTTCGAAATTTAGTTTTTCAGTTATTCCAATACATTTCAGACAAATACACTTCGTCACAAATATGTATTGCAATAGTGTAAAAAATACGCTTTTACCAGCAGTTGTGCAACTCAGTTTCTTTTATGTTTTTATCTTCTCCTGTAAAGTTACAATTAATTTGAGTTAGGGCCTTTCTACTTGAGACCAACGATACGTACATACATATGTATACAAAATAAAAAGAGAGCAAATAATTCATAACAGATTCTCTGTTTGTTGGAATCAAGGATTCTAGCTATTGCAAATGTTTCAATTTCTCTTTAAAATGTATTTACCCCTTATGTTAGTTTTGAAACAAGTTATTCGCAAGGCAAATCATATATGTACATACATATGTATGTATATTGACAAAAAGTTCTGCAACGTTTATTTGGTCGCCAACTTTCTTAAAATATGTATATGTAAATTAAAGGTGTATTCATAACAGGTGGTCTTGACAGCTCAGTTGATTATTTTTAGCTGCTTGCATTTTGATGTTTTGTTAGTCAAAATTAGTTTGTTTGATTTAAGTATACATATATAGTGTTTGACGTTGATTTTGCCAAAGAAAGCAAGTATTTTTCAAAGCGAACTGAGGCGAGTCTACCTGATATGAATTTGCCTTGATGTAAATTGTATTAACGTTTCTTACACAAGTTTTATGATACGTTATTTTGCTTTACGAAAATGTTGGTTACTTTGAATTTTTGTTATAAAATCGTTATTTTCTAAAGTAGAGATGTAGGATGGAATCATAAATGTAGTAGATTTTTGCAACATTGTGCAACTTGCCTGCAAACTGGCGTAACAGTAAATACAAATTTTCCAGAGTTACAGAAATGTGTAGCAGCAATGTCGATTGCTTGCTTAAATAAGTTTTTGACTAAAAATTGAGCTGCTGAGTGGTGCTTTTTGAGCTTGAACGTTGAACTTTCATTAATGCGCAGCCTGAGTTTACTAATCTACCCTAATTGCTTATAACTTTTTATAGTATGGTGACTTCAACTTATGTATAAGTTGTCTATCGCCATCTCTGTTTTTTTGAGGTATGATTGCGAAGACTGTTATAAAAACAATACAATCGTCCTTTATTAATTCAGTTCATTAACAATTCTCATAACATTCAGCTTATGTATAGGATAGAAACGACAACGTTTTCCACGAAAATCGTGATATGTCGTATTTGCTGCTTGTCAAACCGAAATTACATTTCATGTCGGGCGGAGCACAAGTTTGATTAGTAGGATAGTAAGGAAAAATCTATTACATTTCCATTTATAAAAAGCTAGTTACTTTCCATTGATCAACAAAAAGCAGAAAAAATAAAGTGTTTAGATTTTTAGTTAGGGCAACATACACTAAGAAAAGCAAGCGAAACGGTTGAAGTGCACACACCCTTGTCATTAAATCGACAGTTGTAGAAAAGTTCATCAGATACACGGTCGGTTTTCAAAAGAAAAAATGAGTACGACAAATACGGCAGCTGCTCCAGCCACACAAACTTCAGCTCCTGCAGCCAAACTAAAGGGTGTTGTAAAGCAGGTTAGTTAATTTTTAAATGAAACAAAAACTATGGATCTTTAAGAGTAAATCATGAAAATTCCAACACGACAATTTCACAAATTTTCTTAAAATGCAGACGTGCGACAATTAACACGCATAAAAGCACGTCGGCAGCGAAGGGACTGCGTTAGCTGCGTGTTAAAGAGAGCACGAGCTATAGGCGATATGGAAGAGTAACGCGTTCAACACGACTTGTAATGAATGAAAATTCGTTTTAGGCTATGCCAACCTGGCAGATTTTTTTGAGTAAAATGAACGTATGCGCTGCGGTTGAAACACTTCTTCTAATATTGGCGTTTGCCGGGTTTGCCTGCGTATAGTAGTTTTTAACCTCACTTTCTGCATCATATTCATTGTTATCTTCAGAATCAGAAATAAATTGTCTTTATTGCCAAGTAATGTACATACATACAAATGGCTAAATAGCTTGTAATGAAATCTTATTTTCTTTGTAAAAATATTTAAACAAACGTCATTTAGTATTAATATTTTATGACATACTTTCACTTTTCATTAAATTGTTTATATTTAGTATATTGATTGTTTATTTGGTTGTAGGGGAATGTGAATGTAGCCTTCGTTGTACTCTTTTTTTTTTTAGAAAATGATAATGGGAAAAAGTTTACTCGTGGCATATTTAGTATGTTTATTAAAATAATTTCGTTGGTATGTTTCTACATGAAATTTCCCAATAAGCTGTCGTATATTAAGAATTATAAAATTTTGGAAGGATCTATTTAGGATCGACTATTAAGGTGATCGACTCGGGTTTTCAATCGTTCTTTTTTACAATACGTCTGTGGGTTGTTTCAAAATGTTGATTTTTCTTTTTTATAATTAAAACCTGCTCAGTGGAATACTTTTCGATTTGTATATTTTTCCAATAAAGTTAGTTTTAGCTATATTAAAACTTAGAATTCAGAGATCAATACGATTTGACAGTTTTTGTGAATCTATAAATTTTCTCAAAATGAAATTACCGTTTTAAAAAACAAATAACTGAACGTCGATTAAAATTTTTGAATACTCTAATACTGAAGCTTCCCCAAAAGCGAGAATTTTAATAAAAAATACTCTTCTATAAATGAAACAAAGGAACTCGCCTATTCGATAACAAGGGGACTTACCTGCAGATACCGATCAAGAGCTAGACTGAAGGCTAATACAACCAACAATATGTATGTGTGTGATCATTTCGTGCTTCCCTGTCTGATAATGTGTAACTGACTAAAAAATAGCCAACTTTAAGTTACCTTTTTTTGTGGACTAATTTTAAGCTGCTATTAAGCAATGCAAGATTTGTTTGTTGTTTTTTGAATAAATTTTAGTTTAAAATTTTGTAATTTTTCAAATTCTCATAAGATAAGAGGTTGGACTTTTCAGGAATATGGTTTAAGATCTAATGATGATTTGACATAAGCACCAATGAAACAGTCAAACTAATTCCATCAACAACAATTTTTATATTATTACTTAATAAATTATTATTTTTCAAAAATTACTTTTAAAAATTTTTAATTAATTGTGCCAGCTATGTATGTATGTACAAAAATTTAATTGTCCGCTAAAGTGTAAACAATTAACTTCTGGTTGACTTAAATGTAACTAACGGAAAATCAGTTAGGTTACAGCTAGCTACAAAAATTTAACTAAGAGCTAACGTGTTTAGGAATTTAACTTTAAGTTAATTGGAAAGTAATGCAAAGTTGGACAATTGACTCTTCTAGGACATCGCAATGTTAAAAAAGTTATTTGATTCCATTAAAGTGTCAGTCAGCACTAGTTGCGAAATAGTTAGCTTAAAGCTAATTTAAAGTTAACTCAGTTTCCTACAGGATTTAAACCAAATATAAATACAACACACATACTTATGTACATATAATTTTCCTTGAAGTTTTTTTTTCTTAAATAAAATATTAATTAACTGCCAGTTCTCCGATATCGAAAGAAAATTTTCTTTCGTATAAATACATTTAAAACAAAAACAAAATTTTAAAGTTGTTTTTGTTTTAAATGTATTAATTCAAAAGAAATTTTTCTTTCGATATCGACGAACAGGCAGTAAGTAATTTTTGTTTTATTATGTCTGAATATATTTTAAAATTCCGCCTAGTTACCCTGAAGAGGTAGTTAGTTAAGCTTATTCGCGTAATTTCCTCTTTGAGGTAATTAAAAGTATTCGCATAATTACCTCATCGAGGTAATAAAACGAATTCGTTTAAATGCTTTCCCCGCTTAATTGCCCAAAAATATGACATTTTCGAGCGAGGTAATTATCCGTGGAATACTGTATATGCCCAATAAGTATACTAAGTGAAAGATACTCTCCGAAGCATTTAAACTTATTTTATTTTTAAAGCATTATTTTAAGCAAATTAATTAGACTTTTTTTGCAACTTAATTGTTATAATAGCAATATTATAAAGAGATCTCATTATATTTCGATTTTATGTGCTTTACGAAGTTTTTTTTTCGTAGCACAAGCAAAAAAGCATTCTATGAATATACAAAAATATATTTCTGTATTCATACATTAATATGTATTTTAAATTTTTTATCGCACTATTTCCCATAATTAATATTTTACATACAAATGTAGTTGGACTAAGTGTATTGAGTTAAAAGAAGATTATGTTGAAAAATAAGTTTTTGTTTTGTTTTTCACGGACTTATTGATCCGCCCTCGTATTAATAGTATCTTGTCATACAGCTTGTTTTGACAGCTTGAAACAGATCAGTTTCTGCAACATATTAACAATTTCTCAAAGGTTCTCAATAGGATTGCGATCGGGGGATTGGGCAGGCCAGTTAAGAACTTTCAACCCTTTTATTCTGTAGTAGAGTTTTTATCCCGCTCCACGAAATAATAAATATTAAATTTGCTAGCCATTAACAAAAATTGTATTAGAAAGTTTGAAATACACTATCATACACAGTCGCACGATTCATTCACTGTAAAATCTGACAGAATTCTGTCCCACTTTTAAAAATCGCATTGAATTTGCCACACTATCATACAAAAAAGATGCAAACACATACATGTGTATTTTTCACTCAAGTAATTTTAGATTTTATTGATTTTTTGCGCCTAAATAGTTGCAGACTTATAGAATAAATAGTTTTAATTTAATTTTGCTTTCGTTGCAACTTAATTTCTTAAAAAGATGCATCTCTGATCGCAAGAAATCTATCATTTTATGGAAATTTTCATAATTATATGCAAGTCGGAAAATCTGCCTCACAAATGCATTTTATGGCCACACACACGACTTTTTTGGCAGATCGCACGACCAAGTAGGATATTGGGTATTACCACAGGAACTTTATTTTTTTAACTTATAGTTTTTAAATTCCTTAAAGGTTATTTCCAACACGGAAAACGTGTATTTTTGCTATATGAGATCAAAGTAAACATAAACAAAAACAACAATTCAGTTAATAAAAACAAACAAAATAATATAGAAAAAACAAAGGTACTCAAGGTTTGAATTCCAAAACAAAAATATTAAATTATTAAAATAAGAAAATACTTCAATAATATAATTCATATATTTTGGTTTAGGAAATAATTCTTTAAAACGCTTAAAGCGTTTATGGACTCGTCAGAAAGCCTATTTCTAATTTTATTAACAAATTGCCTTGCTACCGAAAACGAGCGCTCCCTTTTTACCGTTAAGTTGCCAATTATTTTTTTTTATTATTTCCCGGGATCCCGCATGAAAAATCCCGTGAAAGCGGGAAATTTTTAGATTGAAAATCCCGGGAATTCCCGCCTCGGGATTCTGTAGCCATTCTTTTCACACTTTGCAGGAGTTCTTAGGATTGTTATACTGTTGGAACTTCCATTGAAGCGGCATTTCTTCCTCTGCCCCACGTTCTGTAGCATACCAAGATACAGAAAACGATCCATAATTCCGTCAATGTGATGAATCGGCCCCCTTCGTTGAACAAAGAAACATCCCCAGACCATGATAACAGTACCACCATGCTTGACAGTTGCTTTGCAGTACTTAGCAGTGTTGCCAAAAAGTTGTAGCCATTTCCGTTAAGATAGCTTCTAAAAACCAGCTTAAAACCGCTATCTGAGTACAAATAAACGCTAACAAAAACTGCTTAAATTTTCATAAACAATTTATTTATCGTGACTTAAGTAAAAAAATAATAGAATGAGATAAATTATATAAAAAAATAGAATGAGATAAATTATATAAGTTGTACATATGTATGTATGTATAAAGAATATTTTTGTTTTAAGAAATCAGTTTTCTTAACGTGTCTTTTTTTCTAAATGAGATCGTCAATCTACATCTTCCCATTCATCAATGTCGGTGTCATTTCTGGAACATGAATAAATATCAGATGTTCCAATTAAACGTAAAAATTCTGTCGAAACTTCATAGTCGAAACAACACTTGCTATAACGTCGAAGTCCATACCTAAAACAAAGAAACAGTATGAATAGAATGAGCTAAAAGGGTTTACTAAATTTTTACTACTTAACTGTTAAAATAGCATTCACCATTTGAGTTTGTAATTGATTTCTAAGTTTTGATTTAGTTACATTTAGTTATCTAAAAACGCGTTCAACTTTTGCGTTAGACCATAGCATACATAAAATTTGTAAGCAAAATTCAGCCAATTCTTTTAATATTTTATTTCCTCATAATCTAAAACTTGGAACCAGAAAGAGGTAGTATCCGAAATATTATTCCATCTGACTATATTAATATTTTAAAGCTGGTTTAGTATATTTTCAATATTTTCTGGAATACACCCTAATTGTTCTAAGCATGGAATAACATCTTGTTGATTTGCTTGAAATATGTTACGAATTGAAAAGATATAAAAAATTTTTCAGCTAAAAAATCCACTGGCGGTTTTTTAATAGACTTCCCGCTAAAAACAACAAAATACAGTCAAATATAGCGGGAAAACCGCCGTTTTGGCAACACTGGTACTTGGGATTTAGTATTTCTCCTTTCGGTCGGCGCACACACTCATCTGAATTATTTAAGTATTTAAATTCATCAGAGAACAGTACAGTTTTCCACTTTTGGACAGTCCGGTGTATGTGGGCTTTGGCGAATATAAGTCTAATTTTTAGGTAATATGAAAGGCTGTTTTTCATGAATTAACCATAAATTGAAATTTGTGCTTGTATAATGGAGATTCATTTTGTGGAAGTTCTACTGCACATTATGTTTTCTATGTTAAAATTGGATTTCGTAAATATTCCAATTGGATTAGTGACACACCTTAAAAAAAAATATAAAAAATATATGTATATACTATATATATATAGGGGTGTAGAAAATGGCGAAATAAGAAGAAAATGTGAAATAAGAAATTGGAGGAAACGTATAGTTCCCGAGTTGTAGACCTCTGAAGTTTCCATATAGTATATATATGTACATATATCCTCGATGTATAACAAACACCGGCTCATAGCCGGCCTTCGGACAGGCTTAAGTATTTTCTTCTCTATGTATAACAAGTCTTTTTGCAAAGCCGACCGTCATACATATGTATGTATGTAAATAGCAGAAGACTGCTCCCTCGATGAAAATTCGGAAAGAGAATAAATGCTTTTATAAGTAATAGTTAAGAATTTAAAAAATTTTTTTGAATATTTAAAAAGATATATTCAATCGCTTTAAAATGATACCAATATTGACCATAAATCACATGTACAAACATATGTATGTGTGTATCTGGAGACTTCAAAGGCTCATAACTCGAAAACTATGCGTTTTCCCCATTTTTTTTATTTTATATATTTTTTCCATTTTCTACCCTCCTATGCAACTTTTTTAAACCTGTGTGTCTAAAAGGACTATCCGTATTTCGCAATTAGGACTAAAAACGAAGTAACAAATTCCCCACATTTCTCTCATAATGAAAAATCTCTCCCATTCTAAAGCACGTGTAGAAAAAAACAAAAGTTACATAGAATAATGTAGCAGGCAATATACATAATATTGAAACCGTTATCTTACCTTCCACTCTTATCGATTATAATAAGTTTACCCTGAATAAACAAACATAAAATAACTACCAGCTACAATTTGGCCGTTGACTATAAGATAACCTGATCTCACATTATCAGACCCATAGCGTCCTCTGAACCATGGGCGTATATTAGAAAGTGACCAAAACACCTTTATAAGATGTACGCGACTGCTGAAATCCATCTACGTCCTCAAGAAGGTACCGATCATTTCGAAGAACTTACATATTTTATAGGGACCTTTAAAATTTGGTAATAGTTTCCTAGACACACCAGCCGTTGAATCAAAGTATTCCACCATAACGTAATCGCCATCCCTGTACATTGTCGGGGACTTTTCGGGCTTATTAACGTAACTTTCATTGTAATCCTGTACTTCCTTTTGCCTCTCGGCTGCCTGGTGCTTAATTACGCTAAGATCGACCCGCCTAAAATCAACCGCATTCCCTAAGCCTTCCCTCAATGAATCAATAATCGTTCGCCTTTGACCCGTCCCAAATAGTATCACACTGTGATGTTCTACTTGTCCAAGCACAGTATCCCAAAATATCCCATTCCTAGGGTTCACCAACTTAGCCTACATAGGCCCTATTGACCTGTTATCCCTTTCTACCTGGCTATTGGCCTGTGGAGAACCAGTAGCAATCAAAACCTGATTAAATCCGCAAAATCTTTCGATGTAAAACAGGCTCCGCGGTCACTAACTACACACCTAGGCCTACTATACTACCTTTATGCAGTAATTGCTTCCCTCGTATTGGTAGTTCTCGTCGGCTATATTCTAACGAATTCGGTACAATCTTCTATTACAACGAGGATGTGTTTTAGTGGCCTACCATTGCCCACTGGACCGTAGTGATCCATGTGTACGACATCAAAAGATATATCAGATTTCGTTATACTGCGTTGAAAACCCTCTTTCTTACCGTGCTTAGGGGAATATACAATACAATTCAAACAATTCTGAACATGACATGCAGCCTTTTCCCTAACTTTCGGAAACCAATAGTGTTCTAGAGATAAGCTGAGTTATTTTCTCAGCAGCAACGTGACCCATCTTGTGATATTTATACATTATACTATCCTCCATTTCCTCTGGAACGTAGAACAATAAATTTTCATCATTAATTTGTGCTCAGCCTTCTGAAGATTGTCCTTTAAATCCTTCAACTTTTGATCCCTATTCTGGCAAAGGTTTTCCTCAAACGTATTCAATTCAATCGCCATTATGTTAGTACTCCTGCTCAATGTGTCGGCGTGTCAGCTGAATTAAAACTTTGCAAAGTAAACTTTGACTGGAAAAGCCGTCTGACTGTGGAAAAGTCGTCATGTTACAATTATTACAGGTACTAGGGATTCTACATCAAATTGCAACACCAAAAAACACATGAATTTTGTTGGTAGAAACGTACAATAATCGCTCTCAAATTTACTAACCCACGCATATTGTTGGTAGATACATACCATGAATCAAGAAAACAAGATAGCGCACTCAGCCGTACGAAATAAATTTCTACTGTGCATCTACGTCATCATAGAATACAATGAGTGTTTGTTGTAAAACATGTAAGAGATTTTTGTCGAAAAACTGGAAATAACTAAATAACTTCTAACTGGTGCATCGATTTGAACAAAATTTTTTAAGAGATGCAGTCGAGTAAGATTTTTGAGTTTAGTCTTGAAGTTATTTGTGAAAGAGCTTTCTCGAGTGTGGGTGAGTGTTAGTTACATAATCAATTTTTGACATACTCGAATCCAAGAAAAAAAGCCTGTTAACGCTTAGACACTACCTGTATTATTCTACCATGATTTGAAACTTTAATCCCAAACCGTTATCTTGATGTCAAAAGAGATTAAGAATAACGTTTAGTATCAGATAAAACCATTGTAATTGTTTCGATATTATAACATAAGCGCAAGAACAAATACAATTCATTATATGTTTTTAGTTAAATAAAATTAGTACTGTGGAGGTCCAGAAAGTACTATTTAAAAATTTTTTTGTACCGAAGAAAAATTTAGTTTTCCATCATTGATATCAAAACATTGGAGTTAGTACATATTAGAGATGGGATCCATTCACGTGACTAGCGTGAATCACCCGTGATCATTACTTATGAAAATTATTTTTATTCATTTCTATAATATAGAATTCCCATATCTGATCATTGATTATTACATATTCCATTTCAGTTTTTCATTTATGTATGTTTACTTGGTTTTTGTCTTTTGTAGTTGAATTCAGCCAACTGTAACAACGTAAACATGGAGTTTGACGGTTGTCATAGTTTTAAATATTAATGTTTGCGCATAATTAGTTGAATTGTTTTTGGTTTATGTTGAAAGGAATTGTTTAGTTGAAGTAAAAATTTTACTTTACAAATTTATTCATCAGACAAGCAAACGGACCAGTAATAATAATAATTTTTTTTATAATCTAAAATTTTTTTCGTGAGTATTTCGTGAGCTTGACTTTTCGTTATTATGCCTAACTTTGTTTCCACTCACGTAATCGTGTATGAACGGGAGCCAAAAATATATGGTCGTGTATGAGTAAAACTTTTATCGTTATATTGCGTGAGTGAAAAGTCACTCACGATCCCATCTCTAGCACATACAAACAGCTATTGACACATTGCTAGTAGTCGGCCATTAAAAACAACGCTACAAAAAATCAGCTGTATTAATATACAGACCTGTATTGGATCATATTCTTGTATTGTTGTTATTGTTTTTTAATACTGCCACCTAGTGAAATTCGCCTTGGTGTAGACCGCATGTATAAATACAACCTTGCTTTCTTTTGATTGATGATATATCCAAGGCGTAATTTAAATACTCCAACTGCAGTCAACTTCACTCACCACAGATTTTTGTCTCGGCACGTGGTGACATTTTATTCAAATATTTTAATTTATTGAGATGTAAGTTCTTAAAATAAATAAATTATGATGACTATTTTTTATTTAAAAATTTTTAGGTCTTATCTGGTGATACCGTAGTTATACGCGCACAGAAAGGTGCTCCACCCCCAGAGAAACAAATCACGTTCTCGTATGTTCTTGCTCCCAAACTAGCCCGCCGTCCTGGTGCCGGTGGTGATGAAACCAAGGATGAACCTTATGCCTGGGAATCTCGCGAATTTTTACGTCAAAAATTAATTGGCAATGAAGTTACTTTCAGTTTCGAGAAACCTCCAAACTCAAATCGCGAATACGGTTTTGTTTGGCTGGGGGATGAAAACGGCGAGAACGTCGTGCAGACGATGGTAAAAGAAGGTTGGGTAACTGTACGTCGTGACAGCCGTCCACCAGAGCCCCATAAACAGGAAGAATTGCAAAAACTAATTGATTTAGAAGATCAAGCTAAAAATGCTGGTCGTGGTAAGTGGTCTAATGCTAATCCTGCTGATCACGTCCGTTATATCAAGTGGACTCAAGATAATCCCTCACAAATTGTTGAAATGTTTGGGGGCAAACCCGTTAGAGCAATAATTGAGCATGTTCGTGATGGTTCCACAGTACGTGCGTTTTTATTACCAGACTTCTATTACATCACTTTAATGATTTCGGGTATACGTTGCCCCGGCGTTAAGTTGGATTCTGAAGGTAAACCTGATTTGAAAATTAAAGTGCCATACGTTGATGAAGCCCGTTATTATGTTGAGACACGTTTATTGCAACGGGAGGTTGAGATCCGTCTTGAATCTGTAAACAATGCTAACTTTATTGGCACAATTATCCATCCCAAGGGAAATATTGCCGAATCTCTATTGCGGGAAGGTTTGGCTAGATGTGTTGACTGGTCAATGGCTTTAATGAAAGGCGGTAAGTAATTCTATATTAATTTAAAAGTGCATTTCGATCTCAATGTTAAGATTTTTACCCTTTTTTTAATGTTGGAAACTAAGATGCAAGATTAACATGTGAAGGACAGTTTCAAGGTGTTTTTGTTGTTATCATTTAAACATTCACATTACTAAATTTGTCTACATAATTTTTAATGTATTCAAATATGTGAATCTCATTTGATTTATTTGTTTTAAAAAAATATGTGTTATAGGTATTTCTAATTCCATTTTTGCAATATATTAATGGCATTATCTACAAACGAATAATAAAGTGTTAAATTTGGATTTTTTTATATGATAAAAACTTAAGTACAAAAATGATATTTTTTAAGAATTTACTGTAAAGTATTTTAATACTGCTAAATTACCCAATAAAAAAAATTAATGCACACGTTAACTGCATATATGTATCCGCATATTTTAGTTTTCCTTCAAGTTATTTGAGTTATAATCTTTAAAAGGCTTTAAGTTAAAACTGGCATATGCTATAAAAAAAGGCGGACTCCAAGATTTTGAAGCTATTCTAAAGGCTTCTTAAATCATTTCACCCCGGCAACAATTATGAAATATTTTTAATTAATTTTTTAAATAGTCGCAAAAATTGTCTTTCATTGATTGATATTATATGGTATTTACAGGTGCTGAAAAACTTCGTGCAGCGGAGCGTGTTGCCAAGGAGAAGCGTTTACGTTTGTGGCAAGATTATAAATCAAGTGCTCCTGCATTAAATACGAAGGAGAAAGACTTCACTGGCACCGTTGTTGAGGTATTCAATGGGGATGCCATTAATATCAAGCTTGCTAATGGCCAAGTAAAGAAAGTATTCTTCTCCTCCATTCGCCCACCTCGTGACACTCGTGCTGTTTTCGGCAATGACGGCGAAGAAATTGTAAAAGCTCCTCCACGTTCTAAAAACTTTAGACCACTTTATGAAATTCCCTTCATGTTTGAAGCTCGCGAGTTTTTGCGTAAGAAATTGGTAAACAAGAAGGTCCATTGCGTATTGGATTATGTCTCGCCTGCTCGTGATAACTTTCCTGAGAAGTACTGTTATACCGTACTTATTGGCGGACAAAATGTTGCTGAAGCCATGGTTGCTAAGGGTTTAGCTTCTGTTGTTCGTTACCGCCAAGATGATGATCAACGTTCATCCTGCTATGATCAATTATTTGCTGCCGAAAATCAAGCCATTAAAAGTCAAAAGGGCATGAATGGCAAAAAGGATAATGCCACAATGCGCGTTAACGACCTGACTGTCGACCATTCTCGAATTAAGGTTCAATATTTACCTTCCTGGCAACGTGCTCTGCGAACTGAAGGCATTATTGAATTCGTAGCCAGTGGTTCCCGCCTTCGTCTCTTCATCCCCAAGGATAGCTGTTTAGTTACATTCTTGCTGGCTGGCATATCTTGTCCTCGTTCATCTCGTCCAGCATTGAATGGTGTGCCAGCTCAAGAGGGCGAGCCCTACGGCGATGAAGCCTTGACATATACCCGCGATCGTGTATTACAACGTGATGTTTCCGTACACATCGATACAACTGATAAAAATGGAACATCTGTCATTGGCTGGTTGTGGACGGACACCAATGTGAACCTGTCTGTTGCTTTAGTCGAAGAAGGACTTGCTGAAGTTCACTTTAGTGCTGAAAAATCCGAATACTACCGCCAACTCAAGTCTGCCGAAGATCGTGCCAAGGCTGCAAAGAAAAACATCTGGGCTAATTATGTTGAACAGGTGGTTGAAGAACAACCCGTTGTTGAGGAAAAGGAAGAAAAAGTACCAGTGGAACGCAAAGTTAATTTAGAAGATGTGATTGTTACTGAAATAACCGAAACTTTGTCCTTCTATGCTCAGTCATGTGCCAGCGGTTCTAAATTGGATGCATTAATGGCCAAATTGCACTCTGATTTCCAATCTAATCCACCAATTGCTGGAGCTTACACTCCCAAACGTGGTGATTTGTGTGCTGCTCAATTCTCTGCCGATAATCAATGGTATCGTGCCAAAGTAGAACGTGTTCAAGATGGGCATGCCACAGTTTTGTACATCGACTACGGCAACAAGGAGGTAAAAAATCAGTTCAATCAAAATTTTTGTAAATTCCATGCAAACTCCTTAGATCCGTTTCCGTCTAAAAGTGAAACGCATGAGTCATAAGTTTGCTAAAGCAAATAATGGACACTTTTTTATATTAATAATGAAACATTAACGTTTGATTAAAGTTTGTCATGAACTTAAACTTAAACATCGCTATGATTGTTTATTAGGCACAACGAGGAGAGATCTACCTGAGAGTGAACAATTTAACTTTAATATTTTTTTAAAGTTCTCTTTTGGAAACTCTCAAAACGATTTCGTTCTTAGCCTTGAAAGCGATCGATGTTTAAGGGTCATTGTACTTTTTGTTTTAAGATGAAGACCCACAAAACAAATCTTAAGCAATTGTTTACAAAAACGAGTTTTAATTATTAAATTTTAATAAATTTTTCTTATTCATTACTTCAGGTTGTGCCATTCGTCCGTTTGGCTGCTTTGCCAGCTGGCTTCAGTAGCGAAAGGCCATTTGCTACTGAATATGCTTTAGCTTTGGTTAAACTGCCATCTGACAACGAAGATAAGGAAGAAGCTCTGCGTGCCTTCTCTGAGGATGTACTCAACCGCAAGGTTCAAATCAATATTGAATTAAAATCTAGCACCGGACCTGCCCTTGCTAGTGTCCATGACCCTTCTACCAACATCGATATTGGTAAACAATTGGTTGCTGATGGTTTAGTCTTGGTTGAGAAACGAGGTGAACGCAAACTTAAAGAATTGATCGATCAGTATAACGCTGCCCAACTAGCTGCCTTAAATGCTCATTTAGCCATTTGGAAATATGGTGACATTACACAAGATGATGCACCTGAATTCAGCCGCTAAAATCGCATATTTCGTGTGCATTTAGCAAAAGTTGAATGTTTGTCTGCCACATACCCGCCCTTTAAAACAACAACATCTACAACAAACAACAACATCTACAACAAAAACGATAACTAACTTTAATGAGAAAAATAAATTTCCCTTGAAAACAAGAAATGAAATATCAAATGGTAGAGGTTTTTATAAAACAATAAAATAATGATCGTATTTTACAAGCTTCCAGTAAAATAAGTTAATACCAGAAATAAAATAATAATGTCAGAAAAACACCAACTCAAAAGCAACTGCAATCAATCAGCAAAAATTGAAAATTACTTTTTATACATGAAAAATAAATTGAAAACATTAATCTATTCGGATGTGTGTAGAACGATCTAATTAATCTATTACAAGGAACTCGTTTTTCAAATTATCAACAAAATATATAAGTATATATATATACCGCTTTCTTCAAGTTAACTATTACTTAATGATAAACGACTAAAATTAAATACATTATTTTTAATTTTTGCTTTCAATATTACATATTTTGCTTTCAAATACTTGTTAATTGTATTTTTTTCCATTTTGAACAAAAATTTTTTATTTTCGCCTTACGTTCCCTTATAAATATATTTTTTAGATTATATTATGATGTTTGATAAACTTTTTTATTAAGGAAAATTATAAATATTTCATATAAATATATATATATATATATTTTGTCATTTAAAAGAATAACTTCAAAGGAAAATACACGATGTAATTAATATTGAAAATATAATAAACGATTGGTATGTTTGCTTTCTTCTAAATAGGTGATCTTTTTGTGATAAAAAGATTGTGTGCATTCGTAAGTGCGAAAAAATGTATATTCCATATAATAATTCGTGGAGCTTTCATTTTTAGGAAGTCCTCATAAATCCGGTTGGAATAGTCATACAATTAAGCGAAATTGAAAGCCAAGAAGATCTGATCGCGTAAATAAGTTCATTCTTGCTTACCAGAAGAATTTTTGCATGCTAGCTAACCCCAAACGTAATCTATAATATTAAGATCGGGCGAGTAGGGCGGCTAATTAGTAACATTACAATTTGTTCACTAATTTCTAGCTACTTTCTGGCAATATGGATATTGTCATTTTGAAATGTCCACGAAAGGTTTCCAAAAAGGTCCTTGAAGTGAGGAAAAGCATCTTGAAGTAAGCATTTGTAGCAATTGGCGTTCAAGTCCCATAGTAAGAGATGGCGCCCTAGAACAGAACTCCTCGACTGTGCAAACGATCTAATATATGTCCTCTGCGAAGGTCGTGGAAATAGTAATTGAATCCATCAGGACCCTCAAAGTAGAATTTTTCGTTAGAAAAGACACAACACATTTTAGTCAATAATAATAATAGATTTCCTTCGATTCTTAAATTTTTTTTTATAATATATACTTATTTATTTCTGAACAAGACAACTCAACAATTTTTAAAGCTATTACATGGCGAACGAATCAAGAAATTCCGTAACGAAAAAAAACCTAACACTAAGTTTGTTTCTTAAGTCGTTTTTTAAGTATTTGAATCGCCTAGCGTATGTTAGTCCCTAAAGTATTGCCAGAACAGATTTTTACATGTAGGAAAACACAAAATGGCTTATCAATCGTGGTTGACATGATATGCACAAACAGACAATTCGAAGGTTTCTAAGCGGTATTTTCCAAATATTTAGAGGATATCAAGTAGAGATGGGATCGTGAGTGACTTCATGCACGCTCACGATAAAAAAAATTTCATTCATGCACGCTCACGCACGACCTCATTTTTGGCTCACGTGAGTGAAAAAAAAAGTTAGTCACAATCACCAAAACTCACGCTCACGAAAAAAGACACAACCTATAAGTATTTATACATTAAAATTTCTGAATGCAAATAGAAAAATCTAATATATAATTATAAAATTCTGCAATAAAAGAGGAAAATTATGTTTAACTGAGAAATATACTTTTCTGAAACAATTTGATAGTTTTGAAATAAAATTTTCTAATTTTGACAAAATTCTTTGGAAGTAAGCATACTTATTTGTTATGGAATATTAGACTAGATATGTAATTTAATAAACAAATCATAATAAATTTTATAAATAAATGTATTTCGGCGATCATTAATGCGCAAATTATTAGCAAATCCTACCCTACCTCAGATCTTCTAATTTTATACCAGAAATTAAAAATTTTTAGGTATTCATGTCATTACGTTAGTGTTAGTGAAGATGGCCATATTTTTATACACTGAAATTCACTTCAATTTTAGTAAAAAAATTGTGAGTTTACTATTTTCGAAACATTGAAATTAGCTATGAAATTTTAGAATAGAAATATAATAGAAAAAATTTACTGTGACTCACGTAGGGTGCGTCACAAAGAGTACATGTCTTCTGACAAAAAACGACAAAATTTTTTGGCTGCAAAGAAGTTATTTTAGAATTTATTCATCTTTCTTTTAGGAACTAAATTTTGTGTACTTTATTATGCAAAATTCGCTAAGAAATTACGAAAACACACTTTAACTTTCAAAGTTAGTGCCGTTTTTTGTAGCGTGCGGAACAAAATTTATAATCAATTATTTCGCAACAAATACTTTCTAAACAAGTAAGAGAGATATATTCGGCTTTGCCGAATCTTATATACTCTTCACCATAGTATGGAGTGACGAAAGAAGTCACAATCAGCGAAAATTCAAAAATTCTTTAAAAAAACTAACTTTTTCAAATAAAAAGTAAGAGTAATAAAAATAACTAAAGTGTATAATAAATTAAAAAATAATAAATGGTTGTTCAGGATTTGAAACCGTATCCTACCTTGTGGCACGGTTTCGAATCCTGAACACAACAAAATGCATTTTTTTTAATTTTTGATACATTTTAGTTGTTTTTATTACTTTTACTTTTTATTTGAAAAAGTTTGTTCCACAATTTATTAAAAAAACCAGGGCACAATCTCATTTATAATTTTTTTTTTAATTTTTACGTTTGTTCCAATTTTATGAACGATAAAAGGTTTATTTTTCAAAAATATACAATATGTTATCAGATAGGATTTTGTACAGTGATCAAATAATTATATAATGAATTCAGTAAGATGTAGACGTTTTTATTTGATATAATATAATAATACCAAAAATAAAAATAACTTGACGGTGAAAGAAACAATTTTAAATTATAAAATATAACAACATATTTTAATTCATTATTTTAATTTAATTTTTTATTTGAAACTCGTATGATGTACGTATTTATGTAAACTAGTGGTATTCTGATAGTTGTCTTTTTAAAATTTTGTCATCTTTTCCATTTACTTATCTGTATTGCGGTTGGACCAGACGATAAAGGTTTTCGTTCAATATAACCTGTATATTTCTGATATAGAAACACAATAGAATTTCAACCACAATTGATTTAAAAAATACGAATTCGGTCATTTATATTCAGCCTGCTAAGAAAACAGCTGGATTTAATTAAAAACATTTTTTATTT
Organism: Gymnocheta viridis; assembly: GCA_956483585.1. Taxonomy (NCBI): domain Eukaryota; kingdom Metazoa; phylum Arthropoda; class Insecta; order Diptera; family Tachinidae; genus Gymnocheta; species Gymnocheta viridis. The sequence continues at coordinate 67,563,472 of OY101442.1, read as the reverse complement.
AAATCTTCTTCTGCGTTTACTGTGTAAGACAGAGAACTGAATATGAAAAATTACGATTAAATCGCAAACAGAAAGCTTTTTGCTCTCCAATCCAACCCATAATTCGGCTTATTTTCGTAATATTTTACCATTAATCCGCGTCCAATTCCGTAGTGCGTGCTATCGACAATGCGATATTCCGCAAAACTATGATTTCTTAGGTGTTTTTAATGAATGTAAGACCAGTTAATTTTATATGAATATGAAGAAATCAATATGTATGCATATACTATTTTTGGAAATTTTCCCCAAACATTCCGATATAAAAATCCAAAGTTCATATGTATGTATAAGATAGGAACTGATTGTTTAAAAATATTTGATGAATTGCGAACTATTCTTAGAATACATTTTAATTAACCCCACATTAAATTATTCAATTGGATAATGCAATCTAGAAGCTAAATATAAATTTGTGGAAAGTAGGTATTTGCAATACTTTTATTCAAAATACAAATGCATTTTAAATTTTTATTCCAAATACAAAATAGTTTTTAATAAAAGTTTAATTTTCACAATGGAAATTATATTTTTAAAGTTTTTTTACTCTATAATGTTGCTGTTTTTTAATCAATATTAAATCATACAATTTTCCTGATGTTCGCATATTTTTAAGAATTTTTGGCATTTTAGAGATGTTTTTAAGATTTTTGGCTGCCGATTGCCAATTATATGATTTTTTTAAAATAAATTTTGGGAATAATTTCCAATATTGCAGTTGCAATTTTATGCGCTATTTTCGCGGGGTTTTCAATTTTTTAGTTTCTTTGCTAATTACGTTTTAGAGCTTGATATCAAATTAAATTCTTACATCAAACTTTGTTTTTATTTTATAGGAAAGGCAATTAATTGAAGTGCTTTTGAAGATTAACTCACTGATGTTACAGAATGAAAGAAACATTTCTTATCAAATTCTAGCCGGGAAGATATTTTTCTGCTTTGTTATGTGTTACTAAGTATCCAAACAACATTTTAATTGTCAAAAGATTTTTTATCACATTCTACAAATACAATAATAATACCGGGTTCTGATATACTGTGCAGGTACGCTCTGCACCTGAATATAGAAAATAATTAAAATTACACAAGTATGAATCAGGATATAAGCATCAATTTTGCCTTTTTTCTGAAATCACAAATAGTCATAAAAAATTAAATAATAATACATTTTTAAAACAAAACTAAAATTCAATTTCATTGATTTTGTATATTTACTCGTACATAGTGTCTTGACGATCCATTACATTTCTTTAATATAAATAATATAAAAAATAATTATGGTTATTTATATATGAAAAGAAAATATAAGCGATAAAAAATACTATAATATGCATGCATAATATTATACTAATAAACGCACAAAAATAATTTTAAAGAAACAAACAAAAACAAAACAACAAATCATTGCTTTTCGATTGTTTAAATATACACATGTATACACACAATGTGTACATGTGCCCATGAACGCATTTCAGTATGTATGTAATATACGTGTGACAAAAAGGGAAGTTTTACAGCAACCACACCAATTTCCATCAAGAATTTGAAGTTTTAGTATTTTATAATAAATAAGATATAGGTATTATGTTCTTCAACGCGTAAACTACTATGAAAAATAGAACTGCTCTGTGGTGTACAAGAAGCGGTCGTGACTACCAACCAAGAGGTTGTTGAATTGGATCCCCACGCTACTTTTTAAAAAAAATTTTAAAAGTAAAATTATTTCGAATGCCATTTTTTAGCTCATATTTTAGTCGTTAATGGACCGACTTCAATTATCTTCAGTCTAAGCCTTCGTAGAACTCCATACAAGAGATCTGCTTCATAAAATTGCCCGTAGGACAGTCGGGGCCATTAAAAAACAACAGAATAGGAAATATAACAAAAAAGTCTTTTGGCTATATCTCATTAATTATTGGACCGAGTTTTGTTATTTTCAAACCGAACAATTCTATGAAAAATTCCAAGAATGGTATAAAATTTATGTCTCTATCTTGTGTTTTGGCCTTATTTCTAAATACACCAAAATGTAGCAGACGGAACGACGGGCATCGCTCATTCGACTTCTCTATCTATAAGGATCCAGAATATATATACTTTATGGGGTCTTAAACGAATAATGAAGAAATTGCATACGGAATGACAAACCTATATATCCCCTTTCCAAATTTTTTGGTGAAGGGTATAAAAATTATAACTTATATCCCACTAAACACCATGCATCAGTTGAAGGTACCTCTTTTGAAAGACCAAAAATTTTTTATATATTAATGTGAAAACGCGTACGAATGTAGGGTTCGTCACGCAGGATTTACACATATGTATAAACATATGAACATATGTATGATTTCAAAATTCTTACAGAAAATATAAATTTTCTTTTATTTTAAAGTTTTGAAGTGAAATTTAAAATTATGTATGTACATATTTAAAATATTTTGGTTAAAATCATTGATTTTCTTGCTCATAAGCAATCTGTGTAAAATATTAAAATTAAGTAGGATATTGTACTTTAGCGTTAATAGTTAACAGATAAATAAATTTATGCAGAAATAAAATTTTGTCAACATTTTTCCCGTGAAGTCTGTTTCACATCTCCATGTATTCTTCCTGGCGTTGAAAACTCTTTCATCTTTCACATGCTGAGCTACTCATAGATGTTATACACAGTCAATTACTGCAGAAACTTAAAATTTCTATTGCTTGTTCGTCTGTGTGAATGCGAATGAAAAAACGAAAAAGAATTGCAATGTTTTTCTTCCAAATGTTCGCCAGTCTAAACTCAGACTTACACTGCTACTTTGACGCGTTCATTCACATCAGTACATTGATACATACCGGCACAACGTTTTGTCTTCATGACAAAATTAAAAACCACGTACCTATTAAAAATATGAAAAAAATTCAAAAATCGAAAAAATCACGAAACAATCACGCAAAAAATCTACTCATGCACGCTCACTCACGTTAAGTTTTTTTTATACTCACGCTCACGTGAATGAAACAAAAAACTGCTCACGATCATGCATGATTCACGCTAATTACGTGAGCGATGCCCATCTCTAATATCAAGTCTCAAACTTGTTTTTTATTTTAGTTACCATAAACCTAGTTTCAATGATAAAAATTCCTGAATAACCTACATGTATTGTAAGATAATAAAAATATTTTAAACGATATTAATAAATGAGAAGTATTCAATAAAAGAAAAAAAAATTTTTCTTATCGGCCACCACGCTCAAAAGGTGTAACTTGAATTAATATCAAAGAAAAAAAAATAAATAATTATAATTGCATATAATGATAAAAAGTGCTATGCAATAGCTTTGCCGCGGCAGTTCCCGAGCACTACACATCTTTGTTTAAAGAGTGTATGTAGTTACATCTTTGTAAAGTCCAAAATTTTCCGTCACCATGTATGTAGTTTGAAAAACCATAATCAAACAGACTCTATTTCGAAAATATGTGTAGTTACATCCGTTTGCATTTAAGGTGACGATATAAAGCTAAATTTTTTTAACCTTTAATTTTTATAGTATTTATATGAAATGTTAAATCTTTTTTTTAACAAAGCAAATGAAAATCAGAACTTCTGTTGACCGATTTTTTCTTGAATTTTAAAACCTGTAACCGGGTTTCTCAAAATTTCAACAATTCGAAAAAGCGGTGTTTCCAACACTTTTTTTGAATAATTTTCCAGCATTTATTGAAACAAATAATGGATATATAAGTAGATTACATCTAATATTCTTTCTTTTCTTTATATTTTTCATTTTTTAACAAATCCACTTTCCTGATTAATTCATCTATATTAAAGTCGTCTGGTATTTGCAAAGTGTCCTAAAATATGGAATATAGTGAGATTTTGAATTCTACAGATATTAACTTGATAATTCTTACAAGGTGATCTAGTAAACCCTTCATACTGGATTCTATATCTATTTTTGTTTTTTGCATCTGTACCTCAGACACTAGACGCTTATTAATTGAAAAGGTAAATCTAAATTAAAATTTTTAAAAATTATTTATAAAAAATGTGATTAATTCGATCATACTTTTCTAGTAAGTTGCATTCATTCTGTTCTTTTTCCAACTCCTGTCGCTGTTTGTCAATTTCAGTTTTTAATTGAGCTATAAAAGCATGGTAGTCCAACTGCTCCTTTTTCTTTTTGTAGTAAAACGTTTGCAAATTTGATTGGCGTATGTCTTGCAAATTGGTAATGCGCTGCAACTCTACAGATTCATCAAGTAAAGTAAGTATGTTATCGCCTAAATCACACATATCTATACCCACTAACTTCAATTGGTCCTCATAAAACTCTCCTAAACCGATTATATACATATGGACATATATAAATAGCTAATATATTCTGTATTAAGCAAACTTACTTAGTCGTTTGAGTTGTTTGATTTCTTCGGTAAGATGTAAGGAAACTGTAAATATATACAAGTGTAAATACGTATAATAAATTCAATAAATAAGTATGAATATACCCATTTCATTTAATTTTCTTATCCATAAACAATTTCAACAAATGGCGGTCTTTTAATCGAAATGTAATTTTGACGAGGCTGCAATACTATTTTACCCATGGTAGAATAATATAGGTAGTGTCGAAGTTATAACAACACTGCTTTCAGGTACCCACCACACGAGCAATTTTGTATGTCTAAATACGAGCAATAACGCCAGCATAATTATTCTGTAAAATTGCTAATATTCAAGTTTGTATCTCGAGTGGCGAACACATAAATATCTTAGAGCACAAACTTGAAAACTTAGTTGAAGAAGGTTGTGCGTTATTTTTATTGTATACATATTAAACGTGAGCACAAGACATTTTGCTTGCCTAAGCTTCATAATGTACAGTATTGAAGTTTTCTCTTTTTTATTGGGCTTGATTTTATGAGAACACTAAAGTTGCTGTTCCATTTTATCAAAAGCATACAACAGCATATATTTATCAGCCGAGCCACGGCATTATTTACTGTAGTGTCAAAGCAAATTTCACTACTTCATTTCACTTTGCAATAATAGTGTCAACTGAAATGAAATAGTGTTTTATGGTTTGTCAATATGGATGTGTATAGATAAATGTAGTATGTGTGAAAGAAAACTGTTGGTGCTTTGTATGTTCTTTTTCTTTTATTCTACGCGTGATGCTATTCTAAAATTTATGTACATAATTTATTTAGAATTTTAAAAACAAAAAATCAAAATAATAGCTTTTATCATGGAGATAGATGTAAGGAATTTTTTTATTTTAAGAAATTAATATACCGCAACAATAGTGTATTATGTAACTCAAAATTAAAATTTTTGAATTTACGTTGTAGGTACATACATATGTTTGTATGCATGTACATACATATGTAAATACATGTACATATGTGTATGGAAGGCAAAATTTAAAATAAATTTGTTTGAAAAGTCGGCAAAACTACGGTAAACTTTTACATTTATATACATACATAAATAGTAGTCTATGAAATGAAAATAAAATTGCGTTAAAAAACCTTTTTTTCTTTTTATAAAATGCTTGTGAAATGAAGTATGGTGCACTATGATGTTTACAGTATTTTCATTGTACACTTGATAATACTGTCTACTCAACCGTTTTACAGTGCGTTTTGGTGCATAGTTGTTTCTTTGTTCTCTATGTTTGCTTTACACTCAATTACCATCACTACTTCAATCAATATTCGCCCTTGAAAAAAATTCAATACCTTTTTAGCGTCTTGCGCACCCATTTTATACATATGAATGTATAAAAAAATGAGTCGTAAAGACAACAATTTAAAACTCTTGGTTGGTTTAAAGCAAATAAATGATATTGTCAATATTGCGAATCTTCCGAAAGGATTTTTTATAATTACAGGTTTCATATAAATAATTTTGCATTTTTTTGCGGTCATAACTTTAATTTAAATGATTTTTTTGCTATTGCTTATAATTACAATTTTAATTTTAATAATTTTTATCTTTTTTTCGTACACTGGTGTTGTTAAATTGGTTTTCTATTTGCAAAAAATGTATATATTAAGCGAATAAGAATTGAATTTAACAGTTTGTGTTAAAAGATCATTGCTCAGCAATATCTTCTGCCAATTATTGCTAAACATGTGTTTGAACACATATTCGTGCGGTCCACACGCAAATATCTTGTGTCGGCAATCTCTTGTGGCAGTTGCCTCGGCAATAATTGCCAATCAGATTGCTAGTGTGGACGGGTAGTTAGGTTCGAAGCTGTCAAAAAGCACAAGAGAAAAATGGTAAAAAATTGTATGTATATTCACACATGTGTTTGAATGCATTTTTTGTTCTATAAATAATTTTGTTTCTTTTCCTTTTCTTACTTGCATTTGAAACATATGTTGAAGTGTGCTTTTTTGGTACATAATCAAATTTCGACAGCTGCGAACCCAAAAAGCCGTAAAAGCTTCGCTACTACCTGTATTATTCTACCAAGATTTTACCTGTTGTAATCCTCTTTCCTTGGTAGAATAATACAGGTAGGGTCAAAGCAACAACAACGCTGCTTTTAGGTTCGAAGCTGTCAAAAAGCAAAACAGAAAAATGACAAAATGGTTGCATTTTCTATTCTATAAAGAATTCTGTTTCTTTTTCTTTTCTTATTTGCATTTTAAACAAAGGTTAGTGTGCTTTTTTAATAATGTGGGTGTGTTAGTAATACATAATCAAATTTTGACAGTTACGAACCCAAAAAAAAGTCCGTTAAAGCTTCGCTACTACCTGTATTATTCTACCATGCCCATTTCATAACTTTGTGTTTCGACACGTCATGTGTTTTTGACATGATTACTACTTTATAGGTGAGAGTGCCGAGGGGAGAAGAAACGAGTACATCCATACATGTTCTGTCATTACGTTTTGCTTTCATATTCGTAATTTTAAGCCTAAAGGTATTTGCAAGCTAATCTCGTCAACAGGACATGATTTGTGTAAACAACTATGAAAGTTCATGATTCTTACTTTTAATCATGTCAATAAGACATGACGCGTCTAAGGACAGTCTAATTATTAATTTAGTATATTAAATTATTTTGTTAATAGTAGACTGCGGTCAAACTCTTTCAGTCGCTCGTTTTAGACAAAAACCTCTGATCAAACCCATTTTATTTATACGCGTTTGATTAAAGGTTTTTGTCTAAAACGAACGGAGCCAACTCTATTTGTTAGTCCTCGTCCAGACTTCCAATTTTTATTGCATCAATTCTTGACTTTAATGGTGTGAGTGATGAGAAGATTGCGGAAGTCTACATAGTTTCATGTGCTCTGCAATTCTCTTTTGCATTGAAATTCGCTATTGTAAATTTGTAGGTACATATATGACGTTTTATTGAATTTTATTTCTCAACAGGCTTACCTTGTTTACTGGGGGTCTCCACTAGCCATAAGCTTGGTATGAACATCATGTCGAATATCGTATATGGGTCATGTCCATCTCTCATCTATGCTCTGTTTTCAATTCCCGATCATATGGCTGAGCAACTATGTTCGCCATGAAATGTCATTTTTAACAATGGGTCTTCACGTGCAATAAACTTGGAAATAATTATGTTTTCAACTGTCAAATTATATTGCCAACACAATATGTTCACGTGTGGACCGCACAAACATTTATTTGCACAAGTATTGCGAAATAGTTGTTCAAACTTATTTTCAAGCAATTATGTTGGAAATAAACTGTCAAATTTGGCTGTCAATTTTCTGTCATTTGTTTTTCCCGCGAATTAAATAAAAAACCGTGCAAATATGTATGTATATATTTACTTATTAGCATCTGCTAAGCTTTTTGACCAACAAAAAAATCAAACAAGCACAGAAAACGCTGAAGCTAATGTATTCATTCACAGCGAACTTTTTAGTTTTATGTCCAATGTGCACTAAGTGTACTCCGCCTAAAAATATAAGCTTGTAAATGAACATATTTGTGACGTCATGCTGCCGACGTTATTGCTTATGTTCGGAAATAAATATTGAACGTGGAGACGTGCCGTAAAGGAGAGTTAAAGAGGCAGCAAAAATAAAATTAAATTTTATCTCTATTGCTAAACCTGAAAATTACATATATTATTTTTCAGAACAGGAACATCTACACGTACTCGCCACATACAAAAACATTGACATTTTAGTACCGCTGCTCTGCCGGCGTCATGTTCATGTCATGCTTAAGTCGATGGCTCGTGAAGACGTAGTGTAATGTAGACCGCCATGTCCATGCTCTGACATCGATGCCCGAGCATATGGCTGAGCAACTATGATCGCCATGAAATGTTATTTTTAAAGGAGAGTAAAAGAGACACCAAAAACAATTAAATCTCATCTCTATTGCACAACTTGAAATTATATGGTTTTTCAGAACAGGAACATCTACACGTATTCTCAAAATACAATAACGTGGACAATTCATTATCGTGGCTTTGCCGGCGTCACATAGAGTCTATACTTGATATAATATCAAATATAAGTATTTCTATCAGCAAACGTCAAATTTCATAGCAGAGAGAATTATATTACGTGTGGACTTCAATATTAGTATTATTGCAATATTATATCAGATATTATAATATTGTTTTCATAATATATATTTAGAAAACAATATCATGATATCAATTGTCAAAAAACGTACACATGCATACATATGTATGTAAATGTGTAAGTATATAAAAAAGTTTTGTGTACTGAAAAGATTATTGTGTATTAAAATAAATGCCAAAAGCGATTTTTAAACAATCGCATATAAATGTGCAATGCACATATAAAAAGAAATGCCAAAATGTTTGTAAAACACAGTACTATTAAAATATATAGATATGTTCACTGCACGGTTGCCTGTTAACTATGAAATATTATGATATTTACAAAAGTACGTCTTTCCATAGGTATGTAGATATTAATATTAGTATACATATTTTTTTCTTCTGATACTGCCGACGTTCTCTCTCAAGCTATATTCGAGTTAATATCAGTTGTAGACGCTATGTCATGTTCATGTGATACTCAAGTCGATGGCTCGTGAAGACCTAGTGTTATCATATTATGGTATATTGCATGAAATTTAATGAAAGTTTTGTGACAGATTAGCTAATTTATACTGAAAGTTTTTATTATTTTTGGAAATAATGAAGAAAAATGTAATAAATCTCCCAATTGGCCAGAAGTAGAAGCATAACAAAAATCGTCTTTATGGCTTAATTATTAAATTTCAAGTCTTTATTCGTATGTACATATGTATGTATATTTACTAAACAAGATTATAAAAAACAACGGGAAAAGGAATACAGAACAAAATTGCTTTATACCGTATACACAAACCCCATCACACATCGATGGTGTTTGTGCTTAACTCAAGCAAATTCATAACAGGTAGTCTCGCCTCAATTGGCTTTGAAAAATACCTGCTTTCGTTGTCAAAATCAGTTGCAAGGCAAACGTTAAACACTATATTTAAATCAAATATAAAAAAATGCTGACAAACAAAACAGATCAGAACGGAGTAAAAAATTATCACCTGAGCTGTCAAGACCACCTGTTATAAATAAATTCGCCTTGGCTTAGAATTTATAAGAAATATAGTTTTTTTCTAAACAGAGGCAACTCCCACAGTTTCTATTAGTCCCGGTTCATACTATCAAAGTTTTCTCTAATTCTCTTTTGAACTTTCATTAATGTCTACACATCGAAGTTTTTTTGTAATGAAATTCAAGATTTTTGCATGTTTAACTTCACTTTCTTTTTTTACACAAATTTTTTATCTCACCACAATGAAAGAAAAGAAAAGTAAAAGAAAATCAAAAATAAAGCTGCAGCCGTATTCAGGTTGACAGTTACTAATAACAATACACAAGAGAATATCAAAGAACATGAAAGAGTGTACCCCTTCCCAATAGTACTATGTAGTTAAGCTACCATTTTATTCACTCTACCCAATGAGTCATGTGTGCTTTTGAGTTCACTTGGTATGGATACGCCTTGACTGAATCAAATAAGTTTGCAAGAAAATTCGACTTGGCAAATATCATTCCTATATGTCAAAATAAACTATTCAAGCCTAATTTAAAATCAGGCAAATGTACCAAAAAAATAATTTTGACAATTAGATAGGGTAAAACAATGAGCCGCTGCGCTTTTGTGTGCACCTGGTATTTCGCCTTGATAGTCAGTTTTGACAAATAATTGACACATTTGTGACAACCCGGCTTATGTCACGTCAGAAAGGTCTTTGTGTCAGAAAGACATGATTTCTTTATTTTGTACGTTTTGAATTCGCCTTGTTTTTGTATGTACATTTTTATTTATTTTTGTATGTATTAAAGTTAGATAATTTCTTCTTATTAATATACCTATGTATGTGCTTCCAATTATTTTTTTAGGAATATCAAGATGAAACGTTTTGCTGGGATTAGTTGCGTTTTGTTGCAAAGTTTTAAAGCAAACAATATAATTCAGAATAGATTAGTGTTCACAAGTTCAGTGAAAGCAAAGCCGTGCTTGCAAATGGAACGGGACACAGCTAAAGAAACTATTTTCCATTATTCAAACTATAGTCAACAAAAACGTAGCTATGCTCCAAAAACTTCAATCAACCAAAGGAAATGTTGGAATTGCAAAAAAGATCATAGCAATGGAGATATCTTATTGAAATGCCTTCATTGTGGTTTTTTGCAAGACGTTAGCAAAGATATAGTAAGTCAAGATATGTCGATATCTATGGTCATATGTTGACTACACTTATAACTTTAAAATTATTATTTAGGAAACGAAAATATATACATACATAGGTATATCCAAAGTATGTATGTATATTAATTATAATGTACACTTCGTCAGAAACAAGCGTACTTAAATAAAATTATGCACATATGTACATACTTTGTATATGTGCCTACATATATGGCTAAAGCATTCCTAACGACTAAATAAAGCACCCGAAATTACCTATCAGTAGTCATTCAATATTGCCGGGTTTTTATTTTTTTAGCTTGTGAATTTTTCAGCGAAATTATGTAATTTCTTTAGCTGAAAAGTAATAAACTTTATTTGTCAACATATGACCATCCCATAGGATATATTTAATTACGGTGCATGTAGTTTGGCAATAACTTTTTCGCTTTAATGTAGAATTACTTTGACTTGTTTGATTTTCCTCAAAAATTTGATTTTGATGCTCAAGCCCTAACAAAACGTTTTAGGCAATTACAAACTGTGGTACATCCAGATAAATTTAGCAATAAGTAATAAATATGTAAATATATTATAAGTAATATGAACTAATTGTAATTAAAATCCTATTTTAGAAATTCTCGAGAGCAGTCAAACTCAGCTGATTGGAGTTCGCTTATTAATAAAGCTTATAAAACGTTGTTAATTCCTTTAGACCGAGGGCAATATTTGTTGGAGTTGAATGGCTTAAAAATACCACAGGACAATAGTGCTCTCGATAAAGAGTTTTTAGTGGAAATGATGGAGCGTAATGAAGAAGTTGAGGATGCATTAACAAGAGATGAATTAAATGCCATAAGTGAACGTTTATCAGAAGAATTAAAAGAAAAAGAAAAATCTTTAGAAACGACATTTTCGGAAAATAATTTGCAAATGGCCAAAACATTACTAATTGAAATGAAATATTTAATAAGCATACAAAAAACAATTAAAAACAAACTACAGACGCTATTACTTAGCTGAATAGAATTTAGTTGATACAAACTGTAAAGTATTCCTTCTTACAAATAAATAACGAAAACAATGAGGAATTTAATTATTTTGTTTTTATATATTTAATATAATCCACATTGTAATACAAAAGCCAACTGGACCGAAACACGTAATACAAACCTATAAATTCCATGATTATTAGATTATTTATTAACTTGAAAAAAGTAAAAATTAGTTTTTAAATTGTCGCTCCCAAAGTAATTTTATTTAAGTATATGGAACTCTACAACATATTTGTGATACATCGTCTGTTGTCAAACTTCAGACCATCTTACGTTTTTTTTTGTGGTGATCATATTCTTAAATAAATTAAATTGGCTTTGATCTGATCACTCTCTATAAAAGTAAATTTACTTTGGTCCCCATCAAATTGCTATATACAAATTCTTCAAATTTTCGATCCCTGGGATTGTTTTGGGATTATGGCATTCAATATTTAACAGAAATAAAAAACTTATGATTGGTTATTATAGCGAGACGCATCGATCGAGTGTAATCTTTGCAAACATTGTTCGACACCAAAATGTCAATCGCAAACAAGTTAAGTTTATTTGATACTTCAAAAATAAACATTACAAAGTAAATAATTGAAAATAGTATTAAAAAGAAAACTTAAATCTATGTTTTGATATAATGGTATTAAATGTTAGACAATAACAATCTTATCAATTTGTGTCAGTATATACCTGTATAAAAATTTTTGTTAATTAAGTTCTTGCTCGCGGCACAATATCGAGTAGTTATATAAAACAGAATGGACTTAAAAACTAGACTTAGGGCCGTTAACAATAAAAAAGTTAACTTGAAGTTAACACTAAACTCAAAACTTTAACTTTGGTTAGTGAAAATTCATTAATACGAAGAAGTTAAAATTTAACTTTTAAATAAAATTAACTGAAATACTTTCTGAGTTTAAATTTTTAACTTTAAAAAAATATGACATTTAAAAATTAAATATTTATTGTTAATTTTAAAAATATTTTTCATAAATTCTTAAAAAAAATTGTGATTTAAGCTTTACCATCTGAAAAATGCACATCTTTGTGCAGAAATCCTGCTCAGATGTCCTTGGCTGATGGTGTTATTTTGTTAATGAACATTTTTAATTTCTAATTAAAATTTAAGTTTAGACAAACTTAAAGTTATTAAACTTTAAAATTAAATAAACATAACTGAAAAACGGAGAAAAATAAAAAAACATATAAAAAAAATAATAGAATTATCCTCTGTGGGCACCTTGAATTTTCGAGACATACAATTTTGGCAATAAACTATTCACACAAGCAATTTCGTTTTCAACATAACCCAAGCGAGAGTAGTAGCTAGTGTTCAGCCATTTAAAACCCGCTTGATTATCAATGATGTTCTGAATTAAAACATTGTGCATTGTGTACAAAGAATCAATTAATCTTTTCATTAGATCAAGTGCATAAGATGCCAAAGATTTTACCTTTGCAAAATCATATACATATATGTATATATACAGTGTCATCTCTCCTACCGGACACCTCCCTTAAGCGGACATTTCCCATAAACGGACAATTTTTTTAGTCCCAAAAAAATCTAGGGATTAAGAACATTTATCTCTCTTGAGCGGACAACTCTCCCATAACCGGACGCAGACACTATTTTTCCCTCCCTTTGGGCATTTTGGTTCCCCATAACCGGGCAGTAATACTGTTTTTCCATTTATTCTTTTTCTTTATTCGTACAGCTTTTTCTTATACAATAAACCGTGTATGTATAAAGGGGAATCCCCAAAAACAAACAGCTTGTTGTCTTGCACGTAATAAATACGTACATAGTATATTTATAAAACTCATATTTTATACATACTTGAATCGCTATAAAGCAGCATTGACTACTAAAGACAAAGTAAATGTTATGGAAATTCATAAAATTGAAAAACTTAACTGTTCGCGAGTTAGCAAAGAAATTTAAGATCAGCAAAACTCAGGCGAGGCTGCTTTATATATATATGTACATATATATATTGTTTAAACTTTTCATTTGTTGTAATGAAAACTTAATATAATATCTCCAGTTCTTCTAAGAAATATTTGGGTAAAGTTCCCTGATGATCTGCATTAAAGACGTGCATTGTTCCAACTCATTGTATGCTGTTTGTTAAATACGCAGTTCATACATGCTTTCATTTGGGAAGTGTGTGTATGTTTGTGCGCATTCTTTTAAATAAGCAAATTCATGTCTTTGTCTGTGCACTTGAATTTAATATGGCATATATCTGAAATAAAAATGTGGGAAATACATATTTTTTAATATAATAAATATGTATGCAAATAAATCAAGAAATATGTAATATAACCATGTACCTACTTTTTATTACTGTAATTAAGAAACATTTTTAAGCGCTTGGCTTAGCAGTAGTTCCCTTCCAGCTGTAATATGAAGCCAACTCGTCAGTAAAAATTTTTGGAATCGCAGCCTTCACCGCCTGTTTTTTCAATGAATTGTTTCTGAAAGTGTTTATGATTTAGAGAAGGAAAACCAACTAAATAATGTACATATATATGTATGTATGTATATATATATATATATATATATATATATATATATATATATAATATAATACATACTAATTGTCTGTTTTTCTTCATCGTTTTCAACTTCGTTTTCAAATTTGTCGAAATCTGCCATAACGACAAAAGGGAGTTTTTTAAGGTCCTTATAACCATCAAAGGATGTGTGTCTATTATAGTTTTTTCTATTCTCCAGCTTCCCAGCAATAACTTCTTCTGTCAATTTGGTAAATGACCGCTTATTTTCGTCTTTTAATTCGTATAGTTCTTTCTTCATGTCGTGTATTTCAGCTTTTAATGATTTAATTTCATTGTGTAATTCAAGTATAACAGTTTGTAGGTAGTTGGGTTGGGGATTGTAAATATTGGGTACTAAAAATAAACAATCTTTTCAAAATTAATGACACTAAAGTAACTGTATAAATATTAAAATTATTACTTTTAAGTAGAAAATATTTTAACAATCATTTTTTTATCTCCCAACTGTTTGAAACACGTTCCCAAATAATTTTTATAACAATCACATTTTAAACATATCCAAGATTTATTTACGATTGCTGTAATTTTTTATTGTATTTTCAATAAATCATTTTTTAAATATAAACATGAATGGTTATCGAGTCTTTTTTTAAGCGCGGAAGCGACTAATCAGTTTTTGGTTATCAAGTGTACTCGAAAAAGACTCAGTTGGGTGATTTTTTCAAAAATAATCTTCCAAATCGTTATAGAGTAGTTTTGATTTAGCTGCCTTTTGTTTAAAAGCACTTTTGACTTAACTGCACAAAATTAATAATTTCAGTCACTATTTAAAATCCCACACAAATTCCTTTTTTACGTGCATCTTTGTACCTGCAAATTTATGATAACTGCCCAAAATTTTTGGCATTTTAAAATTATTTTCATACAAAAAAATAAACGTTAGCTGCATTTTTACTTAAATGCTGAAAATTACATACTTTCTGTAATTATTCTTCCTAAACCTTGTTGAAGTCCTTTTTGTGTACCTGCACATTTACCATATTTTTTGGCAGTTTTAAAATATTTTCATATCAAAAACCAAAGTTAGCTGCACACATTAAAAATATATGGCGGCCACTTTTTTATACATACATATAAACATCTAACTTATGCCATTTATAATTAAAAAATATCGCATACAAGTCACACAAATTGCAAGGCAATAAGATTCTTAAACATATGTACATGTATTGTTTGTATGTATGTATGTACATACAAGCATACATTTACGACTTATCTGCACAAAAAATTGTGCAAAGTTGATTGTGCAGCTAAATCAAACTTACTATACATATGAATAACAAATATTTTAAATTTATGCACTTTCCCACATCAACTTTATAACTTTACTTATTGTAACATAAGTTCCTCAATTAAACTTGTTGTACAAATAGTATTTTCCCAAATACAAACAGTGGAATGTTGTCTTGGACGCAACAGAACAAGTAAAATTTTTGGTTTGTTGAGTAGAGTGAGTTAGTGTGAGCGAAGTATTACAATACCAGTAGCACTCATTTTCTCATTTACACTTAAAGTATGTTGTATGTAACATGTTAGAATTGTTTTAACAATACTTGTTACACAAATGCACGTCTTTAATCTGTATTAGCAAAACTGAAATGCGCATAGGAACTAGATGTACCCCTCAGTAATCAATTCCAATTTGTTTTTAATAAAACTGTTAATATTTTACTACATACATATGTACTGTCAGCGTCAAAAGAATGTGTACAACCTGGTTTCATAAATAGAATACATTATTTACATATTGAAAAATTAACTTTTTCCCACTTCTAGTATCATTGAGTGTGTTCGAATACCCAAAAGTGTTTAAAAATTTTTACTGATAAAATAAAATAAATGAGAACACAAATTGAGGGCGTAAAGTGACAGTTCATGGCTAAAAATTTACAAATTTTTACTGCAGAAATTTCTTGTAGTGAAATTTAGTAAAACAGAAAAACATACGATTCAAAAGGTAAACAAACAAAAATAATAAGAAATTAAAAAGCATACAATTTGTTAGCAAATTATTTAAAAAAAAGAAAAACTGCGACAAAATAATAAAAATTAAACTAAATAAATTATTTTTAAACTATTCGTTCGTTAAACATGTATGTATATACATGCTTTTTTAAAGAAAAAAATGTTGTTACAGCTATTTTCGTTCTTATTTTGTTATTTCTTTAGGAAACACAAATAATCACATATATTTGAATAAATTTAATCAGACACAAATTAGCAAAATAACATAAAATGAATATAAACACATAGAAACGATTATAGAAAATAATTTGTTTATACTTTCTTAAAATATTCGTGTTACAATAAATACTACATCGAGTACCAACAAGAAAAACAGTTGAGTAGTCCAATGTGTGAATATATTTCAACACCACATTAACTTGCAAACAGCTGGTTCCTTAATCTTACTAATTTTTAAAATTTTTCCGTTCGCGTACTTTTCTGAGCAACAGCTTCTTTTGAGAGTAAATTTTTCAGTTTACGCAGTAATTGCTCATTTACTGCATTTTACTGTAAAAGTACTCGAACGCAGCTATTAACAAAAGTTTGTACTGTGCTCTTACAATATGTAAACAAGAAACAAAATTATTCAAAGGCAACAAATACACTAACAACAGAAACAAATATACTCCATTTTTTACTTGTCAAAGGAAAGTGTACAGTTTATCCCATGATCCAATGTATTATTAGATCATGGTTTCTCCAAAGTTAAAAAGAAATAGTGTCTAATACTTTGTTTGACATCCCTTGTTTTTTAAACTGCTTCAAGCCTCCTTGGCATTGACTCTAATTTCGGAGGTATGCTTAGGATCTTTGTCCTGTTAGAAGCTACATGTTCGATCAAGGTTTAACTTTCTTACGCTGGGTTCCAAATCTTTTAAAATGTTCAATTAGTCGATTTTTTTCATCAAAGTGTCAATAAATACCAGAATTCGCACGTCGGTTGCCCACTTACACTCCTACAAAACATCAAAAATTAAAAGTTTACTTTTCAATTTCACTACTTTTGTAGAACATGCCTGAATAATTAAAAATTTAGAATTGAAATAAAAAAAGTACAATAAAGCAAAAAAAATCGCAAAGATCACGCCAAAAATCTCCTCAAGCACGCTCACTCAAGGTCACGGACGCACGCTCACGTGATTGAAGCAAAAGATTAATCACAATCATGCATGATTCACGCAAATCAAGTAATTGGTGCTCATCTCTATTCCATAGTATAGGCTGACTTCATAAACGCTGCTTGCGAACCAATACTGCAAGCATGCGTTTTCAAGGCAAAACAATACTTCACGATAAGACGTTTATGAACGCATTGCTGTGTGTTTCGTTTTTTTGTCTTCAGGAAAGACAAATTTTTCAACTGTAAAGCCTAGTACTCTGTTCAAATTTGCGAAAAATGTTGAGCAACATTGATTATTTCGTTTGAAAATTTTGACAACTGATCAGTGGCGACAATACCACGATTTATAACAAATTTATAGGTTTTATTGTCTTGAAATGAGCAACATTGTTTTTCTTATGAAAACAAAAAAATGTGTTTATTTAAAAAAAATTAAAACAAATGGACAACAAAATAATTTTAGGAGCTTGTACTGCAACGTATCAATTAATGCAAATCGCAGCTGCTGCGGAGGAGCTCATTGAAGACATACGTTCGGCAAAAATCACTCACCTTCATTTTATATTATATTTACATTATTTTCCATTATTTTAATAATTTCTGGGCAGCAAACTTAAAATTAAAACCACACCTCCCATAAGTATCTAATCAGCTGTTGTTTGCAATTCCGCACGAAATAAGTGGTGCTTACATTATTTCGCAGTTGAAAAATATGTTGCCAGAAACATTTTGTGGTTGAAAAACATTTCGTATGTTTTCACAAGATGAACAGAGTACAACTTCGGCCATATTATTTTGCAATTATTTCGCATGATTTTTTTATATGGACTTTTGACAGCAGTTCGCACGAAATGATGAACAGAGTACCATTTTTAAAACATGGAAAAGAGTTGCACTGCAATTATGAACTCACGGCATTAAGAAATGCATATAAGGCAATGCCACATATGACCACTGTGCATTCTAGTGTTGCTTTGTAAACTGCATATGTGAAGTCAGCCATAAATTACGGATTCCGTAACAAATTTGTAATCCTATCTTGCCAAAATATTGTTACAAAATTTAAATGTAGATTCAATTTTAACGGACATAAAAATGCAGCGGTGATTAAGCACAGTATCATCAACCGTGTGTATGCAAATTTGAGCACTCAAATTCAATCTAACGGAAACTGAACATTCAAGAAAGTTCTAGAAACAGCAACGAGAATCTACTAGATTGCTTAAGAAATCTGTACGAAAAATCTTCATAGCAATTGTAAACAAAGACTAACACACTCGATTGGATTACGGATAACCTTTATATAAAATTGGTAAGTTGATTCGCCATCCACATTTTTTTTAAGTTTGCTACTGCCAGCTCCACGCCGCTTTCATAACATAGCTGATTAGCTGAATAACAACAAAGCCACAAGCAAACTTATTGTCTTTTTCTACTACGTTCGAGAACCGTAGCAAGTCAAATGCTATATAACGGTTTCGATCAAAATAAACTTTGTGTGCGGTCTAGGCTGATGACTCAATTGAGTAAAATTTTTTTGTCACCTTTCAATGGCAGCATAGAAAAAAAACTGTGAACCATTCCTGTGCTTTCCACATTACACCATCAAGTTGGAAAACAAATCCCAAAAAAAAATTTTATTTGGCAATATGGCATAACATTAAACAATGTAACATAACATAAAATAATGTTATCGGTTTTTTTTTAATTAGTTACACTGTTTTATTATTTCAAGTTTCAAAGTTCAAACTGCCAAGGATGTTTAGTGGATCGTCTTAGTTGCATTTTTACGTGTTTTCTTTTGATATCATTCCGTTTTTTTCTATTATAACGGAAAAGTCGTATGATTTCATTCTAAAAACTTCGAGAAGAAATTGGTGTTGAAAAGGTAGTTGTGAAGGAAAACGTTACGAACATGATTGGCATTCTGTTGGTAACCGTGCTCGTGAATAGTCAAGAAGAAAAAACATAAAATATGATAGAACCTGTTATATAGAATGTAGGAATCTGGCAACCACGAAAATGTCGAGTATTTATATTTGTTGAATCACTAGATTATCTTGTACGCCATGAGATACTAAATTTTAATAAACTGGATTGAAATTAAATATTGAACTATAAGCTTGCGTTTTTTTTATTTTAATAACGTTAAAATATAACATGGTGTCAGGTGATTGTTAGAATCCAATAGCTGAAAATGACTGATAAGGAGTTTATAAATCAACAAATGCAGGTAATGCAACAAATGATGCAGCAAATGGCCGCCATGCAGCTGAGCATTGCAGCCTCTGCTGACGCGCAGTTGCCATTCCCGAAACCACTACAGATTACTGGTAATGTTAAGGACAATTTTGAGTTGTTCAAGGCGAATTGGACATCTTATGTTGAGGCGACAGGTATTGCAAAATGGCCTGCGGAAAGCGAGCCGAAAAAGGTTAATATTTTGTGGTCAATGGTTGGAGACGACGCAAAATTAAAATACAACAACTTTGGTGTTAACGATGAGGATAAATCTTCATGCGTGTTACTTCTTAAGAAAATTGAGTCATGTGTTTCAGTAAGCAAGCATACATTATTTGAACGATGGTCTTTTCACACATGCAACCAAATGGAAATGGAAACATTTGACGAGTACTTGCGTAGACTAAAAAAGGCGGCAGACAGTTGTGATTTTGATAAGATTTTACAGAATGAGATTAAATCAACAATGGTTCGTGACAGGTTGATTTTTGGTATTAACGATGATAACTTGAAGAAGGCTTTTTTAAAGGAGGATCTGTCAAAGTTGACTGTTGATGATGTAATTAACAGATGTAAGGTAAATGAAATTACCGAAACGCGTTACAGTGAAATGGAGAGTTCTACTGAAAAATCCATACATAAAATGAAGGCGACACAATTACAGAAAAAGTTATGTAAATTTTGTGGGGGCTCACATCCATTTGTGAGTGGTAGCTGCCCAGCGTTTAATAAAAACTGTAATTTATGCAAAAAGAGAGGACACTTTGCTAATTGCTGTTATTCCAAAAACCGAAGTAGAGATAAATCGAACAAGGTCCATGCTGTTGTGGCCAACGCCGATGAGGACGCCGCTGCTAATTCCGAGTCTTCAATATATAAACTGGGTAATGTAGGAAAACATAAAGATAATAGTAAAGCTGCATTGGAACTTTTGATTCGTGGATTTTGGAATGAATATGAGTGTGACATGGACACTTGTTCTGATGTATCCGTGGTTGGTATTAAGTTGTTACGTAAATTACTTCGGGAGGATAATCCAAGGCTGGATGCGACTGATTGTTCTTTAGAAGCGTTTGGCGGTTTTAAGGTTAAAGTTTTTGGAAAAATTCGAATTCCGTGTCGTCACAAAGGAAAGAAATACAATATTCATTTCCAGGTAGTTGATGTTGATCATGGATTTTTGCTGTCGGAGAAGGTTTGTTTGGCGTTGGGTTTAGTCAAATACTGTCGATCGATTTCGACAAAGCAATGCTATCCGGAAAATGTAAACGTACTCAGATTGGAAGCTGGTAAAATTGTTGATAAGTTTGGCGAAATATTTAAGGGTTATGGAAAACTTCCTGGTAAGGTCACGTTGGAGATCGATAATACTGTGCAGCCAATAATCCAAAAGCCAAGACGAATACCCGTGGCTCTAAGCAACAAATTGAAGGATGAACTAAATAAATTGGAAACAGATGGTATCATTGCTAAAGTTAATAATCATACTGAGTGGGTGAGTAACATTTTATTGGTGCAGAAATCTGACTCTTTTCGCATATGCATTGACCCTATACCACTTAACAAGGCCCTTAAAAGACCAAATTTACAATTTACAACAATCGACGAGATTTTGCCTGAGCTGT
Organism: Gymnocheta viridis; assembly: GCA_956483585.1. NCBI lineage: Eukaryota > Metazoa > Arthropoda > Insecta > Diptera > Tachinidae > Gymnocheta > Gymnocheta viridis. Next base: position 67,542,121 of record OY101442.1, on the reverse strand, counting down.
CAAATGCTAAAGTGTTTTCTACTGTTGATGCGAAAAAAGGGTTTTGGCAGCTGGAGTTAGAGGAGGAAAGTAGCTTGCTTACCACCTTTTGGACTCCTTTCGGCAGGTATCGCTGGAAACGTTTACCTTTTGGCGTTTCTCCGGCCCCCGAACTATTTCAATTGAAAATCCGAGAGATGACCCAAGATTTGCAAGGTGTTGAAATAATGGCTGATGACATGCTGATATATGGTTGTGGAGATACTTTAGAAGAAGCTATGGTAGATCATAATAAAAAGTTGAAATTATTATTAGAACGGTGCAGCAAATGGAACTGCAAGCTTAATAGAAACAAAATGTCCTTATGTAAGCCTTATGTTAAATTTTATGGTCATATTTTGTCTGATGAGGGTATTAAGCCGGATACGTCTAAAATCGAAGCTATAACTGGTTTTCCTTTGCCGAAAAATAAGGCGGACCTTCAGAGATTTCTTGGCATGGTCAATTATCTCAGCCGGTTTATCCCAAATTTGACTATGAAAAATGTTGAACTTCGTAAGCTTCTTCTGGATAGTACTCCATGGATATGGTCCGAACAGGCAGCGTATGAGTTTATGGAACTGAAGAAACTTATAACTAACATTGAGGGCTTAAAATACTACAATATGGGAGAACCCTTAGAAATACATTGTGATGCTTCTTCTGTTGGACTTGGTGTCGCAGTTTTCCAGAAAGATAGGCCAGTGGCGTTCGCTTCGAGACAGCTGTCTAAGGCCGAACAGAATTATGCTATGATAGAAAAGGAACTTTTGGCAATTGTTTTTGCGTGTGCTCGATTTGATCAGCTGATCGTGGGCAACCCTTTTGTTACCATAAGAACGGATCACAAACCGCTCGTTAGTATTTTTAAAAATCCTTTACTTAAAGCTCCAAAAAGGCTTCAGCTAATGTTAATGATACTTCAACGTTATACGTTTGATTTGCAATTCGTAAATGGCAAAGAAAATATTATAGCGGATACGTTGTCGAGAGCTGCAATGAATTTAAATGATGATGAATTTAGAAAACAAATGGAGAGAAATAATATTTTTTCGATTAAGACCATTGGTGAGCAGAAGCTTATTAAAAGCCTGTCGATATCTGATAATACCACAGAGCTAAAACGTAAAGAGACCGCTAAAGATGAATCGTGTAAATTGTTAGTTGATTATATTGTAAGCGGGTGGCCAGGAAATATAGATTATGTCAATAATAACCTTAAAGTTTTTTTTAAATTTAAACATGAGTTGACGATTCAGGATGGCCTAATTTTTCGTTTGAACAAAGTTGTGATACCGCTTAAGTTACGCAGGTTAATGTCTGAAAAATCACATGTCAGCCACACTGGCATTGAAAACTCCATCAAGTTAGCTAAGGAGAATATTTTTTGGCCGGGCATGTGCCAGCAAATAGAGGAGAAAGTCAGAAACTGTGGTATATGTCAAAAATTTGCAGCATCACAACAAAAACTACCGATGATGTCACATGAGACACCTGTCTATGCTTGGCAGATAATTTCAATGGATGTATTTTTTGTTAAATACCAAGGAAAGCAGGAAAAGATGCTTGTAATGATTGATCACTATTCGGATTTCTTCGAATGTTGTAAGTTGCCTGATTTAACTCCGCATTCAGTAATATCAACTATGAAGGAGCAATTTGCGAGATATGGTGTACCCGAAAAGGTGATTTCCGATAATGGTACAAATTTTGTTAATAAAGAAATGAAGGAGTTCGCTTCAAAATATGAATTTAAACATACAACGTGTTCGCCATATCACCAACAAGGCAACGGAAAAGCGGAATCTGCAGTTAAAATAGCAAAGAGTATTATAACTAAGGCTGATGAAGAAAACGGCGATATGTGGTGGTCACTATTACACTGGCGAAATATTCCGAATAAAATTGGAAGCAGTCCTGCTCAAAGATTAATGTGCAGGAAAACAAGATGCGGTTTTCCAGCTATCGCTAGTAATTTTAAACAGGAAATTATCCAATATGTTCCTGAAAAAATAGAGCAGAATAAGAAGAAGTTTAAAAGCTATTATGATCGATCAGTAAAAGAATTGCCGGAGCTGCAAATTGGCCAGGAGGTTCGAGTTCAAATTAGGCCAGATGCAAAGAAAACGTGGTCTAAAGGTACCGTAAAGGATAAAGTCTCAGAAAGATCGTATGTTGTGAATGTTGATAAGACCCCATATAGAAGAGATCGAGTTAATATAAGGCAGACAGTTTCTGCAGATTCTCCAGCTGAGGATTTGAGTTCTACCCAGCCAATGGAACTACCATCTCACCAATTGTCATTACCAGATGATACAAAAAACTTAATTATGGAAGATGCAGTACTGCCTCCTAGACCAGATGTAATAGCACAGCGGCCTAGAAGACAAGCAGGTATGCCAAAACGATTAGCCGACTATGACTGTTCCCAGGACTAGCTACATTTACGGTCTGATCATGGAAAGGGGAAGATGTTATATAGAATGTAGGAATCTGGCAACCACGAAAATGTCGAGTATTTATATTTGTTGAATCACTAGATTATCTTGTACGCCATGAGATACTAAATTTTAATAAACTGGATTGAAATTAAATATTGAACTATAAGCTTGCGTTTTTTTTATTTTAATAACGTTAAAATATAACAGAACCGAAGCAAAAGAAATAAAAAGAATTTTTAAATAAATTGAAAAACTAACCAAACTTTGAACAAATTAAAACAAAAAAAACTCAGTGAGAAAATAAAAACTACAGTTTGAAAAAAATCGAAATTAAAAAAAATACAACCGCCTGAAGCATTTTTAAATAAACTTAAAAAGAGCCGAAGCGAAAAAAACAAAACCTTTTGAACTAAATTTAAAAGAAAACCAAACGTTGAACAAAGGCAAACAAAAAATCAAGAAAAACCAAAACAAAAGTGATAAGTACCAGTGTAACTTTGCACCTGGGACCACCGGGAAAATACTGTCCATCGTGACCATCACGTATAAGTTGCCAACCCGGTGTCCAACTTTTCAGCCACTACAATTAGCCCTACTTTTTCCATCGCCAAATCCTTGAATGTCCGTGTTGATTTGTGCCACGTGGGTCAACATCACAGCGCTACTTCGTTTCCCTGCTATAAGAAAATTCCCTGACAGGGCCCACTAACAACCTGACGTTCCTAGTGGTGCAAGAATTTTAATATTCCACCCAGTTATACCACAAATCCTCTGATTGAGTCCTAAAACTTCCAGGACGTACCTCCTAGAACCACTGCAATTTCTCCCCGAAGAGTGATCAACGTTTTTTTTCCATTCTTACATAAGTACATATGTAAAGTTGTATAATGTTTAAAATAAGAAATTAATATATATTAATTGTAATCGTAAATAGCCATTAAATCTCGAGATATACATATTTAAAAAAGCAAATATTAAAGTAAAAGTAAATCATATAATTGAAAATAAAATTTTGATTTGACTTGTTATATGTGTGAAAGTACAGTTTAATAGACAAAAACTTTTTATAGTTATTGAAGTAAGTGTTGTGTTTTTCTTCCGACGGGGTTTGATGCAATTTGGAATGAATTTCCGTCATCCCACGTCAAATTTGGTTGATAAACAGACCGGTTTCGGCTATGTGCCATCTTCAGTGTTCTCTCAGTAACTAATCGTTTTTTGTGTTGTCCCTTGTCTTTTGTATAGTTTCCTTGTGTACCTAACTTCTTTTCCTCTCTTTCTCTCTTGTTCGTGTCTGCATCTCTCTCGTTCGTATATATTCGTGTGTGGCTCTCTCTCGTTCGTATATATTCCTGTGTGTGTATATCTACCTGCTTCTTGTTCGTTTAATTTTTCTCTTGTTAGTCTCTTGTGTTTACCGTTACAGTTTATTATTTGAGTGATCATTTGCTAGGTGTTTTATCTTTGTGTAGGTAGTAGTCTGTGATTGTACGTTTCTGGGTTTCTTTTTGGTTTTGTTCGTTTGTTGTGTTGTCTGGTTTTCTTGGGTTATTGTTTTCTTTTGTGTAAAAATGTTTTAGCGGTTCAAATATTATGTCTGACGCAGTGTTTATTTGTTCGTTTATAATTCTTCCGTCAAACGTTTTTTGTTTGTATATTTCCATGTTTTCTAATACGTTCAGTCGCCGTCCTTTGTGCTGTAAATGCAGTAATTCAAATGTTTGTCTGATGTGTCTTGGTGTACATTTGTTGTTGAATATGTGGTTCGCGAAATTTGATTCTGGCGTTGCTCCTGGTTGTTTCAGTTTCTTGTTGTAGTCTCTTATGTGCTCCCGAAATCTTGTTTTTATTTTCCGTCCTGTTTGTCCGATGTAGCTATGTTTGCATGAGCAAGTCAATTTTTAAACTCCTTGCTTATCTAGGGGGTCCGTTTCGTTTGTGCTATTTCGTAGTATTCTACCCAAATTGTTTTTTGTTCGGAATGCTGTGTTAATATTGTGTTTTCTAAAAAATTTTGCTAGTTTGTATGTTGATTTGCCCATATACGTTAAAGTAGCCCAAGTTCCATTTTCTTGCTCCTGTTGTCTGTTCCGTTCTTTATTTGTTTTGATATCATTTCGGATTTTGTCTACTAGTTCTTTTTTGTATCCATTGTTTTCTGCTATGTCATATATTGTTTTTATCTCTTTCTTATAGGCCTCACGTGTTAGTGGTATTCGTTCAAGTTTTGTTACTAATTGTCTAATTGCCGCGTTCTTGTGTTGTTGAGGATGGTTCGATGAATTATGTATTATTGTGTCTGTGGCCGTTGGTTTTCTGTATATTTCGTATTCAACTCTATTTAAACTCTTATTTGCTTTAATTGTTAGGTCTAGGTAATTTATTTTGTCGTCTTCTTCTACTTCCATTGTGAATTTAATACTTTTATGTTGCTTATTCAGGAGCTCTAGAACTTGTTCTTCTCTATTTCCTTCCAGTATACATATAATATCGTCGACATATCTTGCATAGAATGTTACCCCGAAATTGGTTTTTAGATCATCTACGTATTTCTCTTCTATATTTTGCATAAACACCTCCAAGAGGATTGCTGATGTTGGATTTCCCATTCCTAGTCCGTTAGTTTGTCTGTATATGCTATTGTTAAATTTAAAGTAATTCTGTTCTAGTGTGGCTTTCAGTGTGTTTACGAGTTGATTGGAAAATTCTAGGTTTTCTGTTTTGTTGAGTAGTGTTTTATGTACAATGTTTATTGTCTCCGTTGTTGGAATTGATGGATATAGATCTTTTACGTCAAATGAGACTAGTTTACTATTTTTCGTTATTTCTATATTATCTATCTTTGTAACTAATTCCGTGGTGTTGGCTATTGTGTGTTTGTTTTTTAGGCTCAAGGTATCTTTCAGTATTGTTTTTAGATATTTCGATAATTTGTAACTTGGAGCAGATTTGTAGTTAATTATGGGTCTCATAGGTGTGTTCATTTTATGTATTTTCGGTAGTGCGATCATAGATGGGGCTGATGGGTTCATGAGTGTTAACGTGTGTGCTATGTTTGGTTTTATTACTTTGGTTGCCTTTTTTTATTAGTTCTTTCACTTTGGCTTGGTACTCATCCGTAGGATCCTTTCTAATTTTCCTGCATTTAGTATCCTCTATTAGCTGTTCCGTTTTTGTGATGTAATCCTCTTTTTTTTATGTTGTTATGATATTGTTAGACCTTAGTTTCTGTTTTAAGTTTTTAACTGTTTCATGTTCCTTGTTTTGATTCCTTTTAGATTTAACTTCCTTCTCTATTATCCGTTTGCAGATGTATCTGGCTTCCTCCTGCTCTTCGTTTGGTAGCATCGATATTGCAACTTCTGTGTCCACAATGGTTTGCTCTATTTCCTTCTTTTTGTTATTTTCCCGGATATTGTGTTTTAAACCCTTCTCCAGTAATCGACCCTCCTCATTATTGATAGCAACTTCAGTCAGGTTTATGAATCTAGTGTGGAAGTTGTGCTTTTTGTATGTTTGTTTGTTTGTTGATCGTGTTAGTTCACCGAGTTTTTTGTTCAACTTCTTGTATTTCTGTTCTATTGTTAGTGCGTTTGTTGTATTTATTTGGTCAAATATGTCCATCAGTATGTCGGTTGGGATTCGTTCAGCCAATTGTAAATGAATGTCTAGGATTTCGGAGTTCGTCATTTCTTTTTTGGCATACAAGCTCTGGATTTCGAATTTTACGAAATTCTTTTCGGCCCTTTTTGCAGTCTTCCTACTTGCTACTGTGTCGGTCTTCAGTTGTATTCTAGCGTATTTTGGTGTGACATTCAATGCGAGACATTGTTTGTTGAACCAAATGTTACAAATTGACTTGCTCATGCAAACATAGCTACATCGGACAAACAGGACGGAAAATAAAAACAAGATTTCGGGAGCACATAAGAGACTACAACAAGAAACTGAAACAACCAGGAGCAACGCCAGAATCAAATTTCGCGAACCACATATTCAACAACAAATGTACACCAAGACACATCAGACAAACAGTTGAATTGCTGCATTTACAGCACAAAGGACGGCGACTGAACGTATTAGAAAACATGGAAATATACAAACAAAAAACGTTTGACGGAAGAATTATAAACGAACAAATAAACACTGCGTCAGACATAATATTTGAACTGCTGAAACATTTTTACACAAAAGAAAACAATAACCCAAGAAAACCAGCAACACAACAAACGAACAAAACCAAAAAGAAACCCAGAAACGTACAATCACAGACTACTACCTACACAAAGATAAAACACCTAGCAAATGATTTTTTTTTATTTATTTATTATTATTATTAGTATTTTAAATACTTTAACATTTCTACATACATAGGTATATACAACAATTTAATTTTTTAAGAATTTACATTAAATCTCACAAAGTTAACACATTTTTTACAAAAAACAGTATCGTTTCTTTCATTTTTCATATTATTTGGCAAAGAATTATATAATTGAAAGCCTTTATAAAATAATGATCTCTGCATTAGCGTTGTAGTAACCCTCTGGATACGAAAATCATCGGCATTTCTAAGTCCGTATGGTTGGCTCTCCCCCACATATTTTATTTGTTCACATAGATATTCCGGGGCATCTCCTCGCTTCATTTTTCTAATAAATTTTAGGGTGTTGAATTCAAGTCTCTGCTTTATATTCATCCATTTAAGACTATGTAGCATTGTATTTATATGAGTATACCGGTCACATTTTAAAATTATTCTCATTGCTTTATTTTGTAATTTTTGCATTCTTTCTAGTTGATTTGTGTTGCTGCATGTATATAAAATTGTTGATCCAAATTCGAAATGGGGCTTAATTATAGTGTTATATATATTTATCGCGGTAGTTTTTGATATTTTACACCTTATTCTTCTAAGGAAACCGATTTTTTTACCGATCTTTTTACACGTATAGTCTATATGTTCATTAAATTTTAGTTTTTTGTCTATTATAAATCCGAGATATTTTATATGTTCAACTTTTTCTATTACTGTGTCATTAATTTTAAATGAATCGTTAGTGTTTATGTTTATTTCTATTATTTTTGTTTTATTTTCGTTTAGTTTTAGTTTGTTCATTTTTAACCAGGTGTTTATTTTATTTATGTCATGTGTCATACTTGCTCGACATTCTTCATCATTATCGGCAGAAGTAAATACAAGTGTATCGTCAGCATACATAGCCATCTCACATCTCTCCAAAATATTTGGCATGTCGTTGATGTATATTATAAATAGCAGGGCACCTAATATGGAACCTTGCGGTACACCAAAATCATTTATTATTTCTTCTGACAGCGCTCTATTTACTTTTGTTGTCTGCTTCCTATTTTGCAGGTAGGACTGGAACCACTCTAACTCTTTTCCTCTTATCCCGTACATATATAACTTTCTGAGCATTATTCGCCGGTCAATTGTTTCGAACGCTCTCTTAAAATCGAGAAATATTGCCATCACTTTTTTAGTATTTCCCATGCCTTTCCACTTACTTATGATATAGTTTACCGTTGTCTCACACGAGTATTTTTTACGGAATCCTGACTGATATTTGTACAGCATATTATTTAATTCGATATATTTTTCCAGCTGGTTTTTCACCACTTTTTCTAATATTTTCTCACAAGTTTTTAATGTGTTGATGGGCCTATACTCTTCACATTTTTTGGTTTTTGGCACTTTTTCAATTGGTGTTACCATTGTTTCTTTCCAATTTTCAGGAAAAACTCCTGTCTCCAGCGACTTATTTATTATTTTTAATATTATATTTCCCACCACATTCCAATTATCAAGTATAAGTTTATTTGAAATTTTATCATAGTCCGCTTTGTTTTTCATATCTTTTATTATATTCTTAAGTTCTAATATATCTATTGCACGAAATTTAAACATATTGGTCATATTGAACGTTATTTGGTTTATATATTGCACTTCATCAATTGAGTTTCTTATAGCTCTAATGCTATCTACAAAAAATGTGTTAAATTTATTAGCTACGTCATAGTTGTCATTATATTCAACTTGTTCAAATATCACAGATTTTATCGTATTTTGATTTTTTTTAAATACTAGGTCCTTTATTTTTCTCCACATTTGTTTTTGATCAACTGTGTTATTAATTTTATTATTTATATAATTGTTCTTTTCGTTTTCAATTTTTACTTTATATTGGTTTCTTATTCTTTTGTAGTTTGCCCACGCTTGATCTGTGTTAATAGATTTAGCCTGTAAATATTTAATTATTTTTTCTCTTTTCAGTACTTGTAATTCAGCATTAAACCACTTATTCACATTATTGTCTTCATTAACCATTTTTTTAAACGTACATCGTTCTATTGTTTCTTTTAAACAACTGTCAAACAATACTACGTTCTCACCAATACTTTTATTGTCATCGAATTTCATGTTATTGTTTAACTCAGTATTAAACATATATTTATTGTATTTAAAGATCTCAACCATCTTTCTTTCTTTTGTATTGCTATTGTTTATATTTCCAATCGATATATCTATCATTTCGTGATCGGCAATTTTGCTTGTTGTACTATTTTTAACTGATATATTGTAATTATTTGTTATTACGTAGTCTATTATTGTACTAGAGGTTTTTGTTACGCGGGTGCTCTCATTAACTATTTGTTTAAGACCATTATCACTAAGTATACAACTAATTTTATTTTTATATGTCGAGTTTTTTAACCAGTCTATATTAAAGTCTCCGGTAATTAAAATATCACAGTTATTAAGGCTATTATCACAGATTTCTACCACCATTTCTTCAAATATGTTACAAAACTCATATTCACTATGACTAGGGGATCTATATATTGCACAAATTATAATACTATAGTTGTCGCATGTGGCTCTACAAACTAAAATCCAGTACTTTGTGTCATCGACCTTTTCACTTATTTTGGTTATATTCCACTGATTTTTAAAATATATCACGACACCGCCGGTTCTCGAGGATGTTGACAACGACATAATATGATGGTAGCTTTGTAACTGTACTTCGGAATCATCTATATCTTTTGTTGCATGTGTCTCAGACAGTATAAAAAAATCGGGATTTTCCTGTAACGCAATAATTTCAACTTGATTGCAGTTGTTAATAAGGCCTTGTACATTCGTATATAAAGCACGTACTTCCTTTAATTGTTAGGTCGTTAGACCAAACCTTCTCATTTTGTTGTTTAATTTGTTTTGAAATACTGGGCACTCCCTATCATTTGTATGATGATTTTCGTCTAAGTCCATATTGAGTTTGCTGTTTACTTTCATACAGTTAATACATCTCATTACTCGTTCATTACTATCGCAATTTTTTGTCCTATGTTGTCCATGGCATTTTAAGCATATCTCCTGGTTTTTACATTCTTTCGCTAAGTGGTTATATCCTTTACATTTCATACATTGAAGTATTTCTGTACCATCATAAACTTTGCATCTTTCCCATCCAATATTTACTTTTGCCTCTTCCATAATTTTCTGATATGCTTCATTATCAATTTTTAATTTAACATTATACATTGTTCTATTTCTTCTCTTTACTTCATATTTTTCAACAAATTTGATGTTGGCATTCGACAGGATTGGATTTTGCTTTTTTAGTTTTTCAATTAGATCTTTTTCATCATGGTCGAAAGTCATACCAGTTATTTTTATTTTCAATTCTAATGGGTTGGGCACCTTAATTTCATATTCATTTGAAATTTTTTCTTGGATAGCCTTCTTTATTTTTTCTCTTTCTTCACCATTTTCACTTTGTATTACTATTGTTCCATTTCTTCTACTTTCAACATTTGTTATTTTTAAATTAACTGGATTAACTTTATTTAATTCTTCCTTCGTTTTCTCCGCTGGTTGTTTTTCTTTTGGCCGCACAATTAGGGGTACTCGTTTGCTTGCATCTGGTAACACTTTGTTTTTAACTTGTTCCGCGTATGACATTTTTGTTGTTTTACTGTTTGACTCATTTATTACTTTCTTTATCTCTTTACACATATTTTCATTTTTTTCTTCTATCGATTGGCATAACTTTTTGTTGTTATTATCAAATTCATTTATATTACTAAATAACTTTTTAACCTCTTCGACATTTTGTTCACAGGATTTTTGATATTTAATCATTTTACTCATTCTTTCTTCATATCGTCTTTCAATTGCCTCTAATAATTTTTTTATTTCATCTTCGTTTTGCTTAAGTGACACTTCAAATTCATATTTATATTCTACCAAATTTTGTTTATTTTTATGCACATCATCTTGTATTTCTCTTAACGCCATATCAACATTTTGTATGTACTGCATGCAGTCATCACAAATAAACCTCAGGAAACAGTTTTCTTCCAGTATTCTGGACGAGTATTGGTCCATTCCACAACATTTACTAGATGTATGAAACACTTTATTACAAACACCCATGCATTGTATCCCTGTTTCTCCACGGATTGCTTGTTTACACCTGTTGCACTCAGGCATTCTAGTGTCTTTATAAAATTAACAAAATATATATATTTTTATTGTAATTTTATATCCCACGCAAAATTGTTTGTACTTTTTGGGTTTATAATAGTTCAATCTATTTTTTAAACCAAATAATTGTTTTATTTTCAAAATTTTTATAGAGCTTTATTAACTTTGCTTTCTTCTTCCGCCAGCGTTGCCACAAATAATAAACTGTAACGGTAAACACAAGAGACTAACAAGAGAAAAATTAAACGAACAAGAAGCAGGTAGATATAGAGCACACAGGAATATATACGAACGAGAGAGAGCCACACACGAATATATACGAACGAGAGAGATGCAGACACGAACAAGAGAGAAAGAGAGGAAAAGAAGTTAGGTACACAAGGAAACTATACAAAAGACAAGGGACAACACAAAAAACGATTAGTTACTGAGAGAACACTGAAGATGGCATATAGCCGAAACCGGTCTGTTTATCAACCAAATTTGACGTGGGATGACGGAAATTCATTCCAAATTGCATCAAACCCCGTCGGAAGAAAAACACAACACCTAACAAATGCCTGTCAGGCTTACAATTTAGACAATATTGGACTTGTAAACGCTTTCAAACTACGTCAACTGAAGATACTTACAATAAAAGCAAACATTTGGTTCAACAAACAATGTCCCGCATTGAATGTCACACCAAAATACGCTGGAATACAACTGAAGACCGACACAGTAGCAAGTAGGAAGACGCAAAAAGGGCCGAAAAGAATTTCGTAAAATTCGGAATCCAGAGCTTGTATGCCAAAAAGAAATGACGAACTCCGAAATCCTAGACATTCATTTACAATTGGCTGAACGAATCCCAACCGACATACTGATGGACATATTTGACCAAATAAATACAACAAACGCACTAACAATAGAACAGAAATACAAGAAGTTGAACAAAAAACTCGGTGAACTAACACGATCAACAAACAAACAAACATACAAAAAGCACAACTTCCACACTAGATTCATAAACCTGACTGAAGTTGCTATCAATAATGAGGAGGGTCGATTACTGGAGAAGGGTTTAAAACACAATATCCGGGAAAATAACAAAAAGAAGGAAATAGAGCAAACCATTGTGGACACAGAAGTTGCAATATCGATGCTACCAAACGAAGAGCAGGAGGAAGCCAGATACATCTGCAAACGGATAATAGAGAAGGAAGTTAAATCTAAAAGGAATCAAAACAAGGAACATGAAACAGTTAAAAACTTAAAACAGAAAATAAGGTCTAACAATATCATAACAACAAAAGCAGATAAAGGAAACACAACGGTATTAATAAAAAAAGAGGATTACATCACAAAAACGGAACAGCTAATAGAGGATACTAAATGCAGGAAAACTAGAAAGGATCCTACGGATGAGTACCAAGCCAAAGTGAAAGAACTAATAAAAAAGGCAACCAAAGTAATAAAACCAAACATAGCACACACGTTAACACTCATGAACCCATCAGCCCCATCTATGATCGCACTACCGAAAATACATAAAATGAACACACCTATGAGACCCATAATTAACTACAAATCTGCTCCAAGTTACAAATTATCGAAATATCTAAAAACAATACTGAAAGATACCTTGAGCCTAAAAAACAAACACACAATAGCCAACACCACGGAATTAGTTACAAAGCTAGATAATATAGAAATAACGAAAAATAGTAAACTAGTCTCATTTGACGTAAAAGATCTATATCCATCAATTCCAACAACGGAGACAATAAACATTGTACATAAAACACTACTCAACAAAACAGAAAACGTAGAATTTTCCAATCAACTCGTAAACACACTGAAAGCCACACTAGAACAGAATTACTTAAAATTTAACAATAGCATATACAGACAAACTAACGGACTAGGAATGGGAAATCCAACATCAGCAATCCTCATGGAGGTGTTTATGCAAAATATAGAAGAGAAATACGTAGATGATCTAAAAACCAATTTCGGGGTAACATTCTATGCAAGATATGTCGACGATATTATATGTATACTGGAAGGAAATAGAGAAGAACAAGTTCTAGAGCTCCTGAATAAGCAACATAAAAGTATTAAATTCACAATGGAAGTAGAAGAAGACGACAAAATAAATTACCTAGACCTAACAATTAAAGCAAATAAGAGTTTAAATAGAGTTGAATACGAAATATACAGAAAACCAACGGCCACAGACACAATAATACATAATTCATCGAACCATCCTCAACAACACAAGAACGCGGCAATTAGACAATTAGTAACAAGACTTGAACGAATACCACTAACACGTGAGGCCTATAAGAAAGAGATAAAAACAATATATGACATAGCAGAAAACAATGGATACAAAAAAGAACTAGTAGACAAAATCCGAAATGATATCAAAACAAATAAAGAACGGAACAGACAACAGGAGCAAGAAAATGGAACTTGGGCTACTTTAACGTATATGGGCAAATCAACATACAAACTAGCAAAATTTTTTAGGAAACACAATATTAACACAGCATTCCGAACAAAAAACAATTTGGGTAGAATACTACGAAATAGCACAAACGAAACGGACCCCCTAGATAAGCAAGGAGTTTACAAATTGACTTGCTCATGCAAACATAGCTACATCGGACAAACAGGACGGAAAATAAAAACAAGATTTCGGGAGCGCATAAGAGACTACAACAAGAAACTGAAACAACCAGGAGCAACGCCAGAATCAAATTTCGCGAACCACATATTCAACAACAAATGTACACCAAGACACATCAGACAAACAGTTGAATTACTGCATTTACAGCACAAAGGACGGCGACTGAACGTATTAGAAAACATGGAAATATACAAACAAAAAACGTTTGACGGAAGAATTATAAACGAACAAATAAACACTGCGTCAGACATAATATTTGAACCGCTAAAACATTTTTACACAAAAGAAAACCAGACAACACAACAAACGAACAAAACCAAAAAGAAACCCAGAAACGTACAATCACAGACTACTACCTACACAAAGATAAAACACCTAGCAAATGATCACTCAAATAATAAACTGTAACGGTAAACACAAGAGACTAACAAGAGAAAAATTAAACGAACAAGAAGCAGGTAGATATAGAGCACACAGGAATATATACGAACGAGAGAGAGCCACACACGAATATATACGAACGAGAGAGATGCAGACACGAACAAGAGAGAAAGAGAGGAAAAGAAGTTAGGTACACAAGGAAACTATACAAAAGACAAGGGACAACACAAAAGACGATTAGTTACTGAGAGAACACTGAAGATGGCACATAGCCGAAACCGGTCTGTTTATCAACCAAATTTGACGTGGGATGACGGAAATTCATTCCAAATTATTGAAGTACTTAAAAACAGAATTTGATTTTCTACATAAAAATAATAAGTTCGGAAGGAAACCAAAGAAATTTGATTAAGTTGTGGGAAAGAAAGAAAACGGGGAAAAGAATTTTAGAAGGTGGATAGTCCAACAAGGTTTGATGTTATCATCTAAAATAAAAATTTTAAGAATTTTCAGCCAGCATATCGAGTTCATCGAGATCCGAAGGTCTTCGCGAACTACGGGAAAACTTGATTGGTGAGTTCTTCTCTTTGTATTTTTCTTAATTTGATGAAACTATTTAATATTTTTTTTGTAATCATATTATATTTTTTTGATTTCCGTAACCTTATTCGACTAACCGTTGTTTGATTTCCCTATAAATTTTTATATATTCTGGATTTTTTACTTAATTTGTTTGTATGCCTACACAGAAAACATTATAAAGCAAATCCGATATTTCTTTCTAAACGAAATTTCCTTCATTTCGTTTTTCTTTAAATTCTTGACATTGTGGATTTCCTTATAAATAAAAATAAAAAACATTGTTTGTATAGTTTTTCGGTGTACGCATATAAATAGTTTCCCCCCTAATTAACTACACTTAATTAGCCAATTATTTTTTTGGTTTCGTTTTTTTTATTTTTGTTCGTATTTTAACGTGAAGTATGTCAATTTCTTTAATAAAATTTATCCTTTATAACTACACAAATTGAAACCCTAGGAATATAAGAAATTATTTTACGTATGTGGGAAAATTATAATCCTTCACAGAAATCGTTTTAAAGTTTTGGTATCCCCCTAATGAATTTTTCAATAAATGAAATGTACTAGAAATACATGCAAATTTGACATTGTTTAACAATAATGGAGTAAAGTAATTCTACTTTATTTCAAGGGTTGGTGGGTAAGGTAATTGAGTATGGGGTTCTAGACAATGTAAGTATTCACTAGAACATATGGGAGGTAGGGTGAAGTACTTGCCACGTCGCCGACATCTGACGTATCCGGCCTAACGGGATACATCTGTTAAAATAGGTTTCCACAGTCCCTAATTTGTTTCCGTTGTACGATCGTATCGGGCTTAATTTGTTTTTTTTGTACGATCAGTAATTAGTTAGTTTTTTTTTCAATTTAATACATCCAAATTAATCCTTTATTTTATCAATTTATCAAAAATAGGGAGTCTATAATAATAAAAAACAAACACATACTGTTGAAGATTAGAGTCTGTTGTTATGTGGACCGAACCCCCCGTGCCCGACTGTTAGCTAGCCAATAAAATCAATGGCTCCCGCAGTCCCCATTATAGCATTCTGCCGATACTATGTTTGTAGTAATCAAAAAAAACCTAACGTGTTTATTCGTGTTCATAACAAAGGCGACACTGCCAGGCACAAAGAAGTCAGTATTCTCTAAGCTTTTGCAGTGTTAACTAAACAAGTTACTTTGTGTATTTTATAAAACAGTGGTATTAAAGGAAATAAAACATCATGACTAATTAAAAGTACTCAAACAAGTAAACGTTATCGAAAAGGTCGAAATGTAACAATTGGTGTCAGAAGTGAAATTACAAAAATAAAATGAAGGATAATTACTAAAAAATTAATTAATTAATTATAAGAATCATGAAGTTTGAAGAACTGAAAGTAGAACAACTCAAAAAGGAATTGAGTAAGTGGGACCTGCCGACAACGGGTAATAAGGCTGAGTTGCAGAAGCGGCTGATAGAAGAGTTCAAGCGGCGTGAAATCGACATCAGTACATATGAGTTTGACGCTAAAGACGAAAAACAGGAAATAGAGGTATGTACTCGCGAGACAACAAGCAGTTTGGATTTGAGCATATTGTTGGCTGCTGTGATGGAAAAAATGGAGAAGATGGAAACAAATGTTCAGGAAAACTCTAGAGCCAACAACGAGAAACTCTTAGCTGAAGTTAAAGCCGAATTTCATGAAACATCCAAGGCTACAACTGAGAAACTTCAAGAAATTTCTGAAGTCATATATAAAAGAATGGATGGAATTGTGAGTGTATTTGACGAAAAACTCTCAATACTGGAGAAAAAATTACTGAGCTGGAAGTTACTGGCGACGAAAACATACATGGCTTGGGAATATGTGGATACAAAAATGGCTAAGGAAAACTTGACATAGAAAGTATTTCGGATGCAACATCACCAACCACGTCTGCAAGGGCACAAATAGTGCGGAATGTATTCCCAATAAATCACGTCAGTTTGTTTGTTTGTGGCGGATTTGTCACAAAAACCTCTTACAAACTTTGAATATGTTATAATGAAAACAATCGCTAGTGAGATTCTTTTTAACAAAAGATTCTCAGCGACTGTTTAGAAAATTTATAATTGTTTCAAAATTGGACAATCTGAATTTTTCATAAAGTGTGTTCGAGTACAAGTTACAGTAAATGAGAGCACAAATTGAGAGCGTAAAGTGACAGTTCATGGCTGAGAATTTACAAATTTTTGCTGCAGAAATTTATTGTAGTAAAATTTATTAAAATAGAAAAACATATTATTCAAAAGGTAAACAAACAAAAATAAGAAATTAAAAAGTATACAATTCGTGAACAAATTATTTAAAAAAAGAAAATTTTAAATAATAAATAATTAAACTATTCGTTCGTTAAAAATGTATATGCCTTTTGAAAGGAAATACATGTTGTGGAAACCTTTTACAGCCATTTTCGTTCTTATTTTGTCATTTCTTTAGAGTTGTGAAAATGCTAAGTATATGGTTACTTAGTACCGCACTTACTTTTAAGGTAGTCAATAGGAAAAACAAATAATCACATACTTTTGAATAAATTTAATCAGACACAAATAATTTGTTTATATTTTCTTAAAATATTCGTGTTATAATAAATATTGCATCGAGTACCAGCAAGAAAAAGAGTTGCGTAGTCGAAAGTGTAAATATATTTCAACACTATATTTATTTGCAAGCAGCTGTTTCCTTAATCTTACTATTTTTTAAAAATTTTCCGTTAGCGTACTTTTCTGGGCAACAGCTTTTTTTGAAAGTAAATTTTTCAGTTTACTCAGTAATTAATCATTTACTGAAAGTACTCGAACGTAGCTATTAAATGACAGCGTCACATGATTGGAGAAAACTTTTATCTTTTTGTATTTAAATATATTGTGCAGTAAGTCCGTGGAGAATTTAGGGGGAAGATTATGAATTATTTGAAATTTGTTTTTGGATAATCTGAAGCTTTTTTTGTATGGGGTTTAGCAGTTTTGTGAAACCATTGCTGGGCAGCAGTAAGTCAGTATCGGTCTAATACACATATTGTACAACAATATCTTACTTTTGAGGTTGAGCTTAGACCTCCTATTAAGTATGGGGTATAGAGCACGTCCACATTTTATAGCTTTATCACAGATGTAATTCACATGTTGTTTAAATTTAAGTTTTTTATCTAAAGTTAATTTATTGATTGATTGGTTTATTTAGTAGTATGTAACATACTTTATAAATACAGATACATTTCATATTTTGAACATTGATCATTAAGTGTTATTTATAAATTGTACAATTTGTCTTCTAAATACATTAATATTTCTTTCATTTTTTTTATGCACAGGTAATTGATTATATATATTTAGACCTTTATAAAAAAGTGATCTTTGCATAGAACTGTTTGTTACGCGTTGAAGTCTGAAATCTTGGCAGTTTCTTAGATTATACGGTTGAACCTCCCCAACACACATCAGTTGTTCACATAGATATTGCGGGGCATATCCCATCTTCATTTTATGGATAAATACCAGAGTGTTTAATTCGAGCCTTTGCCGGATTTTAAGCCACTTAAGACTATATAGCATATGGTCTATTGGTGTATAACGGTTACATTTTAATATACATCGCATTGCTTTGTTTTGAAGTCTAATTATTTGTTGATCCGTGCAGCAGGTATAAATTATTGTTGATCCAAATTCAAAGTGTGGTTTAATTATTGTATTATATATATTTATTGCAGTTTGTTGCGTGCGATTTGGGCAGAGCAATGATACGGCCTGTACCGAATGGCGCCAACATTGGGCCGCCTTGAATACTGCCGAACTATTATAGGCTGGCGGAATTGAGTGTGAGAACTGGGCTTATCGCAGATTGGCCGGGAAAGAAAAACCTCTAAATGGTAGTGTGTGGAGCCTGTTGCTATTCTTGTTTGTCCAGTGGTGTGGTTTTTAGTTTGGTAATTTTGTTAATACCTTCGTTGATGTGGTTTTGGTTTTTTGTGTTCCTTATTTTTCGTGTAATGTAGCGTGGTGCGTGGTTGATATGTAAATGACGGCGGGCTGTAGTACTAAATACTATCAAACGTAGTGGTATTGCCAGCCGTTGGTCTATTGTGAATGGAAAAACAGAGTTTTATTGTCATGGTTTGTTCATTCATAAATGTGCACAATAATAGCACAATTACATGTCTGCGTTTTATGTTTTGACAAATGGAATATATTCCTGTGTAACTTCTAGGCGGTTTGGAAAAAGGCATCAAAAATGGAGATTTTTTGGAAAGAGTAGAGGCCTTAAGGTTTGATTTAGGATAGAGAAGTGGCCATTATAAAAGAACAGCTCGAATAAAGAGCAAGTGTAAAATTCATGGTAAAAAGTTTAAAAACAAATATTTAAAAAAAAATAATAACAATTAAACTCAACAAATAATATAAGGAAAAGGAAGACCCCTAAGAAAGGCGGACATTTGTGCTGGTATCCTAGCCAGAAGCTAAAAAGACCCAAAGAAGAAAAACCTAACAGGTAAAATTGAGGTACAGGCAACCGAAAAAAAGGTATTTATCATTTACATAATTCAAACAGGGAAATAGCCACCATATTTGGTTAATTCGCCTGGCGTCCAGAAATATTGGCGCGAGGTACGAAACTATTGCTATCCACAAGGCTTCAGTGGTCCAAATAGCAGATTATAAAAAAAAGGGGAATTTTTTTTCTACTAAGGAATCCCAAAATAAAGGAGGACAAAAGAAAAAAAAGGTCACCAAATTGAATTTAAATAAAGTTAAGTTTAGTGTTTTATGTCTGTGTTCTATATATTTGTATGTTAGAGGGTTGAGATAAAATTAAGTTTGGCATAAGTTATTAGTGCCTAAGTTTAAAGAAAGTAGTTGAAGAGAAGTTTTTTTTGTGTTATTATAACGCCCAGCATTTTCTATAGCCTAAAAAAATAAATAGGAATTTGATAAGGTACAGAAAGTAAAGTAGTTTCCCTGTCCGGAAAAATAAAAGGACAAATAGACCACCTAAGAGAGCTCGTTTAGGTAGGAGTTTTTTTTTAGATGGATGAATAGAATTGGAAGCGTAAATTTTATAGTTTTTCAAATTCGTATTTAAAAGGAAATAGAAATAGTAGTTGGGTTGTAGAATTTAGTTAATTTTAAAAATATCAGTTGGTTTCTTTAGGTTTAGGCAATAAACAGAAAATTGGTTAGGTTAATGTTAATTGTATTTTCGTTGTAAGCCATTATTTAAAGTATTATTTAATTTAAAATTTGTTTTTTTTTTGTAAGCGTTAGGTAATAGTTTTAGGTTCAGAATTTTGTTCAATATATTTGTGGGAACTTTCTAAAACCTTCGGGTACTTACCTTTCTGGTCAAAAGACCGTTGTGTAGCTCGAAAGGAGCGACAATTAATTATATATATATTTTTTTGGTTTTCGTTTATATAAATAATTTCATGAAAAAAATCATAAATAGTGTAAAAATTAATTAATAGTTTGTAGGATTTTTATTTAGTATAAGATCATTATTTAAATAAATATAAATGTAATTGTGGAAATATTTGTAACGAATATGTTTGTGTGCTAATTCTTTTGTTCGAGTGAGGTTTAATGTAAGGTCAGTGTATTGAGGTAAGTGTGTGTGGATTTTTGGGGACACAAAAAAAATATGTGCGGAGTGTCAGTGTCCTAGGTAGGGAGGGCAAGTAGGGAGCCCTACACCTGGTTCTCTCTTCGAAATGTTTCCGTGTTATGTACTGCGTTTTCAAGTTTAGTTTAGTTTTTTTTTTGTTTTGTTCTTTTATTTGTTCTTGTCTCTGTTGTGGTTGTCGGTTGGGACCTGCCCTGCGGATGCCACGTTGAGCTGGCTGGCATCACAACCATAGCGGCAAAAAGCACGCAACAATATGGCGCCCAAACTAATGAATATTTATTTATAAGACATAGTATACAGGTCAGCTAAGCATACTATACAATAAAAATACTAGTTTTTAGCAATAGCCTAAAGTGACAGGAATTGGTGTTTGGAATTGTCTGAGGTTTATCATTTGTTACCTTATAGAGCGTGCTGTGCAGTTTTAAATTAATGTCAAGTCCAAAGTCCTGTCCTACTTATTCATTCGATACCTTTACGTGTTAGCGTAGGAGTTAAAAAAAAACATCCTATTGGACAGTATTAGTATCACAAATTTTTGTTTAGTTTCAGCCTAAAGAATTTGTGTAATCAAACTGGATTACAATAACCGTTCGCATATAGAATGTCAGAGCGCTGTAGTATTGTAAGACGGCGAGGTTACACAAATAAGCCTAAAACCCAGATAAAACTATGATATCCGCTCTAAAACGATTAGAGGTCCGTTGTATCATAGGAAGAAGGGTAAGCAAAATATTTTTGTGCCCAGCGTTTGAAGGTAAATTGTAGTAACCGCTCTGAGCAACGACTCAAAAGCGTGAATTACTACATACTAATTTTCAAGTGTTTGTGAGAGCCAAATAGCTTTTGCTAAATACATACATTTTTTTTAAATTTGATTTGGAAACAGATTAGGAGACCCATAAAAGGGTACTTGAAATTAAATAAAGCCACACGCATCATTATAGCCAAGCCCGAGTATGTGAAAATTAATTGGTGTTTTGATCAGTATAAATATTGTATAATAAATATATTTGAATTATTATTAATTATTTGTGTTTGAAATAATTTGTAATATATTTTTTTTGAGTGATTGTTTACGTATCATCACCCTATTAGTATTTGCTTTGTAAACTTAGTTTTTAGAAAATTTCCAATTTAAATAATTTTTTTTAGTAGTCAGTATATTTAGTAGTTTATGTTTGAGGTACTGTTTGGTTTATGTTTAGTAATTTACACGAATTAAATAGTCAATATTATATTTCTTATGCTATTTGTCTTTATATATTACCAAGTAAACTAATCTTTGTGGTCAGTACTGTCTGCATTACATTACAAACATTCCTTTTTGTTTTTTTTATATTGTTTTAACCTTTTATTTATTTTTTTATTGCAATTTTAGAAAATGAGTTAAGTTTGAAATAAGAAGTTATTTTTCTTTATTTTAAACGTAGTAAGTGAGAATTTTGAGAATCTTGTATGGCCGAACATTCGGATATTATTGAGAAAGAATTTTTAAGAAAATCTGAGAAACTGAAAAGACATAGGGAAAGAAACCGATCTTTTGATTTGAATCGCTCGTCACCACAAGTTAAGGAAAAGTATTTTAAAGATAATAAATCCTCCAGAATGGCGACGAGACCTCCGCAAATCGAAGATTTGTCAGGGACTATTAATGCACAGGCAATAAACACGGGTACTATACCAAAAGACAGACGAAGTGAAAATCCTGTGAAAGTGAGCGATTACCCCAATCAGGAAGAATTATCTTCTTCGATTAGCTCAATGGTAAAGGAAAGTGTGAACGAAATGAGAGGTAATTTGGACCGCGCTATAAATAGCTTTGTAAATGAAAGAATCAGCTTTGAAATGAAGAAAGTACATGACAGTATAGGACAACTTACTGAGGCGGTGAGGACTTTGTCAGTCAGGGAAATAAATTGGCCCGTAGGACCCGATTAAAGTAGTCAGCCCGACAGTAGAAATAGGCAGATGCCATTTCCCCAGCCCCATAGGTTCAATCTTCCACCCCCACCATTTCCAAATACAAACCAGGATGGCTGGAGAATACGGGTTGATAAATTTGGCCTCGAATTTAAAGGTAACCAAGGAGGGCGTGACCAACTTTCAGTAGAAGAGTTCATCTTCAGACTGGAACATATGCAACGACAATATTATATCCCTTGGGAGGAAATACTGCGTGATTTTCATCTCCTGATTTCTGGCTCTGTGCAACAATGGTATTGGGCATTACTTCAAACCACTGTCATCACGGAGTGGAGCACCTTGCGCCTAGCACTATTAAACCGTTACAAAACAGTCAGGTCGAACTGGGAGCTAATGCAAGAGCTGGTAGAGCGAAAGCAAATGCCCGGGGAGACCATTGACGAATATTTTCATAGCCTTAATTTGTTGAGGGCAAGATTAAAAACGCCTGTAGCCGAGGGCGAAATGATTAAAATCGCGAAACGGAACCTGAGAGAGGAAATAGCCCGAATTGTGTACCCGATGGCTGTCACTTCTGTAGAAAACCTGAGAATGGAATGCATAGAAGCTGAAAGAACTTTCTCGCGCAATAGCAATCGCAATATGCCACCCCAACCTGCCAGACTCCCGAGGTTCGTGAGCGAAGCCGTCGTCAATTTAGACGAAAGCGAGCCTGAATTGGTGACTGAAGTCGCCGCTATCAACAGCCAACAAACGTTATGTTGGAATTGCCAGAAAAAGGGCCACATGTTTAAAGAATGTCCCTCTAGCCAAAGGGCTCTGTTTTGTTATAGATGTGGTAGACCCAACACGATAACTCCTAACTGTCCTCAGTGCACTCAGGAGCGAAAAAACTCGCGGAAGGGCGCGGCGATCATCGGGCAGCCGCGGTCCAGCGAAAATTCCCCGTAATCACTCTGAATTCTCGCAAATACGCCATTTATTACCCCTAACTGTAAGGAAGCAGAATTATGAAAAAGTCAGGGGGCGCATTTTTAATGAAACGAAGAATCTGTGTCACGTAAATGATTTATCACCGCAAAATAATCAAAAAAAATCAGAAATACTAACAGAATTAGAACAGGAAATAGATGAAAACATAACGGCCATTGACTTGTCTTTGAAAGGTATAAACGAAAGCATAAAAGATATTAGGATATCACCCTTGGTGAAAAAACTCAGCCCTAATACGAAAAAACGTCAATATATATATAAATTAAGAAAAGATTTTGTAGAGCGAAAGCAGCAACGTAGGTTAGTTGCGGAAACAATTAAACGGTGTAGTTCGAAAACAGACCCTAGACCATATGCAGAAGTCCGAATTAACGAAAAACTTTTAAAAGGTCTTTTAGACTCAGGCGCGTCCGTCAGTCTTTTAGGAAAAAATTGCCGCGAATTTATAGCAGAGTTGAACGCAAAAATATGTGAAATTCACTCACACGTAACCACTGCCACAGGCCAACAACATAGAGTGCTAGGCAAAAGCCATCTCGAGGTAGAGTACAACGGAAAAAAACACCCTATAACTTTTTATTTGTGTCCGGAACTAGACCAAAAACTTTATCTTGGTTTGGTTTTTTGGCAAGTTTTTGATATAGCACCTCAAATAATAACGTCGGCTGAAATAAGTATAGAAATGGCACAAAATTTTCAAGAGGAGCATAGTACTCATAAAATGAATAAACACATATTGACGCCACAACAACAACAACAATTAGATGACGTTGTCAGAAAATTCGCATCGTTCGAAGAAAAAGGTTTAGGGTGCACAAAATTAGAAAGGCACGAAATTAAATTAGTAGCAGGCACAAATCCCATCAAGGATAAGCACTACCCGATTTCTCCCGCTGTACAGGCGATAGTTTACGCTGAGCTGGATAATATGCTCAAGTTAAACGTCATTGAAGAGAGCGACAGCCCGTGGTCAAACCGAACGACAGTTGTTAGAAAACCCGGAAAAAACAGATTTTGTCTCGACGCACGTAAATTAAATGCGGTAACCGTCAAGGACGCATATCCGTTGCAGAATATTGACGGCATTTTGAGTCGCATAGATCAAACGCATTACATAAGTAGCGTCGACCTGAAGTATGCCTTCTGGCAAATTGAGCTAGAAGAAGAAGCTAAACCATACACTGCCTTTACGGTTCCAGGTCGACCGCTGTACCAGTTTCGCGTGATGCCGTTTGGTCTATGCAACGCTGCACAACGTCTATGCCGTCTGATGGACAAGGTGATACCTGCGAGGCTAAAACAGAACGTTTTTATTTATTTGGATGACCTCCTTATAATAACCGAAGAATTTTCCACTTTAAAACTACTCGAGCAAGTGGCCGAATGTCTGGGAAAAGCTAACCCAACGATAGGATTAAAAAAATCAATGTTTTGTTTTAGGGAACTAAGATACTTAGGCTTTATCATAGGCGGCGGTGTTCTCAGGACTGACCCCGAAAAGGTAAAGGCCATTCAGCAAATAGAATTACCTAAATCACAAAGAGATGTCCGAAGTTTCTTAGGGACTGCTGGATGGTACAGGCGTTTCATAAAGGATTTTGCCTCCATTTCAGCAGCCCTTACTGACACGCTCAAAAAAGGCAAAAAGTTCGCAATGACACCAGCCGCGATTGATTCGTTTGATATTTTAAAAACCTCATTAACGACTGCTCCAGTTCTACGTCACCCTGATTTTAGGCGACCGTTTTTTATACAATGCGACGCCTCAGAGTTCGGAATAGGAGCAGTTTTATTTCAAAAAAATTATAAAGGCGAAGAAAACCCCATCGCGTTCTATAGCCAGAAGCTAACCGCCTGTCAAAGGAACTATTCGGTCACCGAAAAAGAGTGCCTGGCAGCTCTATTGGCAGTAAAGCGTTTTAGGCCATACGTCGAAATGATGAACTTCACGGTCATCACAGACCACGCGAGCCTGAAATGGCTTATGTCGTTAAAAGACCTTAGTGGACGCTTAGCCAGGTGGTCACTACAGCTGCAAGCCTACGATTTCACGATCGAACACCGAAAAGGGGCAGAGAATGTGGTGGCAAACATGCTTTCCCGCATGCCAATCGACGTTGCAGAAATAAATAATGAGGACTTTCTTGATTTTGAAACTACCGCTTTTGAATCCGAAGATTATGTAGAATTGATACAAAATGTCCAGCAAAACCTAGCAAAACTGCCTGACTTACGCGTAGATAAGGGAAGAATATATAAAAAGACAGTATTTGATAGCCTAGATAACGTAAGCGAAACAGTGTGGAAGCTATGGATTCCCCATGACATCACCCACACATTAATAGAAAAGGCCCATGACAGTGTTACCGCTGCGCATGGCGGGATAAGGAAAACACTGGAAAGGCTCAAAAGATTTTATTATTGGCCCAGAATGGCAACACAGGTTAAACAATATATTCGCAAGTGCCAAACGTGCAAAGAGACCAAGTCAGTCAATCAACACACAATGCCAACTATAGGAGATGAGGTACAGACAGATATACCGTTTCAGAAAATATATGTAGATTTTTTAGGGAAATACCCCAGGTCTAAGACCGGAAATGCATACATTTTTATTGTCGTAGACCATTTCTCGAAATTCGTTTTTCTTAAGGCCATGAAAGAGGCAACAGCCAAAAATGTAGTGCAATTCTTAGTGCAGGAAGTTTTTCAAAAATTTGGTGTCCCGGAAGTGCTTCATAGCGACAACGGGCAACAGTTCATATCCACTGCCTTTAACGAAATGGTGAGCACTTATAATATAAAACACCTTAAAACTGCCTATTATTCACCGCAGTCTAATGCAGCAGAACGAGTCAACCAATCCGTACTGTCAGCTATTAGAGCTTATTTGGAAAAGGACCAGAGGGATTGGGATCTATACCTCCCGGAAATAGAATGTGCTCTGCGCACATCAATACACGCAGCTACGGGAGTGACACCCTTTTTCGCCCTATTTGGCCATAACATCTACTCCAATGGAACGGATTATAATTTGGCCAGGAAACTACAGTCCATGTCAGACCATAACATAGTAAATCTAGCCACCAATGACAAGATTTCATTGATCCGGGAGAAGGTCAAGCACAATTTAACTACCGCCTATCAGAATAGTGCGCGGCGATATAATGAGAGAGCACGAACTGTGAAATTCAGTCCTGGACAAGAAGTATACAAAAAAATTTTGCACTGTCAGAATTTAAA
Source organism: Gymnocheta viridis (assembly GCA_956483585.1). Taxonomy (NCBI): domain Eukaryota; kingdom Metazoa; phylum Arthropoda; class Insecta; order Diptera; family Tachinidae; genus Gymnocheta; species Gymnocheta viridis. Next base: position 67,515,706 of record OY101442.1, on the reverse strand, counting down.
AATAACATCAACGCAAAATTTTGTCGAAAATACTTGAAATGTCGCATAAAAACCCCAATTGGCAACAATATGTATGAGCTGGAATCGCTCCAAGGGAAACCAATTGGGATTTTCCATGCGAAAGATCTCAAAATTTGATAAGTGCAATATTTTTCCATCTGTGATACTTAGGTTAGTACAATATAGTTAGTCATTTTCAAATTAGGGTTAATATGCAATATAGGGTAAATGTCTGTTGGTGTCTGTCCCGTTTACAATTTTTAACACGTATGTTTGATCATTTGTCCAGACAACTAGTCCCTCAAAACTGCCGAAAAAAAAACACAAACACTAGTCATGGAGATTTTTGGTTGTTAGTGGGTAACGTGTAATTTATTAAATATTTATGAACAACACACAAAATAGATCAAATAAAACATATATGGTGAACTCACAAATTCATTTCCTCGGATGGGAACACCCCTAATGACCTAAAGAAACAAACATTTATTTCAACACTTACATACATAATTATATAGACTTACCTGTAGTGCCCGGCTAGAGACTTTCAGGGTGTGGGAGTTCCCCACTTGTCTCGGTGTAACCTTGGGAGACAATAAGGCCGACCGATCTCACGCACACCGTTCCTCCCGGCGTACACTTGGTAGCCACGGTGTTTTGTTGCGTGCGATTTGGGCAGAGCAATGATACGGCCTGTACCGAATGGCGCCAACATTGGGCCGCCTTGAATACTGCCGAACTATTATAGGCTGGCGGAATTGAGTGTGAGAACTGGGCTTATCGCAGATTGACCGGGAAAGAAAAACCTCTAAATGGTAGTGTGTGGAGCCTGTTGCTATTCTTGTTTGTCCAGTGGTGTGGTTTTTAGTTTGGTAATTTTGTTAATACCTTCGTTGATGTGGTTTTGGTTTTTTGTATTCCTTATTTTTCGTGTAATGTAGCGTGGTGCGTGGTTGATATGTAAATGACGGCGGGCTGTAGTACTAAATACTATCAAACGTAGGGGTATTGCCAGCCGTTGGTCTATTGTGAATGGAAAAACAGAGTTGTATTGTCATGGTTTGTTCATTCATAAATGTGCACAATAATAGCACAATTACATGTCTGCGTTTTATGTTTTGACAAATGGAATATATTCCTGTGTAACTTCTAGGCGGTTTGGAAAAAGGCATCAAAAATGGAGATTTTTTGGAAAGAGTAGAGACCTTAAGGTTTGATTTAGGATAGAGAAGTGGCCATTATAAAAGAACAGCTCGAATAAAGAGCAAGTGTAAAATTCATGGTAAAAAGTTTAAAAACAAATATTAAAAAAAAAAATAATAACAATTAAACTCAACAAATAATATAAGGAAAAGGAAGACCCCTAAGAAAGGCGGACATTTGTGCTGGTATCCTAGCCAGAAGCTAAAAAGACCCAAAGAAGAAAAACCTAACAGGTAAAATTGAGGTACAGGCAACCGAAAAAAAGGTATTTATCATTTACATAATTCAAACAGGGAAATAGCCACCATATTTGGTTAATTCGCCTGGCGTCCAGAAATATTGGCGCGAGGTACGAAACTATTGCTATCCACAAGGCTTCAGTGGTCCAAATAGCAGATTATAAAAAAAGGGGAATTTTTTTTTCTACTAAGGAATCCCAAAATAAAGGAGGACAAAAGAAAAAAAAGGTCACCAAATTGAATTTAAATAAAGTTAAGTTTAGTGTTTTATGTCTGTGTTCTATATATTTGTATGTTAGAGGGTTGAGATAAAATTAAGTTTGGCATAAGTTATTAGTGCCTAAGTTTAAAGAAAGTAGTTGAAGAGAAGTTTTTTTTTGTGTTATTATAACGCCCAGCATTTTCTATAGCCTAAAAAAATAAATAGGAATTTGATAAGGTACAGAGAGTAAAGTAGTTTCCCTGTCCGGAAAAATAAAAGGACAAATAGACCACCTAAGAGAGCTCGTTTAGGTAGGAGTTTTTTTTTAGATGGATGAATAGAATTGGAAGCGTAAATTTTATAGTTTTTCAAATTCGTATTTAAAAGGAAATAGAAATAGTAGTTGGGTTGTAGAATTTAGTTAATTTTAAAAATATCAGTTGGTTTCTTTAGGTTTAGGCAATAAACAGAAAATTGGTTAGGTTAATGTTAATTGTATTTTCGTTGTAAGCCATTATTTAAAGTATTATTTAATTTAAAATTTGTTTTTTTTTTGTAAGCGTTAGGTAATAGTTTTAGGTTCAGAATTTTGTTCAATATATTTGTGGAAACTTTCTAAAACCTTCGGGTACTTACCTTTCTGGTCAAAAGACCGTTGTGTAGCTCGAAAGGAGCGACAATTAATTATATATATTTTTTTTGGTTTTCGTTTATGTGAATAATTTTATGAAAAAAATCATAAATAGTGTAAAAATTAATTAATAGTTTGTAGGATTTTTATTTAGTATAAGATCATTATTTAAATAAATATAAATGTAATTGTGGAAATATTTGTAACGAATACGTTTGTGTGCTAATTCTTTTGTTCGGGTGAGGTTTAATGTAAGGTCAGTGTATTGAGGTAAGTGTGTGTGGATTTTTGGGGACACAAAAAAAATATGTGAGGAGTGTCAGTGTCCTAGGTAGGGAGGGCAAGTAGGGAGCCCTACACCTGGTTCTCTCTTCGAAATGTTTCCGTGTTATGTACTGCGTTTTCAAGTTTAGTTTAGTTTTTTTTTGTTTTGTTCTTTTATTTGTTCTTGTCTCTGTTGTGGTTGTCGGTTGGGACCTGCCCTGCGGATGCCACGTTGAGCTGGCTGGCATCACAACCATAGCGGCAAGAGGCACGCAACAAGTTATTACTGATACTTTGTTTCTCAGTTTTTTAAAAAAAACCTATTTTCTTTCCAATCTTTTTACAAATATATTCGATGTGTTCTTTAAATTTTAAGTTTTGGTCTAGTATGAAACCGAGGTATTTAATACTTTTCACTTTTTCAATTTGTTCATCATTTATTTTAACTTGTATATTACTGTTCATATTTATTTCCATAACTTTTGTTTTACTTTCATTTAGTTTTAATTTGTTAATTTTTAACCATTTGTTATCGTTTTTTAAATCGTTTTGTAAGTTGTTGTGACATATTTGATCAGTTGCAGCTTCCGTAAATATTAATGTGTCATCGGCATATAGCACAGCTTCACTATTTTCTAAAATTTCTGGTAGTTCGTTTATGTATATGATGAATAGTAATGCACCCAAAATCGATCCCTGTGGAACACCATATTCGTTACCAATACTCAATGATTTTATATTGTTAACTTTCGTTGTCTGTACTCTCGCGTTTAGATATGACTCAAACCATTTTATTTCCTTGCCTTTTATGCCATATTTTTGTAGTTTAGTCAATAAAATTTCTCTGTCTATAGTTTCAAATGCGCGTTTAAAATCCAGGAAGATTGCTAATATTTTAATATTTTTCTCTATACCTAGATATTTAATATCATCTTTGATGGGGATGGGAATATAATGGCCTGCGTTTTATTATCATTTACTTTTATTTTCCACTTATTAAAATATTTTTGGCTTGTGGTAAGGCTCTATTGCATTCTCTTGATTATTGCATTTGAAAGCACTGTCATCAGCATAAAATGCTGCTTCCTGATTTCTGTGCACCTCACAACATCAGACGTATACAATGAGTAGAGTGTAGGTGATAGTACTGACCCTTGTGGCAATCCCGCTGGGATTGTTCTTTCTGTTGAGAAGTCTCCGTCATTACACACAACAAATGTACGGTTCTTTAGAAAACTTTGTATAATTTTTTGTAAATGGGAAACCTAATGAATTGAGTTTGTATAACATCCCATTGTGCCAGATGGTATCAAAAGCTTTTTCTATATCGAGGAAAACAATGCCAGTACTCTTGCGATTTCTTTTGTTATCTTCGATATAATTTACAACTCGCTTTATTTGGTGTACGGTAGAGTGTTCCTTACGGAATCCAAACTGTTGGTGGTTAATAATATTATTTTGATCTGCGAAATCAACTAATCTTTTATGAATAATTTTTCAAAGACCTTATCCAGTAAACTTAAGATGCTTATCGGCCTATAGCTGGTGGGTTTGCGATCGTCTCCCTTTTTATGAATCGGTATTATTTTCGATTTTTTGAAAGTACGGGGAAAAAAGCAATCTGGCATATTTTTTTTAGGATAATACTATTCATGCCATTTAAGCCCGGGGCTTTATTATTTTTTAATAGCATAACAAATGCCTTAAACTCAGTGGCATCTGTACGTTCAATATTATTACTACCAATACGAGAATTATTATCCAGGCCATTAATAAAATCTGATACACATGTATCCAAAGGCGATAGGTCATTGATAGTAATAGTGTGAGAGCTACCAAATGCATTGGCAATTGCTTTAGCTTTTTTTGCGCCGGTTTTTAAAACTTCATATTACAAGTAAGATCTGAACAAAACGAGTTCTTTCCCTTTAAAGATTTTGTTAGTTTCCAGAATGTTTTGGACCCCAGGAGTCATTTCTATCTTTGTTGAGGTGGAATTCAATTAGACTATTTAACTGCCTTAATACACCGTTTATTAATCCCTACATCTCTGAAATTTATATTTGAATTTATTTCTTTGAGCAATAAGCATCTTAGATGTATTTGAGATTTCTCTCTGCTACGGGGTTTTCCTCCCTACGGGGATCTTGCTAAATGCAGCGTTAACAATTGAAATTAATTTATTTAGCAATAAATCTCTGTTGCTAGGAATACACTCTGTTTGGTCACTTTTCACCCAAACTGTATAAGTTTTGACCGAATCGGGCAATTGAAAATGGAAAGTAAATGTAATAGTTTGCAAGCAAACAATGTGTGTAAAGGTCATTACCGGCTGTGTTATTAGATACACAGTTCCAATGTATGTGATGTGCATTAAAATCACAAAAAAATGAAAAAGTCACAAGAGAAGTTTGTGAGTAAGCCTAAGTCCGCCTTAAAGTCCACAGTATAATTTGGATTATAAGCAGCAGTAAAAACTACAGGACGACTTTTAATAGTAACCTGTATAGAAATATTTTCAATGCTTTTTGTGTTAGTTTTAGGTAATAACTTATGAACTATGTTAGCTTTTACCTCAATGAGTACTCCTCCACCATGCGTTAGCCGGTCTTCACGATAAATTTTGAAGCTATTGGAAATGTGGAACAAAATAAAAATTATGGAAAATAGACATTTCTGATTAATGATTGCTTTTATAAGATTTTGAACATGTTTTATTTTCAATTGAGATCACAGAGATTCGAAAGGTGTTTTATTTACACTTCGACTGTAAGAACGACGTTTGAGGAACAAATCAAAAAATTGTTCTGTTTGGATTGGTTAACTTTTACCATTTCATTCATTTTTCAATGCTTTACGATACACGACACACATATATACATACATATGTATTTTGTTTTGTTGTCTGGCGCGTAAAAAAACAAAGCTGATGGTTTTCTAACACGGGAACAGGCAACATACATATGTATGAATGTACAATTGACGATGCGAAAAGCGTGGCTTGGCCAGGTTAATGCCGAAGCACTCAATGGCTGTCCTCCTTATTTGTTTATTGCCATTGCGAATTCAAGCCTGGCCGGAAACTGGATGAGTTTAAATTCAAACGGCAAGTCGGTCAGAATCATTGGAATGCGTGATATCAAAATGTTTTCTTCTTCGATGACGTTGTTCATGAGTTTTTTCACGGCCAGCCGGGTGCCATTACAAAGACGCGTCATCCCAAGCTATCAATTTGCTCTGCTGTAAAACTTTTGCCATTGCATAGCTCTTTGAAATGTTGAATGTTGGCGTTTAATTTATTTGCATATTCACCGGCAATGTGAGTGCTGCATGTGCGGTTCGGCCGCCTTCCAACAACGTAGCTGCAATTCCTGAAGAAGCAAGTGCAATTTTGTTCTGAGAGCAAATCGTTGCCAAAATCAATGCGATCAAAAAAGTATTTCCAGTTCCACCGGGAGCATCCAAGAAGAAGATGCGTCCAGTGCCGTTGTTCACAACTTCCATGAGGGTGTCGTACGCATATTTTTGTTGCCGGTTCAACAGCGGAATATTCGTTTGAACAGATTCTCTCTGTGTACCGCAATCACATTGCTTTTCGCGTTTCAACTCATGATTAAATGGCGAGTGTATCGGACGGCTGGGCGCTGTAAAACATAATTGAGATAAAATCTTGTTCGACATCTCATGCACATGTCCTAATATTAATGCTTCGTTGGGAATTTCTTCGCTCAGTTGCAAATCTGGATTTGATGGTCTAGACATGCAATCTTCGTATCCTTGGTCCACAAATCAGTAGCATCGGCTTGGTCGGTACTGTAATCTATTGTCATATCGTAACGGAATGCAGATCGATAAGCACTCAACGCAACATTTGTTTGCCTTCTTGCGCGTTTATTTTAATTGATTGCAACGTGATTGACTTCTATTGAACGATGATTTCTCTTTCGATACATATCAGCTTCATTTGCATTTTCTCTTACTTCTTTTGTACGTACTAAACGTGTTTGTGACAATCGATTCCGTTCCATTTCAATTCGCTCTTCGCGCTGCTCTGCAGTTCAATTATTTTGAAAATTCATTTCGTTTGTAGCATTGCGCATCTTCCAATACCTCTTATTGGCGCATTGTTCTTACTGTATAACCTGTAAATTTGTTTGAGATAAAACGATGAAATTTATTTAATTTCATGAAGCGAATACGAAGAACTTACAACGGATTCACAATTCAGCAAAACTAACCACCGTTGCAAAAATTCACTTTTGCGGAAACACTTTAATGTTTTTCAGATATTTTCGCAGAATCACAATTTAGAATCACAATTTAATTAAATCTTTCACTATGTAACGGATTAGCTCTATTTACAAATTGGTAATAAGCAGTCAAACAAAATTTGCGCACTTGGCAAAATAAATTTGAAGAAGAATTTCGATATACTATTTTTTATGGATCTGTAATTGACATTATCTCTGTCTCAGAAACATGGTTTTGTTTTTATGTTCACGATAAGAGGGTATCGGCATTTTCAGTCAGAGAGATTCGCAAGCGCTGGTGGAGTGGCAATCTACGTAAAATCATCCATTTCAAGTAAAGTTAAACTAAAATATTTGAATGACGATGGACCATTTTTAAATACTCAAATGACAGAATTATTTCTTGAGATACTTGATAACAACCGAAAATTACTACTGGCTACAGCATACCGCACTGTGGCTGAAAATCGTTTTTCATTGGCCAAAACTCAAATTTTTTTTTGTCACCGATTTTTTAAATTTTTACGCCCTTTTGCAGCTAATATATCCAGATTAAGGTAGCCAAAAAATTAGGTTAAACTATTGATAATTGTGAGCGTGGCATGCTGTCAAACTCAACGGTTTTTTGTAATTTCAGAAAAAGGTGTTTTTCTGTTGTTTTTTATCAAAAATAAATGATTACTACTCGCAAGCTATCATCGATAATGGCCTGCGGTCTTTTTTATAATGTTGGTAGGATTATAGTCTTTAGTTTTTGTAAGTGGTCAGAGCTCTAGCGTTTAATATTTAGGGCGTTACGGAATATTTATGAAACTACTATATTTTTCTCAAATTTAAACTTTAGTGGAATAGAACTTCTAGGGAACAAAAGGGAACAAGAAATGTATACCACCCGGAGAAAGGTGAAAGTGTCCTCTTTAACGCTATATATACTTTTGCACCCGCCACGAGCCGCCTGTAGAACACTTTTTTCATTTTAATGAAATTACTCCAAAGTACTCGTATACAATGGTGTATATAATTTTCACTTTTTTGCCTAAAAGTTTATGTTTTTTACTTTAGACTACGTAAAACTAAAAAAATTAAATATAATACCTGCGAAAGGGTTTAATGGCTTTGTTTTGATCAGCCAAAAATTGGTAATAAAATTATCACAAATTATCACAAAATTCTACAGTAAACATATGATCTGTTACTAAATTTACCTGTTATCAAATGTTAGGGTCAACCAAAGTCATAAGCAATTTTATAACAATAATCGCGACATTAAAGCACTAAAGAAAAAAAAATAACCCAACAACAACAACAAATATTGGCGAGATACTAATCAGTTTTACCTGATATTAAGGTCTGGACAACATGTGCAGTTTTGTGCAATTTAAGCACTACCTGCTATGAAATTAAAGATCAATGTGTGAATAACATGTATTTAAAAATGTATAAAAATACGGATTCGATAAGGGATTACTCAGTAATAAGTTAATCCTCTAGGTGTACGGGTAAAACATAACAGACGCAAATAAAAATATTCAGAAAAATATGAAGAGCTTCAGTTATAAAGAACTGGCGGAAGAGTATTTTAGAAACAAAAACCAGGAAGATGTTCTTAGTTACGTTAAAATAAAATTAAACTTAAATTCGTGTAGCACCGAAATGCAAGAGCAATTATATAATTTCGTCAAAGCACTAAAAAAACGCTACAAAGAAGTTCGCTACAGTAAACAAAACTTTTAATAAAAAGTGCAAACTGGTTAGAAGGCCAACTTACTGTCGCTGCAGAAACAGCAAAGCAAGATAAGGCTGGAAGACCACACAAATCATTGGACAACTGCAGCGATAAATCTAAGAGGCGGAAACTTAAAATATTAACAAAGCAATTGCTTGTACAAATATAAAAGAATCTTTCCTACATCAATTACATCACAGAACCAATTAACAAAAGTGGATATCATTGATAAAGTTGTGAAAGCTAGTCCAGTGAGAACAAAACGGATTCTTAAAAATATACCAACTCCGAGTGATGCAATACAGTACACAAATGAGGAGGCATTAGCATTATTTCGGGATTTGAAATTAACAAAACAGCAATATATTAAGCTCAGACTGCGTGTGATTGAAAAAGGTTCAAATATGTATCAAGATGAATATCGCAAATTTGGATTGATTATAGATCAGCCAAAACAAGGCTCAGGCAATGCAAATGATGGCAATACCGCAAGAAGATTCTTTTCAGATCTAGAAACAGCATCTGAAATAACAGGAGTGGATTTAAACCTTATTTTCAGATTTAAAATATTCCAAGAAGTACTTGCGTGCAATGAAGAAATTGACTCTAGAAAATTTGGAGATGCAAAGGAAACTGCAAAAATATATACAACCAACTACCCATGGAGAAATATGTCTGCAACAGTTCACAAAATCCTTTATCATGGAGAAGATGTCATTAAATATCATTTGGTGCCCCTTGGTGATCTATCAGAGGAGGCTCAAGAAAAAAGCAACAAGGATTACAGATTTTATAGAGAGCACAATACTAGAAAAATTTTACGAAATTCAACAAATGAAGATCTATTTAATATATTATTGGCAACGTCAGATCCGTTTATCTCCAGTATTCGAAATCAATGGAAAGTGGAACATCGGGATTTAGATGAAGAAGCCAAAAAACTACTAAAGAACAGAGATAGCACAGAACAAAATATGGAATATTTGCAATCAATATTTGAGTCAAATGAATAATAATTATAATTGCTTTTCATTGTTATTTAAGTACGAAAAACATAGTATTAGTAAAAAATTATAATAAACAGAACCTACCATTGTTACAAATACTATTAAAATTTATTGCAGTTTTTATTTTTAAAATGTTTTTAAAATTATCAAATTTGACAGCAAAAAATAATAAATTTTTCTGTAGTAATAGTAATATTTTTAGATAATATTATTAACGTTTTTTTAAGTGTATCTATTCTTTGACTAAACAAATTTGCAAATTTGTCAGCAAAAAATTTTTAATTTTTCTGTAATAGCAAAATCTCCAGTTGATTTTACTATTTTTTTTTTTCAGTGTAAAATTTTTTTTAAGTGTAACATTAAAAAAATTCCATTATTACAAAAATTATTTATAATTATTATTAATTTCCAAATATTCAATTTTTTAATAAATAAAAAAAATAATCACCCATATTTCACTCTAAAAGTTAAAAAAATTCAAAAGTTCAACTTTGACCTAGAATTCCTTAAAAAGTCCTCAATCAATTTTAATAAAATTTAAACTGAGTCAAGCTGAACTAAATATCTATCCAATAAAAAAAAAATTACTTCAATATTTTGATCAGTTCAAAAGTTACAGAGTTTTGGCCAATGAAAAACGATTTTCAGCCACTGTGTACCGGTCAAATAATAGAATTTGTGTCAAACCATTATTAGAAAAATTAGATACACTTAGTCTTGGTTACACTGATGTAGTCTTAACTGGCGATTTCAACGCAGATAAATCCTTGAAGGATGAAATGAGCGCTATTGGTATGATTCTGATCAATACTACAACACCAACACATTTTACAACCACCCCAAGCACTCTACTTGACTTATGTTTTGTTGATAATCCCTCCCGTATGCTTTTGTTTGATCAACTTTCTGCCTCTATTTTTTCCAAACCTGATTTAATTTTTATGTCTTATGATTTTCAAACAAACTATAGCCTTCAGAGAGTTTAAAAATATTGATCTTGAATCGCTTGAAAGTGAATTAGCAATAACTCCCTGGAGCCAATCATTTCAAATGCCAACAGGCAATATTCTCAAATTTTAACATATAATATTTATTTGAAAAATATATCTCGGTTAAAACCAAAACGCTGAAGACAGATAACCCATGGTTTTCGCACAATATTAAAATCTCAATTGATCAACGAAATAAAGCATATGAAAGATGGAAATCGTTTCAAACCAGTGAACTCCACGATATTTTCAAGATGTGCAGAAGAAATGTAAACATAAAAATCAGAGCTGCAAAGTGTAAATACTATGAAGACAAGTTTCATCTATCTGCTTGTTCAAAGAAGAAATGGGTATTGGGAAAATCATACGAACGAAGAGAACACAATGGAGGTAAACCAACTAAATACAGAACTTTCAAGTATACATATGCCAGATGCTAACCTCACGTATTATAATACTACTATAGCCTTTTGCAATGTTAGCACTACAAATGGTGAACAACCGTTAAGATTTGAGATCGCGAATGTTACCCAGGAAGATGTCCTAAAGCCTATTGTTCGCATAAAGTCAGATTCGGTTAGGCATGATGGCATCCATCAAAAATTTGTGAAACTTATAACACCATATATGTAAATATGCTTCCCCAATTAACACACTTGATGAACACAATAATAACAACTTAAATTTCCCATTAATATGGAAGCAACTAAAATTTATAATTGTCCAAAAGCCGGACAAAAATTATAGACCCATTGCGATACTGCCGTATTTTCCAAAAGTATTTGAAAGATTAATCCATGCGCAAATGTCAAAGCACTTATGTGATAATTCTATACTATCTGATAGGCAATCTGGTTTCAGACTTATACATAGCTGTACTGATGTTTGTGAGGAATTACGTTCACGGATGGATAACGGCATGATATCATTTCTCATTTTACTCGATCACTCCAAAGCATCTGACACTGTCGAGCACACCGTACTTTGCTAAAAATTAAAACACATGAGCCATTTCTCAGTCACCGCTGTTTACTTAATTTCATCGTACCCTCGAAACACAAGCCAATTTGTATATTTTGGATCTGAAAAATCAGACATTAGCTTAACAACAAGAGGTGTACCATAAGCCTCCAATCTTGGACCTGCCATTTCGACTCCACTATAGTGGAATGCACATGTACGCTGATGATGTACAATTATTCATAAGCTGTCTTCCATCCAAAATCAATGAATGCATCGGGTAGTTAAACCATGTTCTTGACAACGTGTATAAATTAATTCTTGTTGTACTGTGATTTTCTGAAATAAATAAATAAATAAAATAATAACAGCATTTAATTTTTATTTATATAGAAGATAGAAGAGAAAGATAATAAAATAATAATACCAAAAATTAAAAAAAAGTTTAAATTAAAAAATATAAAAACATATTTTAATTTATTATTTTAATTTAATTTTTACTTTAAAACTATGATGTATGATGTACGTATGTATGTAAACTAGTGGTATTCTGATGGTTATCTTTTTTAAATTTTGTTAACTTTTCCATTTATTTGTCTGTATTGCGGTTGGACCAGACGGTAAAGCTTTTGGTTCAATATAATCTGTATATGATTTCTGATATAGAATCACAATCGAATTTTAACCACAAATGATTTCAAAAATATGAATTTGGTAATTCATATTCAGCTTGCTAAGAAAACAGATGGATTTACTTAAAAACATTTTTTATTTAAATCTTTTGCGTTTGTAAAATTTTACTGTGTAAGACAGAGAAATAAATATGAACAAGTAAGAGAGATATATTCGGCTGTGCCGAATCTTATATACCCTTCACCATAGTATGGAGTGACGAAAGAAGTCAGAATCACGAAAATTCACGCCCACGAAATACGAAAAAAATTAAAAAAAAGAACTTAAATGGAAAAAAAATTGCACCTCACCGTCTCACGGACGCACCCTCATGTGATGGAAATAAAAAATTAATCACGATCACGCATTATTGGTTATAATCTCTATTTCATAGTATTGGCTGATTTCATAAACACAGCTTGCAAAGCAACACTGGAAGCATGCGTTTACAAGGTATTATAGTGTTGCTTTGCAAATTGCGTTTATGAAGTCTGCCATAAATTATGAACAAATTTGTAACACTTTCTTGCCTGGGGTGCATTATAAAAATATTAACATCCTCATCCTCTTATTAGCACTATTTTTCACACATCCAAGAAGTGTTTCAACGTCTTTCTCAAAAAGCCAGTGGTCTTCGACTAAACAAAGAAATGATTTGAAACGTAAGAAAAGATTTAATAATGAAGAAATTCTCCCAAAATTGATTAAAAAAATTGCCAACTATTACATAAATCTGTTAGTCTAATTATTAAAATGTTCCAATATTATCTTCATATTGAAAATAATTTAAAGCTATCAAAAATTCTTTTAAGAAAAGCGAACTTTTTCAAATAAAAAGTAAGAGTAATAACAAATTATCAAAAATTAAAAAAAAATAATAAATGGTTGGTCAGGATTTGAAACCGTACCCCAACAGGCGGTGGCACGGTTTCGATTCCTGAACACAACAAAATGCAATTTTTTTTAGTTTTCGATACATTTTAGTTGTTTTTATTTTTACTTTTACTTTTTATTTGAAAAAGTTTGTTCCACAATTTATTTAAAAAACCAGGCACAATCTCATTTATAATATATTTTTTTAATTTTTGCGTTTTTTCTAATTTTATGAACGATAAAAGGTTTATTTTTCAAAAATATCCAATATGCTATCAGATAGGATTTTGTAAAGTGATCAAATAATTATATAATGAATTCAGTAAGATGTAGACGTTTTTATTTGATATAATATAATAATACCAAAAATAAAAATAACTTGACGGTGAAAGAAACAATTTTAAATTATAAAATATAACAACATATTTTAATTCATTATTTTAATTTAATTTTTTCTTTGAAACTCGTATGATGTACGTATGTATGTAAACTAGTGGTATTCTGATAGTTGTATTTTTAAAATTTTGTCAACTTTTCCATTTACTTATCTGTATTGCGGTTGGACCAGACGATAAAGGTTTTCGTTCAATATAACCTGTATATTTCTGATATAGAAACACAATAGAATTTCAACCACAATTGATTTAAAAAATACGAATTCGGTCATTTATATTCAGCCTGCTAAGAAAACAGCTGGATTTAATTAAAAACATTTTTTATTTAAATCTTCTGCGTTTACTGTGTAAGACAGAGAACTGAATATGAAAAATTACGATTAAATCGCAAACAGAAAGCTTTTTGCTCTCAAAACCAACCCATAATTCGGCTTATTTTCGTAATATTTTACCATTAATCCGCGTCCAATTCCGTAGTGCGTGCTATCGACAATGCGGTATTCCGCAAAACTATGATTTCTTAGGTGTTTTTAATGAATGTAAGACCAGTTAATTTTATATGAATATGAAGAAATCAATTTTTTATCTCCTACGATCTTAACTTATCATTTTGTATATGTTGAATAGCGGAAAATACGAAAATATGCAAAAAAAATTTTTCTCCAAACAATCCGATCTAAAAATCCAAAGTTCATATGTATGTATACGATAGGAACTGATTGTTTAAAAAATATTTGATGAATTGCGAACTATTCTTAGAATAGATTTTAATTAACCCCACATTAAATTATTCAATTGAATAATGCAATCTAGAAGCTAAATATAAATTTGTGGATATCAGGTATTTGCAATATTTTTATTCAAAATTCAAATGCATTTTAAATTTTTATTCCAAATACAAAATAGTTTTTAATAAAAGTTTAATTTTCACAATGGAAATTATATTTTTAAAGTTTTTTTATTCTATAATTTTGCTGTTTTTTAATCAATATTAAATCATACAATTTTCCTGATGTTCGCATATTTTTAAGAATTTTTGGCATTTTAGAGATTTTTCCAAGATTTTTGGCTGCCGATTGCCAATTATATGATTGTTTTAAATAAATTTTGGGAATAATTTCCAATATTGCAGTTGCAATTTAATGCGCTATTTTTGCGGGGTTTTCAATTTTTAGTTACTTTGCTAATTACATTTTGGAGCTTGATATCAAATTAAATTCTTACATCAAACTTTGTTTTTATTTTATAGAAAAGGCAATTAATTGAAGTGCTTTTGAAGATTAACTCACTTATGTTACAGAATGAAAGAAACATTTCTTATGGGAGTTTATATTGAAAGCAACAGTAAAGTACCAAGTTGTGAATATGAAATAAAAAAAATTAGAAAAAAGCAAAGTAAATACAGAATTGTAAATACAGATTCTTGCACGTAATGAAAACCGGGCTCGGTGCAAGTTTCGAGGTTGTCGCAAGTACCGAGTATTAATTTCCCATACATCTGTTTAGAATCTAAGTTTAATATTTCAATTCAAAAAACTGAAGTTCAACGCATTCGTATAACAATAGATACATATTTTATGTGGAATTAAAGAAATTTAAAATATTTGTTTTGTACAAAGTCGCTTGTTCTGTACTACACTGCTTCTTAGTCTCTGGAGCATCATAATATCGTCTAATGAAGCATTGTTTTGCTCCGCCCATTCTAAGCAGATATTGAACGCTGATATAGTCTCCTCCGATGTAACTTGCTTCGTATTGAGCACCACGTCACCGGTTTCTTCACCATCAGTAAGGTCATCATCGGTACACATCATCTTCATTGTGTGCGGTGAGCGCCAAATTAGATTCTACAATCCATTGCTCAATTTCAGAATGTGATATTTGCTGCAATGGTTCTACTTCTTGAAGCAAAGTTGCAATGGATTGAATATTGAATGCATCGTTAGCTAGCTGAAAACGTAACTCTGAAAGAGGAATGACATCTTCATTATCCCAGTCGGATAATTTATTAAATAGTTTTTGAAATGATGACCGAATTGAAGACTCATTAAGAGCATTCTACGCATTGCCATTATGCAGTGTCAATAGTCAGTTTAAAACTGATTACAACATTTCATCAGCAGCATAAAACGACGGGGATTTCCCGAATTGTATTCATTCTAAGAAAACGTAAACAAAGCAGCACGCAAAAGTAATACAAAAATGTTGCAAGTATCGAGTTTAAAATTTTCGGATGTCACAAGTACTGAATGCGTAATGAAAAATATTTCTATGTTGCAAGAATCGAGGTATGCAACTATCAAGTATGTGCAAGAATCGAGTTACTTCTGTATGTATACTGAAAGTTTTAATTAAAAAATATTTCGGAACGGGTATCAAGTTCTAGCCGGGAAGAGATTTTTCTGCTTTGTTATGTGTTACTAAGTATCCAAACAACATTTTAATAGTCAAGAGATTTTTTATCACATTGTACAAATACAATAATAATACAGGGTTCTGATATACTGCAGGTACGCTCTGCACCTGAATATAGAAAATGATTAAAATTACACAAGTATAAAACAGGATATAAGCATCATTTTTGCCTTTCTTCTGAAATCAAAAATAGTCATAAAAAATGAAATATTAATACATTTTTAAACTAAAATTCAATTTCATTGATTTTGTATATCTACTCGTACATAGTGTCTTGACGATCCATTACATTTCTTTAATATAAATAATATAAAAAATAATTATGGTTATTTATATATGAAAAGAAAATATAAGCGATAAAAAATACTATAATATGCATGCATAATATTATACTAATAAACGCACAAAAATAATTTTAAAGAAACAAACAAAAACAAAACAACAAATCATTGCTTTTCGATTGTTTAAATATACACATGTATACACACAATGTGTACATGTGCCCATGAACGCATTTCAGTATGTATGTAATATACGTGTGACAAAAAGGGAAGATTTACAGCAACCACACCAATTTCCATCAAGAATTTGAAGTTTTAGTATTTTATAATAAATAAGATATAGGTATTATGTTCTTAAACGCGTAAACTACTGTGGGGAATACAACTGCTCTGTGGTGTATAAGAAGCGATTGTGACTACCAACCAGTAGGTTGTTGGATTGAATCCCAAAGCAACTTTTTAAAAAAATTTTAAAAGTAAAATTATTTCGAATACCATTTTTTTTGCTCATATTTTAGTCGTTAATGGACCGACTTCAATTATTTTCAGTCTAAACCTTCGTAGAACTCCATACAAGAGATCTGCTTCATAAAATTGACCGTAGGACAGTTGGGGCCATAAAAAACAACAGAATAGGAAATATAACAAAAAAGTCTTTTGGCTATATCTCATTAATTATTGGGCCGAGTTTTGTTATTTTCAAACAGAACTATTTTATGAAAAATTCCAAGAGAATGGTATAAAATTTATGTCTCTATGTTGTGTGGGGCCTTAATTCTACTTACAGGAAAATACAGCAGACGGACATCGCTCATTCGACTTCTCTATCTATAAGGATCCACTTTATGGGGTCTTAAATGAATAATGAAGAAATTACATACGGAATGACAAACCTTTTGGTGAATTTTCGCAGCTTTATGTTTTGTAATCGTCAAATATCGTGAAGCTGTCAAAAGTTGTTTAGATTTTTGAGAGCCATTGCGTTTATATGTACTCACTTCATTGTGTTGAAAAAAACATACAAAACACAATGGGCGAATGAATGAAAGGAAAAAAAATGATTTCATACTGTAATCAAAATTTGTAACGTGGTTGTTCCCAAAATAGAAAATTTATATTTATATAATAAAAGTAAATATCCAAGATGTACGTATTTATATAGTATATATGTATGTATAAATATACGAATGCTTAAAAATTATTAAATTTATGTATATTAATCGAGATTGCCTCGATATCTCTTTTCAAAGATTTAAAAAACTTTTGTTTGTTGAGGGTTTTTAGCTAGTCTATATAGTACATGCATTTCATTGGTGCTAAAGCCAAATCATCAGTAGACCTTAAACCTAATTTTTAAATGTTTCAAACCTCTTTACTTATACAAAAACCTTAAAAAACTCAATGAGAGTTATAAAAATTACAATAGTATAAGCATAGTATGCTTTGAAACTTATTCAAAAATCCCAACAAACAAATTATTATATTCGATATGAATCTATTTTATTTTCTTTACAACCTTTTACACAATTTTTCAAATAATTTTTTGACGTCATAATATTTTGCGTGTTTTGAATTATTGCTTTTAAATCTTATTCACATCATTTTTAGCACTTCACAATGTAATTACTACAACTTTTTCGTATTAAAAATAAAATAAATATTGTAAATCTATATACATATGTACATACATATATAAAAATGAATCTGTGTTCGTATGTTTGTTTTTTACTTACTATGAGTGATGTTTTGGAAATTTTGGGACTGTTTTACTCACGACTGGGAAATTTAAATTGGCTTATTTATTTTATTTGATAAATGATGAAAGAGAACAAACTGCAACTTCAGGCACAATGTTTTCAATACAGTTTGACATAAAATTTTTCCAAAGAATGTGGTCATTAAATAGAATCTATTTTATTTCAACATTTTTTTATAATCTCAATTTTAGACACTCATTCCCTCGACAATGTTGCCGTGTTTTCATAAACTCTCATACATATTTCATACGAAAAATGCAAGCAAAAGAAAATCAAACAATAATAAGAGAGTATTTGAGTTACTGCCGTTGATTTTATTATGGCCCATCAGCGATTGTTCCTGAAGTTGCAGATTTGTTCTATTTTATCAGTAATGCGGTGTAAAGGGGCTTCTTATAAGAACAAACAAAAATCTGACACTGTATTTTTTATATCAAATTACACCTAAAACTATAAAAAAACTTTTCCCAAAATCCGTAACAAAAATACAAAATTTGATGACAAAATTTTGTAAAATGAATGAACACATCGTATAAAGAGCTTCTTAATGATCCCAATTCAAAAACATTTTTCTTAATTGGATAAAAATTATAGCTGGTGGAGCTACTTAAGGTCGACAATTTTTTAGAAAGCCAAAAAAAGGTGATAATTTTTATTTATTTATTATCTAGCACAACTGACAATAGACGATGGTATTATGTCCAGAGCATTTTTTGAAAATTATGAGGTGGTAACAGCCCAAATTACTGGGATCGACAATCATATTATAAAAAGGTTGGCAGTTATCCTAAATTATTAAATTTATATTAATCGAGATTGCCTCGATATCTTTTTTCAAAGATTTAAAAAACTTTTGTTTGTTGAGGGTTTTTAGCTAGTCTATATACATGAATTTCATTGGTGCTAAAGCCAAATCATCAGAAGACCTTAAACCTAATTTTTAAATGTTTCAAACCTCTTTACTTATACAAAAACTTTTAAAAACTCAATGAGGTTGTAAAGAAAATAAAATAGATTCATATCGAATATAATAATTTGTTTGTTGGGATTTTTGAATAAGTTTCAAAACCTACTATTCTTATACTTAATTTTTATAACTCTCATAAGATTTTGGCTCATGGTAAAAATTTTATTGAATATCGATGGCTACCAATTGGAGAGTTATTAGAAGAAGCCCAGGAATGCAAAAACAAAGACTACAAACACTTCAGATGCACGAATACACGGATCAGACTGAATGAGGACCTTTTCAATATTTTGGCGGCCTCTTCAGAACCACTAATTTCATCACGGAGACATGTAAGATCTCGAAAGGATTTGTAAGAACATATGTTAAGGTTATTAGATATCGCTCCCAATATTAATGACTATTTTATGGAAAACTAACGAACAAAAAAATTATACTAGTACGAAAAAAATATACTAAATAATTTAATATCATTATATATTATATAGCATTAACATTAAAACTGGACTTCCTTATGATTATATCATTTGAAGCACAAGAAGTTGAGTTTTAAATGCTTTTTAAATTTTAAAAATATAATTATTTCAAAAGATATGATTTTTGCGACAAAAATGGCCAAAAGGTGTCACCGTGTTCAGTGCCCATCATAATGCGGGAGCACTTATTTTGAAGCTAAAGGATTTAAAATTCAAATGATTTTTAACCATTAGAAATATCTCGGTAACTTCAAAAATTATGATTTTTTTCAACGAAAAAACCACTGCGCATATTGCTTCTGTGGACCTATAGCTATGCAGGTTACTTATTTTTAAGCCGAAGGGGTTGTCTTTTAAATGCTTTATACATTTTTAAAATATCTTTATTACTTTTAAAGTTATGATGTTCGTAATGAAAACAGTAAAAAGCCGACACTGTGCACAGTGCCGTGGCTAACCTATGACCGTGCAAATTGTGTATATTGAAGCCTGAGGAGTCTTCTTTCAAACGCTTTTTAAAATTTTTAAATATCTTCATTACTTTAAAACTTATGATATTTGCAACGAAAAAACTCAAAAGGCTCCACTGTGCGCCGGTACCCCTGTCGACAACGGCCCTTTGGCAATCTTACTGTAAGACCCGCTGACCGGTACTGGGACAAGCTTGGGACTTTTAGTCCCAGAAATGGTAGCAGCTTCTTCCTCCTCAGAACATTGACGTTTAGACCCTTCACCTATGGGAAAGGAGGGAGGTTTTTGCTGCTGTGCGTTAATATGAGCCTTGGTCCACGTCAGCGCAGCTGACTGCTCATCAGTGAGCAGGCCAGCTGGTTTGGAGCCTAGGACCGAAATATACTTTGAGGCGGAACGCCTATTAATAATGCCCATGCCGGAGGGGTTCCTGTGCCGAGGTTTGTTCTTGTTTGTGCCAGGTTTCGCTTGAGGTGGCGCAGTACTAGGACAGATGAAGGAAATCACTGTCTTTTCCTGCACAACTGGCACTTGCGAGACGGAGGGTTCGGTCGACTTTGCCGAAGATGAACTCGCGCAGCACAAGTAGCCCGCAGACTGACCGGTCCTGGTGTGGACACTTGATCAGTCAGTGAAGCAGTAGAACTCGATTCATTACGGTCTGCTGCTGGCACCGTGGGTATATGGTCCACGAAGATTTGGAAGCCCCTAACCGGGTACGATGGGTATGGCTTCTTGTTGTGCATTGAAGTTTTGGTGGGTTGCATTTTATACCTACTGCCAGATGAAAGAAAAACCGCCGCTCCATAAGGAAACAGACGCAGCTAGGGTTGCCATATTTGAAAAGTAACAAAAAAGTACATTGAGGAAAAAAACAGTACTTTTCAAAACAAAACAGTACATTTTTCTCTTTATTGATAACATAACTTTTACTTCAATACGTCAAATTTTCAAATAAGTCAATAACATAAAAACATTTTAAGACTAACAGAACGGTGACATAACTTTTAATTCAACATATCACTTTTGTTTTAAAATGAGGTAATAAAAACGGAAAACATATTAAAAACTCTGAGAACGTAACGAAAAATTTTGCATTTCTTTCTTCTCGGACTATAAATAGTATCTTAAGTTACTAACATTATCAAAAGCACAAATTAAATGTCGTTCTTCGAATGATATTAATGTTGGTTTGAATAAAGGAATTACCAATGCTGCACGATTTTTAACTGTATTTCAGAACTACCCGCTATATTTTGAAAATGATGTAATAAATTTCAAAATTTATTAATTAAATTAACAAAATAGTGAATAGAATTTCGAAACTGGCAATTGAATTAAAAAAACTACGAATTGAATTTTATTATTATCTTTAATATGTATGTATTTTAAAAACTCAATTTATTTTTTTCTCTTAAAATTACAATAATATTCAATTAATACTTTTGAAAACTATTTATAACTTAAAAAAGATCAATAGCATTTTAAAAATTATCAATTTTAAAGCATACTTTTACTTTATTATCCATAGAAATTATTATTCTACTTAAAATCAAAATTTAACAAACATTAATAAAGAAAAAAATTTTTAGGCTCAACAATAAGAAAACATTTTTTTAAAGTCAACTATAAATTTTGTTAAACACAATGTCAATTTCTATGGACTATTTTTTACTTTTTTT
The DNA here is from genome assembly GCA_956483585.1 of Gymnocheta viridis. Lineage (NCBI taxonomy): Eukaryota > Metazoa > Arthropoda > Insecta > Diptera > Tachinidae > Gymnocheta > Gymnocheta viridis. The sequence continues at coordinate 67,494,246 of OY101442.1, read as the reverse complement.
AGGCGATTGGCAGTTAATTTCGGTAGAACTGTTTGAGGCTACATACTCACTAGAATCTCTTTCCCTTTTTAACTAGTCAAGTAAAAACTTTCAATGAAAAAACATAAAAATATAATAGAAATCTTACAGTTTATTTAAGGGATATGCCCGTGTATTTAATATTTTTTAATGAATATTAGTTTAATTACACATCAAGAGAATATAAGTAAAACACAAAACCTTCATATTTACAAATATAACATTGATTGCTTGGAACGTAAACAAACTTGTATACAACGAAACGAAGTGGAATAAAAACAGATCGTTTCAAACAATTTTTATAAAAAAAAATATCGTATACATAAGAAGGCAAAAAATTTTTATAAAAAATGTGTAATATATACAAAAAATAGTACAAATCTAAAAAAATAGTACTTTTGCGTACTGTTTTAGATGTTATGAATAAAACAGTACGTGTACTGTTTAAAACATTACGAATGGCAACCCTAGACGCAGCCCACCATCCGCCCAGTATGGAACAGTCGCTAGTATATTCGGACGGACTGCTTGCTCCTGCGGACCGAAAAACGCACCACTTACATCCAGTACCCTTTCAATGACTCACTTTGTTCCTTAAGATATCCACTTCCATAATTAAGAGTCTGATGCCTTGAGAAAATCTCTGGTGACACGAATCAGCAAAGATTATTTGTGCCCACTTTGGAGGAACGCAATTTTCTCGGAAATTGGCCACACGAATGGCTTTTTTTTGTTCCTTAAGGTGTCTAGTTTCATAATTAGTGGGCCTCATTCCTTGAGAAAATCTGTGGTGGCCACAATAAGCCAGCAACGATTTTTGTGCCTACTGTAAGGATGGCTAGACAACTATCCGAAAAATAAAACCATGACCGATATGTTCAAAAGCATTTACTAAGTGACCATCAAAACTACCTTACAGAGTTGTATGAACTAAATCAGGCGCTGCCAGATTAATATAATTTAACATGTTAATAATAATGATAAAATGTGTTATGACAACTCGGCCAATCCTGCCAGTCCTCAAGTTTCAGTGTTTCATCTTATCACTCGAAGCTACAGTCGAAAATTTCCTCTGATTCCGTTGAGCATCTTCGATGTCTTCCACCAGGTATCTGTCGTATCTAAGAGCCTTTTTAATGACATATGGCCCTTTGTATTTCACCTCTAACATCTTCGATTCACCTGTACTGGGAATGGCAGCTTCCAGTAATACTAAGTTATCTTCTTCATATTTATGGGGAGTTTTATGTTTGGAGTCAAATCTTTTTTTCCAGATTTTCCTTGCTTCTTTGATTTTTTTAATTGCATCATAACGTTTTTTGTTCATCATCGGGTCTTCAATAACAATAGTAGTATCTTGTACTGCTGCCAAAATCTTATTACCCGCTATATCTCTTACTGGAAAATCAAACACCAGTTTGATAGGAGCATGTCTTGTTGTCCCATTTACATTGGTGTTAAGAGTCCATTGCAGATTTCTGATCTCGGTATCCCAGTCCTTAGCGTCGTTCACCGTCGATTTTATATATGACAAGATTGATTTGTTAACCCGCTCGGCAAGACCATTGGCTCTAGGAGTTCAAACAGCTACTTTGATGTAAATGCGGTGCCACGATCAGTAAACAGCACGTTTGGTATACCAAAGTACAATGACAGCTCACCAAGAGCATCCAACACAGGTTCAGTTTTGGTTGACTTACCGGACACAATACGACATAACGAATCAGATCATCCACAATAACCAACAAATTCTCGTACCCTTTACAGCTTTTCACAAATGGGCCTAAATGCATGATTTTTACTGCAAGAAATTTCTGCTCGTATGCATGATATTTTTGTTCTGCATCGTTGAACATCCGACTGAAATAAGTTGTAGTGAAATTCCGGCTATGCCTATACCATAGCATATGAATCAACTTCTGGTATGACATCAGGCACTCCTCTGACCATACAAAAGCGTGGTTTTTCCTTGTTAATCGCGTTAATGGTGCGGCAATCAAAGCATAGTTTTGAATAAATTTACGAAAGTACCCAGTAAGACCAACAAACTTTACTTCCCTTACGTTATTGGACACAGGAAAATTTGCCACTGCTAATGTTTTTACTCGTCCTGGCATAAGACAATCTTGCGTTAGCTCGTGAACCAGAAATGTTACATTTCTCAGAAAAGAGCATTTGGATAATCGAAGTGTCAAATTATTATTCCGGATCACCTTCAAGTTTTTCCAGTTTTGACAGACCTTCATAAACTGAATCGGAAGCTACGATACCCTCATCCACGTAACTAACAACTTGACTTTTTATTGAGTCTAATACAACTGCCATAATTTGTTGGAATGTACTAGGGGCATTTTGAGCCCGAATAGCATTCTGTTGAATTCGTAGTGGCCATTATGCGTTACAAACGCAGTGTATTGCTTTGAGTCTTCATGTATGGATATCTAGTAGTAACCAGACTCATGTCCACAATGGTAAAAAATTTGTTTCCTGCTAATGTTTGCAGAACGCTTTCAATGGTTGGCATTGTCCACGGTTGCTTCTCCGTTATCAAATTAAACTCACGATATCCAACGCACATTCGGTATTCACCATTTTGCTTCGTTACGAGCACAATGGGTGACGCGTACAACGATTTAGACGGGCGGATAATTTCTGTTTCTAAAAGCTCGTCAATTATTCCGTCAACTGTATTACGTTTCGGTATTGGAATATTATATGGATTTCTTGCTATTGGTTTATTAGAATTTACATTTATTTTCATTTCGTTGATGTAACATTTACCGATGTGTTGTTGCGGGGTGAAACCAAAATCAAAACATACTTACCTAAGAATACTGAAAACCACCAGCTTTGTTTGCCGTGTTGTGACATACAAAACAACAAAAAGGCGGCATTAAAATTTAATTTCTTTTTCTTCTTTTTTTGTCTCATTTATTTTACTTTAAAATGGTTTTTTTCATAGGCATGTATATTTAGTGTAGATAATAATTATAAAATAAATTTAAATAAATATAATCCAGAAATAATTTTTTTGTAGATGTTTCCTTGTTCCACCTGCTTTTTCTATGCAACTGTCAAGAGAGTGTGTGTTAGATGGCTGCAATGCTTGTTTTGTTGTTATTCACCAAATATCATAGAATGATTACACAAACAAAAACAGAGATGTAGTGTTCATTCATGGGTGCGGGAAATACTACCAAAACTGTTAGTTTTGAATAGTACTTTTGTATATTTTTTTTTTGTTTACATAAAATGCGTAAAACACCTTCTACTTTTATGGTGACCTAATGAAAGGAAAATATTAAGGAGAAAAAAAAGAAAGGACAGAACATGAGCAGAAGTAGGAATTGCAGGTAAAGAAGAGGAAAGGTATGCACACGTACAGGATCGGAAAATAACATTTGTTTATAAAACCAAATTTAAAGGAAAATTGTGTATACGACGAAAACATTTGTAAGAAAAATTCTAGATAGAATAGACAGAAAAAGATGGCTGATTTGGCGGAAAACCGATGGGAAAATTTGGAAGTTCGGAAAGAATGGAAGTAGTTTCGGATAGGACAAAAATTGAGTTGATGGGATGGAAAAAGAAAGTTTGAGATTAAAAGTAAAAAGTCCTTTCAGGTGTGCGGTAGTGGTGGATAACCAATAGAAACGGTGTTTGTTAGAATAGCTTTATAGAAAAAAATAAAAAAGAGTCCTTTCAAGAGTGCGGAAGTGTACATAACCCACAAAATACGTTTTGATAAGGAAAGGGAATTAACTCCTTCAACTAAAAAAAATATATATTTGGTGATGTGGAGATAAAGCCTGGCTAAAGAAGCAGATTATCCCAAAAAGTGCAAGAGTCATAGAAAAGGAGGTGGGAGGTGCGACTTGAAGGGTTGCGAAAGGACGGGTTTGTATAAAAAAGTATATATCCACGAAAATAAAATCATTAAAGACCGAAAAGACTCTTGAGGAATAATTCGATTGCTAGAAAAGAAAAGGAAAATTTTTAACAAAAAAGGTAAAAAGCTATTGGTTTTAAAAGAAAAACCGCAAAAAAAAGGTCAATTGTCCAAAATTTTAAATTTTATGACTATGTGCAAAGTTTAATTATTCGCATGTTTATTTAAATTTAATTTTCTATTTTAATGTTATTGTAATTTATCCATTCACGTTACATTTATATTTTAAATATTAATAGTTTTATCTTCGGCTAAAAAATACGTTTTGAATTTGCCATAGTGCGGTTTTTATTTTTGCCTAACAGTAAACTTGGGTTTTTTTTCTCCTCGAGTTAACTACTCTTCCGTAGAGGGCAGTATAGTGATAATCAAAAAATTCGCCCGGAAGTAAAAAAATAACTAAAAGGATAACAGCAATAGTAGAGAAAATCAATTAGGATTTTTGATAAAATTCCTGAAATTTGAGTGCAGGAAAGTATACTAGCCTCAGGGAGCTCCTTTAGGTTAGGGTTTAAAAAAAACGTAGAGATATTTAAAAATAAAAAAAAATTGATTTGGTCTAATATCTGTAGAGGAATTTAGTGGAAAAAAAATCTAAGTCAGAGGCATAATTTGTTAAGTCCGAGAGTAAAGAAGATTAAATATTAGAGTCTAAAATTTTTATTTGTAGTTATATTATAAAAGTTGAAATTTGTAGTAATAAGGTTTTTAAATTTTTTTTATATTATTATTTTATACGAAGGTTGTTAGATTAAGAATTTATAAAAATCAAGTTTGTTAGTTTTTAGTTATTTCTTTTTAATTATTTTTTTTATAATAAAGAGCATGCATTAATTTTTGTAACGTCTAAATAAAATTCGTGATGTGTTGGCATTAATTTAAAAAGGGGTAGAGGCATGAATGTAAGCTAAAGCTGGTGAAGTAAGTCGATGGTTTTGTGGGTTCACAGCAAAAATCTCGCTTGAGAATCGTTTGTGACATGGTTGGGAAGGCAACGTAGGGCGTAACATCTGCCTGAAAAGGAAAGTAGTATTATTAAGGTGGTATGAATTATTTGGTAAATTATTTGAATTTTTGTTTTTCATTTTTTTTATGACCAGCGTACCCAGCGGAAACCTCACTGGTCACTACGGTGGTAACATAAATGGCGCCCAAAGGATATAATATGTTTGGCGCTAAATGGCGCCAACATATTTTTTAGTATTTCAAACACATGTAGTTCCAACGAAGCATGTAACTATAGAATAATAGCTGAATTTCAATAGCCCATCGAGTGAAGCACCCATCTGGTGGCTGAACTTATGGTCGTTGGTAGCACTATAAAGAAAGATCTTTTAAAGTTAGTACCAAGAGTCAATAATGTCCATCCAACAGATGAGTGCGAATCTCGGAAAATTCATTTAGAAAAAGAGGTAATAGCTTAGAGATTGCTAAGTGCGATTCTCTAATTGTATTCACGTCATTTTTCTAGTTTTCATACTTAGATTAGTATCAGATTAAATTATACAGAAGACAGAATCGGTAGCCGCCTGTGCTCAGTTTTTTTTGGTAGCACAGGGTCTGAAGTACCGAGAGTCGTCGATAGGACCTCGTATAACTCATAACTAGCCAAGTGAGGGGAATTATGATCGTATATGAGGGCCTATATAATTCAATTGTTTTTTTATTGTCTTACGTACCACTGATACCATTACATCTACTTTTCTAAATAAATTTTTTTTATCGACAACCGCTTTAACCTTCATGCCAAACCCGTAAATATAATCATATATAATATATATATTAATTTTTTTAGTAACGTTGTTTTTGTCTACACGTTAGAAGAATTTTAGGTGTTTTAAAAAAAAGAAATTTATCAAAATATTCATAGCCAAATTTGATAGTGTTAAGTATATTTCTATAGTTTAATTTCAGTTTTAAAACATAATTAAGTCATAGTTTGAAACTTTCGAATTTCCAAATTTCCGCGTCGGCAAATTGTGTGCAAAAAGGTGAGGGTGAAGTTTATTGAGTTTTAGTAGGGTATGTCCAGGAATAGAAAACGAGAGAGGGAGGCACAATTCGATTTAAATAGGTCTACACCGATTGAATTTGGGAAGACATACAATTCTAACACCCCCAGTCAGAAAATTAGTGTTACCAGAGTTACAGATATGAATCCACCTACAGGCAACAACAATCCCCAAATTTACGACAAATCTTTTCGGCGAGCGAGGGAACTGCGGGGAACCATCGTTCCAAAGACATCCCGCATACAGCATTAAATAACAACAGGTCGAAAAAAATTAATTTGATAAAAACAGTTTAAAAGTTTAATAAATTTTCTCCTCAATTGCGGCACACATATTCGCTTGAAGAACGCGAAGAAAATTATCGTAGGGTTAGAAATAGAATATTTAATGAAGCAATAGTTTTTAAAAAAGGAATTTCAAACAGAATATTAAAATTGAGAAAAAAATTTGCGGAAATGAAAAAAATGCGAAAATTAGTTATAGAAGCAGTAAAGATAGTCAGTAGGGAAGGCGATCCGCGTGCTTTCGCCGACATTAGATTAGGTAAAACAGGAATAAAAGGCTTGTTAGATACTGGCGCGTCAGTCAGTTTATTAGGCAAAAATTTTAGAGAATTAGTGAATAATTTAGGAATTATTTTTAAGCCACTATTTTCAGTAGTTTCAACGGCAGTTGGAAAAAAACATAGATTATTGGGAAAAGTAGAATTAGAAGTCACTTTCAAGGAGGAAACAAAGAAAATCACGTTTTACCTGTGTCCAGATTTAGAGCAAGAAGCCTACCTCGTAGTTGATTTTTGGGCATCGTTTGGTTTAGCTTCTGAAATATTTAAAATCGATGAGATAAATCGTGAAAAATTACATGAAGATTTTAAAGTAGAGGATCATAAAATCAATCCTCATGTATTAAGCCCAGAACAGCAGGAGAGTTTAGGGAAAATAATAGATATGTTTCCTAATTTTGAGAAAGATGGCTTATTAGGTTGTACTCCTCTCGAGAAGCTTTCAATAAAATTAGTAGATGGTGCAGTTCCTTTCAAAAACCGTCATTACCCATTATCCCCTGCCGTACAAGAAATTGTGTATAAAGAAATAGACACGATGCTTGCATTAAACGTTATTGAAGAGAGTGAAGGTCCGTGGTCGAATAGGACGACAATTGTTCGAAAGCCCGATAAAAACAGGTTTTGCCTTGACGCTCGAAAGCTAAACAATATTACTGTTAAAGATGCATATCCTCTACAAAATATAGATGGAATTTTGAGTCGGATTGACGAGACTTATTATATAAGTAGCGTCGATTTAAAGCAAACTTTAAATCTGGCAGATAGAGCTAGAGGAAGAGTGTAGGCCGTACACAGCGTTTACCGTACCAGGTCGACCACTCTACCAATTTCGAGTCATGCCCTTCGGTCTGTGCAATGCAGCACAACGTCTTTGCAGGCTTATGGATAAAGTCATCCCTCAAAATTTAAAAGAAAACGTATTTATATATTTGGACTACCTCTTGGTAATTTCTGACAGTTTTGAAAAACATTTGAAAATATTGGAAGAAGTAGCATATTGTTTGAAGAAAGAAAACCTTACAATAGGTCTCAAGAAATCAAAATTTTGTTTTCAGCAATAAAATACCTCGGTTTTATTATAGGCGGTGGAATTCTCAAAACCGACCCAGATAAAGTACGTGCCATTAGAGAAATCAGGATGCCAAGGTCGCCTCGTGAAGTTCGTAGTTTTCTCGGAACGGCAGGCTGGTACCGCAGATTCATAAAGGATTTTGCTTCTATATCAGCTCCATTAACCGACAGGATAAAAAAATCAAAAAAAATTGAAATGAAACCTGAAGCAATAGAGTCGTTTGAAAACTTAAAGAAAGCCCTTACTTGTGCACCAGTTCTAAGGCATCCAGACTTCACAAAAACATTTTGGATACGGTGTGATGCATGCGACTACGGAATCGGTGCGGTCCTATATCAGCTGAGCGACAACATGGAAGAACATCCGATTGCTTTTTACAGCCAAAAATTAAATAGGTGCCAAAGAAATTACACGGTTACAGAGAAGGAGTGTTTGGCGGCCGTAATGGCAGTAAAAAAATTCCGCCCATACATAGAAATGATGCCTTTTACGATAGTTAAGGACCACGCTAGCCTTAAGTGGCTAATGTCCTTGAAGGATATAACAGGTAGACTAGCACGGTGGTCGCTACAGTTACATTCGTTCACTTTCGGAATAGAACACCGGAAAGGCTCCGAAAATGTTGTCGCAGACATGCTGTCACGGCTGGAAAATGATGATAAGAGCGCCGAAGAATTAAATTTAGAGGATATCTTTGACTTCGAAACTATAGAATTCCAAAGCGGGGAATATCTGGACCTGATTCGTACGATAAATGAAAATAAAGAAAGCTTACCAGACTTAAAGGTTGATGAGGGAATAGTGTACAAAAGAGTGGATTTCGATAGAGGCGATGAGACTGAAAGTCGGTGGAAAATATGGATTCCACCAAATATTACTCAGCCCATAATCGAAAAAACCCATTAAAGTCTGACATCAGCTCACGGAGGGGTTGCAAAAATATTAGAACGCATTAGAAGATTCTTCTATTGGCCTAAAATGTCTACTCAAGTGAAGGAGTACATACGTAACTGCCAGACATGCAAAGAAATCAAACCCTCTAATCAAAATCTTCGACCGGAAATAGGAAATCAGGTAATTACTGATCGCCCTTTTCAAAAATTGTATTTGGATTTCCTAGGCAAGTATCCAAGATCCAAAAGTGGAAACTGCTACGTTTTTATAGTCCTCGATCACTTCACGAAATACACTTTTATCAAAGCCATGAGAGAAGCCAAGGCCGGAAATGTAATTGAATTCCTAATTCAGGATGTATTTCACAAATTTGGTGTTCCTGAAATTATTCACACAGATAACGGCGTACAATTTGTCTCCAAAGCATTTCAAAATATGATAAGTACGTATAAAATACAGCACATAAAAACACCAGTGTATCAGCCGAGCAGCCACGCTTCAGAGAGGGTTAACCAAAGCATCCTATTTGCTATAAGAGCATATGGGAGCAGCAGGAGCCGTTCCAAATTTCAGCGTCTGTTGTTAGCTGCGGGAGGTGGCGTGTGTGTGATGGTGGTTGGCAGGCGTGGAGTCCAAAGTGGTGGTGCTCTTGGCGTCTTGAACTGAGGATTGGTTGCCTCGGTCTCTTTGTGTTGTTTTTTTGTTCGTTTGTGCAGGAACCTTGCTTTAAATTTGGTTTTTAATAATTTTTTTTATATTTAATTTTATAAATTTGTGTTTAACGTTAATTGTTTAGTTTTTGTGTGTGAAGTTCGGTGGTAGTAATCGCAATATGGCGGATCGTAGTAGTAGAATTTTTTATGGAAGTGTTTGGAATCGGTACTAAATAGTAGAAATGTATCTATTGTGAATGAACACAGTGTTGTATTATATGTACGGTGTTCATTCATAAATGTGCCCAGAAATAACACCAAGTCATGTCGCCATGTTTGATGTCTTGACAAGTGGAAATGTTTAGTATGTATTTTGTAAGCTAGTGGAAAACAGCCTGAAATGCGAAAAGGTTTGAAATGATATTGGTTAGGGAAAAGTCGCCATTAGTAAAATACATTCCGCAGCGATAAGTGCAAATAAAATCTAAAGGAAAACATTAAATTAAAAAAGTTGTTAATAGATAGCAAAAGTTTATTTTTTTGTTTGAATTATTCAGAAAATAACTGAATAAAGTGTGTAAATAAAAACAATTTCCAAAGTCCGGCAAGAAAACTACAAGGCAAGTGAAGAGTGGACCACTGAATGCGGGTAGGTAACACGGGTAAATCTGAAGAGGCTAAACTCTTACCCCGAATCTGTGGACAAAAAAAGGGAAACATCAGTAAAAGCCAATCAACAGGTAATCTGTATTGAAGCTCCGTTTATAGAAGTAAATAGTTACCGTTCGGAACAAAAGTATATAGATACATACATATAACATCCCGCCAGTACATCCACCATTGTAAGTTTTTTTTGTTGTTGGTGCACAAAGCTCGGCGCTGTGTAGCGTCATAGCGCGATAAGCTCGTCCGTTAAGGCGCGAATCAGGAAAATAAAAAAAAAAGGTTAAGAAAAAATTCAAAAACAAAATAATAATAATAATAACATAAAAATATAAATCCATAGTTAACTAAGTATAAGCTAAGATTAATTTTTTTTTGGTGTTAATTGTGAAGTAAATTGCGTGTGTTAATAGGTTAGTCGTTAATGCCTGAATAGAAAAAAAGAAATAAGGAAAATTTTCAATAAAAGTAAATTTAATACGCAGAGTTTCTACAATCTTATAGAATTTGTAAGGGGAAAATTTAACGGGTTTTTGTGGTCCGAAGAATATTAGAGGATCCATATTAACCACCTAAGCGAGCTCATTTAGGTAGGATAGAAGCGTTAACGATGGTCAATTTGTTTTGCATGGCCAACTTTACAAGTTTTAGAGTGGGATGTGGAAATAATTGAATTTGTGCGTTTAGTATCAGTTTTTTTTAGTTTCTTCTGGTTTTAGCGGTAGTTTCTTATATTTATTTAGGCAATAGCAAGTGTTAGTTTTTTTTATGTTAGATTAAGTTTGGTATATATATGATAGTAAAATTTTAGGTTAAGGTTCCATAAATAAAACATTTATTTTTATGATTTGGTCAAGATTTTGATGTAAATCTATTTAGTTTACATTTTTTTTTGTTATAAATAATTTAATTTTTTTTATTTTTAATAATTATGTGAATTATTTTTAAGTGTGAAAAGAATATGTTTGTGTTCTGATTTTTTCGTGTTCGGGTGAGGATATGTGAGGCCATAGAATGAGGTGAGTGTGTGTGGAATTTGGGGGACCAAACATCAATTTATTGGGAATATTTTGTGTCCCAGGTAGGGAGGGCAAGTAGTGGACGTCCATCGTGTCCACTCTCCTAAGTGTTTCCGTGTTTGTGTAGTTTTTTTTGTATTATAGTTTTTGTCTAAATTTTAATTGTTCGTGGTTCTGCTGTGGTTGTGGGTTGGAACCTGCCCTGCGGATGCCTATGTGAGCTGGCTGGCATCACAACCGTAGCGGCATCACAACTCACGCAACAATATGGCGCCCAATAAGCGCAACAATATGGCGCCCAAACCTCGCAACAATATGGGCCCAATCGAGATGATTTTGTTTGAGTTAGAGTGTACAAAACATCAAAGTACATGTTTTATAATAGAACCATTTTTTTTCTGCAATAGCCCAATTGACATTAAAGTGTACTTGATGTGTGTTAGTAATTTATTATTTGTTACCCTATAGGCCAAGAGCGTATAGGCCGTAAATACTAAATACAAATTAGTGTTTGCTGTGCAAATGGTAGATTTACCACAATGTCAATTTACAATTTATTAGTCTTACCAATACATTATCACTTTTTGGCGTTAGCTTGGGAGTTTTAAATGATGAAAACATCCTATTGGACGACCTAAGTGTGATAACTTTTGTTTTTTTTTTATTTGAAATTATTAGTCTCAGTCTGTGTGGCAAAGGGAATAAAAGTAACCGTTTTGAAATCTGATATTCAGAAGCCTGTAGTATTTTCATGACCATTGCAACACAACTAGAGTAAATACGCCCAATATAATTACCATAGCCGCCCTGAAAGGTTCAGGGGTCTGTAGTATGGTAGCTATAAAGGGGTAAGCTATGTTTTTTGGTCCGGAGTGTAAAATGGAGTTTTGGTATCCGCTCTGAGCTAAGCCTCAGATGCGTGCATGACTAAAGTCAAAATTTTAGGCACTAGTATTAGCCAAATAGCATTGGCAAATTGCAGTTGCTTTAGATTTTTGCCTAGGAAACAATTTAGGAGACCCGTAAAAGGGTGCTTAAAATTATTAAAGAACAATTAAACCACACACGTCAGGTAACCGGTCACCATCATAACCAAACCCGAGTAGTTCATATTTTACTGTCGTTTGTTTTTAAAACTAATAATTCGAATTTTTGTTTAACAAAACCAATTATTCTGAAACTAACAATTGGATTCGTTCAGTGTTTCAGTCAATTTATTGTAGTGTTAATGCGGGATATTAGTATAATTCAGTTCAAACACTTTAATTTGAACTGTACTTATTTTTTATTTTATTTATGCCTTTAAGCACTTGTAACTTAAAGGTTGATGGGTGCAATAATTCAAACAAAAGAGTTTTTATTACTGAACATTTTTAGTATATTTTATTGAACTATTTATACTTTAAATTATACAAAATTGTGCTGACTTAACTAAATAATAAAATACAAAATTTAAGGTGTATTAACCAATCAGAATACTTGTGCTGACTTAACAAAGAATAATTGTGCAAAATGTAATTTGATTAACCACTGAAAATTTAATTACTTAGTATTAAGGGGATTCAAAAAATATTAAGGGCATTAACTACAATAAATTTAATAAATTAAATTTAATTCATGTTGTTTTTTAGTGTAAAAAGTGTAAAAGGTGTATTCATGTTGTTTTTTAGTTTCTAACATCATCCCCCGCGTTGAACGGATGTTCAACAGAATTGCAATGGTTGAAAAAATTGATCCGTGAAGCCCTTGTTGTCTAAACATCTAGATTGAACGTACGTAATTGGTTACGTGGCCTGGGTGTAGGTTTCATGTGGTGGCGTTGTTGTTCAACTGCTTGCAGTGCGATGTCTTCTTCAGGATCTTTAATAGCCATTGTTGTGTGTGGGTTTTGTTTGCTTCTGCACACCTTACGTCGAACAGTTATTATGATGAGTGCTGACACGCTTAAACAAAGTGCAAGATAACCTATTGTATAGCTATGCTGCTGGTGGGATTTCAATTGATTGGGCAGGTCCAGTATGTTCTGTTCTTTTAGTGATTTTTGTAACGCTGATAGTTCGTTGATGTTGTCAGGGTATATACTCTCTAAGTGAGTTGAGTTCAATGGATTGACGGTTACGGGGTGTGTAATAATTTGCTGTGTTGATAAGTCTGAGATGTTGCCAAGGCTAGTATATGATGAGCTTATTGTACTTGAGATAGTTTGTCTACCCTTAATAGTAGCAAATTCATGTTTCAGCACGCAGTCCGGATCCAGCGTGAGCAGGCCAGAGCCCTTTAAAGAAATATGAGTAATTTCTCTGTTACACACGACTGTGGCCCGAGATGGTGCTGTGGTAGCATATATCCATCGATTTCTTTTGTTGAGTGGTATTCACTTAGTAGTAGTATTTTCTAGATTACAAGTTGGTGCCGTTTTGTTATTGTACAAATTGATTTCACACTTGCACACTTCTGAACCATAATTGTAACGGGTCTGACTGTTGTGACACAAAAATACGTTTTGTTTTATTACGTCGCAAGCGCTTAGATCTGCATTTGTAATGAGAATGTATTGCTTGTGGGATGCTGTTATGCCCATCAATTCAGTACATGGTTTGATGGCTACCATGGTTTTACTCAGCATGTTAGGTACAGGAAACAACTGGAAAATTTTAAATTGTTCAGGTTCAACCAATGGTAAAGTTATTTTGAATACTGCATGTTGGTGCGTAAGTCTACCTTGAACCTTCATTAGTTTGAATAACTATAGTAGTTCATCTTGTCCAGTTGTAGGAAGAGAGAGTGATGGTGCTGCATGGAGTTTAATTTGTGCAATTTCGTTTTGTAACTGTAGAGGTGTTAGTAGTAATGGGCTGATTTTTCCATGATGAGTATCGACGAGGGCATCAAGAATTGATGATTGTATTTTTCGTATATTATTTGCAATTAAATTCAATTCTAAAACCGCACTATCAAATAGTTGAGTTAAGTTGATCTTGAACAATACCTTATTGGTTTGTTTCATTGCTTCCGAAAGAGACCCAATTTGTTGCTCCAACTGTTGAAATCTTACCTTGGCAAACAATTGGTTTTGTCGTATGATATTAATGGTGGAGTCAACAACTGATGTTTGATTCTTAAGCAATGTCAATAAATATGACTCATTGTCCCTTACTTTCTGTATTGTATTGGCCATCTGGTCAGCATATTCAGAATCCAATATGCCAAATAAAGAATGAGCAACATTTCCAACTATATCCAGGGCGCCTCTTTTACTCCGCAACAGTTGATTCTCTAGTTGTAGATCATCTTCCATGTGTTCAAAATGTTTAATAATGAGACATGATTCGTTTAATTCTATCATTTTGCACAGATGTCGTAGGGAATTCGTGCCGTTGATTAAAATTGATGTTTCAGACCAATATGCAGCCAAATCATAGTATACAAAAATATTCCATTCAGTGGTTACAATTTTAGCTTTACCAATTTCTTCAAAATGGATGCCTATTTTCATTCCAAATTTTTTGGTTTTTATCGGTGTTCCAAGTGCCATTGGTAATAACAATATCATGGTTATTACTGCTAGAGTGAGATTGCTTAATAGTGTTTTCTTCCTTTTGGCACAAGGCTCCCCAGTTGGGTCACTAGGCTTCTCAGTTGAGTTATAAATGCTGTTGTTAATGTTTAGATTGTTGTCATCAGAAGTGATGGGTTCTTCAGACTCTGGTTCGATGGGTAAAAGAATGATTCGATGTATTGGGCGTTTGAATAGTCCATTGGATGTTTTGACTTCCACGACTCTGACCACATTATCATTTCCAGGATAAATTTTGACTATACTTGCTAAAGGCCATTTCATGACTGGTAAATTATCCTCCTTGACTATCACCATATCATCAATTTTGAGGTTATCAAACTGCGTATTCCACTTGTGACGCTGCTGTAATTGATTCAAATATTCAGTGGACCATATTTTCCAGAACTCTTGTTTGAGATGAGCCACGAGCTTCCAATGAGATAGTCTTGAAGCTTTTACTGTTGTTGCGTTGCTGTCGATTTGTGATACTAGTGCTTCGCCAATCAAAAAATTACCAGGAGTCAGGGCTTCAAGATCATTGGGGTCACTTGACATAGGAGTTAGTGGGCGAGAATTGAGTATCGCCTCGATTTCCACTATAATTGTTTCCAGTTCTTCCTGAGTCAGTGATGCAGTTGCAACACTACGTAGTAACAGATGTTTTGCAGACTTTACCGCTGCTTCCCATAATCCACCAAAGTGTGGTGCACGTGGTGGTATAAAATGGAAATTTATTCCTTTTGAGCTAGCGGTTGAGATAATTGATTCCTGCCCCTTGTCGGAATAAATACTGTTGGCCAGTTCTGTAATTCAGTAACTGATTTTTTGCTCCTATAAAGTTAGTTGCGTTGTCTGAATAAATATTTTGACAACGACCACTACGGCTAATGAATCGTTTTAGAGCACCGATAAATGCTTCAGGTGAAAGATTAGTTACCAATTCAAGATGAGTAGCCTTTGTGACAAAACAACAAAATACGGCTATATATGCTTTTGTTGGTTTTTTGCCTCTGACATTGTAATGGATCCAAGATGGTCCACAGTATTAATGAAAGGGCGTGCTGGCGTAAGTCTAATCTGAGGTAGATTGCCCATTACTTGTTGGAATAATTGTGGACGTGCCCTGACACATCTGACACATTTTTGTACAGTTGAGCGCGCCATAGTTTTGCCCTTTATTGGCCAGAATCGTTGTCGTATTATGTTTAACAGTGCTTGTGGTCCACAATGCTTATTCTCTTCGTGGACCATTGTGAATAAAAGTTTTATGAGGGGGTCGTTGTACGGAACCAGAATTGGATGTTTTGCGTCGTATGATAACGGTGATGCTTCCAATCGCCCTCCAACCCGTATGATATTTTTGCCATCTATGAATGGAGCCAGACTGATGATGGAGCTCCCTTTTTCGATTTCCTTGTTTTTTCGAAGCTGGTTGATTTCTGCTAAAATTCGGATCTTTGAATGGTTCTGATAATTGTATATAGTGCGTTATCCAGTTCAGCCGAAGATAATGCCTTGTGTGTAGGACGCTGCTGTCTATTTATTCTTGAATTTTTTATGTATCTCAGGACATACCCCAATATTCTTTGCAGGGTCTTAAATGAGTTCCTATGTGGGATGTTGTATATGAACTCATTATTGGTAATGGTAACTGCTGAAATGGGTGGTGTCTTCCTTTTCTCGATGTCATTAGGAATTGAAAGTTGGTTTAAAAATGGGGATGGCCACATTTCTTCGCGTCCGTGCAGGAACAGTGGTCCATATAACCATAAGTTGCTTTCAGAAAGTTTGTACGCTGGTAGACCTCTGGGTAAGATGTCGGCTGGATTATCTTTCGATCGGATGTGGCGCCACTGGTTAGGCAACGTTAATGATTGAATTTTGGAGACTCGATTGGCCACAAAAGTATGATACAAGGAGGATTGAGAGTTTATCCAAGAGAGTACTATTTCGGAGTCAGTCCAGAGGCATACATGTAGATTTTTGATTTGAAGATCTATTTTAATTCTGTGCATGAGTTGAGCAGCCGTAACAGCAGCACATAACTCTAGACGCGGCACTGTTTGTTGTTTCAATGGAGCGACCCGTGTCTTTGCGCAAAGTAATTGTACAATAACTCTACGATCCTTAAGTGTTGCTCGGATATAGGCGATAGCACCAAAAGCCTTTTCTGATGCGTCTGAGAAAATATGTAGTTCTGTTTTCTCTGCAAGTTTCCCTTTAACATATGTCGGGGAATTTTAAAGTTGTCTAAGCTGTCTAAGCCTTTTCTGAATTTCGTCCAGCTAACGTGATGTTCTTCGGGCAATGGTTCATCCCAATCTAGCTTTAATTGCCACAACTGCTGGATAAACATTTTTGCCTTGATGACTACAGGTGCTAGTAGTCCAAGAGGATCAAACAATTTTGCAAGATCTGATGTCGCTGTCCGTTTTGTGACATTTTGCAATTGATTTACCTTTACCTTGACGCAAAAGTGATCTGTCTTAGGCAGCCATAATAATCCCAACGTTTTTATAGCGCTAGCGTTGTTACTATTAAAATCTAAGTCCAGTTCCTGATCGCCGAGTGGAATATTTTTCAATAGTTGTGGGTGGTTTGCGCACCATTTTTTTAAATTGAAGCCATGACTTCGCAACGCCGTAATAAGTTCTTTTTGCGTTTGAAGTGCGATGCTGAGACTATCGGAGCCTCTAAGACCATCGTCCACGTAGAAATTATTTTTGAGCATTTGTGACCCATATAGATATTCTATCGAGCCCTCTTCAGCAATTTTTTGTAGGCACTTCGTGGCTAATAAGGTGCTGCTCGAGTACCATATGTGACCGTATTGAGTTTGTAATAGTTAACAGGAAGTGATGGATTTTCGCTCCAGATTATTAACTGATACTGCTGATCGTCCTGATGAATCGCTATTTGTCTGTACATTTTCTCGATGTCGGTGGTGAATGCAAATCTTGGAAGTCGAAAACGCAGCAATATTGAGAATAGTTCACTCTGGACGGTTGGCCCGGTAAACATTAGGTCATTTAACGAGTAACCTGACGACGTTTTTGCTGAAGCGTCAAATACTACTCTGAGTTTTGTAGTGGTGCTTTCTGGTTTCAAGACGTAGTGATGAGGAATGATGTATCTAGGCTCCAATACGGTGTCGATATCTATCCTCTGCATGTGACCCAATTGTTCATACTCTCGCATAAACTGTATGTATAGTGATCGAATGTCTTCGTTTTTTTTTTGAAGTCGACGCTCTAAGCCCACGAATCTATTATATGCCATCTCATGGGATTTTCCTAAAACGGTTGGGTTTTCACGAAAAGGAAGGCTAACTACGAACCGGCCATCTTTATTGGTGTATGTATGTTGAGTAAAATGTGCTTCACATTGTTTTTCTGACGGCGAAAGACTCCTTTCATTTCCTTCAATCTCATCCAATTTCCAAGTTGCTCAATGGCTTCTTCCAATGACGTGGAGTCTCCAAATACTGCACACGTGGTTGCACATGACGGGTTAGGAGGTAGATCTTTCCTGATTGTCCCACCTACAATCCAACCAAGTACTGTATTCTGGAGTGTTGGAAGGTCGTCAGCAAGGTGTATAGTGCCATTTTGGGTTAATTTGAAGAAAAATTCTGCTCCAAGCAACAAATCTATCTTCTCCTGCTGATAGAAATGAGGATCTGCCAAGTGGATGTTGTTGGGAATGTTCCAAGTAGAAATGTCCACATGCTTATTTGGTTGCGGGGGAATTATGTTTGGTAGAACATATACCTCAACGTTTGCAGAGAAGTTGTGATTCTTCGACTTCATCCCGATATTTATGCGATATTTTGACTTCTTTTGAGTTTCGCCAACGCCGTCAATACAGAGTGAAGTCTCAGATGGTGAAAGGGATAATTTTTGGCAAAGCCGTTTAGATGCAATATTTACTTGTGATGCAGAGTCTAATATTGCTCTGAACTCATCTGATAGGCCATTTGAGGCTGTAATTATCACTTTTGCTGTTGCTAGCAAAACATAGCTCTGCCGGCCGCAGCAACGCTTTGGTAGTGCCTCTTTTTTCTAAGTGAAGCAATGTATTGTGTTTTTTGTTACATTTTCTGCAGCTACCTGAATTGCAGGTGTTCGCAACGTGATCATTCCCGAAACAGTTGACGCATAATCTGTACTGTTGTACCCATCGTAATCGTTCTGCTGCTGATAGTTGCAAAAATTTACTGCAGTGATATAGTTTGTGGTCACTGTTATTGCATGCTTTGCATGTGCTATTACCGGTTTTGCCGGATGTGATAATTGTTGATACCACTTTATGTGTAGGTTTTTCCTTCGGACCGACTGCCTCCAAAGTTTGGAATTGAACTTCCAGGAATGATAAAAACTCAGTTATGGTTGGCACATCGCTGGGGTTTGTCAGTATCTGATATGAGTATTTTTATCGAGTTTTTTAATCAATATCTGTACGAGAATAGCATTCCAAGAGGATGTTGTGACACCCAAATTGTTTAGAGCGAGCAAGCATTCCTTGGTGGTGTCATGCAGAGCTTTAACAGATGATGCAATTAATGTTCCAGACGGCTGGTTGAGTATTTTGTCCACCAAGTTAGCTACTAGAATTCTTTTGTTGTCGTAACGATCCTTTAAAGTTTTCCAGGCAGCACTATAATTTGTGTCGGATAAAGAGAATTGACTGATTAGATGTTCAGCTTCTCCTGACAGATTACTTTTTAAGTACCACATTTTCTGAATGGCGGAAATCGATTGTTTATCCACCATTTCGGAAAATAGGTCATGGAACTGGCGCTATTTTAGGTAATCGCCATTAAATTGGGGTATTGCGACTTTTGGTAAATGTATTGTCTCTTGCAGGTAGCGTCTCTCTATTCTGCGTGTGAGCACCATTTTGTTTTATTTTGTCAGCTTTAACAGAAAGATTGACCAGACTTATCTGCATTAAGTCATTTACATTGTCATATTGTTCCTGATTTAGGCCGCAAGCAGCTGGGTTGTTTAATTGATCATAAGCTTCATTATGCAGCATCTCTATTTGATCCCATAGTCTTTTGATTGTACTGATGTTTATTTCGAAATATTGTAGAGCATGGTCATCTGTATATGTTAGCCCCATTAATAACCGCCCGAGCGCACACAGACGGGCGTGTAACTTTCGCAGTGTACTGCTTGACGTTTCAATGTCAGGAGCTGCTTCAGTCAGTGTGCTGGATTTTCCGGATGCGAGGCGATTAGCTACTGTTTTAGGATGCTTCTCCGTTTGTGCTTTGACACGGTTAACTTCTTTAGTAAACAACTTGATGTATTCGTCAACTATAGAGCTTATTTTGTCATAATAATTATCAGCAAAATAATCTAATTTCATTGGCTCGTCATCACAAGCGTCTCGTATCTCTGTGTCTGTTGCTTGAAATTCGTCCCAAGACTTTTGCAGCTGCCGCAATCGTTCCTCAAAATATCCAACTGTTGCTTTTCTGTCAGATGAATCCTTCTTGAAGTTTCTTATGATCCTCTGGATTTGTTCACAAGTCTCTCTTTGGGCATCTAAAAGCTGTTCCATATTGGGCATGTTGAAAGTGAAGCAGGATTTTAATTTAAACTGATGTGTTGAGAATTGTTGTTTTTGGCTTGGTTAATATCGGTTGCCTTGCTCAACGTATTGCGATCCCGAAATTCGGGTCAATGTTTTGACCGCTAATGTTATACCCTTGTGAGCGGAATTGAACTGTTGCGATCCTGTGCCTTGTTACAGGATCACGTTGATCGTAATAATTTTTTGCTGAGTGGTTGCGTGTTGATTTCTTTAAAGTCCCTTACCACTGGTGGGGGGAAACTTTTTAAAAGGAAAGCTAAAAGCCGGGGTCACCAAAAATGTTAATGCGGGATATTAGTATAATTCAGTTCAAATACTTTAATTTGAACTGTACTAATTTTTTATTTTATTTATGCCTTTAAGCACTTGTAACTTAAAGGTTGATGGGTGCAATAATTCAAACAAAAGAGTTTTTATTACTGAACATTTTTAGTATATTTTATTGAACTATTTATACTTTAAATTATACAAAATTGTGCTGACTTAACTAAATAATAAAATACAAAATTTAAGGTGTATTAACCAATCAGAATACTTGTGCTGACTTAACAAAGAATAATTGTGCAAAATGTAATTTGATTAACCACTGAAAATTTAATTACTTAGTATTAAGGGGATTCAAAAAATATTAAGGGCATTAACTACAATAAATTTAATAAAGGGTGTATTCATGTGGTTTTTTAGTGTAAAAAGTGTAAAAGGTGTATTCATGTTGTTTTTTAGTTTCTAACATGTAGTTTATGTGTGAAGTTAACCCTATTATACGTATATTTTAAATTAGTTTTCATTTATAATTAATACAATAACTTTTTAGTAGTTTTACGAAGTTTATTTTTATTTTTTTTAAATTTTTTTTCATTTTTTTCCTTACTAATTAGCTTATGCTGTTTTAGTTTATGTTTAGTAAATAATTCATAAGTGTCGTAACATAGTATTTGTCTTTATTATTATATTATTAGTAAATTAGTGATTGATTTTAGTAATAATAATTTTTTTTGTATTTTGTGTCGGTCCTTGACTAATAAGTGGTGAGTGTTGCCAGAGCACATTTTTTTGGTACTTCTCAAATTTTTAATTATTGGTTTATTTACATTTTTTTGTTTTACGAAACCATCCCGGATTTTCGGGCATTATTGAAAATTGTTCTGTCGTTACACAAAAAATTTTTGTTCTTTATTTCAATTAAACATAGTTTTTTTTGGTAAGCTAAGGGCGAGTTTTTGACAGTGATTTTTAGTCTTTTATGGCCGAACCTTCGAGTGACAAAGGTAAAGCTTTGGCAAGAAGGTCAGATAGTCTAAAGAGGCATAGGGAGCGAAACAGATCTTTTGATTTGAACAGATCTTCACCTCAGGTGAAAGAAAAATACTTTAAAGATAGTAATTCGATTAAAATGGCTACCAACAATCCACTAATTACTGATTTATCAGGGACCATTAATACTCAGGGAGCCAGACCTAAAAATGTGGGTAAGGTCCCCGGTGATATAAATACACCGCAACCAGATCAGCAAGATTTATCTCCTTCGGTTAGGGCGATGGTTCACGAAAGTGTAACCGAAATGAAATCTAATTTAGACCGGGCGATAAATAAATTTGTAGATGAACGGATTACATATGAAAAGAGAAAGGTAAACCAGAATATCGCTCAGCTAGCAGCCGCTGTTAGAAGTTTGTCAGGGACAGTAATCGTGCTGCAGGAATGCCAAGTTTCGACCCGTCCGCAAATAGAAATACACCTGTGCAAAACCACCAGCCACCCAGGTACGATTTTCCACCGCCACCATTGGCAAACCTTGCTCATGACGGCTGGAAAATTCGAATAAATTTGGAATAGAGTTTAAGGGTAACCAAGGGGGACGTGACCAGCTGTCTGTGGAAGAGTTTATTTTTAGACTCGAACACATGCAGCGCCAATATCGTATTCCGTGGGAGGAAATCCTTCGGGATTTTCATCTCCTTATCTCGGGAGCGGTGCAGCAGTGGTACTGGGCTCTACTCCAGACCACGGTCATATCTGAATGGAGCACCCTACGCTTAGCCTTGCTTAATAGATTTAAAACCGTACGGTCGAATTGGGAGCTCATGCAGGAGCTCGTGGAGCGCAAACAAATGCCAGGCGAGTCGATCGATGACTACTTCCACAGTCTAAACGTGTTAAGGGCCTGGTTAGAAACGCCTGTAACGGAGGGCGAAATGATAAAAATAGCTAAAAGAAATCTGAGGGAGGGAATAGCCCGAATAGTATACCCAATGTCGATCAGCTCGGTCGAAAATCTCCGCATGGAGTGTATTGAGCCGAAAGAAGGTTTTCGCGCCATTCCGCTAGGAAGCGATGGTTAACTTTGAAGAAAGTGAATCTGAACTTCTGACTGAAATCGCCGCCATTAACAGCCCACTAATTTGTTGGAACTGTAAACAAGAAGGACACATTTTCAAAGAATGTCCGTCCACTCAGAGAGCCCTATTTTGTTACCGGTGTGGTAGGCCGGACACTATTACACCCAAGTGTCCCCAGTGCTCCAAAGACCTGGGAAACTCGCGCGGCTATGAACGGGGGCCTCGGTCCAGCGAAAATGCCCCGAAATAACTCCCAATAAATCTCCTAAATCCCCTGAGTTTTCAAAAATAAAGCACTTATTACCCTTAGCCATTAGGGAAGAAAATTATGAAAAGGTGAGAGAGCGCATTTTTAATCACCCAAATAATTTTTTTAGCCCAAACCATGTATCGGAAGGAAACAGTACCAGCGAAGACCAAAATTTAAGCTTAGAAAATAATTTCGGCCCAAATTCAGCTAAGTGGCAACACATTTCAAAGCTACGAAGCGATTTTATTGAAAGAAAACGGCAGCGACATCTATTGGCCGAATCCGTGAAACATTGTGGCTCAAAATCTGATCCGAGGCCATATGCCGAAGTTCGGTTACACGGTAAAATAATAAAAGGCCTTCTAGACTCAGGCGCGTCTGTGAGCCTATTAGGTTAAAACTGCAGCGAAACCATCAGCGAACTAAACGCAAAATTTATGCCTATTTATAGTAACGTGCGCACTACTAGCGGCCAACAGCACCGCGTGCTAGGCAAGAGCCAATAAAGTGTCGAGTATAACGGTAAAATATACACAATTCACTTTTACTTATGCCCCGAACTAAGCCAGGAACTTTACCTGGGCATAGATTTCTGGCGAGCGTTTGAGATAGCGCCAGAAATTATATCTGCCGAAATTAGTTTAGAACTTGCACAAAGTTTACACGATGAGCAAGATAATCACAAACTAAATAAACATGTGTTAACACCTGAACAACAACAACAACAACTAGATGAGGTGGTAAAAAAATTTCCCTCATTCGAAGAAAAGGGCCGTACACACTTAGAAAAGCATAAAATTAAATTAGTACCCGGCACGAATCCGGTCAAGGATAAACATTATCCGATTTCTCCTGCAGTACAGGCGATAGTTTACGAGGAGTTGGATAACATGCTGCGACTAAACGTGATCGAAGAGAGCAATAGCCCTTGGTCTAATAGGACAACCGTAGTGAGAAAACCGGGTAAAAATCGCTTTTGCCTTGACGCGCGCAAATTAAATGCGGTCACGGTAAAAGACGCCTATCCATTACAAAACATAGACGGGATTCTGAGTCGCATAGATCAAACGCACTACATAAGCAGCGTCGACCTGAAGTATGCCTTCTGGCAAATTGAGCAAGAAGAAGAAGCCAAGCCATATACCGCTTTTACGGTGCCAGGTCGACCGCTGTATCAGTTCCGCGTAATGCCGTTTGGTCTATGCAACGCGGCGCAACGTCTATGCCGGCTGATGGACAGAGTGATACCTGCGAGGTTAAAACCAAATGTATTTATTTATTTGGATGATCTCCTGATAATTTCAGAGGAGTTTTCAACACATATAAAATTGCGGGAGCAAGTTGCAGAGTGTCTACAAAAGACCAATTTAACTATAGGCTCAAAAAAATCAATGTTTTGCTTTAGGGAACTAAGATACCTAGGGTTTATCATAGGTGGCGGCGTATTGAGGACTGACCCCGAAAAGGTCAAAGCGATTCAGCAAATATCGTTGCCGAAATCGCCCAGGGGCGTAAGAAGCTTTTTAGGGACTGCTGGGTGGTATAGGCGTTTCATAAAAGATTTTGCCTCTATCGCAGCAGCCCTAACTGACACGCTGAAAAAAGGTAAAAAGTTCAAAATTACACCTAGTGCGATTGACGCGTTCGAAACGTTGAAAATATCGCTCACGACCGCCCCTGTTTTACGCCACCCCGATTTCAGCTTGCCCTTTTTTATTCAGTGCGACGCGTCAGAGTGCGGAATAGGGGCAGTGTTGTTTCAGGAAAACGCAATAGGTGAGGAAAATCCAATTGCGTTCTATAGTCAAAAGCTTACAGCCTGCCAGAGAAACTATTCGGTCACCAAAAAGAATGCCTTGCAGCTGTATTGGCAATAAAGCGTTTCAGGCCGTACGTCGAAATGATGAACTTCACGGTCATCACGGACCATGCGAGCCTGAAATGGCTTATGTCGTTAGTGGTCGCCTTGCTAGGTGGTCATTACAGCTGCAGGCATACGATTTCGTGATCGAACATCGTAAAGGGGCAGAGAATGTAGTAGCGGATATCCTATCACGCATGCCTATAGACATAGCCGAAATGACTGAAGAAAGCTTCTTTGATTTCGAAACAACAGCTTTCGAATCCGCAGAATATTTAGAATTGGTCCGAAATGTAGAACAAAATCAAGCTAAGCTACCTGACTTGCAAATAGACAACGGTAAAATAAATAAAAAAACAAGTTTTGATAGCCTCGGTACCGTGAGTGAATCAATTTAGAAATTGTGGATTCCACAGGATATCACCCACATCCTAATTGAAAAAGCCCACGACAGCCTCACAGCAGCCCATGGTGGCATGCGAAAAACACTAGACCGTTTAAAAAGATTTTATTATTGGCCGCGAATGGCAACACAGGTGCAAAATTATATAAAAAACTGCCAAACGTGCAAAGAAACAAAATCCATTAATCAACATCCAATGCCGACTATAGGGGAGGCAGTAAGGACCGACATACCGTTTCAAAAAATATATGTCGATTTTTTAGGTAAATACCCCAGGTCGAAAACCGGAAACGCATATATTTTCATTGTAGTCGATCATTTTTCTAAGTTGTGTTTTTTGAAGGCGATGAAAGAGGCAACAGCCAAAAATGTAGTTCAATTCCTCGTCCAGGAAGTTTTTCAAAAATTTGGAGTGCCAGAAGTGTTACATAGCGACAATGGGCAACAATTCATCTCCGCAACGTTTACCGAAATGATTGAGACATATGGCATAAAACATCTGAAAACTGCGTTTTATTCCCCGCAGTCTAACGCGGCCGAACGGGTAAATCAATCCGTGTTGGCAGCCATAAGGGCCTACCTTGAAAAGGCTCACCGGGATTGGGATTTATACCTGCCCGAAATCGAATGTGCAATGCGCACGTCCATACATGCTGCTACGGGAGTGACACCGTTTTTTGCCCTCTTTGGACACAATATTTACTCCAATGGAGCCGACTACAGGTTGGCCAGGAAACTAAAATCGCTGTCAGAACATCAGGTAGTGAATTTAGATAAAACCGATAAAATCGCTCTAATTCGCGAAAAAATTAAAAATAATCTCACGCACGCATATGAAAAAAGAACACGTAAATACAACGGGAGAGCGCGAGTAGTAAATTTTAGGCCTGGACAAGAAGTGTACAGAAAAAACTTTGCACTGTCTGACTTTAAAAACAACATCAATTCAAAATTTTGTCGTAAATATCTTAAGTCGCATAAGAAAACCAATAGGAAACAATATGTATGAGCTTGAGTCGCTCCAAGGGAAACCAATTGGAGTTTTTCATGCAAAAGACATCAAAGTCTAATAACCAGTGCAATAGTTTTTCATCTGTGATATTTAGGGTTAGTAAACATAAGTTAGTCTGTGATATTAGGGTTAAGGTGCAATATAGATGTAAGTTTATGTTGTGTCCGTCCCGTTCATTTTTCACACCTGACTTCTTCTTTTTACAGATAAAACCCTAAGAAATAAATCGTCCACTAAACAAAGTCAAATTTTATTCGTGTACCTGAGTTTATCAAAGAACAATATAAAATAATAATTCGACAAAAAGGGTTTCTTTGTTAGTAATTAGATTAGATATTTATTAGAAGTACAGGGAAAACACATACAGATATCAAAGCTAAAAATTTATAAAAGGATAACAAAATAATGAAACAAGGTAAACTCACAAAGTAAAAAGTTCCAGTCGCGGAAACTCCTGGCAAAGGTGAACCACCCTAATAACCCAGGTAAATGAACAAAAGAGTAAAATATAAATACACACACATATATATTTCATATACTTACCTGTATTTGTTGCCCGGCGTGAGTCTTTCAGGGTGTGGGAGCTCCCCACGTTTGGTCGCAACCTGATTGCCCATGCGAAGGCTCAGCCGCACACCGTTTCCCCCGACGTACCTTGGTGGCAACGGAGTTTTGTTGCGTCTGCGCTATACCCAGCCAACCTAGCAACCGGCGCCACCCTAATGAAAAGTTGGTGGTAGCACACGACCCACATACAGCCTGTTTAATCCACACTTTGTGGCTACAGACCTCAATGGGAGCAGCAGGAGCCGTTCCAAATTTTAGCGCCTGTTGTTGGCTACGGGAGGTGGCGTGTGTGTGATGGTGGTTGGCAGGCGTGGAGTCCAAAGTGGTGGTGCTCTTGGCGTCTTGAACTGAGGATTGGTTGCCTCGGTCTCTTTGTGTTGTTTTTTTGTTCATTTGTGCAGGAACCTTGCTTTAAATTTGGTTTTTAATAATTTTTTTATATTTAATTTTATAAATTTGTGTTTAACGTTAATTTTTTAGTTTTTGTGTGTGAAGTTCGGTGGTAGTAATCGCAATATGGCGGATCGTAGTAGTAAAATTTTTTATGGAAGTGTTTGGAATCGGTACTAAATAGTAGAAATGTATCTATTGTGAATGAACACAGTGTTGTATTATATGTACGGTGTTCATTCATAAATGTGCCCAGAAATATCACCAAGTCATGTCGCCATGTTTGATGTCTTGACAAGTGGAAATGTTTAGTATGTATTTTGTAAGCTAGTGGAAAATAGCCCGAAATGGGAAAAGGTTTGGAATAAAGAAAAGGTTTGGAATGATATTGGTTAGGGAAAAGTCGCCATTAGTAAAATACATACCGCAGCGATAAGTGCAAATAAAATCTAAAGGAAAACATTAAATTAAAAAAGTTGTTAATAGATAGCAAAAGTTTATTTTTTTGTTTGAATTATTCAGAAAATAACTGAATAAAGTGTGTAAATAAAAACAATTTCCAAAGTCCGGCAAGAAAACTACAAGGCAAGTGAAGAGTGGACCACTGAATGCGGGTAGGTAACACGGGTAAATCTGAAGAGGCTAAACTCTTACCCCGAATCTGTGGACAAAAAAAGGAAAAAAGGGAAACATCAGTAAGAGCCAATCAACAGGTAATCTGTATTGAAGCTCCGTTAATAGAAGTAAATAGTTACCGTTCGGAACAAAAGTATATAGATACATACATATAACATCCCGCCAGTACATCCACCATTGTAAGTTTTTTGTTGTTGTTGGTGCGCAAAGCTCGGCGCTGTGTAGCGAGCGCGATAAGCTCGTCCGTTAAGGCGCGAATAAGGAAAAAAAAAGGTTAAGAAAAAATTCAAAAACAAAATAATAATAATAATAACATAAAAATATAAATCCATAGTTAACTAAGTATAAGCTAAGATTAATTTTTTTTGATGTTAATTGTGAAGTAAATTGCGTGTGTTAATAGGTTAGTCGTTAATGCCTGAATATAAAAAAAGAAATAAGGAAAATTTTCAATAAAAGTAAATTTAATACGCAGAGTTTCTACAATCTTATAGAATTTGTAAGGGGAAAATTTAACGGGTTTTTGTGGTCCGAAGAATATTAGAGGATCCATATTAACCACCTAAGCGAGCTCATTTAGGTAGGATAGAAGCGTTAACGATGGTCAATTTGTTTTGCATGGCCAACTTTACAAGTTTTAGAGTGGGATGTGGAAATAATTGAATTTGTGCGTTTAGTATCAGTTTTTTTTAGTTTCTTCTGGTTTTAACTGTAGTTTCTTATATTTATTTAGGCAATAGCAAGTGTTAGTTTTTTTTATGTTAGATTAAGTTTGGTATATATATGATAGTAAAATTTTAGGTTAAGGTTCCATAAATAAAACATTTATTTTTATGATTTGGTCAAGATTTTGATGTAAATCTATTTAGTTTACATTTTTTTTTTGTTATAAATAATTTAATTTTTTTTATTTTTAATAAATATGTGAATTATTTTTAAGTGTGAAAAGAATATGTTTGTGTTCTGATTTTTTCGTGTTCGGGTGAGGATATGTGAGGCCATAGAATGAGGTGAGTGTGTGTGGAATTTGGGGGACCAAACATCAATTTATTGGGAATATTTTGTGTCCCAGGTAGGGAGGGCAAGTAGTGGACGTCCATCGTGTCCACTCTCCTAAGTGTTTCCGTGTTTGTGTAGTTTTTTTTTTGTATTATAGTTTTTGTCTAAATTTTAATTGTTCGTGGTTCTGCTGTGGTTGTGGGTTGGAACCTGCCCTGCGGATGCCTATGTGAGCTGGCTGGCATCACAACCGTAGCGGCCAAGAGTCATGCAACAGCTGACTATAAATTAAGCCGAAAGCTGCAATCAATTACAGATCACCAAGTCCTAACGAAACCGAATGAGCGTATGGAATTAATAAGAGAACAAATAAAAGAAAACATGAACAAAGCGTATGAGAAAAGTGCCGAGAGGTACAACAAAAGAGCCCGAATAGTAAAATTTTAGCCTGGGCAGGAGATTTATAGGAGAAACATGGTCCAAAGCAATTTCGCAAAAAGCTTGAATGCGAAATTATGCCGAAAGCTCTTGAAAGGTAGGGTGGTTCGACCTGTCGGTAACAACATGTACGAGCTGGAAAATTTAGATGGAAAAACGATAGGTATTTATCACGTAAAGGATATAAAGGTATAGATGGCTAAACAATTAAAAAGAAAAAAAATTACTAAAATTTTTTTTGGTGCAAAAATAGGACATAAGCCAGGGAATTATACTATATATATTTATAAAATTAAATGTTCTTCGTGATGTCCTACTTTTATTAGATTTAGCCATGTATATACATTTTCCCATTAGATCTGTGATAAATACATATCTCTAGTACCTGATAGATATAGACTGCCAATAGTTTACTTACCACTCTGTGATGCAATATTAGTTAGTAAGAAGAAACCTGTTGTTAACTAACTCGTTTGTTAATTAAATGCTTGTTTTAATCTCAGCACATAAACTGGATTAAAGTGTTAAGGTTTATTTAACAACAAACAGTACTTGAACTGAGTTGTTTGCAGAAATGATTTGATGTAGACTCTTTAATGTTCAATAACAAAAAGGCTCTCTTTATTTAAATTTTTCTTCTTTTTATACAGAAATATTGATTACTATTAATCTAATAAAAAAATGTTGTTTACTGTTAATTTTACATACTTAGCAGTTAAGGTATTATGTATCATATTTTAAGTTCATTGGCTGTGTGACCATGAACATGAGGCGAACAAAATACTTAGCATGCAATTTAATGTATAAAAGGTGATCGTACTACAAAAAACAAACAAATTAACAAAAAATGCATAATAGACAAGAGTGACTTACAAACAGACTACATAATGAATAAAATTGTAATAAAATACTTAAGAGTGCAAAGAAACTAAAAATGCATAATAAGCAAGAGTTAATCAGACTTATAAAGACAAAAGAATAAAACCAAAAACTAATAAATTTATAAATAACAAACTATGTTAATTATAAACATGCTCCCCCCGTTGAGCACAGCTCAAAACCGGTGTTGAATCGCGGTTTGTTGAAGATGCTGGACTGACATTTCTTATCTTCTTGAGTTGAACTGCTGGGTAAACATCTTTTGGTATAAATATGGACTGTGAAATCTGGTGTGGGTTGCAAGTTACGAGGAGCTGGAGTTGGTGTGACGTTGGTATTCCTTTTAATGATAAGATAAACAATGATGACACCAGTAATGAATAAGGTGGAGTAGCCGATCGTTATGTGGTGGTAGTTTTGGGCTTCAATTTGGTTTGGAAGCTGGAAAATATTTTGTTCTGCTAATGAGGTTTGTAATTCTGTTAAGTTTTGTATTTGTGAGATGTACTCGCTTTCATGTATTTCATGTAGAAGGGGTTTGACAAGGTTTGTATGTGCTTCATCCGAGATCTCCCAAAACTTGGTGTATGATGTTTTTATTGAGCTGGATATTTTCTGCCGTGCTTGTATGGTTGTGGAATTGTATTGGAGCACGCATTCTGGTTCTAAACCAAGTAAACCTGATCCTGTGAGAGTTAAATGCGTGATCTCTTTTCTGCATACAATAATTGCATGAGATGAAGACGGTGTTGCATAGATCCATTTGTTCTGAAGTCGTAGTGGAATCCAAGCAGAATTTGCTGTTAACTGCTGTAATGTACAGTCTGATTTTGTTTTGTTTATAAACAAATTGAATTCGCAAGCACATGCTGCTGCACCTGGCCTGTATTGAATCTGACCCTTTGAACATATGTATATTTCTTCTTTGAGGGTAATGCATACGTCGAGTTCTGAGTTACTTATGGTGAAATATGTGGCTTGAATCCTATTGATTGCCAACAGCGGATAACATGGTTTTATTGATACCAGCGTGTTGTTAGTCCACCTTGGGATTGGTATGAGATTGAAGAGATCGAACGGTTCACTCTCAATCAGTGGTAAAGTAACACTAAAAATTGCTGTGGTCTTTGCGAGTCCTCCTGTGACCTTCATGAGTTTGTATAATTGTAAGAAATCTTCTCTTTTTGCAGGAAACTGGAGTGATTCGGGCAGATGAAGTGTTATTTTGTCTAGTTCATGTTGCAGTTGTATCGGAGTAAGTAATGACGGGCTTATAATGCCATGATGTGTATTTGTTAGGATATCAAGAATTAAGGATTGAGTTTGGTCTAAAGTGGCTGCCATAATTGTGAGTTGTATGCATAATGACGAAAAAATACGATAGGTTTTGTCTTCTTCACCGTAGCTATTTATCCGATTGTATATTTCTGCTATTTGGGTATCCATTTTATCAAACCTTTTCTTTACCGCTTCTTCATCCAATTTAATTATGTTAATGGTAGAATCTATAATTGATATTTGATTCTTTAATAGATTGAGTAAGTGAGCTTCATTTTGGTTAACTTGCGCTATTGTGTGTTCCATTGTTTTTGCATATTCGGAGTCTAGCACTCCAAATAATGTATGCGCAATGTTTCCCACAAGATCGATTGCAGCTCTTTTATGTCTTTTCCCGGAAAGTAATGTGCTGTCCATGAGTAGCCTAGCCTCAGCATGTTCAAAATAATTGACTAGGTCTGTGCATGTTGCCTTTTGTTGCATTTCTTTGCACAAATGACTAAGTGTCTTGGTTCCATTTGAGAATAGCGCTAGTTCAGACCAGAACCCCTCCAAATCATAATAAATTAAAAATTGCCATTCTGTGGGTGAAATAAATGCTGTTCCGATTCCCTCATAATAAATTCCAGGTTGTGTTCCAAATTGTTTCTCGTAGATATTTATTCCTAGTACCAGTGGTAACAGCATCATAGTCATTATCATCAAGGGAATATTTGAATTGATGGAAGTGCGTCTCCTTTTCGTGGGCATTTCAGATTCATTATCGTTTGCTTCAATTGCTTGGTCTTGTACAGATATTTCGTTATCGTCTTCAGTATTTATTGGTAACGGCGCTAAACGTGTAATAGGCCTTCTGAAGTTGCCGGTTAATGTTTTAACATCAGCTACTCGGACGAGACCGTCATCTCCTTGATGTACCTTTATAATTCTACCCAATGGCCACTGTAACGGTGCTGTGTTGTCTTCTTTGATTATTACCATATCCCCGGTTTTAATATTGTTTGCTTGAGTTTTCCATTTATGTCGATATTGTAGTTCATTCAAATATTCCCGTGACCATCGTCTCCAAAATTCGTTCTTGAGATGAGTTACTAGTTTCCACCTGGTCAATAAGTTGCCTCGTTCTTGTGTGAAATTTGCGTCAACTTGAGCATTGAGGGGTTCCCCAATCAGGAAGTGGCCCGGAGTTAATGCTGCTAAGTCATTTGTGTTTTCTGACATTGGGCTTATTGGTCTTGAATTGAGAATTCCTTCAATTTCAATGATTACCGTGTCAAGTTCTTCATACGTGAGCGATGCTGTTGACACACTTCTGACGAGAAGATGTTTTGCTGACTTGACCGCAGCTTCCCACAAGCCACCGAAATGTGGTGCTCTTGGGGGTATAAAATGAAACGTTATCCCTCTCGATGTACACTCTCGGTTAATTATTTCTTGAGCTGAGCCAGAATGGATAGTTTCTGATAGTTCTGTTAATTGATTCTTTGCTCCTACAAAATTGGCAGCGTTGTCACAATAGAGATTTCGGCATTGACCTCGACTACTTACAAATCTTTTTAGTGATCCTATAAACGATTCGGTGGTAAGATCACTCACTAATTCCAGGTGTACCGCCTTGGTAACAAAACAGCAAAACACTGCGATGTAAACCTTTTGAGGCCTTTTCCCTCTGACTTTATAATGGACCCAAAACGGTCCGCAAAAATCAACTCCAGCGTTGATGAATGGCCGAGCTGGTCTGACACGCGCCGCTGGTAAGTTGCCCATAATCTGATTGAGCAGCCTTGGCTTGGCCTTGGAGCATCGTATACAATGTTGTACAATCGATCTTGCTGCGGACTTTCCCTTGATTGGCCAATATCTTTGTCTAATGTATGACAGGAGTGCTTGTGGGCCGCAATGTCTGTTTTGTTCATGCACCGTTTGCATGAGTAACCTTGAGATTGGGTCATTGTAGGGAAGCAGCATCGGATGTTTGGCGTCATATGAAAAGGAAGATGTGCTTAATCGTCCTCCCACTCTAATTATACCATTTGAATCCAAGAATGGGGTAAGGTTGCTGAAAGGACTTGCCTTACTAACTACATTACTTCTTTTTAAATGTTTTAAGTCGTCTTCGATATCTGACTGCATTGCTCGTACGATAACTACAAGGGCTTGTTCGAGTTCCATTACTGTCAAGGCGAGTTCTGGACGTGTATTTATTTTTCTTGTTTTGTTAATAAATCGTAGCATATAGGCTACAATTCTTTGCAATGTTTGAAATGATCCCTTGTGATCAATGTTGTAGATTATTGGTGTTGGATTCTCAATTGCTAACACGGTAGCTGTTTTCTTCCGCTCCATGTTACCTTCCAGTATATCTGTGGCCTTCGAGTATCTTTGTGGCCAAACTGCTTCATGCCCATGTAGGAAGATTGGGCCATGGAACCATAAGTTGCATGATGGTAATGCCTTTGGAGACAGTCCTCGCGATATGATGTCAGCAGGATTTTCTTTTGAAGTTACATGTCGCCATTGTTCGGCCATTGTTAACTCCTGAATCGCGGCTATTCGATTGGCCACAAACGTTTGATGAGATGATGACTGCGAGTTAATCCAGGCCAAAACAATCATTGAGTCTGTCCAGAGGAAGGTAGGCTTATCCTCAAGTTTTAAGTCCTCTTTCACTCGAGCCGTTAGTTGAGCACCTAAGCGTGCTGCACAGAGTTCAAGACGGGGAAGGCTTTGTTGTTTTAAAGGTGCTACTCGTGATTTTGAGCATAGTAGCCTTACTATTATTTGGCCATTTTTTATAACTGACCTAATGTATATTGCTGCCCCATATGCTCTCTCCGAAGCGTCTACAAATGTTTGAATTTGGATTCCTGATGCAATCTGCCCTTGGAAGATGTGTCTCGAAAACTTGAGGTTGTCTATGTGTGTTAAGTCGTTCCGAAAGTTCATCCATTTTGTATGTAGTTCTGCTGGTAGGGCTTGATCCCATTCAAGTTTCAATTGCCACAATTCCTGAATGAACATTTTTGCCGTGACTACAATTGGAGATACAATTCCCAGCGGGTCGAATAATCGAGCCAAATCTGAGACAACTGTTCGTTGGTAATGCTTGATTGCTGCAGTTTGATTTCCTCCTCAGTACACATTCCACAGGTTGTCGATGATAGCTGAATTTCACCAACCCTTCCAGAAATGACACATCCCAATACCGTATTTTGCAAAGTCGGCAGCTCCTTGCCCAATTTTATTTGTCCGATTGAAAATAACTGATGATAAAACTCTGCACCTAGAAGCACATCTATTTTGTCAGGGCGATTGAATTCCGGGTCTGCAAGTTTGATGTTTTTGGGAATTGGCCAATTGTCAATGTTAATTTTTTGCGACGGTTGTGAAGATATTATCTGAGGAAGAACAGCTGCTTCGAGTTGCGTCGTGAAGTTGTTGAGTCTAGAATGTAACGTGATATTGACTCTATGCCGAACCTTAGTGTTGCTTGCTCCGATTCCATTTATATAGATAGAAGTTGGTTTTGTTGAAAGTCCTAAGCGCTTAACTAGTCGCTCACTGACGAAATTAAGTTGAGATCCGGAATCAAGAATTGCTCGGCATTGTATTTCTTTTCCGCTTGCCTTGACGATGATTAATGCTGTGCTAAGAAGAACATAATTGCTTGAACTTGAATTTTTAGCTGTGGTTAATGTGGCAACTTCTTGTGCATTCAGAGTTAAGCTTCCTTTAGATGTCTGGTTCTTTGAAGCCACGTTGCTTCTGGTTTGTTCTGAGGTTTCTAGGTGAAGAAGTGTGTTGTGTTTTTTGTTACACTTCATGCAGCTTCTAGAAATGCAATTCTGTACGTTATGGCCTGTTTTTAAGCAATTGAAACAATATTTTTTCTTTTGAACGAATTGAAGCCGAGCTACCGGTGATGATTGAAGGAACATCTTGCAAGCAAATAAGGGGTGTTTGCCGTTTCTGCACATGACACAGGAATCGTCTTGAGTTACCACTGAAGTGCAAACCTTCGAAATTGGGTGTTTCTTTTTGACCCCCATTGCTTCAATGGACTGAAAGTGTTTTTCCAAAAACATCAAAAATTCTTTCACTGTTGGAACTTCTCGTGGTTGTAATAGAGACTGTTCAAAGCGCAATCGTGTGTTTCGATCTAGCCTTTTCAGTAATAAATGCAGCAGAAGCGGGTCCCAAGATGATGTATCAATTTGAAGGTTCTGTAGCGCTAAAAGGCACTCCTGAGTTTTGTCATGAAGCTCTTTAAAGTTGTCACTTATTCTATCATCTGCATCTTCGACCAATTCATGAACTAATCTGCTGACTAGTAACCTCTTGTTGTTGTAGCGGTCTATGACCATCGTCCATGCGGCTTCAAAATTTTCTTCTGTTGCAGCAAAATGCTTTATCAAGTTTGCTGCCTCTCCTACTAAGTGTGTTTTTAAGTACCAAATTTTTTGAACTCTTGTCATTGGTTGATTGACAACCAGTGATAAAAATAGATCATGAAATTCCTGCCATTTCATCTGGTTTCCATCAAATTTGGCTATAGTGATTTTTGGCATTGGGATACTTTCTGTCTGATGATGAACAAACTCTGATGGCTGTGGTGCTGTGGACCTGCTGGTAACTTTTTTCACCATTTTTCTTACATTGGTTTCCAGTGATATGAATCGTTCCATATTATATGCTTGGTCTGTTGGATCGTCGCATAATTCGTAAATCTGTAAATGTATGTCTTCAATATTTTGCCACAATGTGGTGGCATTGGAGACATCTCTTTCTGTAAAATCGTCCGTCAATAAACGCTCTAGCGCTGCCATCATCGCACTCTGTCTACGGATCAGTTTTGTGATCTCACTAACAACTTCGACCTGGATCCCACTAGCTCCTGTTGATGCTGCTTCTGCACCTGTTGTACAAGACTGTTGCCCTAGTGGTTGGTTTGAGGTTGGTGTAACCTTTAACATCATTTGTTGTAGAACTCCTGTGTACTGGTCCACGATATCTCTTATGGCTTCGTAGTACCCCTTGGCGAAATACTCATGATCCATCGGCAGATATTTTAACAGACGGATTTCGTTGTCGTTGGCCTCAAATGCTGACCACTCTTCCTCCAACCTTTTCACCCGTTCTTGAAAATACCTTTCAGTTGTTTTCCTTGATAACGGGTCCTTCTTGTAGTTCCTAATGATCGTCTCAATCCTCTCGCCGATGGCCTTCTGTTTTGTCACCAGCTCCTCAAGTGTTGCCATTTTCCTCTTTTAAGCAGGATCACGTCGGGGTCACCAAAATGTTAACTAACTCGTTTGTTAATTAAATGCTTGTTTTAATCTCAGCACATAAACTGGATTAAAGTGTTAAGGTTTATTTAACAACAAACAGTACTTGAACTGAGTTGTGTGCAGAAATGATTTGATGTAGACTCTTTAATGTTCAATAACAAAAAGGCTCTCTTTATTTAAATTTTTCTTCTTTTTATACAGAAATATTGATTACTATTAATCTAATAAAAAAATGTTGTTTACTGTTAATTTTACATACTTAGCAGTTAAGGTATTATGTATCATATTTTAAGTTCATTGGCTGTGTGACCATGAACATGAGGCGAACAAAATACTTAGCATGCAATTTAATGTATAAAAGGTGATCGTACTACAAAAAACAAACAAATTAACAAAAAATGCATAATAGACAAGAGTGACTTACAAACAGACTACATAATGAATAAAATTGTAATAAAATACTTAAGAGTGCAAAGAAACTAAAAATGCATAATAAGCAAGAGTTAATCAGACTTATAAAGACAAAAGAATACAACCAAAAAATAATAAATTTATAAATAACAAACTATGTTAATTATAAACACCTGTGATTCATCTGTGATATTGATGTACTGTGTTGTCCCATTTTTTTAATAATAGAGTAGAAGGCCATAATTATTCTGAAGAATAACGCCAAAAATAACTGAAAAAAATAAAAGGGTAAACAAAGTAAACTCTTAATATTGCGTATGAAAAACAAGTTTACTTTCAAAACACTATTAAAAGAGGTACTGTTCGCAGTCAAACCAATGGTGTCTCGAGTTACTTTTTGTGTCATCGGAAAAAAAAGAAGCGCCGAGATAGTTCCACATCTGAGAGCTGCCATAGTCAATGGAAGAAAAGAAATAGAGGTGATACCCGCGCGTGTAGGAAAGATCTGAAATAATTTTTTTAAAGAAAAGAATATTAGTTTAATGAAAAACTGGACGATAGAGAATGTAGATATTAATAATTATTTGCCTGAAGCTGTTATTTCTAGGCGTTCGATTTAATGTATAAGTTGTTTGCACTTTGTGCTCATTTGGCAAGAATCCAATTACAAGAAAATTATATCTGAATAATTGCTGATACAATTATTTAATTTTATAAAAATTTATTAGAGTTAATTAGAGAAAAAATTATTTATTTGGAGTAATTAAATAATTCCAAGCTTGGTTGGATGTGATGTGCACTGATGGCGAGTTCAAAGGTAAGTAAGTTGTTCTCACCGAAATGCAGATCTTGAGTCGGTTTTGGCTTTGCCTTAAGCTTAATAAAAATCTCGGTAACAAACCCGAAGTCAAACGGTTTGACCGGTTGGCATCTGCATTGCGGTGAGAGCAGCTTTACACAACATATGGATAAATACAGTGAAGTCAGGGCAAGTATAATTTGAGGTAAGTACTTCATATATGTAGCATAAATAAATTTAACATTAGATTTAGAGTACAATTTTAGTATTAGATTTACAATTTATATATATAATTTTAGATGTATAATTCAATTTCAATTCTAGGTTTACAATTCATGTGTTAGTTATATGATTCAATTTAAAATTTACAAAAATTCAGACTTACAACTAATTTATATAATTGTCCAAACTAGTTTGGACATGCCGCCGCCCTTGCCTTCAGGCAACATATGCCGGTTATTCCGCAGCACACAAGACGTTGGCTAGAGACCGAATGGCCTCCACGAGGATTTTAGTGTCAGGTTTTGATGCTGTGGTTGATGCAGCGGCTGATGAGGTTGCTGCTGTTGGTTTTTGTGCTGAATTTGTTGTTTGTGGCTTTACATGGTGTGTCGCCCTTGTCTTGAGGTTTGACTGCCGACGTTGCCGCAACTCTCTGGTGGTTATTTCTTTAGCCCTTTTTGGACGCTCAGCCATAGGGTGAAGAAGTGTGTGGTGGAATCTGTCGCACTTACGGCAGGTGTCCCGTGATGGACAGGCCCTTAGGTCATGGCTCCTTGCCAAACAGTTGAGACAATATCGATGTTTATTTATTAACTCAATTCTCGCGTCGATGGTCAATTTTAAGAATTTCCTGCAGAATCTTAAGGCGTGGAAGGTCTTGCATAATATACATCTGTAAAGAGCGGGGTCTCGGCGAACTTTCGCTTCCCTGTTACGACGTGTCCCGGATCGTTCATTAGTAAGCCGACGACTGCTCCTTGTGTATAAAAAATTTAGAACCTTATTAGAAATTAAAAAAAAAAAAATTAAAAAGTAATTTGATTATGGGTATATGTGGCTTGTTTCGCATTGAGTAATACGTGTTAGTAAAATGCATGAGATGTAAATATGGGAGTTAGTGTCTAATACTAAAGGAGGGTGAAACAATTTTAGTTTGAATTTTCCTGATTTAGCAAGGGAAGATAGCATAATTTAGCTATTGGGCGAGTGATTATCCCCGAAGCAATACGGACCTCCGCTGTGCGTACGTTGCCATCAGAGCTGAGGTGAGTATTCTGTATTCTTCCCAGTCGCCATTCGTAGGGGTGTTGCAAATCATCCATTACAACCACAAGAGCCCCTATTTGTATATTTGGCATGGAGTCTTTCCACTTGTAACGCTTGTGCAATGACTTCAGGTAATCGTCCTTCCATCGTATGGCAAACTGGTGTTGCAGTGCTTTCAGCTTCTCCCACCTATTGATCACAGACATACTTTGATGAGTTTGATCTGGGAACGCCACCAGCGGGGCACCTCTTAAGAAATGTCCGGGTGTCAATGCCGTGACATCGGTCGGGTCTTCTGAGAATGCCGATATTGGTCGAGAGTTGAGTATACCCTCAATTCGAGCTAAGATAGTAGCGAATTCTTCAAAATGAATTTCTGAGCGCCTGTGATCCGTTTCAAATGGAACTTGAAACTTTTTACAGCAGCCTCCCATAATCCGCCCATGTGGGGAGCGTGTGGAGGTATGAATCTTCATTCGAAGCCGTGGGTGACATACTTCTGAGCTATGTCTTGTGCTGCAATCTGGACGAATGTTGCGAATTCACGCTCTAAGATTTTGCTGGCGCCTAAGAAGTTTCTCCCATTATCACTAACCACCCTCTGGGGGAGTCCCCGCCTCCCAACGAAGCGAGCAAATGCCGCCTGGAACGCCGCAGACGATAAGTCTGAGCATGGTTCTAAATGCACTGCTTTGG
Source organism: Gymnocheta viridis (assembly GCA_956483585.1). Taxonomy (NCBI): domain Eukaryota; kingdom Metazoa; phylum Arthropoda; class Insecta; order Diptera; family Tachinidae; genus Gymnocheta; species Gymnocheta viridis. The sequence goes on along the minus strand of OY101442.1, from coordinate 67,454,726 downwards.
TACTGAAGCAAACGAAGACACTCGCATATCCTTTGACTGAAGGCGACCTTCGTAGGAGTGACGTTTTCAACTCAAAGGGTCCAGCAAAATCAACACCTTGAAATGGAGGAGATAGGGTGCATCTTTCTGCGGGTAAGGGAGCCATTATTTTGAGTACATGGCCGCTGCTTGTATACGATACAGGTCTTGCAGTGGCGTATTATCTTTTTTACCCGTGGCTTAAGCCTGAATATGAAAAATTCTGTTTGTACCATTCGGCACATTTGACTGCATTCCGCATGGAGGAGGAATTGTTGTAAATGATTAAGATAAAGAGTAGCAAACCGGGAGCTTCCTGGTAGAATTATTGGATAACGCTCGTCGTAGGGCAGAGACGATTCAGACAACCTACCATTTACCCGCAGAATGAGGTTTTTATCTAAAAATGGGTTTAAGGTTTTGAGAGAACTTTTGTTGGGTATATCTTGGCCACTGAGTATGCTTTGATACTCTTCTGAATGAAAGCTTTTTTGAGTCAGGATGAGAAGCCTAGACTTTACATATTGAACTTCTGATTGTGTTAGTTCATTTTGGGCTTCACAATCACTAGCAGACCTGATTTTTTTACTACTTCTGTTAAAGAAACGAAACACATAACTTAAAACTCGCAAAGCCTTGCTATAGGATAAAAATCTGCTTAAAATGTCTTCATTTATAATGGTTGAGTGAAAAGTATGGACTTCTTTGGGGGCCTCGACTATCTTTAGTGGATTTCTTTTCGGCCACTCAGAATCAGGTTTTGTCAGCCATGGTAGCCCAAACCACCATTGGGTGTTACTGGCAAGTTCTTGCGACTTACATCCCCGAGTTCCGAGGTCTGCAGGGTTATCGTGCGTTGGGACATGTGTCCATGTTGCCACCGGAACTAGACGATGTATTTGGGCAATTCTATTTGCGACGTAAGTTTCCCATGTTGAGGGGGGTTTTGAGAGCCAACCCAGGACTATCGAAGAATCTGTCCATAAAAACACTTCTGCATTTTGGAAAATCAATGACGTCTGTACATACTTGATGGGGTTTGCCAAAAGTACCGCTCCATTGAGTTCCAAACGGGGTAAGCAGACAGTTTGTATAGGCGCTACTTTACATTTTGCTAGCAACAAGTTAACAAAAGTTGTATGGGATTTCGATTTGCAACGAATGTAAATTGTAGCACAATACGCTGCTTTGGATGCGTCACAAAATCCATGAATTTGGACTTCGTCTGAGAGTGTATATTGGAGCCAACGAGGTATGGAAACAGTTTCTATCTTGGATAGATCTGAAACCAAATCATTCCAATTTCTTAGGGATTCAGTTGAGATGTCGTCATCCCATTCTAACCCTTCGAGCCATAGCTGCTGCATTAATATCTTGGCCCTGATGACTATTGGGCCCAGCCATCCCGCAGGGTCGAATAACTTTGCCACTGAAGAGAGAATTTGCCTTTTTGTAATTTTTGCAGACTGATCCACTGGAGAGAAATAATAAGTGAATGCATCCGAGACTGCATTCCACTTAATGCCAAGGGTTTTAGTTGAACTAGATTCTTGAAATCGCAGGAAATCTAAATCATATAGATCATCTTTTGGCAAATGTGTGAGAAGTTGGGAATTATTAGCAGTAATCTTTTTTAGAGGTAAGCCAGCTGACTTCAATGCTTTAATGAGTTGAGTTTGTGCGGATAAAGTTTCATCAATGGAAAAACCTCCTGACAATATATCATCTACGTATGTTTGTGAACGTAGAATTGACGCAGCTTTCGGGAATTCAGATTCACAATCGGTGGACAGTTGAAGTAGGGTGCGTATTGCAAGATATGGTGCACAGTTAACACCGAAAGTTACTGTTTTTAATTGATAGTCTTTGACTGGACCATCTATTGAGGGCTGAAACAGAATTCTTTGAAACTGTCTGTCATCTGGGTGTATGAGAATTTGGCGATACATCTTGTGGATATCCCCACTAAACACGTATTTGTATATCCTCCAGTTAAGAATAATGGTTATTAGGTCATTTTGCAGAATTGGACCAGTATAAAGGATATCGTTTCGAGCAACTTGAGACTTTGTTTTTCTAGACGCGTTGAACACAACTCTGAATTTTGTGGTTTTGTGCTCTGGGCGCACCACCGCGTGATGCGGTAAATAAAATGAGAAATATTTACCCTGAGATATTATTTCTTGAGAGGAAGTTTCTTCCATATGGTCTAGAGTCAAATATACGTCTAAAACTGCTTTGTACTGGGTTTGAAGTTCTGGATCTTTTGAAAGTGTTTTTTCCATTCTAGAATATTGAGCTAAAGCTACATAACGTGATGAACCCAGGAAGACTTTTTCGGGATATTCTGTTTTGAATGGCAGCCTAACTACATATCTACCATTCTCCTGCCGTGTAGTCGTTTTAGCGTAAAAATTTTCGCAAAATTCATCTTTCATTGAGATAGGGCGATTCGAGGGTATTTCTTCCTCTTCCCAAAACTTTTTTAGCAGTATGTGGAGATCTGCAGTTTCAGAGGGAACGACAGAGGTGGTGAAGGATTGGATTGTTTGTGTTTTTATTGGACCGCTAAGCACCCACCCAAAAATTGTGTTGTAGGCCGATGTGTTACCACAAATATTTTTCTTTATGCCTTCAATGTTAATGTTTTGCTCATAGTCATTACCAAGGATAAGATCTATTTGTGCAGATTTATTAAAAGTTGGATCGGCAAGATCTAATTCTTTGAGCTCGTTTGAGACGGGAACTTCAAAGCTACAAGCTGGGAGTCTTTTAGTGACCTTTGGTAAGATTATGGCCTTAATGGGAATACGCGTGTTTGTTCTTCTGGCATAGAGCGTGAACTCACATTCTTTGGTAGCAGTTTGTTTCTGACCCCCAATTCCAATAATCTCAAAATGAGACCTTTGATAAGGGAGTTGGAGCCTATTTCTAATCCGTTCAGCTAAAAAGGTACGCTGAGAGCCTGGGTCTATTAAAGCTCTTATAGTGAAGCGCCCACCTCTGAATTCTATTTGCATTAGGGCTGTGCGTAATAGAATATTTTCACTGCTTGTCGAGCAATTAGCATGAATTTTGCTTGATGAACAGGGAAGATCATCGTAAACATTATTCTTCTCTATTTGAGTTACATTTGAGGAAGCACTTTCAGAGGTATTATTTTTATTAGGGACGAATCGTTTTTGACTATTCTCAGTGTACTGCGCACTATTTTGGGACTTATTGGTCATGTGTAGTAACGTGTGGTGAGATTTTTTACAATATGAACAAGTGTGTTTGCTTTTGCAATTTGCTTTGATATGAGATGATCCTAAGCAGTTATTGCAGTACTTGTTTTGAAAAGCGTAATCAACTCTCTGTTGTATTGTGAAGGCCCTAAATTTAGGACAATTTCTGAGAGGGTGGTCTTCACTACACAACTTGCACATTGGGTTGACGTTTTCTTGAGATACGTATGTTTGAATGTTAGTTGGATTGGGCTTCCTGAGATTAAAGCTCTCCTTGTAGTTTTTAATACTTGATACGCGCTCTACAGCCTCGTATCTGTCTACCAGAAACTGAGACATTTGAGAGCACTTTGGTAACTCACGGGGAGATATAAGAGACTGTTCCCAAAGGGCTAAAGTCACATCTGGGAGTTTTGTTGAGATCAACCGAATGAGAATCGGATCCCAGCTTTCAACTTGAACGTCAAGAGTTTTAAGGGATGCTAACGAATCGTTGACGGAAGACTGTATTCTCCTAATCGATTCACTATCCTCATTTTTTGCAGCTGGGATATCAAATAAGATTTTGATTTGATTGTCAACTAGGACACGCTTGTTTTCATAACGGGTTTTTAGAGCATTCCACGCTATGTCAAAATTGTCATGAGTAAGAGGATATCTCTTGACTATCGCACCTGCTTCACCTCTTGTTTTATTACGTAGATGGTATAGTTTAGTGACGGGATTGAGCTTTGAGTGATTAATATACACAGCTGTGAACATGTCCCTAAATGACGGCCATTGTTCATAGCTGCCATTGAATACCTCTGTGTCACAAGGAGGGAGCTTAATGCAATCATTTGAATGGTTTTGCACATATGTTTCAGCGGGAGTGTGATGGAAACCTGAGCGACGAGATGTTGAGTGAAACCTCGGCCTTTCTGGATTGTCCTGTATAAGTATTCTTGCAAGATCGAGTATTCGAGAGGAACAATCATAATACAAGTTTCTACTTTGTTCATATCTCTCCTTTACCTCTAGCTTTATCTCTGGAGTACTTCTTGAATCCCTGCACAACATAACTTCTTCGAACGAGTAGTTTAATTTGTCCCATCTTGAGTCCAAGTCTCTCACCATGACTTCAAGAAGAGTGTCAGTATGCTCTTCCACTGGGGTGGCGTCAAACCTTTCACATAACGCCACTAATTGACTGTAATCAAGGTCAAAATGCTCTTTGACAGACGCGATCGAGTTTCGGGATGTGGAAGGCATATTGACGTGGGATAGGGTTTCAGCCGATTTAAAATGTAACAAGAATGTTCACACAAAAATTTTGGCTAAATGTACGGGTAAGGCTATTGCTATTAAGGGTTGTTTCTTTACTATTGCAGTTGTTATATGGTATAACACTGATTTCTCATTCACACTTAGCTGCTTTTGTTATGAACGCTTGATTATAATTTTCTATTCTTTGTTGGATTAGGGGCTAACGGGTTAAGGGGCTAATAAGTTAGCACTAAATATATTATATTTAGTTATATAGAAATAATGTACAGATAATATAGATTAAACCCGTTTTGTACAATATAAAATGAGATAGAAATTTAGATAGGAAAATTGGGAGCTCTAATAAACTGTATTGAGCATTTAAACAGTTCTAAATTGGGGCTATGTAAAACGCTAATATTTAAAGACTGAGTAATAAATATGGGTAAACATAAGAGATTTTTTTTCCAATGGGTTATAAATTTGTAATTTATTTATTTTAGAAATTTTCGCGTTACAAATTTTGTTTGAGTAAGTCACAAACAAAAAACTTATTTGATTAATGTTGGGGAAAAGATTTAATTTTAAGGTAATACAATAAAATTTTTCACGGCAACACTGATCACACTATACGAAAGTTTGTTATACAGGGCTGTACCTTTGGGTTTTCACATTCTTGAAAAAACAAAATTATTGTTCACGGGAATACAGCGATTTTTATCTTATTTTTTGAGTGAAATTTATTTCTTGGGGTTTACAATTGTTGTGTAATGAACAATTATTAAATCCGAATATAAATATCCTGTTTTATTTTGTTTTAAGTAAAAAAATATTTTAAGTGGTACTATTCCCGTCTCCGTTTTATTTAATTGTTATTTACTCAACAAAAGTGACTATATGCCAACATACATATATGGTCGTTGAACTTGTGTTGAATATTTGCAACAAATGCAAGAGATAATGATCAATTTTTTGAGGGAGATAATTTAAGTATATATTTGTATGTACATATGTACTTAGATACATATATGAGAAGAAAGCGGGAATAAATTTGTAACTTTATATATATGTATTTATGTATATACATATATATATATGTATATGCATGTACGTACTTCCAAAAAAGCGGGAATAAATTTGAGAAATATATGTATATGTGCATATGCATATACATATGTATGTAAGCACTAATAGGAAAAAGCGCAAATAAATGAGGACTATGTATTTATGTATGTATGTATGTATATATTTACCTTTATTTTTCAGGTTTTTTTCTTTCAATAATTATTTATTAATGTTCACTTCCTTCTTAGATTAATTATTTTAAATTAATTTTTTAGTTCTGTTTTCAATGTTGTTTAATTTAATTTTTACCTTTTTTAAATATTGTTTCTTTTACTTAAAATTTTTTGTTTTTTTTCAATATTGTTTAATTTAATTTTCACTTTTTTCAAATATTGCTTCTTTTATTTTAAATTTTTAGTTTTTTCAAGTTTTTGTTTCACGTTTATTACGCTTGGCAATTTTAACACGACTTCGAGTTTTTTATTTCAATTTACTCTTTAGAGTTTAAATTTACCTTTTTTTTTTTTTTTTTTTTTTTATCTTGGACCAGCACTCAGGGGATGATGACCCCTACACATGCAATGCATTGTGCTGGAACTAGCGGAAAGGGATAGTGATAGATATGAAAGGAGGTGAAGCTTTATTCGTTTTTTACAACTCTGCTTTTTTTTCTGCACGTTTATTCGTAGAGCAGTGTTGCAGCGCCTCTGGTGGCGAGGAGGACATTACGAGTTTTGAAGCTGTGTTTGTTTAGTTTAGTAGCCACTTCTTTTTATTAATTTTATTTTACTTCGTCGTTGATTGTGCTACTCAGTACCAACGAAGGAGGGCGCTCTGATGTTACATTGGAATTAGTATCAGCTGAAGTTGGTACTGTTCAGTGACCAGTGACCATGCCTTCGCCACTAAAACCTTCCGCTAACAACTGACACAAAGGCACACCAATGCACATCAGAGAAATGCGTGGTGTTTTTATTTCATGACTCTGTCTGACACTGGGTTTGAACCCAGGTCCTTCGGTTTGTAGTCAACGTGCTTACTACCTGAGCCAACGCCACCCTGGTGGTGGTGAGTATTGCTGGTGGTGAGTATTGTACCTAAGTATGTGTGTATGTATAGCTTGTTGCTTGCACTTCTAGTGCGGTCGACCTGAGCAGACTGTACACGAATGTTGAATTCCTTTGTTTTCCTGGAAAGATTTCTTCCAAAGGGTGGTTTATTTCTTTCGAAGGACCATGAATAATTGCTGATACAATTTTTTAATTTTATAAAAATTTATTAGAGTTAATTAGAGAAAAAATTATTTATTTGGAGTAATTAAATAATTCCAAGCTTGGTTGGATGTGATGTGCACTGATGGCGAGTTCAAAGGTAAGTAAGTTGTTCTCACCGAAATGCAGATCTTGAGTCGGCTTTGGCTTTGCCTTAAGCTTAATAAAAATCTCGGTAACAAACCCGAAGTCAAACGGTTTGACCGGTTGGCATCTGCATTGCGGTGAGAGCAGCTTTACACAACATATGGATAAATACAGTGAAGTCAGGGCAAGTATAATTTGAGGTAAGTACTTCATATATATAGTATAAATAAATTTAACATTAGATTTAGAGTACAATTTTAGTATTAGATTTACAATTTATATATATAATTTTAGATTTATAATTCAATTTCAATTCTAGGTTTACAATTCATGTGTTAGTTATATGATTCAATTTAAAATTTACAAAAATTCAGACTTACAACTAATTTATATTATTGTCCAAACTAGTTTGGACAATATCTTTCACTTAGATGGGTTGGCCGCTATGGATTTTTTTTATCAAAACAAAAAAAGTTTAATAGGCGATTGCTCTAAAATTAATGTGGATGAGGTTTCCGCTGTTGAATAGTGTCCCTAGAGAAAATATTGTAAATTTAATATTGCACAGATGGAAAGAGATCTTTCAGTGTACTTACCTGGTAGTTACAATTAAAGCCCGGCTTTGGATGAGACTGTCAGGGTGTGAGAGTTCCCCACGTATTATTGTTGTGCTTAAACAAAAACTGCACAATCCGCACACCGTTTCCTACTAGAACACTCGTAGAATCCGGAGTTTTGTTGCGGGTCGAAACCAAAATCAAAACATACTCAGTCAGTGAAGCAGTAGAACTCGATTCATTACGGTCTGCTGCTGGCACCGTGGGTATATGGTCCACGAAGATTTGGAAGCCCCTAACCGGGTACGATGGGTATGGCTTCTTGTTGTGCATTGAAGTTTTGGTGGGTTGCATTTTATACCTACTGCCAGATGAAAGAAAAACCGCCGCTCCATAAGGAAACAGACGCAGCTAGGGTTGCCATATTTGAAAAGTAACAAAAAAGTACATTGAGGAAAAAAACAGTACTTTTCAAAACAAAACAGTACATTTTTCTCTTTATTGATAACATAACTTTTACTTCAATACGTCAAATTTTCAAATAAGTCAATAACATAAAAACATTTTAAGACTACCAGAACGGTGACATAACTTTTAATTCAACATATCACTTTTGTTTTAAAATGAGGTAATAAAAACGGAAAACATATTAAAAACTCTGAGAACGTAACGAAAAATTTTGCATTTCTTTCTTCTCGGACTATAAATAGTATCTTAAGTTACTAACATTATCAAAAGCACAAATTAAATGTCGTTCTTCGAATGATATTAATGTTGGTTTGAATAAAGGAATTACCAATGCTGCACGATTTTTAACTGTATTTCAGAACTACCCGCTATATTTTGAAAATGATGTAATAAATTTCAAAATTTATTAATTAAATTAACAAAATAGTGAATAGAATTTCGAAACTGGCAATTGAACTACGAATTGAATTTTATTATTATCTTTAATATGTATGTATTTTAAAAACTCAATTTATTTTTTTCTCTTAAAATTACAATAATATTCAATTAATACTTTTGAAAACTATTTATAACTTAAAAAAGATCAATAGCATTTTAAAAATTATCAATTTTAAAGCATACTTTTACTTTATTATCCATAGAAATTATTATTCTACTTAAAATCAAAATTTAACAAACATTAATAAAGAAAAAAATTTTTAGGCTCAACAATAAGAAAACATTTTTTTAAAGTCAACTATAAATTTTGTTAAACACAATGTCAATTTCTATGGACTATTTTTTACTTTTTTTAGGCAGTTGGCAGTTAATTCGGTAGAACTGTTTGAGGCTACATACTCACTAGAATCTCTTTCCCTTTTTAACTAGTCAAGTAAAAACTTTCAATGAAAAAACATAAAAATATAATAGAGATCTTACAGTTTAGTTAAGGGATATGCCCGTGTATTTAATATTTTTTAATGAATATTAGTTTAATTACACATCAAGAGAATATAAGTAAAACACAAAACCTTCATATTTACAAATATAACATTGATTGCTTGGAACGTAAACAAACTTGTATACAACGAAACGAAGTGGAATAAAAACAGATCGTTTCGAACAATTTTTATAAAAAAAATATCGTATACATAAGAAGAAGGCAAAAAATTTTTATAAAAAATGTGTAATATATACAAAAAATAGTACAAAAGCAGTGTTAGAGGTGAAATACAAAGGGCCATATGTCATTAAAAAGGCTCTTAGATATGACAGATACCTGGTGGAAGACATCGAAGATGCTCAACGGAATCAGAGGAAATTTTCGACTGTAGCTTCGAGTGATAAGATGAAACACTGAAACTCGAGGACTGGCAGGATTGGCCGAGTTGTCATAACACATTTTATCATTATTATTAACATGTTCAATTATATTAATCTGGCAGCGCCTGATTTAGTTCATACAACTCTGTAAGGTAGTTTTGATGGTCACTTAAGCTATGTACAGACAATATTGCCAGAAAAATGTTCAGAAAATGTCTGACAACCATCTGAACTTACAATTTTTGTCTTAAGCTATGTACAGACGATTGGCAGATCTTACAATATTGCCAGAAAAATGTTCAGAAAATGTCTGACAACCATCTGAACTTACAATTTTTGTCTTACAACGTTGCCAGAAAAAGCATTGTCAGTTCATTGTAAGACAATAATATTGTCAGACATCCCACAATCGTGAGAACACTCTACTTTGCCATTGTCAGATAATTGTCAGACATTGTAAGCTCTCGTTTTATTGGCAGATGTGTTTAATTTAATACATCTGACAATGGCACCATTGTCAGATAATTTTTTTAGTGGCAACGCTGTCCATAAATAATAAATGCTTTGACAGTTCTGACAAAGTTTAACAACACATCTGGCAATTTTTCCACACAACAATCTGACAACCGTGAAAACTGACAATTTTTGTTGGCAGATAAATTTATTGGCTGACAATTGTCTGGCAATGAAATTGTAAGGTTTTCTTACAATCGTCTGAACTGACAATTTACCATTTGGTAAAAATTTTTCATTGTCAGTACGTTGTCAGCATATTGCCATATCTTACAATATTGTAAGATCTGCCAATCGTCTGTACATAGCTTTACAACGTTGCCAGAAAAAGCATTGTCAGTTCATTGTAAGACAATAATATTGTCAGACATCTCACAATCGTGAGAACACTCTACTTTGCCATTGTCAGATAATTGTCAGACATTGTAAGCTCTCGTTTTATTGGCAGATGTGTTTAATTTAATACATCTGACAATGGCACCATTGTCAGATAATTTTTTTAGTGGCAACGCTGTCCATAAATAATAAATGACAAAGTTTAACAACACATCTGGCAATTTTTCCACACAACAATCTGACAACCGTGAAAACTGACAATTTTTGTTGGCAGATAAATTTATTGGCTGACAATTGTCTGGCAATGAAATTGTAAGGTTTTCTTACAATCGTCTGAACTGACAATTTACCATTTGGTAAAAATTTTTCATTGTCAGTACGTTGTCTGCATATTGCCATATCTTACAATATTGTAAGATCTGCCAATCGTCTGTACATAGCTTTACGAGCACAATGGGTGACGCGTACAACGATTTAGACGGGCGGATAATTTCTGTTTCTAAAAGCTCGTCAATTATTCCGTCAACTGTATTACGTTTCGGTATTGGAATATTATATGGATTTCTTGCTATTGGTTTATTAGAATTTACATTTATTTTCATTTCGTTGATGTAACATTTACCGATGTGTTGTTGCGGGGTGAAACCAAAATCAAAACATACTTACCTAAGAATACTGAAAACCACCAGCTTTGTTTGCCGTGTTGTGACATACAAAACAACAAAAAGGCGGCATTAAAATTTAATTTCTTTTTCTTCTTTTTTTGTCTCATTTATTTTACTTTAAAATGGTTTTTTTCATAGGCATGTATATTTAGTGTAGATAATAATTATAAAATAAATTTAAATAAATATAATCCAGAAATAATTTTTTTGTAGATGTTTCCTTGTTCCACCTGCTTTTTCTATGCAACTGTCAAGAGTGTGTGTGTTAGATGTAGGGTTGCCACACACCAAAAGTAAAATTACTGGACACCCACCAAAAATTGCCTGGATTTTAAAAAAATTCCTGGACGAATAAAAAAGTAGTAATATTAATATTTTTATTTTATTAAAGAACATTTAATGATAAACAAAACAAAAGTAACATATTATAAAAGTTAAGATAACAAAACAAAATCTTTAAAATTCAGTCTTTAGGATAATTGAAAAAAAAATATTTGGTCTTACTTTTTCCACAGGTATTTTGAGCTTTTTGATACAGAACTTAAAAGTCCTTTACCTTTAATTGTCATCAAATAGTTTAAAAAATCTTTACAATTTTCATCAAAATTTGATCTAATTAACAGTTCACCTTTTATAAGATCGAACGACATTCTATTCCTTTCCTTAGAATATAAATTATTAAGAATACTAAACGTTCTTTCACAAAATGCGTTACTAATAGGTATAGACAAAACAAATGAGATCAGCTTATACATATTAATTATATTGTTTTTATCACATTTTTTAAAAAAATAAGACCATATTTGGTAGGATGAAATATCTTTTGGCAATTGGTCATACACTTCACGAAGGCAGGAGTAATCTGTATATAGAATATCGCTGTCAATGGAATTTGATATTTGTAATATTTCTGGAGGCTCCGACAAATTGTCCCACGATAAAAGGGACAATTATTTGCAAATAAATATATTCACACACCTTCAACAGCTGTACGCAGTGTTTATTTTGGGTTAAGTAGAGCAAATCAACACTGAGTGAAGAGTTTGAAGTCGATGGATAATAATCGGGGCCAGCTGCTTAATACATTCGTAGGCGGCTCAACTATCGCATTTACATAGCATTGTTATAAATAGCATTGTTCTAAATATTTCCTGGACATAAGTAATTTTTCCTGGACTCTGGACAAGATAAAAAAAAACTGGACAATCCAGGCGAGTCCAGGTCATGTGGCAACCCTAGTTAGATGGCTGCAATGCTTGTTTTGTTGTTATTCACCAAATATCATAGAATGATTACACAAACAAAAACAGAGATGTAGTGTTCATTCATGGGTGCGGGAAATACTACCAAAACTGTTAGTTTTGAATAGTACTTTTGTATATTTTTTTTTGTTTACATAAAATGCGTAAAACACCTTCTACTTTTATGGTGACCTAATGAAAGGAAAATATTAAGGAGAAAAAAAAGAAAGGACAGAACATGAGCAGAAGTAGGAATTGCAGGTAAAGAAGAGGAAAGGTATGCACACGTACAGGATCGGAAAATAACATTTGTTTATAAAACCAAATTTAAAGGAAAATTGTGTATACGACGAAAACATTTGTAAGAAAAATTCTAGATAGAATAGACAGAAAAAGATGGCTGATTTGGCGGAAAACCGATGGGAAAATTTGGAAGTTCGGAAAGAATGGAAGTAGTTTCGGATAGGACAAAAATTGAGTTGATGGGATGGAAAAAGAAAGTTTGAGATTAAAAGTAAAAAGTCCTTTCAGGTGTGCGGTAGTGGTGGATAACCAATAGAAACGGTGTTTGTTAGAATAGCTTTATAGCAAAAAATAAAAAAGAGTCCTTTCAAGAGTGCGGAAGTGTACATAACCCACAAAATACGTTTTGATAAGGAAAGGGAATTAACTCCTTCAACTAAAAAATATACATATTTGGTGATGTGGAGATAAAGCCTGGTTAAAGAAGCAGATTATCCCAAAAAGTGCAAGAGTCATAGAAAAAGAGGTGGAAGGTGCGACTTGAAGGGTTGCGAAAGGACGGGTTTGTATAAAAAAGTATATATCCACGAAAATAAAATCATTAAAGACCGAAAAGACTCTTGAGGAATAATTCGATTGCTAGAAAAGAAAAGGAAAATTTTTAACAAAAAAGGTAAAAAGCTATTGGTTTTAAAAGAAAAACCGCAAAAAAAGGTCAATTGTCCAAAATTTTAAATTTTATGACTATGTGCAAAGTTTAATTATTCGCATGTTTATTTAAATTTAATTTTCTATTTTAATGTTATTGTAATTTATCCATTCACGTTACATTTATATTTTAAATATTAATAGTTTTATCTTCGGCTAAAAAATACGTTTTGAATTTGCCATAGTGCGGTTTTTATTTTTGCCTAAAAGTAAATTTGGGTTTTTTTTCTCCTCGAGTTAACTACTCTTCCGTAGAGGGCAGTATAGTGATAATCAAAAAATTAGCCCGGAAGTAAAAAGTAACTAAAAGGATAACAGCAATAGTAGAGAAAATCAATTAGGATTTTTGATAAAATTCCTGAAATTTGAGTGCAGGAAAGTATACTAGCCTCAGGGAGCTCCTTTAGGTTAGGGTTTAAAAAAAACGTAGAGATATTTAAAAATAAAAAAAAATTGATTTGGTCTAATATCTGTAGAGGAATTTAGTGGAAAAAAAATCTAAGTCAGAGGCATAATTTGTTAAGTCCGAGAGTAAAGAAGATTAAATATTAGGGTCTAAAATTTTTATTTGTAATTATATTATAAAAGTTGGAATTTGTAGTAATAAGGTTTTTACTTTTTTTTTATATTATTATTTTATATGAAGGGTGTTAGATTAAGAATTTATAAAAATCAAGTGTTGGCGTGCGGCGCACGGTGGCTGAAAATCGTTTTTCATTGGCCAAAAGTCTTTTTTTTTTTTGTCACCGATTTTTAAAATTTTTACGCCCTTTTGCAGCTAATATATCCAGATTAAGGTAGCCAAAAAATTAGGTTAAACTATTGATAATTGTGAGCGTGGCATGCTGTCAAACTCAACGGTTTTTTTTAATTTCAGAAAAAGGTGTTTTTCTTTTGTTTTTATAAAAAATAAATGGTTACTACTCGCAAGCTATCATCAATAATGGCCTGCGGTCTTTTTAATAATGTTGGTAGGATTATAGTCTTTAGTTTTTGTAAGTGGTCAGAGCTCTAGCGTTTAATATTAAGGGCGTTACGGAATGTATACCACCCGGAGAAAGGTGAAAGTGTCCTCTTTACCGCTATATATACTTTTGCACCCGTGACGAGCCGTGTGTAGAAAACTTTTTTCATTTTAATGAAATTACTCCAAAGTACTCGTATACAATGGTGTATATAATTTTCACTTTTTTGCCTAAAAGTTTATGTTTTTTACTTTAGACTACGTAAAACTAAAAAATTAAATATAATACCTGCGAAAGGGTTTAATGGCTTTGTTTTGGTCAGCCAAAAATTGGTAATAAAATTATCACAAATTATCACAAAATTCTACAGTAAACATATGATCTGTTTCTAAATTTACCTGTTATCAAATGTTAGGGTCAACCAAAGTCATAAGCAATTTTATAACAATAATCGGGACATTAAACCACTAAAAATAAAAAACCAACCCAACAACAACAACAAATATTGGCGAGATACTAATCAGTTTTACCTGATATTAAGGTCTGGACAACATGTGCAGTTTTGTGCAATTTAAGCACTACCTGCTATGAAATTAAAGATCAATGTGTGAATAACATGTATCTAAAAGTGTATAAAAATACGGATTCGATAAGGGATTACTCAGTAATAAGTTAATCCTCTAGGTGTACGGGTAAAACATAACAGACGCAAATAAAAATATTCACAAAAATATGGAGAGCTTCAGTTATAAAGAACTGGCGGAAGAGTATTTTAGAAACAAAAACCAGGAAGATGTTCATAGTTACGTTAAAATAAAATTAATCTTAAATTCGTGTAGCACCGAAATGGAAGAGGAATTATCTAATTTCGTCAAAGCACTAAAAAAACGCTACAAAGAAGTTCGCTACAGTAAACAAAACTTTTATATAAAAAGTGCAAACTGGTTAGAGGGCCAACTTACTGTCGCTGCAGAAACAGCAAAGCAAGATAAGGCTGGAAGACCACGCAAATCATTAATGGGCAACTGCAGCGATAGATCTAAGAGGCGGAAACTTAAAGATATTAACGATGCAATTGGTTGTACAAATATAAAAGAATCTTTCCTACATCAATTACGATCACAGAACCAATTAACAAAAGTGAATATCATTGAAAAAGTTGTTAAAGCTAGTCCAGTGAGAACAAAACGGATTCTTAACAGTATACCAACTCCGAGTGATGCAATACAGTACACAAATGAGGAGGCATTAGCATTATTTCTGGATTTGAAATTAACAAAACAGCAATATATTAAGCTCAGACTGCGTGCGATTGAAAAAGGCTGAAATATGTATCCAGCATATCATCACATAACCGCTGCTAAAATGGACTGTTTGCCATCAAAGGACACTATTACAATCACACCAATTTCGGCAGAGGTACAACTACAATCTCTACTTGATCACACAGCCGAACGCTTGCTACAATCAATAACAGGAAATGAGTTAAAGAAATGTGGAAACACAAAGTTAATTCTTTTTTGTAAATGGGGATGTGATGGTTCTTCGGGACAAAAACAATACAAACAAGCTGTATGTGAAAATATATCGGACTCAGATATGTTCATGGTATCATTTGTACCATTGCGATTGAAAAAGATTTTGGAAGATTCAGAGCCTTCGACTAGTACAACGCAAACAATGAATATTTGGAAAAATGAGACACCATCTTCTACGAAATACTGCAGGCCAATCAAATTTGAATTCAAAAAAGAAACTCATGATGCCATTAACAAAGAAGTTAGTGATATCAAGACCCAAATTGCAACACTACAGCCATTACAATTACAGTTGGATGGGCAGCAAATTGAAGTAAGCTACCAATTAGTGCTGACAATGATAGATGGAAAAGTAGGTCAGGCTTTGACTAGCACGAAGGCTGCATCCAGCTGCATTATATGCCAAGCAACATCAACCCAATTAAACCAAGTCCCGACAAAATCATTAGATAATACCGATGCATATGAATTTGGATTATCACCACTACATGCAAGAATACGACTTATGGAACACATACTAAAAATCAGCTATGATTTGGATTTCGGGTCTTCAGGATCAATAAGAAACAACGAAACCAACAAAGATTTAAGAAGTTCAAAAAAGAAACATGTTCAAGATGAATATCGCAAATTTGGATTGATTATAGATCAGCCAAAACAAGGGTCAGGCAATACAAATGATGGCAATACCGCAAGAAGATTCTTTTCAAATCCAGAAACGGCATCTGAAATAACAGGAGTGGATTTAAACCTCATTTTCAGATTTAAAATAATCCTAGAAGTACTTGGGTGCAATGAAGAAATTGACTCTAGAAAATTTGGAGATTATGCAAAGGAAACTGCAAAAATATATACAACCAACTACCCATGGAGAAATATGTCTGCAACAGTTCACAAAATCCTTTATCATGGAGAAGATGTCATTAAATATCATTTGGTGCCATTTGGAGATATATCAGAGGAGGCTTAGGAAAAAAGGAACAAGGATTACAGATTTTATAGAGAGCACAATACTAGAAAAATTTCAACAAATGAAGATCTATTTAATATATTATTGGCAACGTCAGATCCGTTTATCTCCAGTATTCGAAATCAATGAAAAGTGGAACATCGGGATTTAGATGAAGAAGCCAAAAAACTACTAAAGAACAGAGATAGCACAGAACAAAATATGGAATATTTGCAATCAATATTTGAGTCAAATGAATAATAATTATAATTGCCTTTCATTGTTATTTAAGTACGAAAAACATAGCATTAGTAAAAAGTAATAATAAACAGAAGCTACCATTGTTGCAAATGCTTTTAAAATTTATTGCAGTTTTTATTTTTAAAATGTTTTTAAAATTATCAAATTTGACAGCAAAAAATAATAAATTTTTCTGTAGCAATATTTTTAGATAATATTATTAACGTTTTTTTTAAGTGTAACTATTCTTTGACTAAACAAATTTGCAAATTTGTCAGCAAAAAATTTTTAATTTTTCTGTAATAATCTCCAGTTGGTTTTACTATTTTTTTCAGTGTAAAATTTTTTTTAAGTGTAACATTAAAAAAATTCCATTATTACAAAAAATATTTATAATTATTATTAATTTCCAAATATTAAATTTTTTAATAAATAAAAAAATAATAAACCCGTATTTCACTCTAAAAGTAAAAAAAATTCAAAAGTTCAACTTTGACCTAGAATTCCTTAAAAAGTCCTCAATCAATTTTAATGTAATTTAAGCTGAGCCAAGCTGAACTAAATATCTATCCAATAAAATAAAAATTACTTCAATATTTTGATCGGTTCAAAAGTTACAGAATTTTGGCCAATGAAAAACGATTTTCAGCCACTGTGCGGCGTAAAAATAAAACACTTTTTAACAGCCCTTCTTTTTCATTCACAGATTTTAAATTTATTTAAAACATTAAATTTACTTTTAGTTTTTACAATAAAAGAAAGAGGCTTTAAAATTAAAATGTTAACAGCCGCGTTTTACAATGTCAAAAAACCAACTAACTTTAATGTTCTTTTCCCCGTTCAGGAAGACAACTTTTATATACATATGTAAAAAAGTGTGTGGTTGGTCTACGTGATCATATAAAACGGACAGTTATATTTATAAATACATGAGAAACTGCAAATAAGGAATAATGCATTTAACAAGAAAAAAAGAGTATTGGAATAAAAGTATATAATACAAAAGAAACGTTATAATTTTACATACATACATATGTGTGTGTTTGTAAGTTTGCAAATTTAAGAATTTAGTGGGAAGTATCCCAATATTAATAAATGAATTTAATTTTAACATATAAATGATTTATAAAATAAATTTCTTTAAAGTGAATTATGAATGTTAAAATAATAAACTGATTGAAAATGAAAATTATAATATGATTTCGGCGGCAACATTCTCACCCTCGTAAATGAGTCCGTGGGACGATTTTACTCTTCATTATTGCCGACGTTTAGTTTCGCTATCTTGACTGTTGGTCGCTGAAATATACCATTTTTCGTTTGAACCTTCACCTGACGTACTTGACCATCCTTTGCCATGAGGGCTTCAATTATTTTGCCTTTTGGCCAACAATGTCGCGGAAGATTTTCATCAATTATAATGACGATATCACCCACTTGTAGTGGAGTTGTTTTTTCCTGCCATTTTCCTCTTCTGATGAGTGTTGGTGCATATTCTTTTACCCAGCGATGCCAAAACTTATCCGCAAACAGCTTAGTTTGGTTCCATCGCTGCCGTAAATCGATTTCTTTGTAGTTTATGGGTTTGAGGCCGCTTGATGAGCCCAATAACAAATGGTTTGGTGTAAGTGCCTCATCGTCACACGATTCCAGTGACAGAATAGGGTTCTATAAGTCGACTTTCGATTAATCGACTAGCTGACTTTTTGTAGGCAAAAGTCGAAAAGTCTAAGGTCGACCTTTTAGGTGCAAAAAAGTCTAAAAGTCGACTTTTGCTTTCGACTAATCGACTTTTTTTATATTTTTTGCTTTTGCTGGTTTTCCATGAAACAAACAATACACTGTGGTCAACTTCGAGGTTTTCCGCAAAATACTTAGTTTTAAACGCTTTCTAGAAATTTTACCACTAAATTTAAGTTTTCATGCTTGTTTGCACAATTGGCAACATTGACATTAACTCGTCAAAAACAACTTGCAACAATGTGATTCAGGTTGCTGCAATCATATATTTTTCTTTGTTTCACATTATTTAGCTTTTATTTATTTATTTCATTTCATCTACAGAATTAAATTCTTACAGATTACTATTAACTAATTATAATATTTAAATAAAAGTATCTTAAATATACTATAACTTAATCTAAAGTTTAAGATTGGAGTAAAGCTATTACATAGATGTAAGCATCTTGCAATAGGCTCATTTAATGAGTAGTTTGTTCTGTGAATATCTTCCTCAAACATACGAAAATTCTTGGGGGGCTATATAAAGAGAATAAATTTAAAATTTCAGGACAATTTATATGCCGTGATAAAACATTATAGGTAAACATTATCGATAAGTAGGATCTACGATCGCTCAACGCTTGAAGACCAATAAACTTTCTCCTGATATCATATGATGGTAGGTCATAGGGCCATATTAACTTTAAAGCAGTTCTGGTGAATAGCTTTTGAACACGCTCAATACGATTCGAATAACATGTGTAATATGGATTCCACACAATTGAGCAGTATTCTAAGACACTTCTGACCAGAGATACATATGGGGTGTTTTTTTAAGCCCGATAGAACTTGAAATTGTAAAAAATAACACAAAAAATTAAATTGTAATCAAAATTTTTTTTATTCGAACGATCAATATGTGACATTAACATTTGAAAATGATTTCGGGCATATGGGCACCGCGGCTGTTCTTGACGAAGCGCATTCTGGACGTCCAATTTTGGGCCACTTTTTCGAGCACTGCTGGCCGTATGTCACGAATAACACGAACAATGCTGGCCTCCAAGGCGTCAATTGTTGCTGGTTTATCAGCATAAACCAGTGACTTCACGTAGCCCCACAGGAAATAATCGAGAGGTGTCAAATCGCACGACCTTGGAGGCCAATTGACAGGTCCATTTCTCGAAATCAACTTATCGCCAAATTTTGATTTCAATAAGTCGATGGTTGCGTTCGCCGTATGGCACGTAGCGCCATCCTGTTGAAACCACATCTCCTCCGGATCAATGTCATCCATATTTTCAAACAAAAAATCATTGATCATGGTGCGGTAACGATCTCCATTGACCGTAACGCGAGCTCCGGCCTCATTTTTGAAGAAATAAGGTCCGATGATGCCACCAGCGTGAAAACCGCACCAAACGGTGCATTTTTCTGCATGTAATGGAGTCTGTAGGGTCTCTTGTGGATTGGTCTCACTCCATATGCGGCAATTTTGCTTATTAACAAACCCGTTAAGCCAAAAATGCGCCTCATCGCTGAACACAATTTTGCGATAAAACAACGCGCGAATCGACGACTGATTTTCAAAGTAAATTTGGATAATTTCGTAGCGTTGTTCAAGCGTGAGTCTATTCATGATGATTTGTCAGAGTATACTGAAACAAATAAAAAAAAATGTTTCATCAAAATTTAATTTTTTGTGTTACTTTTTACAATTTAAAGTTCTATCTAGCTTAAAAAAACACCCTATACAAAGATTTTAGAGTATAAGCGTCTTTAAACTCTCTTGAATTTCTTCTTATAAAACCAAGCATACTATAAGCTTTAGAGACAATATAATCAATATGACTAGAAAAACTTAATTTTGTGTCAAAAATAACTCCTAAGTCTTTCATTTCAAATACCCGTTTAAGCGGCGAGCTACAGATTGTGTAATCAAAAATAATAGGACTTAAAACTTGAGAGTATGGTAATACACAACATTTAGATATATTAATATTTATAAAATTTTTTGAACACCAAACTGATAGTTTGTCTAGATCGGCTTGCAGCTTAACACAATCGTGAAGTTCAGAAATTTCGGCGTACAATTTCAAATCGTCAGCAAATAAAAGACACTTTGCAAAATCAAAGACTAACGGCAAATCATTTATAAATATTACAAAAAACAGTGGCCCTATATGTGTTCCTTGAGGTATACCGGAATAGGCATCAATTGTAATAGAGGAGAATGTATTCCCAATTTTCACTCTAAATTTTCTGTCAAAGAGAAAGCTTTTAAAAAATAGTAAGAGATTTCTGGACAAGCCTAACTTCAATAGCTTATGTAACAAAAGATTATGATTAATAGTGTCGAAAGCCTTAGCGAAGTCCGTATAAATAACATCACACTGCGATCTGTGATTCATTGTACTTATGATGTCACGAGTCAATAATACCAAATTAGTGGCGGTAGACCTGCCAGGAATAAAGCCTTGTTGGCGGGAGGAGATAAAGTTTTGAACTTGAATGTATAGTTTTTCCTTTAAGATTTTATCGAAAATTTTTGCAAATGAGCACTGATTAACAATCGGTCTATAATTAATTACCTGGCTACGATCACCAGACTTAAAAACAGGTATAATAGCACTAAGTTTCCAATAATCTAAGAACTTGCCATGATTAAGACATGAATTGAAAAGTATAGATATTGCGGTTGTAATATTCAACGAACAGTTTTTGAAAAATATGGGAGGATAAGATCCAATAGTGCTCTTGGTATCAGTGGCCAATGAGCCAATAGCCTCGATAACATCCTCAAAACATACTGATATATCAATCTTCGGATTAATATTACTTACCGATGAGAAGTTAAAGCTATTTGAATCTGGTTTAACAAAAGTGCTTTGAAAATATGTAGAAAATAGATCACAAGAATCTGATGTACCAGTGGATATCTCGGCACCATAATACATACGTTTAGGAATGCCACTGTTGTTCTTCTTACTATTTATAAAGTGCCAAAAGGCGGAAGAATTAGCTTTTATACTTGTTTCAATTTTAAACAAATATTGTTTGTAAAGAAAGTTTCTTAGAAAATTAAATTCCTTTCGCGCTAAATATAATTTTTTACGATCAACTTCACTACTAGATTTCTTCAACTGTAAATATAATTTATTTTTTATATTCCTCTTATGACATAATCTAGTGTTAAACCATATAGGTTTACTACCACGCTTAGGTATGAACTTGGGAACATTTATGTTGATAGCGATATCAAAGTGGTGGCAAATAAAGGAATATATTTTAATCGGACCACCTATATATCTCAATGCAGACCAATCTACTGCTTTAAAGTATTCATTTAAGCCATTGAAGTTAGCTTTATTAAAATTAAATTGCATCGACAAATCAGGAGCTTCAATATCATAAGCAAAAAACTCAATCTTAAAATCTAGAGCCTTGTGGTGTACAGTGTTTTTAGAGACGGGATTACAGGCCAGACTGCAAGATGCTTTTAAATAATCATTACAAAAAATAAGATCAAGAATTCTCCCAATATCATTTTTATAGCAGTTGAATTGTTTAAGATCATTTAACGTAAAGAAACTGGTTACATAATCATCGATTTCATTTAAGATATTAAAAGGTAATAAAACATTATCTACTAAACTCCATTGAACGTTGGATAAATTAAAATCACCTAATATTAAAACGTACTGGTTATCAGCAAGATTATCAATGCGGTTTTGAATATTTTCTAAATGAAAGCGATAGATATCTAGAGTGCTGTTAGGAGGAATGTAAGAGTTAAAAATAAAAATATTACAATCGTTATCAAAAGTTAATTTTATGCAGATTTGTTCAATAAGATTAGTGTGATTTAGACAGGTAAGCTCAGATATTAGATCGGCTCTTACGGCAATTAATACTCCGCCACCTTTGGACTTATCAGATAATGTAGAGCAACGATCATGACGATAGACAACATAATAATTATCAAAATACTCAGCGCTATTTATTTTATCATGTAGCCAGGTTTCTGTGATGACAATTATATCGTATTCTCTTCCTGACATAAACAATATGAAATCATTAGCTTTTGTTCGCATGCCGCTGACATTTTGGTAATAGATGGAATAACTACTGGATTGTGAATTATTAGTTACAGGTGGTATTGAAGTAAACTTGGGCTTTGTTATTACTACGTGATTGTTGGTGTTAGGACTGATGAGAGATTATCACATTGTTGTTATTATGGTAAATGAATTCACGAACATGTGTATTATCCGGCCAAAATCTTGGGTCAACTATTTTTGCAAACAAATTTTCAGGCACAATTATTTTAAATGAAGCTCTATTACTTGTATTGATTTTAAAAATTTGTATGTCATTATAAAGGTCGTTTCCAATACCTTGCCTAATATATGACTCAATATCATTGACAGTCGTATTCAATACATATATTGCATTGTGATTGAAAAAATTGTTGTTGGTAAGTTAATTAATAAATAATTTATAAATATAAAATAGTTGTAATATTTATTTAGGTTAAACTTCATCCATAATGGCTCCAAGCCCAGTATGGCAATATTTTGAAAAGTTACATGAATCAAGAGTGAAGTGTACGAAATGCAATAAAATTTGTAATATTTAATATTAATATTTTAAATAAAATGAAATTGAATTTTTTAGCCAAATTTACCAGAATGGACTGCTGGGGAATTTATCATATAAAAAGTTGAGAAGTCGATTATAATCGACTTTTTGTAGGCAAAAAGTCGAGAGTCGACTTTTTAAAAATTTTCAAAAGTCGAAAAGTCGACTTTTTGTTGCCACTATGTAACCCTATGACACAAAAGTAAGTGGCCGTGAATTAATAATGAACTCCACTTCAGTAAGGGCACATTTTAGGGTTTCATCATTAAGATTCATTTGGGGACATATATGATACAGACTAGTTTTGACCGAACGTACGAGTCTTTCCCAGGCTCCACCCATGTGGGGCGATGCTGGTGGGTTAAATTTCTACCTGATGCTTTCAAATGTGTTTGAAATCGTTTTATGATCCACTTCAGGACTAAATATTTTAGACGCACCTTTGAAATTTGTGCCGTTATCGGTGAATATTTTTCTTGGGGTTCCTCTTCGTGCCATAAAATTGTTGATACACATAACACAGGAACTGGTGTCGAGGCTGTGAGCGATTTCAAGGTGTACTGCGCGTACGGTGAGGCAAGTAAATAAAGCACCCCATCTTTTCTCCTTTCTTCTGCCCACGGTGACGTAAAGTGGTCTGAAGTAATCTATTCCCACAAATGTAAACGGCCTTTCGAAGCTTGCTAACCTAGCAGGTGGTAGTGAAGACATTTGTGGCATAACTGGTACGGCATTTGAGTTTTTGCACATTTGACAGGATTTCCTTACGCTTTTGTAGAGTACTCGTAACTTGGGTATGAAGTATTTACCTTTAATGTTGTTGATGACGGTTTCATGTGACATATGATGAAATGTTTCATGTACGTGGCGAACTAGCAGAAATGTCACATGGTGATTAGTAGGCAGTATTATTACATTCTCATAGTTTAGGAATGATGCACGGCCTTTGGCTCTTAATACGCTCTCGTCATCTAGAAATACATTTAAAGAGATTAGTTTACTGTGTTTTTCAATACTCTTGCCCTTTTTTAAATAACATATTTCTTCATGAAATTCGCTTTGCTGTGTTATTCGGTACAAAGCTGACCTAGCTTGTTGTAGCATTTCGAATAAAATTTCCTCAGGTGGCTTACTTTTTCCGCATTTTGCTTTACGTTTACCCAAGTAGAGTATAAATGTAGCTACAGCTCGGTAAAGCTTTCTCCAGTTGGAAAAATCTTTAACGTTAAATGTCACGTTCATTTCATCTTTATTGATGAGCAGTAAATGATGTCTTATTTCTTCTTTATTGCATTCGCCCAGATTATTGCAGGTTGGCCATGTAGACATATCTTCTTGGAGAAATTTAGGACCAGAAAGCCATGAGGAGACGTCCCATCGTGTGAGAACCTTTGTTGCTAGATCCGCCGGATTCATTTTAGATGGCACCCATCGCCATTGCGTTACCTCTGTTGATTCTAATATTTCGCCAACGCGATGCATAACAAATTGTTGAAACCTTTTCGGATCCATTCGAAGCCATTGTAATACGGTTTTCGAATCAGACCAAAAATACTTGGCGGTAAAATTTATACGTGCAATATTTTCAACTTTTTTAGCCAGCCTTACGCCCACAACAGCAGCTTGTAGCTCTAGCCTTGGTATTGACATAGGATTTAACGGATCAACTTTTGATTTGCCGGCAGCAATAGTGACGTCATAGTTGCCTTGGTACACAACTCGAACATAAGAAACTGCAGCATAAGCGTCTTCACCTGCATCAGTAAAAGTATGAAGCTCTACATGAGTCGCCTCATTAATGTTGGGAGAATAGCATCGAGGTATTTCAACAGAAGCTATGTGAGCAATAGCCGTCTTCCATTTTTGCCATTTCGGTAAAAGAGAGTCAACAAGTTCCATATCCCAATCGATGCCAGATCGCCAGACTTCTTGCAGAAGAATTTTTAAGGCAGTCGTGTAGCATGCTATTAGACCAAGTGGGTCAAAAATTTACATCAGCACCTGAAGTAGCTCTCTTTTTGTGGGAGTAATTTCGGTAGTGCATACTTCACGACGAAGTCTGGCAAATCTGAAAATGTAGACAAAGGAGTCTTTATTAGGATCCCAATACATACCAAGAACCTTTTCTGTATCTGCTAGATCTTTTGGAGTTTGATCTTGGGAATGACCATCCTGTAGATGCATGATGACCTCCTTGCTATTTGAAGACCAATTTCGAATGTGGAAGCCTGCAGCAGCATGAATAGATTTAACTTGCGAAGCTAAATCGATGGCTTGTTGATCGTCGTCTACACTGTCGATGAAGTCGTCTACGTAGTGATTATGTTGAATTGATTCTACCGCTCGTAGAAAGTTTTCTTTGAATTGTTCAGCATTGAAATCACGTACATAATGTGCTATGCATGGAGCTCATGAGATACCGAATGTCAAAGCCCGCATTACATAAACACTTGGCTTATAAATGTCATATTTGTATCCCACCATAGAAATCTCTGAGAATGCATATCGCTGTGTCGAACATTTATCTGGTGGAACATCTCGGCGATATCACCGCAAACTGCAACTTTTCCCACACGAAAACTAAGCAATACATCGGATAACTATTTTAATAGGTCGGGTCCACTGCTTATAAAGTCGTTGAGACATAATCCATTAGATTTGGCAGCGGCATCCCACACCATTCTTACCTTGCCGGGTTTGTTGGGATTTTTGATGATAAATATCGGTAGATACCAAACACGTTCCGAAGTTTTATTTATTTCGCCTTCACTTAACTTTACGGCATAGCCTTTTTGCAGCAAATTATTAATTTGATTTTGCAGCGTTGCTTTTAAGTTTGGCTCTTTTAGCATTTTTTTATTTAGGCACATGAGGCGCTTGTAAGCGTTATTGTAGCTTTCAGGTAACACACGAACATCGTTTTTCCACAATAGGCCTACCTCGTAATGTCCATCAACTTTTTGACATGTAGTCTTTAAAGTCTCCATCGCACAGTGGCTGAAAATCGTTTTTCATTGGCCAAAATTCTGTAACTTTTGAACCGATCAAAATATTGAAGTAATTTTTATTTTATTGGATAGATATTTAGTTCAGCTTGACTCAGTTTAAATTACATTAAAATTGATTGAGGACTTTTTACGGAATTCTAGGTCAAAGTTGAACTTTTGAATTTTTTTGACTTTTAGAGTGAAATATGGGTTTATTATTTTTTTATTTATTAAAAAATTTACATATTTACATATCAATTAAAAAATTTAATATTTGGAAATTAATAATAATTATAAATATTTTTTGCAATAATGGAATTTTTTTATTGTTACACTCAAAAAAATTTTTACACTAAAAAAAAATTGTAAAATCAACTAGAGATTTTGCTATTATTACAGAAAAATTAAAAATTTTTTGCTGTCAAATTTGCAAATTTGTTTACACTCAAAGAATAGTTACACTTAAAAAAAAAGTTAATGATATCATCTAAAAATGTTGCTATTACTACAGAAAAATTTATTATTTTTTGCTGTCAAATTTGATAATTTTAAAAACATGTTAAAAATGAAAACTGCAATAAATTTTAATAGCATTTTTAACAATGGTAGGTTATGTTTATTATTATTTTTTACTAATATTATGTTTTTCGTACTTAAATAACAATGAAAGGCAATTATAATTATTATTCATTTGACTCAAATATTGATTGCAAATATTCCATATTTTGTTCTGTGCTATTTCTGTTCTTTAGTAGTTTTTTGGCTTCTTCATCTAAATCCCGATGTTCCACTTTCCATTGATTTCGAATACTGGAGATGAACGGATCTGACGCTGCCAATAATATATTAAATAGATCTTCATTTGTTGAATTTCTTGAAATTTTTCTAGTATTGTGCTCTCTATAAAATCTGTAATCCTTGTTCCTTTTTTCCTGAGCCTCCTCTGATAGATCTCCAAGTGGCACCAAATGATATTTAATGACATCTTCTCCATGATAAAGGAGTTTGTGAACTGTTGCAGACATATTTCTCCATGGGTAGTTGGTTGTATATATTTTTGCAGTTTCCTTTGCATAATCTCCAAATTTTCTAGAGTCAATTTCTTCATTGCGCGCAAGTACTTCTAGGATTATTTTAAATCTGAAAATAAGGTTTAAATCCACTCCTGTTATTTCAGATGCTGTTTCTGGATCTGAAAAGAATCTTCTTGCGGTATTGCCATCATTTGTATTGCCTGACCCTTGTTTTGGCTGATCTATAATCAATCCTAATTTGCGATATTCATCTTGAACATGTTTCTTTTTTGCACTTCTTAACTCTTTGTTGGTTTCGTTGTTTCTTATTGATCCTGAAGACCCGAAATCCAAATCATAACTGATTTTTAGTATGTGTTCCATAAGTCGTATTCTTGCATGTAGTGGTGATAATCCAAATTCATATGCATCGGTATTATCTAATGATTTTGTCGATATTTGGTTTAATTGGGTTGATGTTGCTTGGCATATAATGCAGCTGGATGCAGCCTTCTTGTTAGTCAAAGCCTGACCTACTTTTCCATCTATCATTTTCAGCACTAATTGGTAGCTTACTTCAATTTGCTGCCCATCTAACTGTAATTGTAATGGCTGTAGTGTTGCAATTTGGGCCTTGATATCACTGACTTCTTTGTTAATGGCATCATGAGTTTCTTTTTGGAATTCAAATTTGATTAACCTGCAGTATTTCGAAGAAGATGGTGTCTCATTTTCCCAAATATCCATTGTTTGCGTTGCACTAGTCGAAGGCTCTGAATCTTCCAAAATCTTTTTCAATCGCAATGGTACAAATGATACCATGAACATATATGGGTTCGAAATATTTTCACATACAACTTTTTTGTATTGCTTTTGTCCCGAAGAACCATCACATCCCCATTTACAAAAAAGAATTAACTTTGTGTTTCCATATTTCTTTAACTCATTTCCTGTTATTGATTGTAGCAAGCGTTCTGCTTTGTGATCAAGTAGAGATTGTAGTTGTACCTCTGCCGAAATTGGTGTGATTGTAATAGTGTCCTTTGATGGCAAACAGTCCATTTTAGCAGCGGTTATGTATTGATATGCTGGATACATATTTGAGCCTTTTTCAATCGCACGCAGTCTGAGCTTAATATATTGCTGTTTTGTTAATTTCAAATCCAGAAATAATGCTAATGCCTCCTCTTTTGTGTACTGCATTGCATCACTCGGAGTTGGTATATTTTTAAGAATCCGTTTTGTTCTCACTGGACTAGCTTTAACAACTTCTTCAATGATATCCACTTTTGTTAATTGGTTCTGTGATCGTAATTGATGTAGGAAAGATTCTTTTATATTTGTACAACCAATTGCATCGTTAATATCTGTAAATTTCCGCTTCTTAGATCTATCGCTGCAGTTGTCCAATGATTTGCGTGGTCTTCCAGCCTTATCTTGCTTTGCTGTTTGTGCATAAAAGTTTTGTTTACTGTAGCGAACTTCTTTGTAGCGTTTTTTTAGTGCTTTGACGAAATTAGATAATTGCTCTTGCATTTCGGTGCTACACGAATTTAAGTTTAATTTTATTTTAACGTAGCTAAGAACATCTTCCTGGTTTTTGTTTCTAAAATACTCTTCGGCCAGTTCTTTATAACTGAAGCTCTCCATATTTTTCTGAATATTTTTATTTGTGTCTGTTATGTTTTATCCGTACACTTAAAGGATTAACTTATTACTGAGTAATCCCTTATCGAATCCGTAGTTTTATACATTTTTAGATACATGTTATTCACACATTGATCTTTAATTTCATAGCAGGTAGTGCTTAAATTGCACAAAACTGCACATGTTGTCCAGACCTTAATATCAGGTAAAACTGATTAGTATCTCGCCAATATTTGTTGTTGTTGTTGGGTTGGTTTTTTATTTTTAGTGGTTTAATGTCCCGATTATTGTTATAAAATTGCTTATGACTTTGGTTGACCCTAACATTTGATAACAGGTAAATTTAGAAACAGATCATATGTTTACTGTAGAATTTTGTGATAATTTGTGATAATTTTATTACCAATTTTTGGCTGACCAAAACAAAGCCATTAAACCCTTTCGCAGGTATTATATTTAATTTTTTAGTTTTACGTAGTCTAAAGTAAAAAACATAAACTTTTAGGCAAAAAAGTGAAAATTATATACACCATTGTATACGAGTACTTTGGAGTAATTTCATTAAAATGAAAAAAGTGTTCTACACACGGCTCGTCACGGGTGCAAAAGTATATATAGCGGTAAAGAGGACACTTTCACCTTTCTCCGGGTGGTATACATTCCGTAACGCCCTTAATATTAAACGCTAGAGCTCTGACCACTTACAAAAACTAAAGACTATAATCCTACCAACATTATAAAAAAGACCGCAGGCCATTATCGATGATAGCTTGCGAGTAGTAACCATTTATTTTTTATAAAAAAACAAAAGAAAAACACCTTTTTCCGAAATTAAAAAAACCGTTGAGTTTGACAGCATGCCACGCTCACAATTATCAACAGTTTAACCTAATTTTTTGGCTACCTTAATCTGGATATATTAGCTGCAAAACGGCGTAAAAATTTTAAAAATCGGTGACAAAAAAAAAAGACTTTTGGCCAATGAAAAACGATTTTCAGCCACCGTGCATCGCTTTCTTATCTTCCAAAGAAATTAACGACCTTTGAGGAGATTCTTCTATGTTAAAATTATCTTTAACCATTTTATGTAATTCATTGTAATGCTTTTCGCAATCACTGATGAATGTTGAGCCATTCACCTTGGCTAGTGCGTCCGCTATACCCCTGGATTGTCCAGCCTAACCGCGTTTTTGTGTCAATCGGTTGATTCCACGGTCCTTCACGAATCTTTAGCGGCACGGCGACACTCCAATTGTTAAGACCAATCAAAATAGTAGGTTTTACGTTTTTAAAAGACTGTATGGGCAGTCCACCCAAGTAGGGATATTTCTCCACTATTTCATTCATGTTCAATGTCTGTTGGGGTAGATCTAAATTTTCAACCGTATGCACAGACCGAAGTTTAAATTTATCACCATTATTTATGTTTGCAATATTTAGCGATGTTTTTACACATGAATTTTCTTGACGAGTAGTATTATCAGTCCACCTTAAGCATAACGATTGCTCCACACCATCAAGATCAAGTAGATCAAAAATTTCCTTCTCGATTAACGACACAGAAGAACCCTCATCAAGAAAGGCATATGTATCGATAAAACCATTTTTTTTATAAAGACGAATTGGCAAAATTCTAAAAATTTGTTTTTGATTTTGCTCAGTTGTGTAGTGCGAGTTAATTGTTTCACTTGTAGTGTTATTTGGTTGAGTAGTGTTGTTTTGTCGTGAAGACGACGTTGGCTCATTGGAATATTTATGCAGCAATCTATTGTGTTTTATATTGCAGCTATCAATACCACATTCTCTTCTGGCGAAACATTTACCTTTGTGTTTATTTAACAACTACGACACAAATTATTTTTCTTCACTATGTCCCATTTTTTTTCTAATGAGAACTTTTTAAATTCTTCACAAACTGACACTTTATGATAACTATTACACACAAAGCACTTTAATTTAAATGGTTGTCTTTCTTCGGTGTATTTATACTCGCGTTTTTAGCAGTTGGTGCAACGGAAACAACTGTGCTTGCAGCATCGGCGATTTGAAAAATCCAATCGCTAAACGTTTTCATTATTGGAACCTTACTATCTTTTGGGTACGTTGCCCAGTTTAATTTGTACTGGCTAGACAGCTTATCAAGCATCGGGTTATTCATATAATCATACATTTCGCAGGCCTCCATGGTGGAATATATATTTTTCACACACAACGCAAAATCAATCATAGACTCCAACTTATCTTTTGGTGGAGATATTTTTCGCGCTTTTTCAATTACCCGCTCTAAAATATGCTCCGGTCGCCCGAAACACATTTTTAAAGTTTGAATTATCTCTGGCACCATTTTAGGTAACATGAGCCTACTCTTTACCCTTGCCTTTCCTTTAAGACAGGCTTGTATTCGTATCAAATTTTCTGCATCTGAATAACCTGCAACCGATGTACTATTTTTAAAGGTGCTTATGAACAACGGCCAATCCTCATGATCCCCATTGAAATGCGGCAAATCGCGGGGAATTGCTTGGGGTGCAGCCAGTTGAGATGGCGTAGGACCAGAAGCAAAGTTCCAATTGCTAGTTGAACTAAAAGGATTTTGTTGAATCTCACCTGTTTCACCAAATTGTGATAATATTTATATATTGAAACGATTAATTTTGGCTCAAGTTCAAACCCGAATTTACCCATTTATTTATTCTAATTTATTTTTAATTTTTATTTAGAAAATTTTTTGGATAAATTCATTATTTTTTTATTAGCGTTTATATCAGCGTTCTTTGATGAGATGGTGTAGCGACCTCGAAATCAGTACTGATCCGTTCTGCTAATATGATGAATAATAAAAATTGTTCTATATATAGTACTCTCTTAATAAAAAAATAATGAATTTATCCAAAAAATTTTCTAAATAAAAATTAAAAATAAATTAGAATAAATAAATGGGTAAATTCGGGTTTGAACTTGAGCCAAAATTAATCGTTTCAATATAATAAATATTAATAAAAAAAAGTTCGACTAATTACTTATAAACATTGTGATAATATTTGATATTTTCTTTCAAGAAATTCTTGTTGCAAACGCTGCTGCTCCTCCAACAATTTTAGCTGTAAATCCATTTGCGTTGTTGAAGCCGGATTCTGTTGGTTTGGTATTGCCTGTTGCTTCACCGTTATTGGAATTACAACGTTCACAACTCCAACTTACATCAGCAACTCCGCTGTTTACTGCGGCACAATCATAATGAGACCACCGATCACATTTGTCGCATTGTACCATGCGATCACTATCCACTGCACTACATTTATTACAGTGATATTCATTTGCTTCGTTTTCAGACATTTTATTATTTTTTTTTTTTGTCCTTTTACTGATATCTTAAAATTTTTAATTTAAAAATGTAGCGCGACGCTAGACCACGAAAATTTTATTAATTTTTTTTTATTTACAAATGTATTTTAATTTTAAAGAATTGTTGGAGTGCGGCGTAAAAATAAAACACTTTTTAACAGCCCTTCTTTTTCATTCACAGATTTTAAATTTATTTAAAACATTAAATTTACTTTTAGTTTTTACAATAAAAGAAAGAGGCTTTAAAATTAAAATGTTAACAGCCGCGTTTTACAATGTCAAAAAACCAACTAACTTTAATGTTCTTTTCCCCGTTCAGGAAGACAACTTTTATATACATATGTAAAAAAGTGTGTGGTTGGTCTACGTGATCATATAAAACGGACAGTTATATTTATAAATACATGAGAAACTGCAAATAAGGAATAATGCATTTAACAAGAAAAAAAGAGTATTGGAATAAAAGTATATAATACAAAAGAAACGTTATAATTTTACATACATACATATGTGTGTGTTTGTAAGTTTGCAAATTTAAGAATTTAGTGGGAAGTATCCCCATATTAATAAATGAATTTAATTTTGACATATAAATGATTTATAAAATAAATTTCTTTAAAGTGAATTATGAATGTTAAAATAATAAACTGATTGAAAATGAAAATTATAATATGATTTCGGAGGCAACATCAAGTTTGTTAGTTTTTAGTTATTTCTTTTTAATTAATTTTTTTTATAATAAAGAGCATGAATTAATTTTTGTAACGTCTAAATAAAATTCGTGATGTGTTGGCATTAATTTAAAAAGGGGTAGAGGCATGAAGGTAAGCTAAAGTTGGTGAAGTAAGTCGATGGCTTTTGTGGGTTCAGAGCAAAAATCTCGCTTGAGGATCCTTTGTGACATGGTTGGGAAGGCAACGTAGGGCGTAACATCTGCCTGAAAAGGAAAGTAGGAAAAGTGGTATTATTAAGGTGGTATGAATTATTTGGTAAATTATTTGAATTTTTGTTTTTCATTTTTTTATGACCAGCGTACCCAGTGAGAGAGTTGGGACCTTCTGAGATGTGTTTGCCGGAATTAAGAGCTAGGCGGAAACCTCACTGGTCACTACGGTGGTAACAGTGTTTTATATTGTCCGCGAAACAACACGAATATTTGTTTAAAAGCCCTTGTAATTGATATTTGTCATTCTCATTCAATGATTCGTTCACAACTACTATGTTCTGATTATTTAGGGCAACTACACTACATTGTCCATTTTCCATTATTACGCGACTCTTCGATAAAATATCTCTAGCGATTATTAAATCATAATTCATTCTTCCATTTTCAACAATTAAAAGTTCAACGTCAATACACAAATTATCGATTTTCATATTAACCAACAGCTTCTCACGACAAATACATATGTACATATGTATGTATGTACATATGTATGTATATTCGCCACAGCGAAACCATACGATTTTTCTCTACAATTTACTGTCGATTCTTTATACTTTAACGACATACTTTTTGCTACTAATAACTTTCCACTCCCCGAGTCTATAAATGCACTATATTGTTCTTTATTTATTTCAACATTTTTGAAAATTTCTTTATTTGTGTAGTGGTTTTGCCTTTCGTTATTAAGTTGACAGATCGCGACGAGTGCTTATCTGTATCTTTGTCTTGTGGATTTGCACTGTAACGTTTTACATTATTCTTACAGTTTTTCGCGATATGAGCACGTTCTCGACAGTTAAAGCATATAGGACCTCTTTTCCCATTTTCACTATCTACGCTATTCATTACTTTGCTGTAATTGGGTTTTCACTGTTCATATACTTATTATAATACGCTTTCCGACTCTGTTCACTTTGTAAATTTGTCATTTTGTTTTCTTCTGACACTCTATTCAATGTTTTATACAGGTCCGTATACGATATAAAGTTCACTGTAGTCAGCGTTTTACGTAAATGTTCATCAGTTATACCGCTAATGACGTATTTTATTATTGCATTGTCGTCGATATTACAGCCACGATCGATCGACAACATACGATAATAGTATTCAATGACCGATTCATTATGCCTAATGCGAGATTTCATCATCTGGATATGAGTATCAGCTAAGTTTGTGATCGATGGAAAATCTAATAAAAAACATTTACGAATTGCGATCACGAACGATACACTGGTTGGGAATTACCCCACAGCTTAGCAACCTCTCTCAAGTTGCTTTGTACAGCAAACAACACTGCAGAATGATTCCATCCGTACGCCTGATTTAGTTGGTCAATTCGTTCAATAAATTTTATAGACGTTATTTCCTCTTTATATGGGTCAAATACTGGCAACATTCTACTTATCTCATTAATGCTATGATTATAAAACAATCAGCCATTCTTTGTGGTATAAAATCCACAGCATTGCCATTTAAACTGTTGTTCGTATTATTAAAACTCGAGTCTGGTATCTCCAGAAAACATCGGCACAGTATTTGAATTCAACTGGCACTAATCATAATCAAACGTGTTTGCTGCCGCGAATTGTGCATGCAGCGGCTGAGCACCATGTGATGTAACACATACATACATTCACCGGCGAACATGCAGCCCTCGGTACCGACGATAACGGCTGACTGTTTGTGGCTGTTGTATTTGTCACTGTATTTATACATACAGCTGACACCGAAGTTGCGCAACCTTGGCTTAATGCGTCCGTGTTTCGATGGGTTGGCAGGATTACTCCCTCGCCATTATTCTTTTCCATAGAATCAGTTTTCTTTGTTAATGCTGCAACTGCATCCATTAAACACAGCATCCTTTTCTGCAACACAGTCATTTGGTGTGCATTTTGTTGTGCATCACTAATTATTTCTGCTGCCTATTTTTGCTTTAAATTTGTAAGGATGACTAGACAACTATCCGAAAAATAAAACCACTACATACATATGTATGTTCAAAATCATTTACTAAGTCACCATCAAAACTACCTTACAGAGTCGTATGAACTAAATCAGCGCTGCCAGATTAATATAATGAAACAACTATTTTCTGCTTGGGAGAGAATGTGTGTGAGAGCGATAGAGAAAATTACAGTGTTTTGTGAATACTTTGGAGGAGCTCAAATTTCTCAGGAACTGGCCACACATTTTTTAGCACGATTGGCTCATTTTGTAGCTTAGGCCCAATAATTGACTACTCATTTAAGTGTCATTTATCTTTAAATGCCACTTACGTACCAATTTCATTTTTTCAGTACAAAATTATGTGACATTTAAATGAAACTTAAATGACCATTCTTCTGCATTTAAAGTCCATTTAAGTTTTGCACACATACATACACAAATTGTGAAGTGTGGAGTGAAATTTGGACTTCTTTTACTAACATTATTCTTTTTTTATGGTTTTTAAAATTGTTTTAAACTTTTAAAACGTTGCAGCAACCTATCATTGTTGTTATTTTCAGCCTGAAAAAGAATTCACATTAGAATTTTTTTTTAAATTTTGTTCAACAGCTGTTTCTCTAAGAAAATTGAGAGAATTTCGTGAGGCTGCCATATTTTTATCGTAATTAAATACAAACAATAAATTCACACTGAAAAACTCAAACTGTATTTAAATGCAACTTAAATTTAAGTAGCAATTAGCTAAATGACATTTAAATACGAAGTCAATTATTGGGCCTTAAGGTGTCTGCTTCCATAAATACTAAGTCTGATTCCTTGAGAAAATCTGTGGTGGCCACAATAAATCAGCAACGATTTTTTGTGGCCACTTCGGAGGAGCTTAAATTCCTCAGGAGCTGGCTACACGATATTTAGCACGAATGGCTCAATTTGCTCCTTAAGGTAATTATTTAATATATCATAATTAGTGGGTCTCATTCCTTGAGAAAATCTGTGGTGGCCACAATAAGCCAGCAACTATTGTGTCTGACCACATATTTTCCTCCACATGAAATTTCCATAAACTTTCCCCGAATTTTTCCTCAGTCTTTGAATTCCCATAATCGACGTATATTAATTCGTCGACGCTATCTTGGCGCACGTTTTTTCTAAAAATGGAAAGAAGTGAACTTCGAGTGCTTATTAAACATTATTTTTTGCGAAAAAACCGTCAAACAAACAAAAGAAAAGCTCGATAAATACTATGGTAAAAAAGTGGTTTACTGACTTTCGTTGTGGTCGCACAACTAGAAATGACGCTGAACGTTCTGGACGGCCAATTGAGGTCAGTATCAGGGAACGGCGCGATCACACCGCAACCATAAATACACCGCATACGTACTCTATACTTTACACATGCGAGCACTTTAAACAACGCAAAAAAAATTTGGGGTGTTGATTTGACAAGCTGTATGTGAAAATATATCGGACTCAGATATGTTCATGGTATCATTTGTACCATTGCGATTGAAAAAGATTTTGGAAGATTCAGATCCTTCGACTAGTACAACGCAAACAATGGATATTTGGAAAAATGAGACACCATCTTCTACGAAATACTGCAGGCCAATCAAATTTGAATTCAAAAAAGAAACTCATGATGCCATTAGCAAAGAAGTTAGTGATATCAAGACCCAAATTGCAACACTACAGCCATTACAATTACAGTTAGATGGGCAGCAAATTGAAGTAAGCTACCAATTAGTGCTGACAATGATAGATGGAAAAGTAGGTCAGGCTTTGACTAACACGAAGGCTGCATCCAGCTGCATTATATGCCAAGCAACATCAACCCAATTAAACCAGGTCCCGACAAAATCATTAGATAATAAAGATGCATATGAATTTGGATTATCACCACTACATGCAAGAATACGACTTATGGAACACATACTAAAAATCAGTTATGATTTGGATTTCGGGTCTTCAGGATCAATAAGAAACAACGAAACCAACAAAGAGTTAAGAAGTGCAAAAAAGAAACATGTTCAAGATGAATATCGCAAATTAGGATTGATTATAGATCAGCCAAAACAAGGGTCAGGCAATACAAATGATGGCAATACCGCAAGAAGATTCTTTTCAGATCCAGAAACAGCATCTGAAATAACAGGAGTGGATTTAAACCTCATTTTCAGATTTAAAATAATCCTAGAAGTACTTGCGTGCAATGAAGAAATTGACTCTAGAAAATTTGGAGATTATGCAAAGGAAACTGCAAAAATATATACAACCAACTACCCATGGAGAAATATGTCTGCAACAGTTCACAAAATCCTTTATCATGGAGAAGATGTCATTAAATATCATTTGGTGCCACTTGGAGATCTATCAGAGGAGGCTCAGGAAAAAAGGAACAAGGATTACAGATTTTATAGAGAGCACAATACTAGAAAAATTTCAAGAAATTCAACAAATGAAGATCTATTTAATATATTATTGGCAACGTCAGATCCGTTTATCTCCAGTATTCGAAATCAATGGAAAGTGGAACATCGGGATTTAGATGAAGAAGCCAAAAAACTACTAAAGAACAGAAATAGCACAGAACAAAATATGGAATATTTGCAATCAATATTTGAGTCAAATGAATAATAATTATAATTGCCTTTCATTGTTATTTAAGTACGAAAAACATAATATTAGTAAAAAATAATAATAAACAGAACCTACCATTGTTGCAAATGCTATTAAAATTTATTGCAGTTTTTATTTTAAAATGTTTTTAAAATTATCAAATTTGACAGCAAAAAATAATAAATTTTTCTGTAGTAATAGCAATATTTTTAGATAATATTATTAACGTTTTTTTTAAGTGTAACTATTCTTTGAGTGTAAACAAATTTGCAAATTTGTCAGCAAAAAATTTTAAATTTTTCAGTAATAGCAAAATCTCCAGTTGATTTTACTATTTTTTTCAGTGTACAATTTTTTTAAGTGTAACATAAAAAAAATTCCATTATTACAAAAATTATTTATAATTATTATTAATTTCCAAATATTCAATTTTTTTAATAAATAAAAAAATAATAATTCCATATTTCACTCTAAAAGTTAAAAAAAATTCAAAAGTTCAACTTTGACCTAGAATTCCTTAAAAAGTCCTCAATCAATTTTAATAAAATTTAAACTGAGTCAAGCTGAACTAAATATCTATCCAATAAAAAAAAATTACTTCAATATTTTGATCGGTTCAAAAGTTACAGAGTTTTGGCCAATGAAAAACGATTTTCAGCCACTGTGCGCCGTTTATTTACAGAGTTGATGCGATCATAATATGCGCGCTACTTTGCGTTGTGAGCGCAAAAACCAGTAGCAGCAAACATCGCAATCTGCATGAGCAAAACTTTTAGTATTTTGTTTTCTTGTACTCTATTATTCTTTTATATTTGCTTTTGGAAGTTTTCTTCACAAACAATCAGTGATGTCAGACTTAAGATTAAATCTTACACAATTATTTACGAATAAATTTTTCACAAAACATTTCTTAAGGCGCTATCTGCTTATATTTGTATACAACAAATCATTCCAAAAAATTAAATTAGTTCTTCAAGGTAGTTATTTTTCATACTGAGAGTGAAAAATGCAAGTGCGCAGCATTACAAAAAACCAAATTTCGATTCCGAAAAACAATGTGAAAGTGTTATGAGAGTTTAATAAAATAAACATTGGAAATGAAACGGGGCTTTATTTAGAATTTCGTTACCTGAAGCGATAAATGCCCTAAAACATGATAAGAGGTAATTTTAGAAAACATGATACATACATATTATGTACATTCATATGAACATATGCGTCGCTAATATTTTACATTTACTGCAATTTTCGCTTTTATTTGCTCTGTACTTTTTTTTAATTAGTACAGCTTTTGTATAATTACACAGTTGCAAAGAGGTATTTACTCCATATAAAGCACTCATCAATGACTGTGCTCGCATGTTCGTATACAAATATTGTTTTTGTTGTGTACGTTAATAATGAGTACAACTGCCGAATGTGTGAAAAAAGTAAAGCAGAGCAGTCACCGCGAACGCATATGATTGAGTACGCTAGAAGCTCAAACGTAGCAATACTCAAGTGCGTACGGATATGGTTAAGACGAGTATACCTAAATCACGAAAACCACTGATCGTACAGCTCTTTGGACAGTACACACGAAAATGTCGAAAAAATCCACGATATGGTGTTGGCCGATCGAAGAGTAAAAGTGCGTGAGATTGTTGATGCCATAGACATTTCATATGGTAGTGTGGTTTCGATTTCAAGTGATCAGCTGGGTTTAAGAAAGTTGTATGCAAGATGGGTGCCGCGTTTGCTCTCAATTGACGTAAACGTGTGACAACTTCAAAGGATTGTTTAGAGTTGTTTAACCGCAATCCGAATGAGTTTTTGCGGCGTTTTGTAACTGTCACATAGCTAGTTCAAATTGATCAAAAAAATAAAATTAAAAAAAACTCAACTAGTTGACAAAAAAAAGCTACAATACTTAATTATTAATCAATTAAGTAAAAACAAAAATTGGAAAGAAAAATGGTACATGAGATAAAACCAACGTGTAACAATGGGTTAATTTAAAGTTAATTAGTGATGGTAAAATTTGAATATTGATAGTGGTAAAGCAGTGTTTACTGTAAAAACAACTAATAATACAAATAACTCTCGTATGATTTTTCTAGACATTATTTGTATAAATACAAATTTGAAATCACATTCAACCGAGCCACCTAAACATTGGCAGATACATGGAAACACACATGAACACTGATGATGGGAGTGTAGCGGCTCCCGAGAAACAACGTTGTTTCTCGGTGCGCCGTGCAAGTTGAAATTAATTAGTGTTAAAATTGTTCCTTGTTGCTTTGGAATATTGTCTCATGTCCAATTCTTTCTGACTAAAATTGTTACGAACCTTAGCCAAAATAATAATCACTTTGGATTAAAAAAAACCTCTAAATATGGATCCATTACTGTACTCCGGAGACCAAGCAGCAATCTAAACAATGGGTCTCTTCGGGTGAACCTGCTCCGAAGAAGGCCAAGGTAATTTTGCCGGCCAATAAGGTGATGGCCTATTTTAAGAACCTTCCCCCTATTTTTTGGAAGGGATACAGAAACTGGAGAAACGTTGGACTAAGTGTATTGAGTTAAGCGGAGATTATGTTGAAAAATAAATTTTTGTTTTGCAAAAACAACTGTGTTTAATTCGCCCTCGTATATTTATTTGTAGAATCCCCATAATTATCTTAAGTAATATCTTGGACACAATTTTCCGTTTATTGGTTAGTATGGAACTGGCCCTTGTTCAAAACCTCTACTTACATTCACAGAACATACACTTTTGCTATTCTACATTATTGCTCTATTAGGTTTAAGTGGAATTCTGTTTCTTTATAGATTTACGCTTCAGTTGCATATTATACTTTGAATCATTACATTTTGTATTTTTAAGTTCGATCAAAAAATAAATTGAAGTTGTACAATTAAAAACTCACGCGAAGTGAAGAATTCACGCGGACTATTATTACTTTATGCAATGTTTGCAACTGAATGAATTACGCAACTATTATGTCTATAGTATATGAGCACAAACTTTATATGAAATTGTTTTATAGGCAACCTTCTCACAATTTTTTACCCTCTGAATGGTGGAAACTGTACTTTAATGATTAAAACTCATTGACTGAATATCCGCAGTCTATTTTTTTAAAAGTAGTTTTAATATAAAATATTTGCGAATAATTTTTTCAGGGCCGTGCGGTAATAAAATCACTGTTCTCCTCTCAGTGTATAAAAAAGATACAATATAAAAGAAATACAGTCGTTAAGGAGGTCTGGGCTAAGGAGAAGCTCTCGTGTCATCGTAATTATTTCTTAAGTGCGGTCCAGCTTGCGTGTGTTGTTTGGCCTTCGAGATTTTTTCGTCTCGCTCGTATTAGTTGACTGATTTGCCACGGATAACCGTATAGTCTTGCGGTTCTTTTGTGAAATTTCGTTGGCAAACACGTTGCTAATTCCTATGTGAAGGCGTAGGTCGGGTACAGTCAGTCACAAGAACATCTTTAAGAATGCTGTTAATAACATCATGGACGTATGGTATTGTTGCCATTTTAGCACTTTTAGTGCTATATCTAGCCTTATTTTTTCTGAGTTATCACTAAGAGTTAAAAAAAATTCTAAATGCTAGT
The DNA here is from genome assembly GCA_956483585.1 of Gymnocheta viridis. Lineage (NCBI taxonomy): Eukaryota > Metazoa > Arthropoda > Insecta > Diptera > Tachinidae > Gymnocheta > Gymnocheta viridis. The sequence continues at coordinate 67,413,616 of OY101442.1, read as the reverse complement.
TTAGCATATTTTTATAATTACTTTAAAAAATCACATACATTATATGAAGTTAAGTATAAATTCTCTCACTGTATAAAAATGTACAAATACATATGCTACCTTTCATGGTAGAATAATACAGGTAGTGTCGAAGCGTTAACGGACTTTTTTGGGTTCGAGTCTGTCAAAATTTGATTATGTATTACTAACACACATCGGCACTGCTAAAAAAGCACACTTTATCACTTGTTTCAAATGCAAATAAGAAAATGAAAAGAAACAAAAATCTTTATCGAACAGAAAATGCAACCATTTTGCATTTTTTTTATTTTTTGACAGCTTCGAACCTAAAAGTAGTATTGTTGTAGCTTCGATACCCCTGTATTATTCCACCATGCTACCTTTTCTACAACTTTGTCGTAGGGTTTTTATATCTTTGCACTGTACGAAAAATAAAACAAAGGGTGTGAAATTAGGCAACGGACCCAAACTAACTGCTGTTATTTTTTTAATATTCCATTGTTCAAAGAAGAAATATCTGGAAAAATTTTGGTCCTGAAATAACAATTAGTAAAAGATAAAAATCTTTTAGTCCATTCATAATTGATATGAAAGATTTTCATTTATGTTGGTCTTCTCTTACCAATTTTTTATAATTAAGCTATTGCATAGCTTTTATCGCGGGCTTTGAGCTCGGCGACCGAATCAAGAAATTCCGTAACGAAAATAAAATCTAACACTAAGTTTGTTTCTTAAGTCTTTTGTTTTTTAAGTATTTGAATTGCCTAGCGTATGTTAACCCCTAAAGTATGCTATAATATCATTAACATACAGTATTGCCAGAACAGATTTTTACATGCAGGAAACACAAAATCGTGGTTGACAAAATATTAAATACACAAACAAACAGACAATTCGTAGTTTTTAAGCTATTGCCTAGCTTTTATCGCGGCGACCGAATCAAGAAATTCACCACGCTCAAAAAGTGTACCTTGAATTAATATTAAAGAAGAAAAAAATACTGCATAAATAAAAAATAATTATAATTGCATAAGTTGATAAAAAATGCTATGCAATAGCTTTGCCGCGGCAGTCCCACAGTCCCGCGGGAGTGCCTCATGTCTTTGCATATCCATTATTTAATTCGGGCTTTTTAGAGTTTCTACACTCTAAGTATGTGTTGATATAGATGACCAACAAAAATAAAGGTCACGAGAAGACCTAGAAAAATAAAAATCTCCTGTAATGGTTATAAGAAGGCTGAAAAAATAAATGTCTTTTATAAGTGTTATGAAAGACCCAAATAAATTAAAATCTTTTATAATAGTTATAAGAGACCAAAAAATATTCCTAGTTTTTAACTGTTATTAAGAGATTTTTATTTTAAAAAGCCTTGAATAATAATTCTTTGAAGATTTTTATAAATATATATTGGGCATAAAAGTTATGTCCCGGCCTTAGATATATAAGGATATTTTAAAAAATCGGTTCATCTGAAATATACAAAAATGAGTTAGTATGTGAGGAAGATGCAAATAATAAGGTTGTTATATACGGTTGTTGAATACTCTTAACTTGAATTAAAATATATTAAAGCTTTTTGGCTACAAAATTTTGACCTCATATATATACCATTAAAAGTTTTTATATTAAGTAAAATTAATTTTGTATGTAAATATATTTAAATAATATATACAAATGATAAAAATTTGTTCAAAATGTACAGATGTCTGATATGTATATTTTTTTTAGCTATATTAATAAAGAGTATGTTAAAAAAAACTAGCACTTTTTTAACCGTAGAACATTCTAGCACTTTGTTTTTGGCAATCTAGCACATTTGATCTGTCTTTTTATGGCAACTCGGTTACCGGCGCCATTTTTGTGCAACCATATTCTGCAAATTTACTTTGTGTGGAATATGTACCAATAAATAAATAAATAAAAGAAATACACATACGCACACGTAATTTAAAAAATTATGGGTAATTTTGTTTATTTCAAAATATTACTTTTTGTACCAAAAATGTATAAACTTAAAAGTTAAATAATGAATACGAAACGTATCAAAATATTAAATCAATATGAATGATTTACAGTATTTACTACGTATAACATTTGTGTTTAAATTAAATTAATTAATTATTTAATAAATCCAATTAAATATTCCAAGCAAAACATATAAATTAATTAATTAATTAAATAATCTTAAGTAAACTTTGCAATATAAATTTTTACTGCTAAATCTTATTAAAAAACATTTATTTAAACATTTTCAAGAGAAAAACAAACAATACAATACAAATCAAAAATTAAATGGAATGCTAAAACGAAATTTACCAAACTTTTCTTTAAATTTTAAATGCAATTAAAAAGAGTATTTAAAATAGGGAAGACTGAAAAAAAAGAAATGAAATAATTTGGAAGTTTTGAGATTATAAAACAAAAAAATTTTTTAAAAATCCATATTAAATAAATATTTTTATGTTCAAATTCTATACAATATAACACAGTTTGTTTCCATCTGCTTCTCCTTGTTCCTAATAAATTTGAAAAATCATTATTTTCCTGCCTTTGCGCTCAATAAAAAAATATTCTGCGAAGGAAATTTTAACTGTTTACAACATATCGATGGTGAAATGTTGAAAACAACACGTAGCCGATTTTCAAAACTTTTCTGCTGATTTTATAATTTCGCTAAAATGGTTACAATTAATTAATAACTGTAGTTAGTATTAAATTTATTTTGTGGTTTATGAACGAGTAATAAAAAATCAAAAACGTGCTGCCGACATTTGACTATCGATATTTGTGTATGTACACGCCGTCGCAAGTGTAAAACATAATACGATATCAAACGGATTTAGAGGCATTCGTTGTTTATTCATAAGTATAACAATTATCTTTATTTTTAACGCAGAATAAGTTAAGATAACTTTACACTACGTTGAATGCGATTTATTTGCTAATTGAATGCATTCATTCACGCTGATTATGTATGTCGAGCACTCTTGGACAAAATGCCGCTGTCGAAAATTCGACCTCGATGTACATACATAATCAGTATATAGCAAATCATTAAGGATTGAAAATAGGAAAAAATGTTCTAGATTTCAAAATATTTTTCTTTCGTTTTGTTTAATAGACATTTCTCTAGTTCTTTATTACAAACAATAGAAATAAGCAATAAAAACAAGGGTATACGATGAAGTCCGATCGATTTCAAAAGACTAATATTATTAACAACTGATTAATAGATAATTTTTATTGTTTTCAACGTTTAGAATATTATAATCGAACCTAATTTTAATTCCACTGGTGCATCGTATTGGAATTACAAAATTTTGAATTTCTCTTTTTCTTATAACTGTATTATTATCGAAATAAAAAATAATACAGTTGTATTATTATTTTTTTTATTATCTTAAACTTTTGTTTTTTAACATAAAAAAGATTGTTCGTAATTTTCTTTAATATTAATACTAAATACATTTTTTATACATATAATATATGTTTCGTTTTGTTTTTATTTTATTTTTTTGTTAATTAAATAATTCATGGTATATAAAATAAATAGTTTATATTCTTAAAATATATGTATGTATGTATCGAAGTTAAGTTATTATAAAAATACTAATTTACAATTAATACTTATAATTAATTATTATATTATTTAAATATACGTAATGTTAAAGTGATAGTTATAAAGATAATAATAGTATTGTTACGTATTAAATACAAATCATAAAAGTGTCTAAATATTAATTTGTTATGGTATACTGTAAATATGATTCGTTTTCATTAAATCGTATATTTTAAATAAGAAAGGACACAGTCAGCATCCAATGACTGATGTATGTGGATTTATTAAGAATAACTTACATAAATGTACGATTTCATCTTTTTGTATTATTATGGATGCATAAGAAAATAATGCAAATACAGATACAACTTTTGTAAATATAAATATGTTGTATGCAGTTTATAAACTATTTTTTATACATATAAAAATATATTAAATAATATTATAATATAAATAAAAAATTTATACATAATTTGAACTTTTAAGCTTTTAGTTTTTTTTTTAAATTTTAGTTTTGCAGTACAAATAAATTTTCTTGCCTCGTAACATGAACTACACTCTTTTGCAATAAACGAGAGCCAAGTAAAGGAGCATCACAAAGGATTCGTTGTAGTATATGGCGACCGTTATCATACATATATTTTAATTTTTAATTGTTTCTTTTCAAATAATTAATTCCGAAAGAAATAACTTTTTAAAGGGAAGACAGAATCATTAATAATACATCCTTCTCAGTAAAAGAGAAAATTACTTTTTTTAACTACAGGAAATGCAATGGATGATTGCATCTTAACGAATGTATGTATGTATGTAAGTACATATGTATGTATGCACTTTAATTGGAGTTCTAAATGTAATAAAAATCAAATGCCCTAAATAAAAATGCTGTGCAAATTACGATAAATTAAAAATGAAATTGTAAAATTCTTAGATTCAAATATCGTATTCTAGTTGTTATCTCAATACGGCATTAAAATAAATCAATATATGTACATATATTTATGGGTTTTTCCTTCGAAATATGTAATGCGTATTGGTTACGGAGTGGTAATTTATGTTACAGATGCAAGACGGTGTATGGTTGGTGGGGTTGATGATCTCTTTTAAAAATATAAGGGTAATTATGAATATGATAATAAGTAAGCACTAGTATATGCATATGTATGTATGCATGTAAAGAAAATCTTTTATACACATGAATAATTTAGCACACGAATATATACATTTTTAGCACTTATTTGTATAGCGTTCTACTGTAAGGCTGTCTCGTAGATAACTACTAGATGTAGGCGTGAGTGTGGGGGCAACACTTGACGTTGTAGATGAATTACTAGATGATGGCGTTGCAGTTGCATGTGTATGATGATGATGCACCATTACAGACGCACGCGTTAAATGTTGATTGTTATTAAGTTGCTGTTGATGCTGTGTTGATTGCTGCTGATAAAAAGGTGGTTGCTGCTGTCTTTGCTGTTGTGCGGATTGTAAATTGTGCATAAAATATGCATTCATATTTCCATGTTGCTGAATAAGCTGCTGTTGCTGCTGATGGTAAGGATATGCCATAACCAATTGCATTTGCGGCAATATCTGCTGTTGCATTTGCTGATGTTGTTGTTGATGATGTAAGTTCATGTGGCCCGCTGCGCGCATCATATGTAAATAGTTATCATCGCCTATCGGTGCCTGCCGACTGCCATATTTTAGCTCGCGGGCTATTCCCTGTTTATAATTTCGATGATCCTTATCAATCACATATGCCACTTCACGTAATTGTATTATTGTTGCCTTAAATTTCCCATATACATGTGCTGATTGCTGCTGGAAGGCGATTGCCGTTGCTATCAATGGGTTATTCTGTTGCTGTATCTGATGGAAAGCAACTGATTGGTCAAGAAATGCCTCCAGTTGTGTCATATGGGACATAATTAACGTGTGTATTCGTTGTAAGTCTAACGCAGGATCTAATGCTGTTATTAAATCCATTTGAAAGTAGTCCATTGCTTCAGGAGAGACATTTTTACAGCCAGGGGCATTTTCATCCGAACGATCACAACAACTGTATAATCCATTAACAAAGGCCGATGGATGAAAGTATTGTGATCGTATAGAATTTGTTAAACATATTTTGTGTAAGAGATCAATCCATTCCCGTTCTTCAACGCAATTGGTTGTTTGTACAATAAGAGAACGATCTTTTCGTACAATCTGTAAAAAAACACATTTTGTATATCAGTATATTAGTTGCATACACACTATTTTTAATTAAGTTTTTTCGGTTATTTGAAGATAACATTATATTTCTTACTTAAGTGCTGTTTTCGGAATTCTATGATTCCGCAATCTGATAATTTTTCCTCGTAGAATACGACGAAATAAAACGAGAAGTCCAAATGAAATTGTTCGATATCTCGCAGTTTTCGAAATATAGACGTTTGAAGATTAATTTTTTACATACTTTTTTTAATTTTGATATATGAATACGAAATTGTTTTTCGATATCTCACTTAGTTTTCGAGTATAACGAAGATTATTCGCTTAGAAGTGCTGGCTAAGAAGAAAATCTTTTTTCAGCGAAGTTGCTATTCGAAATACTCAGAGGATAAAACCAGCTAAGGGAGGAAATCATTCTTGAGCAAAGCCGCTATTCGAAATACCCAGAAGCGTAGTGGCAAGATGAAATAAGTTAAATTAAGTAGGTAAAACGGTAAAATGGTGTTCCGAATTCGAAAAATTCCTCAAATATAAAAATAATCACCCTTATTCCAGTTGTCAACATTAATACAAAACGATATTGTTTTGCCTTGTTTACTTCAAATTGTTATTCCAGTTGTCGTTATCTACAAGAAAATTTGATGGCGATATTGTGTTCAAACAACTTTGAATTTGTCATCGCCATTTTTCATAACGACTTGACTTTATTTGAAATATACCTAAATGAAAAAACTGAAAAATTCTAAATATCAACTGCTACCCAGTTTAGAAAATAGTGGAAGAGTTGTAGAAGAATCCCTCTCTTGCAGTGGGATTTTGCAGAGGTACTCTTCCAATTAATTTTAGAAAACAATGGGAAGATGGGAAGAAATCGCAAGAGTTTTAAATTCTCTTGGCTCGCCGATACGTTTAGGAGATGGATGACAAAAGGTAAGGAAATAATGAGCAAAAATAGTGGAACATAAAAATAAAATTTCTTAATAGGTTTCAATTATATATTAAGTTGAGAAAAACCCAAACTTTTATACAAAATCCTATTTTTCAGAAGTTACGTTCAAATGATTTTCAAATGATAAACACCCAAAGATATATATTTGAGAGTTATCACATTTTCATATCTGTTATGGGGAGTTATTTACTTTTTGTGAAGCTTTTTAAATTGGGGATATATTGGAATTGGCAGTTAATTAATTTTTATTTTATTTATTCATTAAAAGCCTTCGTAGCTAATAATAAATGTATTATATGTCTAATAACCATGTACTATAAATAAATATATAATACAAAATTTTCAATTATTTAAAAAAATAAACTAAAAACTAAGCATAAGTAATAACTTATGCACTTGAAAGTTATAAGCGACACCCCAGCCGCAAAATTATTAAAACTTTTTACAATATATTAAAAATATAAAAAAGAATACGCATAGCGTATTATACGGATCCTATTTAAACAGAGACTCCAAAATAGGAGAAAGCTTGTTATATTAAGAAGAGAGAGTAGTAATTTTTTCTTAAATGTATGTAAATAATATGAAAATAGTCTACGGGAATTTGGCAAGTTATTCCAAATACGGCACACTCTTATGTGAAAAGAACGTTCTAAATTTGCTTGGGACTTTTTTAATTTCATTGAGACATTTAATTTCTTTGAGTTATTTTTTTTTATTTTTATTTATTTATTTTGTCTATAGATATAATATCCTTACAGACAGTTAAACAATGGCGGTATTCAGTATTTGGTGCAAAAGGTCTTGCGAAAGAGGAAATGTAAAATATCTTAGCTTTTTTGTGAAATTTAACAGCAACTCTGTGTATTTGGTTGTTGGATTTCATAAAAAAGCAACGATATTTTGCATTTGCACTTTTGCAAGACCATTTGCATTAAACGCTGAATACCGCTAATATAATTAATATAGTAAATTCCAATAAAAATACAAAATTATTGATTATTTAACAGAACGATAATTTTAAGTTTAATAACATTTACATTTAAAGAAAAATCTATAATTTTATAAAATTTATTAAATTGACTGCACATTCTTCTAAATGGACCAGCATTTGCGTAATTTGATCTGAAGAATTTAATTGCTAGCAATTCAAAGTGTCCTAAAATTGCGGTTCATACAATTCTTTTGTTCTTATTTCATTTCTGTTGAGACTTTCTGTATAAGGAATTCTTTCACTCTTGTTAAGACTTCTTTCATTAGGATATATTTAATTTCTTTTGGAATTATTGTATGAGGAATCATTCAATTTACAAATTATTTTAATTTCCATTTTAGTTGTTTTTTCATTTTGGTTGGAAATTATTTCATTTGCGAGTTATTTCATGGTACCGACTGTTATAACAAATCGTTCTTAATTTGCGATTGAAATTGTTACCTGGATATGTATCGATACCTGTAAAAGCTTTTTTAAAGACAAGCTTAAGACGTTGTACTCTTTTAAAATCTTTCACTATGTTATATATGTTGAGATGTACTAGAAAGCGATTGTTCAACACGTAGAAGTCAAATTAGTTTGAAAGTACTAAATGAACCGGAGGAGTACAACGGGACAAAAAAGAACTATTTAAAATGCTTTTTGTACCGAAGAAAAATTTAATTTTTCATCACTGATTTCAACACAAAACTTTTGACAATTTCACATTTCTCGGCCATTAAAAAAAAACACAACGCTACAAAAAATCATCTGGACTATTAAACAGAACTGTATTATTGGATCATGCTGCAATCCTGCATTTTAAAATCCCATTTTTTCATATGTCATTTATTTTTTTTTTTTATTTTACAAAATAACAATTCTTATAGTGCATTTACATTGCCTCGAAATCTAGTAGATTGGATTTGAAATCTTTTTCAAAATCTAGTTCTTTTATATTGCATTTTTTTGACTTTAGCAAGATTTTATTTTAATAACAAAACCAGCTGCCCAATATTTAAAAGAAAAATATATATTTGAAAATTGCGTTTGATACCAAACAATATCGGAATATATGGGACATTTATTATTATTTTGTTCATTTGTGTAACACAAATTTAATATAGGGCATTATAAGGAAATAGGGATTTAGTAAATTACATTGCATTTATTTACCATTTGCACTTCATTTATATTTTCAGTTTGATTTATCTTTTCCATTTTGTTAATTAAAAGGTGCGTTCGATTACTTTTGCAGTAAAATGCAGTAAATGAGTAATTACTGAGTAAACTAAAAAATTTACTTCCAACAAAGCTGTTGCCCAAAAAGTACGTGAACGAAAATTAGTAAGATTAAAGAAACAACTGATTGCAAATCAATGTAGTGCTGAAAAATATTCACAGTTTTGACTATTCAACTCTTTTTCTTGTTGGTGCTCCATGCAATATGTATTATATCACGAACATTTCAAGAAAACATACACAAATAAATTTCTGTAATCTTTTCCATATGTTTATTTTTATTTTATTTGATTTTGACAATTTCTGCCTGATTAAATTTATACAAAAGATTGTGATTATTTGTTTTTGATATTGACTACCTTAAAAACAAGTGCAGTACTAAGTAACCATATATTTAGCACTTTCACAACCCCAAAGAATTAAAATAACACAAAGAAAAGAAAGTTCAAAAGTTATGTTATTCTTGTTTTAGGTTGTAAATGGTTTCTACATTTATTTCCTTTTAAAAGTCATATATTTGATTAACAAGCAAATACCTATAGTTTAAAAATAATTATTCATTTTGTATTAATATTATCATTTAAATTTTTCATTATTTATATAATTTTTTCAGAAATTGTATACTTTTTTGTTTAGCTTTTAAATCGTGTTTTTTTTTTGTTGTATTAAATTTTACTAGCAAAAATTTCTGCAGTAACAATTTGTAAATACTCAGCCATAAACTGTCACTTTACGCTCTGAATTTGTGTTCTCATTTATTGTATTTCAGTAAAAATTTTTAAAAACTTTTTGGCACGCGAATGCACTTAATATATTTTTGTTTGATTTCTTTTTATTTATTTAAAATGTCAGTTATTATTCTTGCACAGCATAGTATTTTTTAGCACAATTTTAGAAAAAACATAGTTGCATCACTGAATACTACTAGATTTCGAGTAGATTTTGTCAAAATCTAGTAAAGAAGTAATTTGGTTTTGTATGGGAGATCTAGTCAAAAACAACTAGATTTGACTCAAAATCTCGTAAGTACAAGATTTCGGTGAAGTGTAAATGGACTATTGTTATTTTAAAATAAAAATAAAACAAAATACAGGAATAAAAAACTTTTTTTTGTAATTTATTAATCGTGATTGCCTCGATATCTTTTTTCAAAGATTTTCAACCTAGTCTATATACATACTACATGCATTTCATTGATGCTAATGCCAAATCATCAGTAGACCTTAAAACAAGGCGAATTCGTGACAGGTGGACTTGATAGCGCAGATTATATTTTTTTTAGTTTTATTCAAGGCGAACTATAGTTGGATGTCAAAATTTATTTATTTATTTTGTTTACATTCAAGTTGAAAATTTTTATAATTAAAAAATTTTATTGTGAAATGAAATTGTTTAATGATGGCTTTTTTATATCAAATTGTAAAAGTGATTCTATTTTAATTAGAAACTACTTTCTTATATCAGTATAAATTAAGGGTCAAGAAATAAAAGTTCCATAAAAAAATACTCATTTTATGAATCTTAATAAACTGAAGAGATGTATTCCTATGTATGTACATTTAATAAATGTGTAGTGATAAGATGTATTAACAATAAGTTTCAATCAGGATAATTCTTAAATTAATTTACAGTGCAAAATAAAACTAATTTCCAATTCAGCACCCACATCATATTCCATCAAAGCATTAACATTTTGTTCCTCAATGGAATTTTAATGTGTACTTACATCCATGGAAATTTTTTGGTTTGGTGGTGAGGCAATCGCCGATTGACAACGACGTTGAACGGCATTACGGATAGCAGGTGCCAATAATTGATCTTTAAAACATTTACACACAACAGGATTCTTCAACAAAATAATATTTGTTAAATATTTCAAGGGATTTAAAAAAACAACCCTTATGTTTCGGCGTATATCCGATAAAGGTAGATAAATAAAAACACAAGAAATTTATATTTAATTAGAAATGATGGTTTTTCTCTTTATTGCGATAAATAATAATTTTACCTTTTTTGTATATAGCGAGGCTAAATTATTTCTTGCACGTAGTGCTAATATGGCGTCCAAAGATGCAATAACTTTTTGCTAAAAATAACTTAAGCCGAAGGGGCCAACAATTTTTAAGTACCGTTAACGGTTTTACTCGTTGAAAACCTATAAAAGGTTTCCAACAAGGTTGAAACAAAAATTACTTTAAAATAAGTACTTTGGCACAAAAAGACCACAGTAGAACAACGATATACCGAATTTGTATTTAAACATTGCCGGCCACCTTGCAACGACAAGATAAGTAAGGACTCCTGATGAATAGAATAAAAAATAAAGTGAGCCATGAAGGACTCCTGTGGACTGTATAAAGTTACAAATAAGATAAGTGTTTTCAAAAATAGAAATGGATCATTAAGGATCCCTGTTGATTTTATTGACGACGATTGAGTCATGAGGGACTCCTGTGGTGGTCATATATGACCTTTAAACTAAAAAATAACCATTAAGTTAATACGGCGATAACCCCGAAACAACCCATCCGAAAATCGTGTATTGAGCAAGCGGAAGCCCCGGACTAGCATGTATTCGCCTTTTCATCAAAAGTGGCATAACTTCAGGACCTAAAACCAAAGCAACATTCCCCGAATGATGGAAATTAGGATCTGATAGTTGAAGGCCCTGAAAGGGTTCCAAAATGGAATCCGACACTGAGGTAGGCGGGGTTTTGATTCCACACATTTTGTGGACCCTGGCAGTGAGATGTAATCGCTGACCAGCATCATAAATCGATTCCACTTCTATTCGACAATATTTTTCATCATTTACATTGTATGACGGTATCTTGAGCCTGTTGACAAATTCCGAACAAATGTAGCTATTCTGACAGCAGGCATCTAGAACCGCACGCAGCGGGATTTTAACCGCAGCGTAGGGGAAAAAGAAACGGACTGACGAATCGGAACCATACAAACTTCCGCTTTCGGTTTGGAATGTGGCTTAGGAGTTTTCTTGAAATGCTCATGCAACAATGAATTATGACATTGTTTGCAATATTTACACGTTGCCGTACTTTTGCAGTCTTTGCCGATATGACCGAGAGACAAACATCGACAGCATATGCGATGAACCGCCACCATACGTAATTTCCGTTCCAAACTCATGTCTCTAAATTTATAACAAAAGCGAAGAGGATGATTCTTAGCGCAAATTGGACATTTCAATCCTTTTCGCTCTGTACTTTTGAGTTTAACCTCGGGCTTATCGTTCGGAGCATTCACTTGCATAACGGGTGGGCTGTTTGGAGGTAAAGTAATAACGGATTCTACATTAATGATAGGTGTTGCCAATGGAGGTTCAGGAGATAAATTCATCTCTTTCACTGACGCCAAGATAGACGACGGACCCGAAGAGTCGGTATTAGACACGATAGGTTCAGCGGGAGCGCTTGTTTCCATCGCCTCCTCGTAATCCAAAAGACCTTCTTCAAACAAATCCGACAAAGTGGCTTCAGCGTTGGAGTTCATGATTCTAGGAAAAAAGGTGGTTAATAATCGTAAATTGACAACAAAGTGATTCGAAATTATAATTCAGGTAAAACAACAAGTTTGGTTATTGGGCGAGTACTTATCCCGTTCTGGGTACGAATATCAGCGACCCGAACATGACCGTCTGTACCAGTATAAATTTTTATTACTATCCCTAATTTCCACGAAGTGGCAGGTAACTGTTCATTTTTGATAACCACCAAATCATTTATAGCGATTTCTCTTTGTGGATGTTTCCACTTATAACGTTTATGTAGATCGACTAGGTATTCCTCTTTCCATCGTTTACAAAATTGATGAATTAAAGCTTTTACTTTACGATAGCGATTGACAATACTGATAGGGCTATCGTAAATTGTCGCTTCCGGCGGAGCAAGTATAGCTGACCCAATTAAAAAATGTCCTGGTGTTAATGCGACTGGTTCACCAGGGTTATCGGGCATAGGACATAAGGGACGAGAATTTAAACACGCCTCTATTCTAGCTAAGATCGTGGATAACTCTTCAAATGTATAACGGCAAGATTGGACCTCTTTTCTAAAATGAAGTTTAAAGCTTTTGACACCTGCCTCCCAAAGGCCACCCATATGTGGGGCACCAGGCGGTATAAAACGCCATGTCAAACCTTTGTGTCCAAAGGTGGAATACATTCGGGCTTGGCATTCCTTTAGAAATGTCTGAAAGTCTGTCGCTATCTCATTTGAAGCGCCTACAAAGTTAGTGCCATTATCGGAGAAAATGGTTTGAGGACAGCCTCTTCTAGAAATGAATCGATTAAATGCTGCCAAAAATGTATCAGTGGATAGATCTGATACTGCTTCTATATGTCTATGTTCTATATGCCTTTGTAGAAAAGCAGACAAAAATACAAACATAACCTTTCGTTATCTTACATGATCTACCATTATGAGTTTTTACATCAAAAGGTCCAGCGAAATCAACTCCAGTGTTCGTGAATGATCTATCAATGGTTGTTCGTTCAGTAGGAAGGGCGGCCATTATCTGACTGCATGAACGTTGTTTATCAATAATGCAACGCTTGCATCGATTAATCACAGTACGCACTAAAACTCTTAGTCGGGGTACCCAATATTCACAGCGATAAATTCTCAACATTAATTAATTTCCGCCATGAATCGATAGTAAATGAATGAATTCTGCCATCAATTTAGCAAATCGGCAAGAATAAGGAAGAATAATAGGGTACTGTTCCCGAAATGATAACGAGGGTAATTTGACAAGTCGCCCGTTTACTCTCATTACGTTATTTTCATCAAGAAACGGATTCAACGTTAATAACGAGCTTTTCGCGGGCAGGATTGTTTATTCAAAAGGCATTTGTACTCTTCAGGATAAAATGCTTTCTGAGCGATAATCGTTAAACGTAATTTGACGGCCTTGATTTCTTCACTAGTCACGAGTGCACTTTCATGATTGAAACGCCCTTTATGAGCTCGGTGGGTAGCATGAAAGAATCTAAGTACGTATGCAATTACACGTAAAGCTCTGTGGAGTGAAGAGAATCTATCTAAAATATCTTCAAATTTCGAAAAAAATTAAGCATGAACCTTTACCTTTTTACTTTCTATTTCAGTATCGAGATCTTCTAGAGTATGTGTATTGCAATTATTTTTGTTTTGTCTCAGCCAAGAGGGCCCGTGCCACCAGAGCTCACTTTCCGCTAACGTGCGCGGAAACGTCCGGAACGTCCCCGGCTGCCTAAATCGGCAGGATTATCTTCAGACCGAACGTGAAACCAGTTATGATTTCCAGAGTTCTCCTGAATGCGGCAAACTCTGTTGGCCACAAAGGTGGTCCAAGAATTAGGAGGCTTTCGGAGCCATGCTAAGACGATGGTAGAATCTGTCCAGCAATATATTTTAGAAATGGGAATTTCAATTTCTCTATGTATATTTTTCAATATTTCCGATGCCAAAACTGCACCACACAACTCCAGACGGGGTAGAGAAACACATTTTATTGGAGCTACCTTCGTTTTAGCGGCTAATAAATCAGTGGATATCTCGCCACTGGGGTTTTCAATGCGAATATAAATTACCCCTGCGTATGCCTTTTCGGAGGCATCTGAAAAAACATGAAGTTCAACTTTCGAAAATTTGTAGTATTTTACCCATCTTGGGATTTTAATCAAATTTACTTCATTAAAAAATTCAACAAATTTAGAGCATTCCTTTTCCGTCGAGGTTGGAAGAAATTCTTCCCAATCAATATTATCACGCCAAATGCGTTGCATAATAATTTTCGCTGTGATAATTACTGGGCTGACCCATCCAAACGGATCAAAAAATTTTGCAATTGCAGCAAGTACTTCTCTCTTCGTATATCTTACTTTGACTTCGAGTGGGCTAACCTTAAAAAAGAAAGAATCTAACTGAGCATTCCAAAAAATCCGTAAGGTTTTTGAACAGCTAGATTCCTCAAACTTTAAAAGTTTTGCGTCTACTAAATATTCGGAAGGCAATCCCTCTAAGATGGCGCTTTTATTCGAAGTCTACTTCCTAAGTTCGAAACCAGCTGATAACAACGCGGCAGTTAATTGATTTCTCGCTGACACAGCAGTAGAAATGTCATGGGCTCCAGTTAAAACATCATCAATGTACATTCCTTTCCTCAAAATATTCGCTGCCAGTGGAAACCTGTCTTCACAATCCTCCGCCAGTTGTAATAAGGTACGAATCGCCAAATATGGAGCACAATTTAGCCCAAAAGTAATCGTTTGTAGCTCATATTCTTTTATTTGGTCGTTCGATGAACTTCTATAAAGAATTCGTTGAAATGGTGTATGCGATGGTTGAACCCAAATTTGCCGATACATTTTTGAGATATCACAATTAAATACAAACTCGAATAATCGCCAACGTAGAAATAAAGTAACTAAGTCCGACTGTAAAGTAGGCCCTACAAAAAGACAGTCGTTTAAACTGTTTCCATTTGAAGTCCGATTTGATGCATTAAAGACAACCCTTAGTTTGGTAGTCTTTCTTTCAGGTTTAATTACCGGATGATGTGGTAAATAACATGACTTAGTGACGGCTTGGTTGATAGATCTCAAAACAGGTCGCATATGACCCAATTTTAAATAATCTATTATGACATCATCATACATGCCTTTTACTTCCGGTTTGCGTGAAAGAGAAGATTCAATTCGAAAGAATTGCTTCATAGCTCCAGTCTTTGATATACCTAGACTTATTTCGCGAGGAAACTCTGACTTAAAAGGTAATGATACAACATATCGACCTGTTGCATCCCGTATGGTTGTACTTTTATAAAGTTCCTCACAAAATTTCTCAGACGGCGACATAATCTTTCCCCTTGGGACTTCCTCCAACTCCAAAAATCTCAAAAGATTTTTATTTAAATTATCTTCTTCGGAAAAGGTGACAGTAGTGGTAAAAACATTAACCGATTTATTTATTGACGAATCTATGGGACCTGTCAGAATCCAGCCGAAAACTGTTTTCTGACCCCTAAGAGATCCTAAAATGTTACGACGAACTTCACCAAGAATAATCTTGCGATATAAATCAGCTCCAAGTAAAATGTCAACAGGTCTACTCTTGTAAAAGTTTACATCAGCTAAGTGTAGGCTGCTTAACTCACCTCTAATTTCAGAAGAACAAACAAATGAAGGTAAATTCTGAGAAATTGAAGGCATTACCAAGGCAGATGTTTCTAACGAGATTTTCTTGTCCAATGGAGAACCAATTCGAAATGAACAAATTTTTGTAGAGGTTGTAGAAGCATTTCTATCTACGCCGGAAATCTGTACATTCGTAGAATGTGACTTAATTCTTAATTGATTTCGCAGGCGTTCAGAAATAAACGAAGCTTCTGATGCTGGATCAATCAAAGCTCTAGCCGGATACATAGTATCCTGATAAATGATAGACACCATAGCAGTTCCTAATAACACAGATGAATTCTGTGAAATATGAAAAACTTGACGATTGAATTGTGTGGTAGCCGCTGCTGATGTTGAAGGTCTAGTAACTACCGTTTCAGCTGAACGCAAATTCGGATTAAACTTGACGATTGAATTGTGTGGTAGCCGCTGCTGATGTTGAAGGTCTAGTAGCTACCGTTTCAGCTGAACGCAAATTCGGATTAAACTTGACGATTGAATTGTGTGGTAGCCGCTGCTGATGTTGAAGGTCTAGTAGCTACCGTTTCAGCTGAACGCAAATTCGGATTAAACTTGACGATTGAATTGTGTGGTAGCCGCTGCTGATGTTGAAGGTCTAGTAACTACCGTTTCAGCTGAACGCAAATTCGGATTAAACTTGACGATTGAATTGTGTGGTAGCCGCTGCTGATGTTGAAGGTCTGGCTGTCCGTCCGAACAACAAACACAGCCTTGAAAAGTTTAGTGCCGATCAAATTTGTATGCAAGAATGTAGCAAAGGGTAAAAAAGTGTACCTTATATATTTCCTATAACAACTTGTTGTTTTTTCTTTTGAATTTTTTGTTCCCAACATGCACATACACACATTAGCAATTAAATGTATATTGCTGTATGTATATATGTATGTATGTAATATATTACACTTTTTTCTTTCTTTTAGTTTCGCACAATCACTTTTGTATCAATTTACTAACCTGATATTTCCTTAGGGTTGAAAATGGAGTGACAATCTGTATTCCCGTCGTTGGCAAATCAGATGATATTTCCTCGTAAAGGAGATTGTAAAAAATCTTTGTATTTTTATTATCCGGTTCGAAGGACCAATGTTTCGGCGTATATCCGATAAAGGTAGATAAATAAAAACACAAGAAATTTATATTTAATTAGAAATGATGGTTTTTCTCTTTATTACGATAAATAATAATTTTACCTTTTTTGTATATAGCGAGGCTATATTATTTCTTGCACGTAGTGCTAATATGGCGTCCAAAGATGCAATAACTTTTTGCTAAAAATAACTTAAGCCGAAGGGGCCAACAATTTTTAAGTACCGTTAACGGTTTTACTCGTTGAAAACCTATAAAAGGTTTCCAACAAGGTTGAAAGAAAAATTACTTTAAAATAAGTACTTTGGCACAAAAAGACCACAGTAGAACAACATATACCGAATTTGTAATTAAACACCTTAAAAAACAAAACCTTCTGAAATAATAAAATTTTCAATATTTTATTTGTTCTGCTCAGTCAAATATTTTTGACGATGTGCTTTGATTTTACAAAAACAAAATACTTGTGGTTTTTGTATTGTTTTAGTTGATGTAATATTAAGTTCACCTGTTATTAATTTACCTTGCAATTCTCATTGGATTTTTAAAAGTTTTTGTATAAGAGGTTTGAAACATTTCGAAAATATGGTTTAAGGTCTACTGATGATTTGGCATTAGCACCAATGAAATGCATGTATGTATATAGACTAGCTAAAACACCCCAAACGTTTTTGAGAATAAAAAACATTTGCAAAAGCGGAGCTAGTGAATAAAGTTTATAAGGGATATTATTTTTCTCACAATTATTTATTGGGTGATTGGCAGCAGAGTTAAGAAGGCAATTTCTTCAGAGCATTTTTTTTTTAATTTTCACGATTTATATTTTTTTCGGAGTTTTTAGTATTCTTTACAGTTTTATCACCTTTTATGCACTTTTAAATTCGTTCGCCATTTTCGCTTTTGAAAAGATTTTTTGAAATTTTTGGACTTTTCTTTCCGAATTAACAAATTTTTTTCAATTTTTCTATTAGAGTAAGTTCTTTTTATGGACTTTATTTCAAATTACATATTTCGAAATCGGCAAAAAATATTTTCAGGTAGCAAAGTCTTTACAATATTATTAATGAAATTTCTTTTTTATGTGTTTTATTTATAATTGCTCCAGATTACGCTAGACCTTTACCTTTTTCCACATACTCAACAACATACATAAGTATATTTAAACAAGTACGCTTGTTTCTACAACAAAAATATTTACTTCTTTTGATTTTTTTTTAAATTGTGAACAAAATTTAACAATTAAAGAGAGATCACCTGTCGAAGTGAGTGTAGTGTACCATATAATTAATACACTTTGAGTCAAACTTTTGCATTTCTTTTACAAAAACAAATACTAACTATAAAGTTTAATTTAAATTATTTTTATTATGTTATCGACTAATAGCTACTTTTTGACTTCATATTTTAATATACATACGCATTCAGTTAATTTTCATTGAAATTTGGGTTGCAATTAAATATAGTTTCAGTTTTTCATTCTCAAATAATTGCTCTCATTTAATTGCTATAAAAATATACACAGATTTCCCAAAAAAGCAACTGTTTAACAGAAATAGCCATTTTTCAAAAACCGAATAAATTTAATTTATTAGATTTCCAATTAAAAAATAAACTTACCTTAAAACAATTCTGCATTTTAAAACTTTTTTCATTCAATTGCTCGACGCGTTCAATTTCAGCCAACGGTATATCACAGATTGGGTGTTTGCCTTTAGATTTGGCATAACTTAGAGATTGGGTGGTTAAACGAAAATAGCGTTGTTTAAATGGACGACGTCCAAAGCGTTTGCGACATTGAGGATATTTTGTCATCATGCTATAGAAAACAATAAGATTTAAAAATACATATAATTTTTGTTTTTGCAAACAATCAATTTAAATATTTTAAAATATTGAAAGACATGTAAATATTCCTTACCCCTCTCTTATTCGTGAATTGGTATAAATAAATTTTGATGTAACACAAATGTATGTTTATTTTTAAATGTAGTTTTACAAAAGAAGTTTAGTTTTTATAATCGCATTTAGAAGGTGGGATGATAAAGATTCGCAGGTAAGTGGGTGAGTGTGCATGAGTTTTTGAGTGTTTAAGAATTTTAATGAGGAAAGAGGACAAAAAAAATTAATCAAAACTATATCAAAAGCAACTTGTTCGAAATATTATAACATTTTAATTAATAACTTTTTCAAACGTAAGGTCAACATTATAAATATAAATAATTTTTTTATCCAATATTTCGCTTTCGCAATGGAACGCTTTTTCAGGGATATATCCACGCCTCGAGAGATCAGGTGACTGAATTCGCTTGAATTTTGGCTGCCAACATTTTTTTAATTATAAGAAAGAAAAAATTATTCATTTATATTAATACCAGCAACCACCGTACACTAATAGTACCACCAGCGGAAACTGGAAAGCCACTAATAAATACCCTGAGAGATTATTATGTAGTTTTCGGAATTGAAGTGGTATGGTATGTATTGTTTGCACTTGGCAGGACCAGCCGCCATGCAAGTATTGCTGGTGATATAACTGTGGTGGCAGATGATAAACTGTTGCGACTCACAGATGTGTCATGAACAAAGTTTAACGTAGTATTTATACCAGTAACCGTAGCCACAGCTCCATTACCTATAACCGACGCTGGTGTAGTGCGAATGGGTGTAAATAAACTTTGAATTGTAGGTAAGCTTACACAAACACTCATGTGCGTGGCCGTAACATTAGCATGGGGTAAATAGTAAGTCGCTAGCGTTGCTGCATTAGTAACGGCAATGGAAGTATTTGACACTGTTGGAGCTGCAACTGGTGCTTCTGCCACCTCCGTGTCCAAAAAACTGGCGTGATTTATTGGTAACACATTTTGCACTATTTGTGCCTTTGCAGATACGGTTCGTGATGACGCATCCGAAATACTTCCTATGTCCAGTTTTCTTTAACCATTTTTATATATTTACATTTTTTTCATTTTCTCATAAATTTGTCTACCGATTTTGACACATCTGTTCTAATTTTCAAGGCAAATTCAGATGAGACTAACTGATGTGGATCTGCCTTGGGATATACATACATATGCCAAGGAAATTCATAACAGGTAGACTCGCCTCAATTCGCTTTGAAAAATACCTGCTTTCTTTGTCAAAATCAACGTCAAACACTATATATAAATCAAACATGAACAAATTCTGACAAACAAAGCAGATCAAAATGCAAAGAGATGTAAGGAGCAAAAAATACTCAGCTGAGCTATCGAGACCACCTGTTACGAATTCGCCTTATACATATGTAAACAAAATTAATAATAACAATTGTTGTTTTTTACAAAACAATAAAAAACTTATTCATTCCATGGTAAAATAAACAGGTGGCATTACTACGCCATATGATAATTTTTTGCTCTAGCAGTGTTTTTTTAATAGTATGTCAGTTTTGTTTATATTAGAGATGGACACCGCTAACGTGATTAGCGTGAGTCATCGTAATTAATTTTTTGTTTGAATTACGTGAGCGTGCATGAACGCGATTACAAAGAAATCGAGCGGGCATAAGCAGATTTTTGATTTTATTTAATTTTTGTTTACATTAATTTTTGACAAAGGGTTAGAATTTACACAAACAAAAATTACTTTTTTTTTGTATTGTTGAAGTTGTTGTAATGCTACCTGTTTATTTATCATGATTATTACTAAAAAAATTTATTTTAATAAGTTTTTTATTGTTTTGTTAAAACAACAATTATTAATTGAGAAAGCGAAATACTGGATAAAATAAATAATTTATATTTATATAGTTGACATTAAACTTAAAGAAAATGTTTAATAATATATTAATAAAAAGCTCGAAAAATTTAAATAATTTTTATTATAATAAAATATTATGGAAATGTGTAACAAATTGTTTTAAGACACCAAAAAATGTAAACTCACCCTTCCTTAAGTAATACTGGCTCTAAATTATTTTCTCCTACCGGAAATAAGCTACTAGTTTCATGCGTTGGGGTAACTTCGTCGGCGAAGGGCGTAGAAATACTTTCAAGAAAAGTTTTCACGGCCTCAACATGCTTTTCTGTGCAGAATTTCTTGTATAGCTGACCGGTGTACTCTTCTTTACAGGGTTGCTGCGAAGAACGCGAACTTACTAAATTGCCCAAAGATTGTATTGTTTTTGATATCAGTGTCAAGGTGCGATTTGTCTGACAATCCTAAAAGAAAAATAAAAAATTATATAAAAAAAATACAATCAGCTATTAGACGTACCAATGGCTCTGTGGTTAAATCGAATAGTTTCGGTCCCAAGATGGCAGGTGCGAAAAAACGCAAAAAAATAAAACCGGATACTACAGAATAACGTACTTCTCGGTTGTGCGGAAAATGACGTCCGGCACATTCCCGTAAGTCGTGAAATATTTGGCACAGTACTTTTGGACAACGCACCGCACTTTTTGTTATAGCCTCAAATACCCGCTCTACATAGTCTTGAAGGTGATGCAGATTCGTGTCGACAGCTGAGCGATCTTTTACTTTGGACGGATCAATTTCACATGGCTTTTTCTCAGCGAGTATTTGAGCCAATACAGGCCGTAGTGTTTGATGTAAATAGTGAAGACCCGACAGACGCATCGCTTCGTCCATCATTTTTGACACCAATGTATTACCACGAAATATTGTTGTGGGGTCGGTTAAATGCGATATTTCATGATCAGCAAGAGCTTTGATAATGGGGGCAATACGACCTGTGTGTGTAAAAAGCCGGACAAGCGGTTGTGAAACATCTGTCTTGCAGGATACTAATTCTCCAAGTATAAACACGGACGACAGGGTAATTGGTCGTTGATCTACCGACTCCAGCAGCAGATTCATAAGGTCATCGTAAGTAGCAAGCGGGAATACATGGTCGGCCGTGTACAGTATTTTGAGACGTAATGAACCAATGGTGCTGTCTCCACTAAGCCGCGTTCCCGGCGGCGTGGCACACGAACGGGTATTCAAATTTAAAGAACGAGTCGTTGAGCTCAACGATCTGGGCTGCAGATAATACCAGGCGGACGGTTGTACACAACATTGTTGCTGTTTGTTTCGCATGGGTAGCTTTACTTCCCCTAGGAATACCTTATCTGACATTCCAGACGCATCGTGCCACAAAGTCACCGTAATCTCACAGAGATCTGCTCCTCCTACGGGATAAATTGTATAAGCCTTATTCGAATTTATGGTGCCACCTCCACTGCTGGAATCGTACTGACTGTGTGATGACTTTGACGACGCTGATGACTCGGCATCAATACAAAGATCAAAACCCATCACTTCGTCGAATTCAGGGTTTACAGTTTTCTTTTGCAACTTTGTTCGTTTGGAAATCTGACGGTTGTTGGAATATACAGCGGTACACACCACATAAGGATCACAAGTACCATTCTTCTTTGCCAGATCTGTACATTCAGGTACACGAATTATGACACGTGAGTGTTTTCCGCTGGTTGTTGATATCGAAGAGTTCTTCCAGTTCGTACTGTGTTCGCTGTTCTGATGTTGATTGGCACCAAACAAACCAGCGTTACTATTTCCCACACTAGTGGCTCTAATACTACTCTTTTGTATGTTACTTCGTTGTATATTGCTAAGTTCACTATTCTCCTTGTAGTCATTTTGTAATGCCTGATGCTGTACAAGTTCTTCGATCATCTCACTATCATTTCGTTCATAGTCTGCAGGTCGCAGGAGATTAATTCGCTGTTCGATCATTTGAGATGCTGCTTCCTCGAATTGTACTTCAATGTGTGCCATGCCTTGCACTTCAGAGTCTGAATCAACTGGCCTTAATGAAAACCAGTGATCTTTATGATTGTACATGTGTAATTCTTCCCGTTTTATAGCAATTTTTCCTATCGGTTTATCCTGTTTCATGTGTCGATCTCGATCCCACACATAAACAGACATGTAACGAAATCGTCGAGGAATTTTGAATTGATATTCTTCGCCAAAAAATGGCGATAATGTACGTTCTATGGTGGGTGTTCGACAAATTTCCTCCTGATCCAATGCAATTGTACAGTAAACGTCGCGGGTACCTTGTGTGCTGCAACTTGTATTGGCCGCATTGCGACTACTTAGATTTTTAGCTTCTCCTAAAAAATAATGAAAATATCGACGATCAAAATCAAATGACTAAAATATGTGTGGATGTAATAACATAAAAATATAAAAAACAATATTTATGTGCATTTAATAACGATTTTCTACTTTTAGAAACAACAAAAATAGGCAATTACAAAAACTTTTTCGATGATTTATGTATTAAAATAACGAATTGTTGCGGTTATTGTTATTCCTTACAATAGCGCAGATTAAACTTTAAAGAAATATTTATAAAGTACATTTAAATTTAAAATCCAATACATCGAATTGTCTATTTTATCAAAGTCCGTTTTATATTATTATATCTTAAATATGGCATTTATAATTTCATACAATTTTCCGAAAAAGTGGCTACGATTATTTCGTCAAATATTTGACACATCTGATCTTTCCTTAAGATTTTATGCGGAAATGTATTTTGATAGAATTTAAACCTTTTCGAATATAGTAACTCTATAGACTCTAAATTTTCTTAAAATTTTACTATCAATTATTTTATAGAATTATTAATTATCTTATAACTAATCAATTATTTTATAAAAATACAAATACCAATGCATAAGCACATAAATATGATTGGGTGACCGCCCACGTGCAGGAAATTGTGTGTGTATTAAAATCAGTTGACATATTTTAAAATATTTAAGAAATTAGAACATTACTTTTTATAGTGCAATAATAACACATTTCCTTGTCAAACTTGAAATTTTTTCGTAAAAATTTCTACATCAAATTCAAGAGCAGAAACCAATTTGTCTATAACGAAAAACTAAAAAAAAATCCCAAAAAATTCACAACCAACGCTAGAAGTAAGACGAATTTCCAAAAAATCATAGATGTCTATCTATGAGGTTATTCACTTGAAAAATTAACTGCTTCACATTAAAACATCACGTGATATTATCAGAACTATCGTAACACTTTTAGAAAGTATACATGTTAGACTACATTATAGTATAACGAAAATGAATTGAAGACGGATAGTAAAAATTTTGTATAAAGAAAATCATCATTCATGTTGACCATAGTGATATTATTTTGAATGGTACTCTATGTACGGTATGATCAGCAGGAATGTAGAGTATCACTGTAACGCAAAGAAAATAAACTTGTATTTTTGTGTAAACCTTCGTCTTGAATTTAACTCAAACATATGTATGGATGTATTATATGCATGTATGTATTTGTGTATGTACATATATTAAGTATGCAATAGTATATCAGACCGGAAATCGATTTCAAAGCACGTATACAAGGTGCACATTTTGCAAAACCGCAAAACCGGAGCAAAACATAAAAATAAAAAACAAAATCACTTTCATATTATTATGTATGTATGTACATAAGTACATACGTGCGTAGTAAGCATGTGCCTGAGATGCAGATGAGGACTTAATTTTGAAACTCTATGTAATCGGAATTTAGAAATTAAAAAATCACGGACCAAGATTTTAAGGATTATTAAATACGTAAATGACATAATCAGATATGTGATGGAAATTGATTGATCGATTTTAAAAGTATCGTTTCAAAAAAGTGTGTTGACTTTCGAACGATTTTGAGAAAATCTCATATTATTAATTCGAAGAAAGTAGACCAGAAGATGAAAAATAAACAATATAAAGGAAATTTGAACATAAATTTTTTACGCATTATTAAAATATGTATTAAAATTAGCTTTGTCAAATTATTCGAGTTTTAAGGAATTCAAACAAAAGTTAATATTTTTTTTATTCAAATAATGAATAAATTTTAGGAATTATTCGAACGAATCAAGGCGTATAGTATATATAGTATGTATAGTTAAATACACCTTGGAACGAATAAAGTATAAAAAGTTTTCTTCGAATAACTTTAGATAATTTTAACAAGAAACGAGATTTTTGTTTAATTTTTTTATTAAAACAAAAAAACAATTACAAACGAAAAACAAATACTTCATTCAATAAAAACAAGAATATTATTACGAGGGGAACTATTTATATTTCGGGAACTGGTGACCTAATGCCAATAGCTAAAATCTGGCAACACCATAATAAAGTTTGAAAACTTTTAGCATACACGTACTCACAACGTTTTGATGTACAAGTGCTATTTGTTTTGCCCAAAGTGAGTTCAGAAAATCAATTTGACAAAAAAAAATGGAAATTTCATGAGGTTTTCCTTGGATTATTTTTCACAACTTTCGACGCGGATTATCTTAACAAGAATGTGTCGATGAACTCATTTCTTTGTATGGCGATAAAGCACCATCAAAATCCACACTATATCGCTGGTTTAGTGAATTCAATCCTGGTCGTAGTTCCGTCGCCGTCGAATTGAAGAAAAATTCCTTTCACAAATTGCATTAAATTTGATTTTGTTACAATAAATTGCAAATTAGATATCATTTTCTAAGCAAATAATAAATTATTTAAATTTGTAAAATCGAATTAACCATGTTTATTAAATAGACATATGCAGCCATTAAAATATGAACGCTGATATATGTAGCTGTTACAATTAAACTTCTTTTTAAATGCAGTCAATTTCCACAAATTTTACATGTCAAATGAGTTTTATTGAAAATAAAATTCACGCGAAAAAAATTAGCTCACTTTGAAAAAATGCAATTTAAAAAATTAAATATCACAATTTTAAAATTTATTCTTAAAAATCGTAAACTAATCACTTTAATTAACACAAATTAACGAAAAAAAGAGATCACAAAGAATATTGAAAAAATGGGTCGATTGACACATAGTAGTGAGGAGGAAAATGGATAATAAGGATACCTGCACAAATTTTTTGGAGGGTCACAAAATATTGTAAAAAATCCTAAAGAGAGGTAAACCACTAAATACTTTAATACCTTAATATTTCGTTTTCTTAATTATTTGTCGATTCTTGTTATTAAAAACTCTTAGAATATTCGCTAGTAATAAACAATAGTGTTTTATCCAAACGATACGACCCTTGTTTTAGTTATTCTAGAAAGGAATTTATAAATTATTAGTAAGTAAGAACCTATTTATCTGTTCGTAACTGTATGTATGAATATCAACACAAATTCAATGAAGTAAAAGCAGTACTATCGGAACATACAATACTCACATACATACAAATACATATGAAGAAACATTTTTTTAGGAACATGAGTACGTAGACAGAAGGGAATACGAGAAAATTCTGTTGCGAAAACCAGATGCAGAATCAATAAACAAGTTTTCCCCTTTTCCTGTTTTAAGCATTTTTATATGTGGTGATGCATTGTTTAAGTTTCTCTGTTGGCCAAATCGTTGAACATGACACTGTCTTTAATCGAACTTTGTTGAGGATAATCTGGGCGACAATGTCCTATGTTTGGTCTTATTCACGACAATACGAGCGACAATGTCTTAAGTTTTACCTTCAATAAAAAAAAAGAGTATATTAATTTTCCGCAATTGAAATTTTAAATAGTGCCCTAGCTTAGATGGAAAGTGCGTTGGATTGTAAACATGTTATGAATTGGTCCGTTCAGGCTCGTGTTCGTGTTAAATTAAATATATTGCGTTTAAAAATTGGGAATGGGAATGATGACTTCGAATTGTGTGAAATAGGGCCACGAATATGTATGAGAATTTCGTTGACGATTGCATGGAGCTGTCGTCAGTAGGTCTTGTACGATTTACTATCGTGTTGTACCCGTCGTTAAAAGCGTGGTCAACTGGGTTTATGCACACACTGGTACATGAAGCGATAAATCATTTTTTAATTTATTTCTTTACAAAAGTGTATATTCAATGGACATCAATAAGTAAATATATTACTTGTACGTATTCATGTATAGTGATTATCTGGTTGATATTTGATAGAATCAATAACCTCTTCTTCGACGTTTATAATTAAGACAGGAGAGATAAAAAACAGATGTATCTACATATGTACATATTGCAAAATGTACGAATTTTCCCTTGCGACTATTCATAATTATGAATAGCACGTGCATGTTGCTAAAGAAATAAATTATGTCAATAAACGGAAGGAAGTCGTATTAAAAAATGGCATATATTTTCTATAGTAGCCCAATCTTAATAACGACACACAGTTATTGGTGGTAAATGTTAAAATGTTATCATAGTAAAATAAGAATACAGTGAACTTGCGATAACTTTAACTAATTTTTGCAAAGGCAGTTCACATTTTCGAGTTTGTTCACCGAGTACCCAAATTTAAAACAAAAAATTACCATATTTAATATAAAAAAATTATTAATTTTTAATAACAATATATAAAATGCAATATATTCAGTTCACTTTGCATTCGATAAATAAAAAAACAATATAAAATAAAGGATACAAGAAATTCATATTTCATTAACAAAAACAGCAAAAAATATACTAAACTTATAGGAAAATTTTTTGGTTGGATAATTAAGACGCAGTTAAATAAAGATTAAAGGGGAAAATCAGTCTTCTTTTTTGGTAAGTTTCTTGCTTTGCTATCTTTAAGAATTTTTCTTTATGGTTTCTCAGAACTCTAATGTCATTTTAGAACGTCTCAGAAACATGAACAAATTTATTTTGCCATAGAGTATTCTAAAACGTGAACAAAATCTAAAACGTAAACAACGTACTGTTTTTCAATTGGGAAATCCCCGAATTAAAGGTTATTTTAAAAATTTTAATTCGTGAAATTAAAAAAAGCATTTTAAGAGAAAAGATATCTCCTCTAGAAATAAGACAGCTAGAAAATTGTGCGGTTCTACTTCTTCAGGCGCTGAATTCTGAGGTTTGTTTTATTGTAGGTTTTAGTGTTTTTAGAGAATTTAATTAAAATTTAATTACAGATCGATGTTACTATTTCCACGGTCAAAGATTGGAACAATACTATTTGAAAATTGCTCAGAAGCAGGAGGTATTGAAATTTATGATGATGACTCGATTATATTCCACCCAGAAGTTACAATTAAATCCAAGGAAGGTGTAGAAGCTTCGGACAAGGGTTTAATATGGGCTGAAAACGATATGGTAGACTAAAGTGATATTAGATTGCTGAGAAACCTTAAAGAAAAATTTCTTTTAAAGATGGCAAACCAAAAAAAAAACTTACCAAAAAAATTACTAATTTTTTCCTTTAAACTTTGTTTAAATGATTCTTAATTATCCAACCAAAAAGAATGTTCCTATTAGTTTTAGCTTATTTTTTGCTGTTTTTTGTTAATTAAATATCAATTTCTTGTATCCTCTATTTTATAAATTTTTTTTGTTATTTATCGAATGCAAAGTGAACTGAATATATGTATGGCATTTTATTTTTTGTTATTAAGAATTAATAAAATAATTAATTTCAAATAGTGTTTAGCATTTTTACTTATTAATATATATTTTTTTATATTAAATGGGGACATTTTTCGGGGATATCCCAATTTAAAAATAGATTATAAAACAAATAAGTGTTCACTTTTTAGAGCTTTCAGATTTTGTTCACGTTTTAGAATACTCTATGGGAAAAAAAATTTGTTCACGTTTCTGCGACGTTCACACTCTCTAGTGTTCACGTTTTCGCGAGTTCACTGTATGTGGAATAGTTAATCATCAGAGATGGGAATTTCGTACTGGCCGAAATTGATTTAACATGTAAAAACGAATAAGTTGCAATTTTTGTATTCTAATTTGTTAAATAATTCGGTTAAATAGTGATAAGTGGTAAAATTGAACAAAGAACACTGATGAGTATTGACTAGTTCTTTTTAAGTAATTATTGTGTTTTACTCTCTGGCACAACTATTTTATTACACGCTAAAAACTTGTTTTTACGAGCACGTTCTCAATTTAAAACAAAACTACTTTGCTCCGCGAGGATTTGAACCGTTTATGTAATGTGTGATTAGCGCGAGCTCGACTTCCGATCCAGTTAGAGGTAAGTAGCCGAAGAATATACAATCTGATGAGAGATGAAGCTAAATTAAATTAAATTTCTTCGTAGATTTTTTTCCTTTGAGGTATTTGAAAGTACGTGTGTACGTAAATTAGCCCCAGAACATACCCCAAATTATATTATATAATACTCAAGAAGTAATTTGAGCAATAGCTTCGGAATCTATCATGAAAAAAGTAATGGAAAGATCGCGAATATACGAAGTTACGAATGGGCGACACTTTCGCGACGTTATTTTTCACGTCTAAGTTAGCTAAATTTCCCATTCATTAAAGAAGTGCAATGAAAAATATGTAACTGACTTTAAAATAAAGAAATTATAGACTATTCTAAACCTTTTTGTAACTTTTGGGCCATCATCTATCTAATGAAGTCGTTTAAATGACAACCAATTTGAGCTACTTAAATTTTTTATTTGCTGTGTTTTGAAGTAGGTATACAATTACTTACTAGTAAATAGACAAGAAATTTATTTTCTGCGTAACGCAGTAGTAGATCGTGTTCTTATCATACAGTAGATGAGTGGTTTAATCTCAGGCGAAGCAATATAGATATTTTTTAGTTGCCTGAGTTCGTCTTAAAAATAAAATAATTGTCTACCGGAAGACAAAACAAATTCTTTTATTGATAAAAATGCACAAAAGTACTTTTTTTGCTTGTCTGTTTTTGACAGTATTGACAATTGAAATTGCAATGTAGAAACCGCAAAAAGTGTTACACTTACGTTTTCACTCAACAACACTTGACGTTTGTGTTATAAAACCGAAAAAATAAGTTTCGCAACATTTTTGAGAAACTTGTTATGTAGAAACATGCCTTAATATTAATGGCCTTATTCACAAACGATTAAAAAAGTTAATGTGTGCATTTAAACCGGGGTTCCCATATAAAAATCCAAACATTACACATTCTATAAGTTTATTAATCGTTTGTGAATAATACCATTAGCATTTACATAAATATATACAATAAAATACAGAAACAAAAACATTCTAAATAAACAACTTTCTTTACTTAGCTCTGTCTCATTTCTATGCAAAAGCAAATTGGACAAACACACATGCACACTTTGCTTATTTTTGATGTGGAAGCTGATACAAGCATGTGTAATAATAAGTGTACATGTGTTAGTAGCAACTTTAAACGCTTATAGCTCCCTAAAAATCGAAACGATTTAAATAATATTAAGATTGTACACCTCTATGTAAAAGCCCGTTTAAAAATATATAAATCTTTCCAAAATCGGATCAGTATTACGAGCGTAAAAGGGACCTAAAAAACGTGTTTGCCTATTAATAATATATGTAGATGTGCGTGTGTGTGTGGGATAGACTTTAAAGTTTCTTCAACAATGGTTTTTTTAAATAAAATGTCTGTCAAGTGGAAAATGTTTTTCTATGGAATATAATCGATGGAGTCCGACCGAGTATTCGGCTTCGAATCAGTCCGAAATATTACTTTCGGTATATTCTATGTATACAACTGAAAAACTTATCAAAATAGAATTTTGCAAGTTAAAAATTTATCACATTTTAGAAAAAATAATTTCTTCTTCGATATGAAATAACATTGAAATATATTTATTGCTTTATCTTCGACAGTCATTAAAACTCAGGATATTTAATACGAGAATATACAAAAAATTTCCGCAATATATCATTCTGGACCGTCAATTTTTTCGCACTGATCGAAAACTTAACACCTACAGAAGGTATAATGCTGAAAAGCTCTTTTTTTGCCAGTATTGGTTAATATAGAAATTATAAACAGAAAAATAAAACAGATTAGAACCACTATATGCATACTGAGCGCTTTACTTGTTCTGGACCTGATTCGTGGTGATGTTGATTCAGAGTTCCTACTTAGTCAACTAAACTTCAATGTTCCTGTAAGACCTACCCGCAATTTTAAACTCTTGTCATTAAAATACTACCGTTCTATATATGTTAATAATGATTTATTTCGTCGGGCATATGTATGTTAACTTCAATAAATGCTACCACATCATGGACATATCTGAGAGTAATGACGTAGTAAAGGGATATCTTACTTTATATCTTAATTGTTGAACCAATTAGTTTTATGTAAAAATCTATTGATCTAATAAATAAATTAACAACAAACGAGACACGGCAATATTCATTAATGTAAATAAATAATGAAGACTCCAGATAACTTGCAGCCCTAAATGGTGTATAGATCGGTTGGAATTTGTCCGAAAATTTTTTATTTTATCAGCGAGATTGGTCCACGAATGACGGGAGATACAGCCATAACCAATTTCTTAGGAAGAAAAGAGACAAGTATTTTCTGTTCTCACTTCAGTACAGTGAAACTATTCCTTACTCCTTACTCAGGATATATAAGATTCGGCACAGCCGAATATAGCACTTATACTTGTTTTTGTTTCAGTTTCCGGAAAAAAGTTCCCAATTATTGTTTTACAATCTTTGTAATAGACGACAAATGTAAAAAATTCCGTGTTCTTTTCTTTTGAACTGAGTTATAGTAATAGAAAATTTGCTTGAGAAACTTACAAACCAAAGCAGATAGTGACTCAAAACGTTGTGCTAATATTAATTATACCAGGCACACTATTCGGTTCCTTGATGTTTGGAATTAACAAGAAAAATTGTTTTTTTTTCAAAAGACCCAAAAATTTTTTTTCGTAAATAACACAATAATCGCTATCGCGTAGTGCTAGGGATAAAATTTGGTTATTCCCCTAATGTACATATGTATACACATCTGTATATTATTAGTTTATTTTTAGTCTTCCTTAAACTTTTTTGTACTACATTTGAAAACTACTTAGTACTGAACAATTGAAATTATACAAACTTTGGATATACATATCGCACTTGATCTACAAGAGGGTATTAACTCGAAATTTTAATTTTTTCACTTTTCTCCAAAACTTGCATTCTAATATTCATATTTAGCTGCTGTAAAAATTTCACATTGTTTTGTCTATGTTTCGCTAATGAAACGGATGATTTAAAATCTATTTTTCATATACCTTTGATGTAAAATCAAAAAGTATTTTGCTTCTGTTGAAAATTTTAAAATTTTGAGTTAATACCCTCTTGTTGATCAAGTGCGATATGTATAAATGTATGTATGTATGTACATTAGGGCCGGCCGATTAGTAAGGACAAAATTTTGTAGATATTGTGCCATAAACTTTTAAATGTGTGAAAAAATCCATAAAAATAAAAGTTAAAAAAAGAAGAAAAAAAATTTAATTATTTTTTTGATATGTCGTAGTGGAATTCTTTTTTCCTCATGCCAAAAGCTATCGAAAAATCGATGGCACAATATCGACTGCTAAAGCGGCCCACCCTAATGTGCATACCTCTGCAAAGAACAGATGTTTTATACAGACATCATTTCATGCCACGTTATAAATTTACGTTTTGTAAAAAAGGTGTTTTCTTTCAGAGAACAAAGAGGAAAATAAAATAAAAATGTGTAACAATAAACATTAAATTTTCCCAACAGCCAACCCCATCAGACTTTTTATCAATATGTTACATTATAAACAGTGCTGTCAACTCCGTGCTTTTTGTTTTTGTATGTTGTTGGTGCTTTTTTTTAGTGACAATTGTCACTAAGTCCAATTAAAAAAAAATTATCGAAAAAAACATTTTTTTAATTATAAAATTCTTTGTTAAGATAAGACACCACTTTTTTGCAGCCTTGCAGAAGAATAACAAAAGCAAATTTAATAAAGTACATTCGAGTAATAAGCTGTGCTTTATGTTATGAATTTTAATAGTCGCGACCTCGATATAAAAAGTATTTTTGTAAATGCGTATTTCCTCTCTCTCTGACACCTTAATGAAAATTTGATTTTGTTTCAGCGCATTCTTCATAATGTATACTAAATTACACTTCTTGCAGCAAGTGGTAAAGTATATTCGTATTATTTTAATAATAGTTTTTAGTTCGACGAATCTACTTACATAAGTCTAAAATACGAAACAGAATGTCCTTACACGCATAAATAGCAATAATATTTATAAAACTTCTCAGTTTGAAATAAGAACTGTGTAATGGCCAGGCGATAACAATGTTGAAGAGTCTGTAACACACTATAATATTTCTATATGATAAACAAATGTAAAAAACTGATCTCCTATCTTTTATATGAGTTTGAGATAACGCCCACCTACACAGCCGTAAGATACATTCGGTATATTAAAATATCGGGCAGGGATATTCAGATCATTACCGATGTGTTTATCACATCAAAAAATCGTCCAAGAATGCCGGATATCTCTAGAGGAGAAAGCCAGACATTCAATGGTCACCCGGATATAGGCACATACATGAAAACTGTATTGGGGACTCGTTGGCGCATGCAGGATCCAATTTATATCGAAACGATTCAACATATGACATACATAGGTGTCTCTCTCCCAATGAGTAAGAAACTTATTGCACACAAATTTCACCTTATTACCAACCACAGATGGTTATATGAAACTACCTGTAGGGAAACCAGGAAAACCTGGCACATAATAGATGAAAAAAGGACTAGGCGGGCACTACAGCTGTCCAGACATTAACTCAGAAACCTTATCGCGATTATAACTGGCCACTGGCCTATTGGGAGGCACGCCCAACGGTTAGGCTCAATTACAATGACCTATGTAGAAGCTGCGGCGACGAAAAAGAGGAAGAGTCAACGGAACATCTTCTCTGCCATTGTCCGGCATTCGGAGATCTAAGAGTTAAATTATTCGATCAAAGAACCCTTAGACAAAACTTGTCTCTCGAATATTGCTTTAAACAAGATCCACTCCTTTATTGAATCAACCGGGTGGCTGCGTGAGAATATCAGCAGCCAGATAACATAGGAACCTTGGGAGACGGTGCAACATGGTAATAGAACGGGAACTGATTATGGACCCATGTGAACTGTGCTTGATCACGGCTGCCAATTGAACCTAACCAAATACAAAAATTATTTTTTTACAAATTGTACAGAGAGTTACAATATAATAACATATCATGACTTAGTATAAAACAGGCGTACCTTGGTTTAATTATTAGAGAAGAAAATGTTCAATAAAAACATAATATAAAAAATTGTTTTATGAAATTTTTAATTAAAAAAAACTTTGCAATTCCATACCGGTTTTGTCTTTGGTTCTTTTAACTTAAAAAAGTGTGTGTTGAAAAATTATAACTAAACACATCGAAAATACGAAAATCGAGATACAACATTTCTAAAAGCCCAACCATAATATGCATAAGCTAGCTTAAGCCAGCTTAAGCAACTGTGCGATTACATATAAAATGTATGGGATAATCTATAATGTACTTAAGGAAACTTTTCGTTAAGTTTTACAAACTGTCATTTGCTGCAGCAAAGTGCGAAACTGAACGCATATTCCGTACGGAATCAGCTGTTTTTAGAATTTGTGTGTGTATGTATTTACATAAAAACTATTCTTTATAAAAAATGGATTGCGCGTCCAAGAACGCGTTTATATTTAACCTAATAGAAAACGTTGAATTATTTTTTTGTCCATTTTTAGTTTAAAATCACCAGAATTAATCAATATTAATATTTTTATATTTTAGTTTGAAATGATTGCTTACAGTGTTGCCAAAAAAGGAAAATGGTAGAATGCTATATACGAGTATGTGAGTAAAAAAGTTATGCTAAAATAT
The DNA here is from genome assembly GCA_956483585.1 of Gymnocheta viridis. Taxonomy (NCBI): domain Eukaryota; kingdom Metazoa; phylum Arthropoda; class Insecta; order Diptera; family Tachinidae; genus Gymnocheta; species Gymnocheta viridis. Next base: position 67,378,671 of record OY101442.1, on the reverse strand, counting down.
TCTATAAAAGAAAAATTTAATGTTAAATTAAAATTTAAATACTTAAATTAATCTCACTTATTTTGAGCACTAGGTCAATTTTTTTAAATAACGCTAACAAATTTTTTTTATTATAAACACCGATATGACGCCACTTCTTTGTATGGCTTCTTCAGGGATATATAAAAGAAGAAGCACGGAAATATACTTATAAGAATAATATTAAATACTATTAGCTAATTCACAAAGTATTCTATTGTGTAATTTTTTTTACAAACACACACCGCGAAGCTATTTTAAGCTTGTCTCCAGAAACACCCAGGGTCTAGGCAGGAATCGAACCTGCGACCCCCCCACTAATAGTCTATGGGGTAAACTGTTATGTTGATAATATTTTCATATAAAAATATTATATGTTACGATTTTGTTACTTATGTTTTTTCAGTGTGCTATTTAGTTAGCTATTTTTTTCTTTCTTATGAATTCGAGAAAAAATTTTACTATCAATATCATTTTGCTTTCGAAAATTCATATAATTCTGATGAAAACAGTATTTAAGAATTTGTGGTATATAAAAATATAATAGCAATAACTGCAACAGAAACAGAAGGAAATAATGTGGTTAGTGTGTGCATTTAAAATTTACCTAGTAATAATTTTTTAAATAAGCATTTGTCTGTTTTGTACACATTGTTTTCCTTTAATAATAATTTATATTTTTTTTGTCATTTGAATTTAACCTTTATGACTGTTTTTATATAGCAATACAACAGGCCGTTCAAAATACTTTGAACTGGCTACATGACTGTGAATTGGTTACAAGATTTATTTTAAGTTTCAAATAAGAGAAAGTTATTTGTAAAACTATGAAAGTGTTTGCGGATGAAAAATAATTTAATTAACTAAAAGAGTGTAGCAGCATGTTTCTTTATAAATATAGCTTCTATTTCTGTGTAACTTTTTAATGTCAAGTTTAAATTCATATCGAATTTTACCTTAAGAATATTATGTAAACATTGATATATAATTTTGCAGTAGTACTCTGAAATAATTTTAAAGAAACTGTTTGAAATTCAATAATACGAATATGTTTGGTTTTTTAATATTGAATGTTTTCTAATCCATGTTTAATGAAAATTACAAAAAAGTAAAAGAAATATTACACCCAAAACTGTTACAATTTGTTTTCAAACAAATTATGTTAATATAGCATATATTCTAAAAATGTTAATACATCAAGTTCAAGCTAAATGCTAAAATGGTAACTCTGTTCAAAATTCAATAATGAACACTGCTGCAATTTTTAGTCTTTTCAATATGAATTACTCACAAAAATACAAATAATGCTTAAATTCGCAACAATGGGTAAATTTTCCTTAAGTTCGCTTAAGAACATTATGGCTACCTAAAAGTCTGTTTAAATTTGCTTAAGCACTTGACAGCCTTTTCGTTCAATTTTGACAGTAGCTTAAGTTAGCTTATGCATATTATGGTTGGGCCTTAAGCTAAGCGATCCACTAAAGTAAACACTCATATTTTTAATGGCTCTTAGTAGTGAACAACAATTTGGGGATTTTTTCGTTTACTTTACAACTCTTTGAGTAAACAAATGAAAACAAAATTTTTAGTTCATTGACAGCCAGTATTCTGTTGTCTTTCGTTGCGCATAGAGGTACAAAGAAATCTGAGGACAAGCGTAAGTTTTTAACCACAAAGAAAAAATGGAAAATTCCTAAACTTTTACAAAAAGAATCGACTGTTACAGCATTAGCTAAACGGTATAATATTGGGAAATAAACAATTTGTTCCATAAGAAATAAATATAATCAAATTTCAAAGTGTGTTAACAACACATTCTATGGACCTGGAAAATATAAAACAGTGTGGGCTTCAGAGCTCCTAATAATGGAAAAATCTCTCTTATAAGTGGTTTGTTCATATGCGGAATAAAATTCTTCCAGTAAGTGGGTTGATGCTAAAAGAAAAAGCCAAACAGCAAACAGTAATCAAAGATACGGAGTTCAACTTTTACAGATTACTAGAGAAAAGCTTTCAGCACAATATCCGCTGGTAGATGCATTTAAAATGAAGTTAATAGCAAAAAGATAAGAACGTGGTTTATCTAAAAATCAACTGTACAATGCTGATAAGTCAGGCTTATTTTGGAAACTTCTTCCTGAAAAGACGCCATTAGAAAAAAATGCTTCAGGTGTAAATATGGAGAAGTAATGAGTAACGTTTCTATATTGCGCAAATGACATCTAGAACCCATAAAACAAAACTTCTTGTTATAGGAAAATCTAAAAAACCCTCGCAGCTTTGAAAATTTCATCTGCTTCGTATGGCACAAGAATTCATGGTCTTAATGTTTTTATTTTCCCACTGAGGTTATAGATTTTTTTGGCGAAAATGGGAGGACACTGCCGAAAATTTTAATAAAGCATAATCTGAAATGATGACCCGACAGACAAAAAAGTGGTGAAGAAAACCATGGCAGTGGCAATAAATGATAACCGATTATTTTTGTCTTAGCTATTAAAAATGTTTGAAATATAGATTATAATTCAATGAATTGAAGTCGTTAATTTTATTTTTTATTTTACTTTAATGTTTATTTTTAAGAAATCTTTAAGTTTCAAATAAATTATGTTATTTAATAATGCATGGAGTTTCAATTCTCTGTAGGCTTTGATGTTACACAAAATAGGCTACAAAGTTCTGCAATCGAAAATGTGAACAAAATCTATAAAGTGTTTCTATTAGTTACAATACCGCGAGTTTACTGTATATAACATTTTTTTTAATTAAATAAAAAAAATTTTTAATTTTGCGTTTTTTTCAAATTTTTGAAATTTCAACGTTGACAATGCTGATTATAAAGATATGCAGGTCGACATATAAAACCATAAGCAACCCATTTGACCAAAAAATTATCGTAGAAGAGTAACCATTTACAAAAATTTCATAAGGAAATTCAGTTCAAATTTGGGCATTGGAATTAAAGCAGAAGTAAAAGCGGTTGCTCGCTGCTTTACTTGAAACCACCCGATCCTCATGGTCGAGAGTCATTCGAAAGTTTGATCGTATGACATAGTTTAATATTCCAGCAAACATGATATATGATGGAATAATTGACTCAAAAAAAAAAAGTTTGCGAAAAATTGCCCTAAAACATTAAAATAAGTTTAAATTCAGTTTTATAATAAAAACTTTTTTCAAGTGGTTCTCGAAAACGGGTAGACAAGCCGCAATTTTTTGGTATTGTGTTTTTAAACATTTTTTTTACTTATAACCAGCTTTGCCGTTTTGGTTACTTTTAAGCAAAATTGGTTATTTTTTCAATGTGTACCTATGTATTTTTTATATTTTGGTTACTTTCTTCAACCAAAAATTTAGAATTAGTTTTTATTTTATTTTATATGCTAAATTTTCAAATCACGCGTCCATCTACATTACATGCCATCAACATTAGACATAAATTCACTTACATTAACTTTAACGTCATGTTAATGTTCAGTTTAGACTGCTCATTTCAATGTTTTAACATCGTTGTTGACAGTGCTGCCGCTACTACTTCAATCGAAGTATTTTGCTTCATTTTCACAAAATTTACTTCGTCACTCCTTCTTCCAAAAATCTGCTTCACTTTTTGTTCTGCTTCAAATTTTAAAATTTTTTTCCCTATATTACCTAATTGTTTTTCCTATTCCCTTAATTACGATGAAAATAGTGGTTTATATCACTGAACATATGCAAATGCTACTTTTCATCGCTGGAATGGCAACCCTTTATTTTTGCTTTGTAAAAGTGTCATTGCGTGAACTGTCAAATTGTTGTGAGTTAATAACGTACGGACATGTGATGTGCAAGATGAATCGGTAAGTAGTGCAATAATTTCCATAAAAAATATAAATATATTATTAATTATAAATTCTTTAATATCTTTAGCAAAGGAATACGCTCACCGACAGGTTAATAAGTAGGTATGTATGTTTATTTTAATCTAACTTTGCAAACAAGTATTTCTGCATGGTGCGTTTCAATTTGTAATGTGAAAGAATAACTTAAAATTCAACTTTCTTTTTTAGCTATTTCCAAAAGGAGCTACCTGCACAAAATTCAGATCCAGAAAATGAAGGGTTAGTATATCATTGAACAAATTTATTTGTGTTTTATACATATAAAAAAGCACATGAAAATCAAAATGGCGGCTATATCAAGTTTTGTCAATTGACTTTTACAGTGGCAGGTGCAGATCATCTTCAAGTGATTCGTCTCCTTAAAAAAAAACTTGTCTCGGCAGTGGCAGATCATCTTCTAGTGATTCGTCTCCTCAAAAAGAAAGGACTTGTGTAGGCAGTGGCAGATCATCTTCTAGTGATTCGTCTCCTCAAAAAGAAAGGACTTGTGTAGGCAGTGGCAGATCATCTTCTAGTGATTCGTCTCCTCGAAAAGAAAGGACTTGTCTAGACAATAGGTAAATTTTGTTTTCAAACATTTTCTCCGATTTTTAATAAAAGATATACATATGTTCATATGTAACTGTTACAGTATTTCTTCTTCGGAATCTGACGACCATGAACCTACAGCGACTTTTCCATCACGACAAAAAAAATATAAACAACATTTCAGAGAGGAATGGAAGCGTGATTTAAGTTGGCTAGATAACATCAAAGGCAAAGCATTTTGCAAAATTTGCGAAAAATATCTCTCTAACAATAAAACAAATATTGAAAGACATGGCTATGGTGAGTCACATAAAAAAAATGAATGCACATTGAAGCAGCAGCCGAAAATAAACCAAAATAAAAAAGTGCAAGCATTTGAATCGAAAATTCGAAAAATAAAAATTGCGGAGCTGAAAATAATATTATTTTTGTGTGTTCACAATTTACCTTTTGCACTGATTACACCATTAATTGGTCTTATTAAGAGTGTTGCCGGAAACGATGAAATAGTGAAAGAAATAAAGTGTGGTAGAACCAAAACAGCAGAGACAATTAATGGTGCATTGGCTGAAAATTTTATGGAAGATATAGCTAATTGTTTAAGACACAATAAGTTTTCGCTTATTATAGACGAATCTACTGACATAAGTACCTTAAAATGCCTAGGAGTAGTTGCTCGATATTTTGATCAACAAAAAGGCAAAATTCGAGACCGTTTTCTAAAACTGATTGAAGTACAAAAATGTGATGCAAGATCATTATTTGAGGCGCTAAAGAAATTGTTTATTGATTTGAAAATACCATTTGAAAATGTTGTTGGATTTGCCGCCGATAATACCGCTGTAATGATGGGTGGCGTTTCAGGTGTTAAAACCTTATTAAAAGAATGGAACCCCAATCTTTATGTGATTGGCTGCATTTGCCATTCAATGCACCTATGTGCTTCAACAGCCACGAAAACCATACCTCCAGAAATAGAACAATTAGTAAGAAACATTTATTATTTTTTTGCACATAGTAGTAAGAGGCAAGTGGAATTTCAAAAATTTCAAGATTACTTTGACTTAAAAAAACATAAGATTTTAAAAAGAGCTGACACTAGATGGCTTAGTTTGGAACACTCCATAGTAAGAGTGTTAGAACAATGGCCAGCTCTTCAAACTTATTTGGCTAGCGCTGCTTTTGAGGAAAATAATGACATTGCTAAAAAAATTCTTAGAACAAATGACACCGTTAAATAAATGCTATTTGCTGTTTTTAAGCAGCAGTCTAAAAACGTAAATAAAATAAATTTAGAGTTTCAGGCAACAGAACCACGCTTCCATCAGCTCTTAAAAACATTAAGAGCACATAAACCTATTAAATTTTGAATCATTAAGTGAAGATACTATAGAAGATAGTACAATGTACAAAAAACTTGAAGATCTCTATCTTGGAGCACAAACTGAAATGTTTATTCTAGGAGGCACTTTAACCGCGGAAGAGATTTACTCTATGCAAAAAAATTGTTTACGTTTTTACATTTCGCTAAGCAAGCAAATTTTAAAAAGAATAAATTTTAAGGACCCAGTTTTGAAAGCACTAAAAATAATTGATCCATTATCGTTAGGGCCAAGCCTTGTGCCACTTATTAATATATTCCCTAATCTCGTTGGAAATATGAACATTGAAGATATTAATGAAGAATGGAGACTTTTATTATTACATGCATTTTCCGAGGAAGAGATGACTCTTGAAATGTTTTGGCAAAATGTTTTTAAAGTAAAAAATAGTTTAGGAGAGTACATGTACATTTGCGGCAATTTATAAGTTCTTTACTTTGCTTGTCTCATAGCAGTGCTTCCACGGAGCGTGTATTCTCCCAAATGAAATTAAATAAAACGGCTATCCGAAATTGTCTTAACGTAGAAACAGTGAGTTCTATACTTCTAATTAAAGAAATAATGTCAGAATTTGAATTTGAAAACTGGGTTCCACCCAAAGAAATCATAAATAAATACCAAAAAATTAAGACCAATTAAAATTTAAAATTATTTTAACATATTTGTATACATATATGTACTTATCATAGTAACGAAATGTGATTTATATTATTATTTGTATGTTTATTTTATTATATATCTATGTATATTTAAAATGAAATGTCATTTTTTTTCTTATTAAATAAAATGAATTATATTGTTTTGTTTTTAAAAGTGTATACTACTTCAATTTTATTCAATCTACTCCACTTTTTTCCAAAATCTACTTCACTCAATTTTTCTCTAGCGGCAGCACTGGTTGTTGAATATCTGTTTTCACAACACTGTTATAACATCATGTGTTAACAGCATTTCATATCTAATGGAGACGTAGAGTACGACAATGTGTAGACAATGCTGTCAACAGTTGCAAAACTAATTATTTTGATCAAATAGTCAACTCTGCCATACTAAAAACGACATGCCTATTTTTAATTGCGGCTTTTTAACAATTAAAAAATTTATTTAGCTTGGACGATTTCAGTGTTGGTGTTTAAAACAAAAAATTAATAAATCAAGTAAATGAAAAAGGATGGATAAGTATGTTAGTTTAGGTAAGGGTGGCAGCCAGAAGCTCTGACTCACTTAAACCGTTTTGGTCCATTGTGATACCTCGGCGACTCTGATAATGCGGAGTCCCCACCGTCGAACTAACCAGAGCTCAATATAAAGCTACTAATCCGTTGCAGTTCAACACTGGCGACGCCAGAAAGTTCCCTAAACTCAAGAGCGCCCATTGGCCATAAATTAGCCCAGGTTCTTTAAAAGTTGCAAAGCGCCACTACAAAAAAAATTTCAATATTCAATATTCTTAGCTTAAAATTCGACGTAGATTTAATTATGAACTCTAATATCAGCTATACAGAAATAGGAAAGAAATTTTAAGGGAACATGCCGCTGCACTCACAATATGTAGATCATCTGATCAGGATGGAAAAATATCGAAGATATTTCAATTAATACAAATTACCTTCCATCGAAAAACTATTTCGACAACGCTTATTCGATTTCTCTATCTATAAGGATCCAGAATATATATACTTTATGGGGTCTTAGAAGAATAACGAAGATATTACATATGGAATGACAAACCTATATATCCCCTTTCAAAATTTTTTGGTGAAGGGTAAAAAAAAGTCAGCCTAGGTAGTAATGGCAAAGTAAGAAAACAAAAATAATGGGTTGATTATTCAGTTCTGGTTACAACTTTGATATTGTTTAAACTTTTCATTTGCTTTAATGAAAGTTTAATATAATATCTCCAGTTGTTCTAAGAAATATTTAATAATCTTCAATAATCAATTTAAATTTGTTTTTAATGAAACTGTTAATATTTTACATGTGTATGTAAAATATTAATTATGGGAAAATGGTGCGACTAAAAATTTTAAATACTAAAACTTTAGCAATTTCCATAAAAAGCACCAAATAATTTTAATATTTATTGATAATAATAAGAATTTATTTAATATGTAAGTTAATTTTTTTTTAATAAAAAAATATATTGAAATGAAAACTCCATTTATTTACCTTTATCAGGCATGTTCTGTATTTCATTCAGAATATTTAATTTCGAATTAAATACAGAAAACGCCTGAATATGTAATAAAATTACATTTAAGCTTTTTGTTGCTACTTTTGTGTAAGAAAACTTGATTTTTTTCTTTATTTTATTATTATTCAACTTTGAAGTACACATTTTTGCATAATAAATGTAAAATATATCTGATAAATAAATCTAAAATTTATTTCAACTAAATCAGAATTTTAGTTATTCTTTTTTTTTAATTTGGTTACTTTTTAAAGAAATTTTGGTTGGAAAAATTTTTTTGGTCGTGGCAAGACTGCTCATAACCCACTTAAGAAACGGAGTGAGTATTTTGTCTGCTTTCACGTAAAACGCATTTTTGAGAGAAATATATAGTTATCTGTGCCACTGTACTTACATACGTATGTACATAGGTTCTTCGTTTGTACCTATGATTGCAGTATGTATGTACACATATCTACATACGTTCATTCATTCATTATACTCGTATTTATATGCATACTTATTTTTTTCATTAAAAATAATCTCTATTTCCGTTCTTCACAAGTATTTTATTTATTTATTTGTTTTGCTCACAATAAGATCGTTCATAAAAAATTTTGCAAAGCGTTCAATCAACGAAATAACTTTGACAATATTATTTATATTGGTCCAACGGAACAGCATTTGTTGAACAAAAGTTATATACATACATACATATAGACCCCTTTTTGTAAAATTATCTTAAGCGGCTAAACGCTTACTTTTCAAGAATATTTGTTTTACTATTTTAAAACATGTTTTATTTACACACAACCTTTTTTATGCGGTTCCAAGAAAATCACTTGAAACCACTTTAAACTCCTCTTCATTAGCATTTCAGTGTCAACTAAATAATAATTGCTAGCGATTACCTGAGATAAGGTTATTTATTAAACTCCCAATTATATTTGATAGCTTCTTCAGTGCCCGGTTCTTGAAAAACTATTTAATTTTGTAACTAAAAAAATTAAATTTTATGAATTTCTCATTTTGTTACTTCCACCCGACCTTTACTTTAGTATACGAGTAAGATGAACAATATGACTTAATAGGACACCCTTTGAATCCCCCAAGTATGTGTCAGCAGTCACGCAAAAAGGTGGCTATCGTTTTCATTAAAACGGAAAGTACTTGTATTTCTGTAACTACTTTTTTTTTGCTTCAATAATATACCAGGCGACGTGTTGGAGGCTACGGAACAATTCTGCTTCAAAAAACTCAATTTCGAAAAATATGTCTGTTATGTTTGTATGCATTCAATTAATCGTATTTCTATTTTAATCGGTTAATTTTTCAATTAATTAATCGAGGTTTCAGCTTAACCGGATAATTTTTAATTAATAAAATTTTACAAATTAAGTAATTTCAATAAATAAAAATACATAATATATTTATTATTAGAAAAAAAAAACAATAACATAAAAAACAACAAGCTACGAAATAAATCAGGCAGAAGAATTCATAAATATGATCAACAAAAAAAGATAATCTTAGAAAAATAAATTGGTTCAATTGTTTAAGTTTAAACAACTTTATTCTTTATCGAAGATGTTGAAGAAATCCAAAGGAATCCATAATAGAGAATGTGTTATTATGTGATACAAATGAGTTATTTGGGGAAATCATTGGGTCTATCTCTAGCTCACCATAAAACGGTAGCGGTTCTGATAAATAGTCGCAAAACTCAGTGTTTGAACGTGTTCCATAGAATACCAGGCATATCTAAAATACCTTGGAGTCTTGATCGATACACGTCTAGCCTTTCAGGAGAGAGTGCTTGAAATATATAGGCTCTAAAGCATCAAAGATCTGCTTTGTGCTATCGCGGATAATGCCAAACACAGGAATTTCAAAGAACCTACAGAGAAAGTTTCTCACTAATGTAGTAAGAAGAATTATACTATACGCATCAGGTTCACTCAGATACGCTACATATGCGAACCCAATATCTCCTGTGTATAGGCTGATGGGCGCTTTCCGAACTATCTCCATCGAGGCCGCTTTTGTCATTGCTGTTATGATACCAATCGTAATACAGACCGCAACAGATGTGGCACATGGTACAATGGACTGCGACTGACAAGCGTAGGTGAACTTATTTTCTTATACCTGACATAGGAACATGGTTAGCCAGAAGACATGGTGACTTGAACTTTTACATTACAAAGCTGTTGAGTGGACATGGTTGTTTTAGGTCGTACTTGTACCGTTTTGTATTTGACAGTGTTCCGTTTGTCCGAGTTGTAATAACAACGTTGTGGAAGATGCGTAACATGTTTTCTTCACCTGTCCACGATTGCCAACCTGGAGAGAGAACTTGCAAGAAATTCTAGGGTGTTGTATTAGGCCTGGCAAGATAGTTCCGATTATGTTGGAGCCTATGTATAACTGGATGTAATTTTATTAAATTTGTCCTATGGTAACTCCGTAGGTTAGAAGAGATTCGCAGAAGAGAAGAATCATGGAGGTGATGACTAGTAGTAGCTATGAGCAATCTTGTCGCTGAACTTATCGGGCAAGCGCACGAAACCGGGTCCACTGCCAGGAGGTTATTCAATAGAGCGAAGCATACGCGTAGGGATGAATATTGGAGTATCTGATGCCTAGCAACAGAGTTATGCACTCGAACTAGAGAAACAAACGTTTAAAGAAACTTGTGACAGATGGGACAGACGTCGTGAACTACGCGGATGATGTAGTGCTGTTCGTATCGTGCGAGATTCTGCCGACAATTACCGAAGTCATGCAAAGGGGGCTGGGCGAACTGTCAGCATGGACGACTGATAAGGGTCTGGGAGTCAATACGGTTAAGACAGATTTGGTTTTTTTACTAGGAGATACAATGTGGAGAATTTTAGGCTGCCGGTACTGGGGGGAGTAGAGCTTAGGCTATCTGATACTGCTAAGTATCTAGGAGTTTTCTGGACAGTAAGCTCTCATGGAGAAGGAATACTCAGGAGAGACTTACGAGGGGTCTCAATGCCTACTATGCTCCGTAAGTAGTACAATGGCAGTACACTTCAGTGGATAAACCCATTCTTACGCATGGATGCTATTTTTGGTGGACGGCATTGGGACTGGATAGTCGAAGGAACATCCCGTCTAATGCTTAGAGGTGTGCTTCGATTGGCATGGCTGGGGCCATGAGAAGTACTCTTCAAGCCGCCACGGATGGTATTCCACATCTTCTGCGAATTGAGCAGTGTGATGGGAATGGCAGCCAGGAGCATTCTTAGACTGAGGGAGTTAAGGCTGTTAGGAAATTTCAAGCAGGGTCACTCACGGATCTTGGGTGAGACTGGCGCTGGATTATGTGGGCACTAGGGTAGATTTTGGGCGTTTGACGGGTTGGAGCTGGTCAGGTAAGGGCAGATTGTATAGATTTATTTTCACTTATGGCTCGAAGATCAGGGGAACAGGCGCGGCAGTCTACATTGAGGATATGGGCATCAGAAGGTCATATAGGCTTCCTGACGACTGCACTGGTTTTCAGGCGGAGCACAGAAGAGTATTGGAGCCAAAAAGCTGACAAAAATGAATTTAAAGAACAACATTTTACATCATATTGTAAATTTTAAAGACTTTATGTTGCGATTTTTGGCTCTGAGAGACCGCCACAGTCAGAAAAGTTTATATATTTAAAAAAGAAACAACTCATTAAAAAAAAAAACAAAAACACTAGATTTTGAAAACTGATGGCAGCCAATGTACAAATTAAATTATGTTTTATACCACAAAGAAATTTAGGGCCCGTCCCACGATGTCGAACGAATTCTTTCTTTTATGAAATTACATTTTAAACAAAAACAAATTCTAAAATTTTATTTTTGTTTTAAATGCAATTGTACGAAAGAACGAATTCGTTTGACATACGTTAGAACGTCTAATTTTAGACAACAACAAAAAAAAAAGCTTGTGAAATTATTTTTAACGTTTTTTTAAAGCATAATGACACGTGGGAAAGATTCACCAGTTGAGGTTAGTGATTTGATAGTGTTCCATAGAAACGAAGGAAAATCTCTTAGAGAAATTGTCAAAATAGTGAAAAAAATCGGTTCAATTCAAAAAGTTATTGAAAGAGCGAACACTCGAGGAAAACAAAAACTGCAAAACATACCGGCCGACCACGAACTTTAAAAGACCATGAGGTGCGCAAAATAGTGAGAGAAGTCCAGTGCATTAAAAATACGTGAAGAAATTTCCAACACACGTTGTAATTCAGTAAGCACATCAACCATGCACATCAACCATAAGAAGCCTAAATGACCATGGAAGAGTGCAAAAAAGCATTTCATATCTGCTGTAAATCGCACTGAATGTAAGGACTTTGCAAAAGGCTACTTAAACTCTTCACAATCTTTCTGGAAAAACGTAATACTTAGTGGTGAGTAAATTTTGATTTTTTGGCGCAAAATCGAGTGGTAAGGCCTTTAGAACAAAAAATTATGAGCTGAATTCACAATATCTTCGTGCTACTCTAAAGCATGGTGATGGGTCTTTGATGGTTTTGGGGTTGTATGTCAGCTGCAGAGCCAGGTAATCTTGTATTTATTGATAGTATAATGAATAGCCGAGACTACTTAAAAATTCTATAAGACACTTTAAAAGTTAGTGCTGAAAGATTAGGTCTCATAACGCCTTGGGTCTTTCAGCCAGAAATGTCAAGGACTGGCTCTTGTACAACGTGCTCAACCAATTAAATTCACCTCCAGTCTCCATACCTTAATCCTATACAGCATTTATGGGAAATTTTAGACAGAAATATTAGAAAAAGAAAAATTTCTTCAAAGGAAGAGCTTCGGACATCTTTAAGCGAAGAGTGGGGCAACTTGTAAACTCCATGAAAAGGCGACTTAAAGATGTAATACACTAGAGCCCCGACTTGCGTCGTCCCAATTCGCGTCGCTTTTTAAAATCTGGAATAATTCGATTTGCGTCGTTTTGACCCCGAGTTGCGTCGTTTTTATTTCGATTTGCGTCGCTAAAAAAGGTTAAATTTTTTAATGAAGCATTGTGGATTACCATTTTTAGCATTTGTAGTGTAGTATTTAGCACAATTTATTAGCCATTAATATTTAGCATGTTTCAGAAGAGGATGTCATAGTAAGTGATGATACATTAGAAGAAGAAAAATTAACAATCCCCAATATTTTCAAAGCTATGCAATTAATTTCCCATGCAATGGATATATTTTCTGAAAACGACCCTGACGAAAACCGTAGCACGGGCGTAGCAGCATCCGTTGATCAAGCCATTAGTTGTTACAAAGAAATATATCAAAAAAAAATCTTCAAAAATTCAACAAACTTTAGAAATTTTTGGTTTAAAAAACAGTAAGACCATCCAATCAAATTGATATACGTGTTGTTGATTTAGATTTATTATCTGAAGAGAGCTCAATGTAAGCTAAATAAATTACAATTTTTTAATGCATCTACTTTTTATGAATATACATACGACTACATATGTAAATGAATTTAATTTTTGTTATGTTTTTTTCTTAATATATTGTTTTGATATTTCTTTATAATAATTATAAAAATTTGTTGCAGTAAATGAAATAAATAAAAATGTATTCATAATTGTTTTTTTTATCAAAAATACAAATTTTTTTACTTTGTTTTGAATATTTTCCCCAATAATTTAAATTTCAGTGCATTTATATAGAAAAAGGTGATTCGATTTGCGTCGTTCCGATTTGCGTCGCGTTTCTCCGGTCCCCATTAACGACGCAAGTCGGGGCTCTAGTGTAAAGCTAAAAGGAGGACCAACAAAATATTAATATCTTATTTTTGGATTTTGGTAACAAAAAATATAATGTTGTATAATAATTTTTGACTCTTCTTTTTAAATGCTTATCGCTATTACCCATAAAATTTTCTTGAGCACAATTAAATTTTTTTTTAAATATAAAAGAATAAACTCTAAACTTATTTTCAAATTTGATTGCAAATATTAATATTATTCGAGACATGTCTCGCTTTCTTTTTACAAAGAATTCATAAAGTTTTGTTTATTGAGGGTTTTTCAGCTAGTCTATACATATATGTACATGCATTTCATTGGTGCTAATGCCAAATCATAGGTAGACCTTAAACCATATTTTTAAAAAGTTTCAAATAAAATAGATTCATAATGTATATATTTATTTTTTAATAAAAATATTTAGCATAATTTATGAAAATACTTGATGTATTCTTAATTTTGACTCTGACTGTATGTACGTACGAATTTAAGTATTGAGTAAATCCAAAAAATTTCACGGGCACTTGGGAATTAAAAATACGCATGCACATTCTTATTATTATTATTTTAAATAACGATCGGAAGTAAATCCTTCCAAAGCAATAATTTTTAATACTAGTTCATAAGTAGAGTTCCGAGAGAACAAAAGAAAAAAATTAATATAAATTTATAAATGCCTCCTTTTTTAAGAAACAGTATTTAGCTAAATTTTTTAATTGTTTACTGTTTATATCAATCTATGAAAATTCGAATTAATTAGTGGTTTATTCTTTATATGGCAACGCCAGTGTCATCTAATTGTAGAAAACATTGTGCTATAAATGTTTAAATATGTGCAATATTTGGCATTTGTATTTGAAGTGAAAATATAATTGTATTTTTATTACAAAAATTGCCTTATCTGTCATTTGACCCTAATTATAGAACGTACAAATTAATGATTCAAGAACACACACTTAGCGCAACAAACTTTTATAAACTGGCATACACATTTTTACGCTTAACAATATATCACTGTATACAAATGTACAGGCATATCGTCAGCTCATTATTGATTCCACCAAAGACCTGCTGGCGGTTAAATATTATAATATAAAATTATTAAATACAAATAAAAAAAATATGAAAATTGATTTATTTAATTATACATATGTAAGAATAACAGAAATTTTTGCATTTCATTCTTTATTTCAAATGTACTATTTATTTTTCCTGTTCAAGCTTAGAAGCGGATCGATAGTTAAAAAGATTACGGCAAAGTTTTTTTGGCCGGCTTTAAGCCGATTGACTTGTTTCTCTGGACTGTAAGAAAAGAAATTTTGTGAACATAAACACAAGTCACTCAATACAGTTAGTATACGTATGCAGCACAAAATTATACTTTTGAAAAAATTGCATACACGGCACAAAATTAGATTATTTATTTTCAATAAACGAATATTAACTTTTAACTATATTTATGAAAGTTCACAAAAATTTAAATTTTTGTTAAAAATATACATATATATGCCGGAGGGAGTGGTAGAAATACAAATAAATTCTATTGAATATATTTCAAGAAAATTTCATGTCGTTTTCCACCATTCCAATTGTTTGACATTTGAGCTGACGATATGTAAATACACACAATGTTTGTCATGATTGTCAGGGTCAAATACTAAAAAATATTAAATGAATGTGTAAACATACATATGTACATATATGTATGTATATGAAAGTAAGTATCAGGAAGGGTATCTTCACATATCACGTAACGCCATTTTTGGGGGTTTTTTGGAAAAAATTAATTCTTAATTATGTGGACACTATAATAAAATGGTTGCAGATTTTCTCACAAAGCCCGTTTGTGTTGACAAAGTTAATGCCTTTGGTGCCAAATATTTGTTGAAATAATAGTTACGTATTCCATAGTTTGAATAAAAAACTTATTCAGCTGGAATATTGTGAATGCTTGAATAACCTTTTTATACAACTATTGTGCAAGTTTACATCAATATGTCATTGAATATGAATACTTGTTTATTCGTTTGAATAAAAAGTTCTTAATTTTTTTCTATCTCACAACAGTTTTATTTGCTTTTTGAAATATGTATGTATCTGGAATAGGGATTCACAAAATGTCGGATATAAATCACGTTTAGTTTCACCCACGGTATCTTTATTATTAAAGTTGTACCTCAAAATCACTAGTGATGACACGATTAATAATAATCTATACCATCAAAAAAATAAAATGTTATAATATTACAAGTCTCGCATCGCAGGACTTCCTTCCACCACAAAAAGTTGTGAAATCTATTAAAGTATTCAACAACTTTGTTATGAATTTGTCTCTACTTAATTACTCGCCAACATTTATAGTGATCGTATCAATAATATGCCGTTTTCTTTTCTAAAAAAATTAAAATTTCTTTTATTTTTTATTAAAAAAAAATAGCTATTCAAAGTTTTCTTAAGACAAAAATTATGTGTCTTCGCAACCTATCTGAAATTGTTTGGCGATTTGGAATTCGGCATTCAGATTGCACCAGCAACTGAAGAAGAGGCGAGCTAATCCCAACAACAAGAAAATCTTAATGAGCTACGTGATTTTATACGCAGTTATATGGCCAGTAATAAAATTAAAGGTAGATAAGACTGCGCTGTAAACTCTGAGAAATTCAACTAGGGTCAATCGATTCTACTTTTCAACCCACAACGAAATAAAGGATTGTCCCCCAAACTACAAAATCAATGGGATTGAGGCTACAGTGATAAAAATATTGAAGGATGTCGTGTACCGAATAAAGAAGTACAATAGACCAAGATCCAAAATGCAATTTGTTCATCTGGAGCGACTAGCCAGCTATGTGAAATTCGATTATGTGACTATTCAGTACGAACAGGCTTAAGTGGACGGCAGTTTTAGATTCAAACTTAATCTGGATAAATTGGATAAACAACAACCTGATATTCAAAATTACAGAAATAGAATATTCGGGAAATTCAACAAACAGCAACAAGGAGAACATACAAGATTGTTAAAGAAAACTGTTTGTAAACTTCAGCGCCGATTAAAAACAGTAAAACAGTGTAAGTTAACACGTATTGTTTCTTTATGGTGAAGATTTAGACTTTTCTGCAAAATTCAAGAATTTCAATGGCAGGTGTAAAAAGCACTGGACAAACCAGTTAGTCTTGTCTACAACTTGGTTGCATGATTTTCTAAGACAATTACTTAATCGTGTGTATTTATTTTTATACCGAAATAATAAACAGTGTGGTACATAAATAAATCTGTGTTTTTTCATTTTATTTTTGATCAATTAAACGATCCTGAATATGAAAAGGTCTAAACGTAACAGTATAAATATAAAAACAGTACGTAAGTCTAAAAAATCATGAAAATTTAGTAATTTTAAGTTCTACTAAGACTTTAATTACGATAAAAAAGGCTATCTTTCGGCTATCCGCAAACGAAAACATATATGTATGTAACATAAACAATAAATTTTTATAGATATATAACACCATAAAGTGGTGTTATAGTTAAAATAGTTGTATACGATTTAGATCACGGGTTTTATGGAATTTGTAATTAATTTTGTAAACATTTAGAAAACTGGAAGAAGTAAAAAAGAAAATTTATTTATTCTAGTGTATCCAGAGGTCGACTCAATCGACCGCATTCTAGAAATTAAGATTATACATTTACATAAATACATAAGATAAAATACAAAAACAAAAACATTATAAGTCAACAACTTAAAACTCTGCCTCATTTCTATGTAATAGCAATTGGACAAACACATATGAAAAAAAATTCCAGTTTAAGCTGATACATGCATGTGTAATAAGTGTGCATGTGTTAGTAGCAACTTTAAACGCCTTAAAATCGAGCAGATTTAATTAAATTACAATTGTGCGCATCTATATAAAAACACGTTTAAAAACATATATATCTTTCCAAAATCGGTTCAGTATTACGACCGTAAAAGGCATATAAAAAACGTGTTTGTCTACTAATAATATAGATTTATGGAACTAGTGTTTGAAAGGAACTTGTTTGTTAAATTTTTTAACACTTAAAATCAAATAAACTTTTACTTTGTTTGATTTAATTTAAAAATAATAGACCTCTTTGAAATTACCATTTTTGAGTTGCACTTTGAGTTGATTCCACTCAGAAAATATTTTGAGTGTTGTAACCTTCATTATACAGCACCAAAGTAGAACACTTTATTTAGCTTTATTCTATCCTTTTAGACATGTAACGGCCGCTGATGTCCCGAAATTGAAGAAAAGTAAGCTTAATTGTTATCGTAATGCATGTTTTTATAATCTTAAAAATTAGCACGTTCTTAAAAATCCTTCAATACTGCGTTTATATAATTCTTCAAAAATTTTTTCCAAGCATTTTTAGTAAACAAAAGGATAAAACAGCTGTTTAGTTTATTCTTGATAGCAAAAATTTTACTAGGAAAATCCAGCAACAGAGCTAGCGAATATTATAAGAAGTCTGTTGATTTACTAAAATTGGTACGTACTAATTTGAACTAGTTAGTAAGTGTTCACGTACTAGAAAAACTTGCAACGAATGTAAATAATTTGAGAAAAAAAATTTTTGCAATTTCTTGGAAATAAAGTTTTTACTTGCAAGAATAATTCAAACAGCTGTTTTGAGTTTATACTTAAAAAAAAACAAAAAAAAAAAAACCTGGAATTTTCATTACCGCGTGCAATCGTTTTTAACTATACTGATGGAGACCATAAAAACTCTAAGAGTGGATCTTAGGAATTCCAATTTCTATACGAAGGTATAGGTCGCTTGGCAGTTCCTAAGGAAAGCACCTATTCGTGGGATACCCTGGCAATTTGCGTACTGCTATGCCATTTTTTATTTTTTCAAATCAATCAATCAATCATACTTAAAAAAAACAATGCTTGGAAAAAATTTCTGAGAGGAAATTTTCACAATGGTTATTTTTCAACTTCGGAATAAGTTTAAAATAAAGAAATTTTGTAAATAAAATCAACTCAAAGTGCTGTTAACAAAATTATAATAAAAATGTACTATTTATTTATTTATTTTTCAATTTAAAGCAAAGTTTATTCCATTTCAAATATTAAAAACTCACAAGTCCTTTTCTTACTTTTCACATTCCATGAAAACAATGATTTTACTTCTATCACTACTATTTTAACTATCCACTGAAAATTTTTGTTTATTTCTGATGTTCAACTACTTTCCACATAAATGTGTTCATTTAGAGGGCAGCTGAATTATAATTTGTTATTGTAATTAAAATTGAAAAAAAACATAGACCTCAAAATTGCTGATTTTTTATATAAATTTTACGCTACGCAAAACTTTTCATTCAAAATACAAACAAGTAATCTATTCGTATTCGCTCCTTTATTGCAACGTAGTTATATCTCAAAACAACTCGTTCGTCCGAAAACGAATTTAAAGATTATATATTACACACACATCAACGGAAAAATTAAAAAGTATTCTCCTCTCAAGAGGTGAGTAAATAAGATATTTGAATACATTTTGTATACAAAATGAAGAGCGATACGAGGAATATTTCTGCGTTCTTAACTCAAAAATCACGTTTGCAATAAAGGAAACGATATAGTGTACGTGCTTGCAAACTTTCACTGGCCCTATATTTTTTATGTAACTCTCTTGTTGCAAGTTTTTATTGGGAAAGTAAATGAATACGAATGAATCTTTAATGCCATGAATCTAACACGATATTTTCCAAACGTTTATCATTAACTTTATATAAATAAAAAAATTGTTGAATTTGTTAATAAAAAATTTTAAATTTTCTTAAGTTTTTTTTTTTAAATTCATATATGCAATAATAAAATCATTTCAAACTATTTATGTTCAAAATTTGTCTCTGTGTACTTAATAAGCATGGAATCATTGCAACTAATTTTTTTATAAGGTTTCATTTTAAATATGTATGTATGTAAATGTAATTTATATTTTCTTTGTGGTTATAAAGAATGATAAGAAAGGGTTTATTGTAAAATATTCTTTTATAATAAATATAAGTTATACAATTTTCTTCACTGTAAATTACAGTTCAGGATGTTACTAGTACCTACATTGGGATTGGCAAAACAACAAAAACTTTTTGTTAGCCTGGATTGCGGATGTCTGCAGTAACATTTTATGAATTATAGCCTAATATAAATTACTTTGGATTAAAAATACAGATTCATAGTTCAAAATAGAAATCGCATTATATTCAGTTATGTACATACATATATGTATATGTAGTTCTGTTCAATAAAGATCTTGAAAAACCATTGGAATAAAAATTATAATACTCCCAGAAAAAACTCAACACAGGTTAAAATATGTATGTAGAATTAAAAGAAAACATAAAATTGCTTTAGAAAATTGAAAAAGAAATATTGTAGCTAAACATGAACTAAAAATTGTTAACAAGAAACAGAATGAACATGCAGATTCAAAGGTTGAAAAGAAAAGTTTGAAATACATACACATATGTATGTATGTATTTATGTATTTACATCCATAGATATGTATGTTATAAAAAATGAAACGGCATAAGAAAACAATAATCATAATAATCTTGTGATCCATCCTACAATGTCTGTACAATAGTAACACTATTATACTCTGAAAATAACACCGTTTTACACATTTTTATATTGCAAAAGTATTCATCACGTAAATTACTTTTGTTTTTATTTTAATAATTTTCATATGCTGAATTCGAATATTACATTTTTTATATCAAAATTAGTTTCGTATGTACAATAAATCACAAATTATTTAAATTAAAAAACACCAAAAACCACGGTTTTTGCGGACATAAAAAACAATGACGGGCATCGAATGTCAAATTTAATTATAGTATTACCGATCTTTGATACGTCCAAAAATTAAGTTTCTAAAAATTAGGTTAAAAATAGAAATGATGCCAAATGTCAAAATATTGGCACCAATTAAAATTATTTTCTTGTAACACGAAAAACGTAAGCTTAAAGTCGAACTTCTATTTTATATACATACGTACATATATATGTATATCGAAGACAATCGCATACTTTGTGTCCTCTTAGAGCGTGATTATTTTTTATAAAAGCTGCACCAATAAGCATTCGGTGCGGCGATAAGTGTCACTTCGTTCTTTGCAACGATTATCGTTCGCAAAAATACATACTAATAGAGGAAATGAAGGATATAAAAGGTGTTAATAAAATTTGTTGGTTGGTGCAATTATTTTGGCTGCAGCTGTAAGTCTGCTTTCAGACAAGTTATGTCTTACTGACAAAATTCTTAATTTTTGTTCTTTGAACTTTTATTGATGTTCACACAAGTCATGTCTTGTAGACGACATTTACTTGCAAATACCTTTAGGTTTAAAATTACGAATGAGAGAGCTAAACGTAATGCCTGTACATTTATCTGAGTACTTGTTTCTTTCTCTCGTCTATGAAGTAGCAATCATGTCTATAAAACATGACGTGTGTGGACGCAGACTAACTAAGTAGATATCAATATTATCATGTAGAGTCGTTGAATTCGGATATCTTGAATTTGTGGAAACTTCAAATTGCAGATGCCCTTTAATTGTAAACTCGTGTTCAGAAGAAATAGTAGGCATAAATTATTTAAGATTATATCGGATACTTTTTCGTGTCGAACAGTGTAATCAAAGTATGGCTGAGTGTGCTTATGAATACTTTCATTGGAAAATGAAAACGAAAACTACACTAAAATGGATAATGGAAATATAAAATGTTTGGTTGACAAGTCAAGCGTGCAATATCCCATAAAAATTAAATTCATAACAACGCCAAAGTAATCTTAAAGAAGAAAATAATAATTTCTAACTGCTGAAAGAAGTAGAAGAAATATAACAAAAACATGCAAAAAATTTCACATAAAAAAGTACTTTTGTCGAATACATACATACATATGTACATATGTATGTACTTATCTTAATGGAAAACGGAAATGTAAAAATCATTTTACTGAGAAGACAATTTATGATAAATTCAAAAAGATTTTCTTTGAACAATTGTATATGCTACATAACCCATATTACGCCACTTATCGAAAAATAAAACAGTTGCATTGGAACTTTTTAGAATAACTGCAAATTTGGATAAAATAATAAAAATGTTCATGATAGCTTATCTGGGATATAATCGACGCTTTCAATTATCAAGTATAATCCGATAGCGAATTTCGCAATCTCAAACTAAAATATTTATCGAATCAACTTGTTATCGAAAGTCACGATTAGACCCAGAGGGGTCTATATAGCTCTTATCGAGTGTAGTGATGGATTACACAACGTTTTTTATAGTTCTTATGCAGTGTTATTGTTATCTATTAGTTTTCATAAAAAAATATAATACCGTTATATTAGATTATTCGAGTTTCGGTATATACCCATATCGATATATGTACATACATACATAATTATACATAATTGAAATACCATCACCGATCCCGATAAGTTTCGGTTGCAAATCTTGCTTGTTTGATGCCAATTTGCGTACCTTTAAAAAATTGTTTCATGTTGTCCACAAAAATCAATATGGTTTGGTATTTTTGTACAAAGGGTGAGGCACTAGCATCCGTCTTACGTTATGCGTCGCTTTTTCCCCATTAAGTTCGTCTCTGTCAACGTAAAGATTAAAGTTAGACAACTTTTAACGTACGTTGAGTACTTTGAAAACTACCAGTTTTTTCGCTTCGTTTTTTATTTGGCTTTTTGTGTTGTGTGGTGACAAAATTAAATTACAATTAAAAGAAACTCTAGAATATCATCGTATTCCATTGAAAATTTGTACTTTAATCAAATCAAGCTGATTTAATATCCGTCAACAAAGTACTCATTGTGTCAACTTCCTTTGTCAGTTGAAAAAAGCAACGTATGTATAACGAACGACGGAAGGGAAAACGGAAAAAATAAAATTGTTCATATAGGAGCAAGGCTTATTCATACCAGGTGAACTCTAAGGCCATGGTAGAATAATACAGGTACTGTCAATACGTTAACGGATTTTTTTGGGGGTTTGCATCTGTCAAAATTTGTTTATGTTTTACTAACACACCCACACTACTAAAAAATAATACTTAAACATTTGTTTCAAATGTAAATAAGAAAAGGAAAAGAAACAAAATTCTTTATAGTGCAGAAAATGCAACCAAACACACATGTAAATATAAATTTTTTTGCCATTTTCTTTTGTGCTTTTGACAACTTCGAACTTAGGGTTCGGTCACACTTGGCAAACATTTGCCCTAAAAAACGAAAGCACTACTTATGCTTAGTGTGATTAAACTTGGTTTTTATATCACAAAATGAAGTCAATTATGCCTCAAAATGCTATTTTTATATTATTTAAAATAAATGCGAACCCATATTTAAAAAAATATTGGAATTAAAGAAAATGCAAATTTAATTTGTCTGTTGGTTACGTCTTTTTGGGCAAATGTTTGTCAGATGTGACCGTACCTTTAAAAACAATAAAAAGCAGTGTAGCTTCAAAGAAACCTGTATTATTCTACCATGTGGAAAGCACAATGTGTCAGAAATTGTGTTGTATCATTTCTCATTGTCAAAATGTGCTTTTTTGGTTTTAAATTCGTCATTGAACGGTTGTTTTACATCCAAAAATTAAATTTGGCTAAGCGAGTTCTCTCGGGACCAATTACATACATAAGTATATGCATTTACCTCGAGTTTGATTCATTTTCATTAACTGAAAATTAAATATTTTGTTTTGACAAAATTAAAAACAATCATGTTAGCCAATTCTCATGAATTGTGCAAGTATAAGCAGCATCGTATATCTAAGGCGTATTAAACAGTTGAAGTTATTAGTACAATAATTACAAATTCATACCAGGTGTTGTAGAATTGTTCATTTTCAAAATATGCATTTTGGAACATTTTTCTGGTTTTAAATTTGCATTCGATAGTTTAGCAAATTCTACTATCACTTAGTAATTTTCTTTTGAAAAAGTTTTAAATAATGATATTGGACAGTTTCAATAATCAGTGCAAGTAATGGAATTTTTCTTCTAGAAAAAAATTAAAATTTTTTGCACTTCAATGAAAATTTGTGTGTATTTCAATTTTAAATTTATAAGAAATTATTAAACATTCCCTTACGAGCATAAATATTTGTTTTAAACGAACGCCAAATTGCAGCTTTTTTATTAAAAAGGTGTTAAATTTTTTCTAGAAAAGAAAACGGCATAAGGGCCATTCATGGCTTTCAGTTTAAGTGTGTCTCATGCATATCTATTGGTTGGAGGTATCCTTAACAGGATAATGTTCGACGAAATTAGTTTAAGCTATTCATTCATTACCTTTAAATAACAACAAAAACTACCAACCCAAATTTATTACATTGCTTATGTATGTGGAGTACACCAACGGCGACGAATACGGGGCACAAGCAAAACCAGGTTTTCATTCATAAGAACGAAACAAGAAAAGGCAAATTTCGTGCTGATATGAAACGAAAGAGGTAGAAAAAACAAAACACCAGAAACCAACACAAACACACATTGAAGAAATCAAACATAAAATAAATGTAATTGTGTTGGAATTCAATTTTTATTTCATTTTCAACTAGTTCCCAACTACGAAAAGATGCACTAACAATATTAACGAAGCAAAATAAACAAGGTGTAAGAGAGTATAAGGTATTCTTTTAATTCCTTAAGCAAGCACAGGTGTGAGTGAGACAAATATTTTAAATCTTTACCGACAACATAAAATACATTCTTTAGCACAACACCATGAACTTTTTTCATAAAAAATTCCAACACATTTCCTAAAGCCTTTGTTTTTATTAACGCGTATTCACTTTAATATATTTTTCAACAAATACTAAGAGGTTATGTCCTTAAAAAAACACACAATTCTGTTGCTTTTCAACAACGTTTTGACAACCAAGTTTCACTTCCATTCATTAGGAAACACTCAATTGGACGCGCTTCTCTACGCCAACACATTTTACGCCAATTTTTTTCAGTGCGTGCCTTTACATAATGTGTTTATTTTCTCAATTTGTTTGAAATTTTAATTACACTCGCGTTTTATTAACTTATTTGATTGTTTAAGTCATTAATTACGTACCAATTTTAACTTTTAATTGCTCTTCTATTCGTACTTCCCGTGTATTATCGGCCATGTTGGATCCATAACTAATGCTTGTAATTTCTGTAGTAGGGTCGTCTCTTTCCACATTCAAGTATCGTTTCTTTTTCAGGTGCATTCTCGTTTCGTTTCACTTTGTTATGTTTTAATTTTTATGCGCTGTTGTATATTTTAGTACTTTTTTTAGAGTTGCCTAGACGTTTTAAATGTTAGCATATGAGAGTTATCCTAAAATTGTGTTCAAATTAGATTTATTTAAACATTTCTTAATAATAAAATTCTGTCGCCATGATGTTGATAAACATATCTGCTAATAATTATTACATGAATAATAAATAAATATAAATACTTCTTATACAGTAAGCCCCGGTTCACACACTTCAACTTTTACTGCTCAACTCGTAATTCAACTGTATGAAAAAAGAGATATTTGTATTTCCTTCTCCGTCTTTCTTACAGCTGAATTACGAGTTGAGCAGCAAAAGTTGAAGTGTGTGAACCGGGGCTAATATTGACTTATCACCACAATCAACTTAGCACGATTTTTTGTACAGATAAGTCAAAAATTCTGTTATCTTATATGTATGTATGTATGCACCGGTTCACACACTTCAGCTGTAAGAAAGATGGAGAAGGAAATACAAATATCCCTTTTTTCATACAGCTAAATTACGAGTTGAGCAGTAAAAGTTGAAGTGTCTGAACCTGGGTTATCTACATATGTACATGCAAATAAAATAGATGAATTTTAATGATGACAACTCGCGATTTCTGCGACTTGTTAGATATATTTTTTATAATTATAAATGGCCTAAGTTGGATGCTTATGTGAAAAAGTGGCTATTTTGGAGCTAACTTTGATTTTTTATATGAAAAAATTTTAAGGAAGAATAATTACAGAAAATATGAGTTTTTGGGCAGTTAAGTCAAAACGCAGCTAACGTTGATTTTTTGTATCTTAAATGTGCAGGTACAAAAAGGGCACTTAAAAAGGAATTTGTATGGGATTTTAAGGAATAGCGACGGAAATTACTAATTTTAAGCAGTTTAGTCAAAGGTGCTCTTAACCAAAAGGCAGCTAAATCAAAACTATTGTACATAGCGCCTCTTTATAGCAACGTTGTCATATCTAGAAAATTCTTTCTTCAGAAGATGAACTTTCAGTTGTCTCTAAGGGCTAATAAATCCGCAGGGGTTTAAGCTATGGTTTACATAAACGAGTATTCAATTTAACTGCCAGGCCCATGATGTCACACGTATTCCTTATTTGTACAATTACTTTTAAAAGAAAAACAAAACATTAGAATTTGATTTTGTTTTAAATGTAATTGTACGAAAGCAAGAATGCGTGGGACATCGTGGGCCTTGCACTTAATTTAGGTTGAACTCAACAGTCGTAAATCGTCTGTTATGAATAGTTCAACACTACGACAAATGCAAGAGCATATTATAGGATTCACTAATCACTAAAATTACGTTCATGCGGTGAAAAAAATTTTACGTCAGGCAGAAACTGTGTTCGTAAAATTTTTCTTATGATAGAGCTCACAGTTGTCGAAATCACATTGATTAATTAAAAATAATATTTAAGTTCATTTTAAAACAATTTCTTGTTCTTTTGGCTGAAACATTATATGTAGGTAAAATTTATTTTAAGTTAATATGTACATACATATGTACATGCATATGAATGTATATACTAATATGTTGATAATATTCTCTTATTTTTTCGACCTTTTTTTAATAATTATAAAAGATTTTTCCAAGCTTTAGGTCAATTTATATAAAAAATGTATATTATTTATTTTTTAATTTTTAAAAATATCGATATTTCGCCAATATCTTTTTTATATAAATTGACCTAAAGCTTGGAAAAATCTTTTATAACTAATATGTTGATGTTCAAAAGAAATGTATTGTTACAACATTTAAATGTAGATTCAAATTTAACTGTCATAAAAATACAGTGGTGATTAAGCATAGTATAATCAACCGTGTATGTGCAAATTTGAGTACTCAAATTTAAACTAACGGAAACAGAACATTCAAGAAAGTTCTAGAAACAGCAACTAGAAACTACTAGATTTTTCAAGGAATCTGTATGAAAAATCTTCATAGCAATTGTAAACAAAGACTAACGCCCTCGAATAGATTACGGCTAAAATTTACATAAAATTGGTTAGTTGATTCGCCATCCACATTTTAAGTTTGCATCTGCACGCCGCAGCCATAACATAGCTGAATAACAAAAAGCAAACTTATTGTCATGGAGAGCATTTTTCTACTACATTCGAGAACCGTAGCAGTCAGATGGTATATAAGCCGATACTGCCAGGCATGAAGAAGTCAGACTTGTCTAAGCTTTTGCATTGTTAACTAAACAAATTACTTCGTGCATTTTTATTAAACAGTAAACATCATTAAGTTCAAAATCAATTTCCGTTGTGTTTTTATTTTATTTTTGACTAATAAAAAGAACTCAAACTAGTAAACGCTATCATCGAAAAGGTCGAAAAGTAACAGTATCAGTATATTTACGCAAACTTTTTAAACCAATTCTCATTAGCACGAAAGTGAAATTGATATAAAAAAGACACATGAACGAAGGAATACAAGTTCTAAGCCCACCTACAAAATCGAACAGTACACTATTGAACAAAAATCGTACAATGAAATCACCGGATCACTTCGTTCAGTTGGGTGATTCGTTCAATTTAACCCGTTAGTTCATGAGCTGCTGAGCTCTATTTTGTAGTGAAAGTTCAAACACCAAATCATACGCGTTTAAAAATACATAGGTTAAATGTTTATTTGTTTATGGATTTACTGGTTTAAAATTACTTTATTTACAGAATTTATTAGCGCTGAATATGAAATGTCCATACAAACTATTTAAAAAAATTACACAATACTTTTTAAATAAAGTATGGTGCTACTATTTCTACTATAAAAAGCCAAAATAATGTTGTTGACACATTACACAGTGCATATACAGCACTTTTTGGGCTTTGATTATGCTAAATATATTGTGCAACGTACATATCGACGATATTATTCTACAATAGTAAAAAACGCAAAATTGTATTACAAGAGATGGGCCGCTTTGCTCTGTCAATATTTTTTACGGTATGCTCACATAATCTGTATTAGGTATGTATGTTTAAGCGATACGTAAACATGGGGCATTACCTTATGAGGTGATGGTGTATTTCACCACTTTTAATTTGGCATTATGTATTTTGTTACTACAAAAATATGTTTTCATAACTATTTTGTTTTAAGAAACAAGACTTAACATTCTTAACTCAAAAAAGTTAAAAAATAAAATAATATTTTTATAGGAAGATAAGAAAAAGTTTTAAAATTCTACGGTAGTAGTGATTAAAAAAATTGAAAGTCGGTGTAAAAATTTACCACCATCTTACCAGTTAAAGGTTAATAAATCCAACTTTAACATAAGTTTTCTGTATTTGTATTTGTTTAATAACGCAAAATTAGTGAATTTTCAAATCTTAGAAAATAATTATATGTACAAATAGAAGTTTTTATAAATGTCATTGTTTTTTTCCTTATTTCTTTTTAGGAGGAGATGTTAAGTCGGGATTATATTGATCTTATGTAAGTTTGTTGTATTCTGTTTTGGTGGTTTAGTCTACATAAAGTTTTTTCAACAACAGCGTAACGTTGTACTACTTTTTTACTATCACATGATATAGCTTTGTTGGGTTCTGGTTGTACTTGGAATACGACTATATTTCTTCAGTAAGTATTCTCCGGGTATCGTCTAGAGATTTAGATCTCGAATTAATCGCGACCACTATACCGACTAAATTACTACCACCTTATATACTTACTGCAGAGATATAGTCAAATTCAAAACTCAATGATAGCCTTACAAAGCTATATCATGCGATAGTAAAAAGTTGTACAACGTTGAAAGAAAAAAGTGCTCTAGTCTAAAATGAAAATAATAATTTTACATAAGGTCAACATAATCCCGTCTTAACATCTTCTTTTGAAACATCCTGTTTTTCTGATTGCACATATAATATATTTATTTACTTAGGTACGTATACAAATTCTTAAGTTAAATAAGCAGTTTTAAAAAAATTATCCAATTAACGTACATATGTATGTATGTATGTATGTATGTGCATTTATGCCTGGCCTGTATGTATATAGATACATACGCATTGGTGTATAAACATAGTACCTAGTTACATGAATAGTTTCTGAGAAACGCCTTGAAAGACATCGATTAGATCTGGTTTTTAGGGTTTTTAGGACAAGAAATTGATTATTCGCGCTTTGGACCAAGCTTACAGTTTAGGCATAAAACGTCAAACCAGCCCATTCCCATTCCTTGGAAAATAAAATTTTCGCGATTTTTTCGCGCTTCTGATGAAGTTTACAGTTTGAACTTATTCACAAAGAAGACAGTGTAAAGAATGGAACGCGTTTCCCGTTTATGTACACACATACATACATAGGTAATATATAAGTACATACTACATATTTAAACGCATTTTACTTTAAGAGACTTCTTTCATTCGGATTGTTTGCGATTGATTACTTTATTCAGGTAGGCAACACTTTTTAGTGAAAATTAATTTGTTAGTTTATTACAAAGAAACAACAAACAATTTGTTTTCAATGACATTATTCCCATAATAACGAAGAAACGATGATTCTTCTTTAAAATTGAAAAAAGAAGGGAGGGCTAAAAAGCTTTTGCATCGTTTAACACTGTCTCATCTATGTATGTATAGGCAAAGTCAAATTTTTAGATCCCTTTTTCTCATTTGTTTGCCAACCAATTTTCTTCATTCTTTTGCCAAATGGTAAACATTGTTGAGCTTTAGTAACCCGACTATATATTATTTGAATCGGTTTAGTATTAAAGGAATAAAAGCCTCATAAAGTTGACACCACTACAAATTCCAAAAACACACACGTACACGCATTCACTTATCTAAGAATTGGTTCAAGTAAAAACATAAGCAGAGCAATGAGAGTGTACATACATACATATGTACATACTTTTGCATATAACTAATATGATTTCTTTTATAAATGTGCATGTTTGTATGCAATTTTATTTCGTTTATTGTTTTTCCCATGGAGAAGAAAATAAGTATGCAGGTAGTTTTTTATCTTTTAATGAATGCAACTAAAATAAGTATACGTTTAAGCTGGCGGTCGAATTTCGACCACTAGGCGTACTCTAGTTATTATATATGGCAAGTTTCAAAATCGGTATTCATTCATAAATACACACAATTTGCATTTCTAAATTGTTTCAACGTTATTTATATTCATACACATTGTACATGCATACATATGTACATATATAAAAAAATAAAAATAGACATGAACATGTTATCTTATATCCGTACTTCTTGCTTAATTAAGACTACAAAACATTTAGTTTTTGCCTCTATATTTTCAAAAATTTGTTTTGTAGTCTTATCGCACATATTTGTCTATTTGTGCATCTGCCGAGCACATACATACATACCTATGTACGAGAATGCACATTTTTGTGTAAATAATTTGATGCTGTTGTCCTTTTTTAATCGTGAGAATTTGAAAATACCAACTACAAAGTTACTGGATGATATACAATAAAATTGGTTATGAAGTTGTTGTGGCTGTAGTTACTATGTTATTATGTCGCAAGAGATAAATGTACACATGCACATACATACATACAGTAGTTTTGATTTAGCTGCCTTTTCTTTAAGAGCACGTTTGACTTAACCGCTTAAAATTTATAATTTATGTCACTATTCTTTAAAATCCCATAGAAAGTGCATTTTTTTCCTGCACATTTAAGATAAATGTCCAAAATTTTTGTAATTTTAAAATTATTTTCATACAAAAAATTAACGTTAGCTGCGTTGTGACTCGACTGCCCCAAAATACATATTTTCTGTAATTATCGTTCCTAAGCCTTGTTTAATTGAATTTTGTATATCTATATATTTACCATATTTTTTGCAGTTTTAAGATATTTTCATATAAAAAATACACGTTAGCTGCACACATAAAACACATAACACATTTATAGTTTTAAAAAATCGCAAACAAGTCACACAAATTGCAAGTTATCATCAAAATTCATCTATTTTGTTTGCATGTACATACATACTCGTACATACATTTAAGATAACAGCATTTTTGAGTTATCCGCAAAAAAATCGTGCAAAGTTGAATGTGCAGCTAAGCCAAAATTTCTATGCATATATTGTTTCTTGAAGAAAGCTCACGCGCACGAATTAATTACAGAAAGGGCAAATTAACGAAATCATTGTTTATTTTTACCATAAAACTTTTGATTTCTTTCATACATACAGAAATAGATGTTGGAAGTTGGACAGATAGACAGACATTCAAGATTTGTAGAGTGTGGGTCACAAAACGAAATATTACAGGAAACGCATAAACAACATAGCAGCAGAAAGCTAAATATGTGGGATGTTTGTTTATATTAAATCTATAAAAATCAATGCATTTAAATTTTATCACTTTATTATTGCAACGAAGGTACGGTCACATTGGGGGAATTTTTCATTCAAATATGTTTGATTATGTTTAACCAAAATGTTTCTCACTGAGTACAAAACTTTGTTTTCTGGTCACACTACGCATATCACTGCCACTGTTTATTTGTCAAACAGCTTTCAAATAACGTTAAGTGCAAACATGAGAAAATATATTTTCTCTGCGGTCACACCCAAACAATTTTTTTTGCGTTACAAAACATTTCATCCAAGGCTTATTTAAACAGGTGACAGCATTACAGCAGTTGACTATTCATTGCGAATGTCAAAATACATACAAAATACTTTTACTTTTTTTCTGTATCTATTTTCTTCGTTTTATAGGTTAGGTTTTTGACACACGCAATGAAAATACACAAACAAAAATGCCTGTTGTTCTTGTATTGTTGTAATTGTTTTCCTAATGCTGTCATCTAGTTAAATACACCTTGAATTCGTCAAACATTTGACGAGGAAGAACAAGCACTATGTAATTTCTTTCACACTTCTTTCAAATTTCTAAAGTTTTATTATATTAAAATTTTTTTGTTTGAAGAACAAAAATTTTGTTTAACTATTGCGAGGTCAAAATTTGGATTATGTTAAGAATATCAAAACTGTTGAAAATGACAATTAATCATAACCAAATATCCCTTATTAATCTGCAAATGTTCGTACAATTTTTATCAGCGCTTTCTTTAATTTTTAATTGGTAAAAACTTCTACAATAGAGAACAGCTATAAGCAATTGGTATTTCATTTGAAAATATATTTTTAGTGGTCTAAAAATGTTTTCAATTCATAAACCCCTAATGCTAAAATTTAAACCGCATGTCTTTAATACAAAATGCCATAATAATCCGTGCGGGTTCTGTTTAAAATAAAGAAATATTTCATTTATGTACATTTGTATATGAATTTATAAATAAATATGCATATATAACAAATTTGGAAGTAATTGTTTAACAATAGAAAACGGGGCAGATCTGCTCCAAAGACTGGCACTGCGGCATCTAGCGTGTGTGCCATAAAAAAGATTGTTATATCTTACAATACATGTAGGTTATTCAGGAATTTTCATCATTGAAGCTATAAGTTTATGGTAACTGAAATAAGAAACATAAGTTTGAGACTTGATAACCTCTAAATATCTGGAAAATACCGCTTAGAAACCTACGAATTGTGTGTTTGTTTGTGTATATCATCTTTTGTCAACCACGATTGCTCGTAAGTACGCCATTTTGTGTTTTGCTAAATGTAAAAATCCGTTCTGGCAGTACTGTATGATAATGAAATCAATATCATACTTTAGGGGATAACATACGCTAGGCGATTCAAATACTTAAAAATACAAAAGACTTAAGAAACAAACTTAAATTTTTTTCGTTACGGAATTTCTTGATTCGGTCGCCGTGCTCAATGCCCGCGATAGAAGCTATGCAATAGCTTAAAAATGTTATTGAACAATAAAAATTGTATTCTTTATGTAATAATGGCGGAAATAAATATAACGTGATTCTATTTGCAATTCATTGGTTTTGTTTTAAAGGCTGACAACACTAATTGCAACAGCTTTTATTTCATACTGTTTTTTCTTACAAAAACTTTGCAAGAACTAATAATTATTTGGCAAAAAAAGGGGAAACTATTTGGCACTGGCTGGTCACACTTTGTTCAATTTAGAAACATTTTTGTTTGCCAACAAATAATTTTGTTTCCAAAAATTCAGCTGTTTTGCTGTTTGTCCCTCGAAAATATTTTATGGTCACACTATAACAAAGATATATATATATATACTTCTCGTTTTTCGCCAAATGTTTCCTCAATGTGACCGTAACTTAAGACGTACAGAATGTTGGGGTTGTAAATTATTATTAGAGAGCATTAGAGCCAAACCTGAGCGCCGCGTTAGGTGAAGTGTACTTGTTTGCAGTACAAAATTTTTGACGCTTACATGTAGAACTAATATTTCAAAAGTTCTCTTAGATTACATGCATTGTTTTGCCGGATTGACCACATTTTCAATATTACATACCCAGCAAAAGGTTCGAGTTAAAATATTAATAAGCATGTGCAGTAAGTAAATGTTTTTCACTACTTCTACACAATATTTAAACATTGAACACAAAAGCACAAATAAAAGTTATACTTATGTCTGGTGTGAGTATTGCGCTCTTGCTTTTGAAGGAATTGCTATTTGATGTCGTGTTTTACTTACTGGTAGCGCAATAAATCTATTATTTTAATAAGCGCAAAAAACTTGTTTTCACGAACACACAATTAAAAAAATACCTCGCCAGTGGTTGAACTGCTAATCATGTGTAAGATAAGCGCACGCTCTGCTATAAAAATGCTTTCATAGAGTTTGGCGGAATTCACAACTATATGTCTACATATCGTTGTCTTATATAGGAAAGGAGTACCTATCTCGATTTTTTTTCAATCCGCGATTTTAAGCTTTTTTAGTGTTTGAGATACGCATTTTCTATATTAAGCCAATGATACATAGGCACATATTTACATAACTAAAAGGCACGTTTTTAAGCGCACGTGAGGGGTAGATAATTCATCGAAATACACATAAAGATCTTTTAATCACAGAACAACTAAATAAAGCACGTATTTCAGTGAGTAACCCATTTCAACATATCCTGAAGAAAAAATTCGCTTCATTCGCCCGAAGAACGACAACTAAATAATCAAACGGATTTTCATTGTTACTTGACATTGAAGAGAATTTTATGTTTTTAGGTATACGAATTTTTTTTAAAAATGCAATTGATTTTAATAAGATTTTTTTAATTTTTTAAAAAACATTTAATTGTCAACATTGTGAAAGTTTCAATGCAGAAAAGCCAATCATTCGGAAATGACATATGTACATACCATACATACATATATCCATGAGTGTGTATGGATGCATGTATGTAGATAAATATATGTATGTCCACTTACATATGTACGTAGGAAGATATATTTTGTATTAAGAATGTGCATATTTATCTTACACATATGCAGGATTGTTTTCAATTATAAAATTCATTCATAAATGCAATTTTTCTACAGAACACTTTCACTTTTTTTATGCATATTTATACTTGTATTTTATTTAAAGATTAAAAAAAGATATCAAGGCAATCCCAATTAATATTTAAAAAAAATGTATTTTATTTATTTAAGTAATAAAATTCTTCATTTTAAATAATTTTCTTTTAATTTTGGTTTTCAGATCTTATAACTAAATTATGTACACATGCATCCATGTTTTTTTCGTGTTTTTCAGTATTTTGCCAAGAAATTGTTTTCTGTTTTCATGTAATTATTTTCTTTTTGTAGAATCTTTTGAAACAATTTCTGTTTAATTATTATTCATCTTGTATCATGCCATGTACTTTCTGTTGTTGTAAATTATAATTCCAATTAATGCTATCAAATAACATTCTACTTCCGGTGTTCTTTAAACTTTTAGATATTTTTTATTCACTTGCACGAAATGCCGACACACTCAACACTCTCTTCTTTCATGTGAACGACCAAAAAGCAACAATAAATAAATTGAAGAGCTAATGACGGACTATTTAATAAAAAGCATTCTACTAATGTTCGGAATTTTTACGCGTCCACGTCCGATACACACATCAAACTGGTCAGACATAAGATTTATTACTGAAAGAGTGTAGCCAGAGTAACATTTTTAAAACTCTTGAAACAGTTTGGAATGAAACTTATATTTGGTAGTGGTACCATATTTATGAAAATCAAGTCTTGAGCGTTGTCAGCCACAAAATTGTTATAATAATTTTAAATTTCATTTAAATGGATTTAGCGCCCTTAACACAACTATCAAGAAAGCAAAAACGTGTTGAGAATAAAGCATTCTAGACAGCAGGATAACGAGTACAACCTTTCAAAAATGGATAATTATTATTTTCACGACTGCACGGCTTCAGGTTGATGTCAATGCTACTTTTGTCGTGTAATCAGCCTTGCCATTTGCCAAGTTTTTTCCTTTTTGCAAGTTCTTTGAGATGCAAAAAAGTTTTTAGTTAACTGGCAGAAAAAACAAGTTTTTTTTAATATTCAGTTTTTCAAGTTTTTTTTAATTACTTCGAGTTTGGAATATATTTTATGAATACAGTAAAAATTCGATAATCCGGATAATTGATTGCATCCGGAGTAGCGAATTATCCGGATTACTACGCATGTATGTATTTATAAAAAATTATAATAATTCATAGCAAAATTATACAATAAAATATAAATATTACTTTCTATAGTTCAGTTAAAACAATAAAATACACATTTACGTACTTAACAATAAATAATGTTAATTTCGTTTGACAAAGTAATCTAATGCGGTTGTTTGCGCGAACTTGTTAAACTTCTTTTATTCAATCCGGAGTATAGAGTTGCAATCAATCCGGATTATAGAATACGCAATGAGCTGTAAAATTCTGTCCGGATTACCGAATATTCCGGATTAGTGGAGTGCGGATAATCGAATTTACACTGTATATGTATTGACGATATAATGCACATTATACAATGAAACGACCTTATATTTTCACTCCCTTTTTATACAACAATGTTGATTTTTTTCATCCCCCAAAAACAACGACGCTGTTATTATACATTGAAAGTTTGCAGCTTATTAGTTTTGTAGAAAATTGAACTGAAGGGTTTTTTAAAAGAACATGGATGATTACTTAATGAAAAACGGTAAGATTATTGTACTATTTACAATAATTTGTAAAAAATTATTGATTTTAGGAACCTCGTGTACAGGATATAAGGAAACCACCATAGACGATCTAGCAGGCGCTGACGAGGTCCCAAGTTGTTCAACAAAATCCTTATTTAAAAAAAGTAGTTTATTCAATTTTGTCGTTGCCTATGTATATCTACAGCAAACGCAGAACGATTTTTTTCAGAAATTAATTTAAACAAAAATAATAGAAACAAATTAGAAATTCCCACTTTATCCGGTATTTTGAAAGCAAAAGACTTTTTGAAAAAAATAACATTGATTGTACACACTTTAAGCAATCTAAAGAAATGGTTTTGAAGTTTAATAAATCAATGTACAAATAATAAAATAAATACATGTATGTGATATTATTACACAATATTAAATGACATCATAGAATAATCTAAAAAGAAATTTTAGTAAACATTTTAAATTTATTCTAAACGACAAATTAGATCTCCAAAAATGAATTTAATTTTATGTTTTATTATTATTAATATAACGTTTAATGTATATTATGTATG
Organism: Gymnocheta viridis; assembly: GCA_956483585.1. NCBI lineage: Eukaryota > Metazoa > Arthropoda > Insecta > Diptera > Tachinidae > Gymnocheta > Gymnocheta viridis. The sequence continues at coordinate 67,341,939 of OY101442.1, read as the reverse complement.
TAATGTTTTTTATGTTATGTTTTCTTTTAGTTAGAAAAAACAAGTATTTTTTTATTAAATATTTTTAATAAAAATGAAATATAATTTTGTATTTTCGTTTATTATTTTGAGTTAGTTAAAGAAAAAGTTTTTTTTATTAAAAAAAAGTTTTTTTTTCTGGAATGGCAAGTTTAAAAAAAAATATGGTAACGCGGCGTGTAATTTAAATTTTTGTTGTCTGCGAAACAAAAAAATTGTTGACAATATAAAAAAATTTGTAAAGCAAATTAGAGCTTAGAAATATATTTTTTAATGTAAAATAAGACGCAAAAACTGTGTTCTTTTTTGGTATTAACTGTTTATGTAAAAATAGTTTTTGCATAATATGAAGGGCAATGAAATTTCTGCATATCACATCAAAATTCTGTGTTCATATTGTTACAAAATTTAAATGTAGATTCAAATTTAACGAACATAAAAATACAGCGGTGATTAAGCACAGTATAATCAACCATGTGTATGCAAATCTGAGCACTCAAATTTAAATTAACGGAAACAGAACATTCAAGAAAGTTCTAGAAACAGCAACGAGAATCTACTAGATTGTTCAAGAAATTTGTATGAAAAATCTTCATAGCAATTGTAAACAAAGACTTACGCCCTCGATTGGATTACGGATAAACGTTACATAAAATTGGTTAGTTGATTCGCCATCCACATTTTAAGTTTGCATCTGCACGCCGCAGCCATAACATAGCTGAATAACAAAAAGCAAACTTATTGTCATTTTGAGAATTTTTCTACTACGTTTGAGAGCCGTAGCAGTCAAATGCTATAGAAGTCGACACTGCCAGGCACTACGCGTGGTGAACATCGTGATCAGTTGTCAAAAAGCTTTTGCAGTGTTAACTAAGCAAATTACTTTGTAAATTTAATAAACACTGGTATTAAAGGAAATAAAACATCATTAAGTTCAAAATCAATATCCGTTGTGTTTTTATTTTATTTTTGACTAATTAAAAGAACTCAAACAAGTTACCGTTATCGAAAAGGTCGAAACGTAACAATTTATAAAATCTTAAAAATTCAATGAAGGAATAAAAAGGCCAATAGAACAAGCCGTAAAATCTTCTAAAACGAGCTACAAAAGCAAGGAATGTGAAAAACTCTAAAAAAAATGCAAAAATTACGAAAACTCGCAATAAATTCCATTTTTTTATTAAAATGTTTTATTCACGAATCTTAAAAGCTAAATAAGGTACAATGCTATGAGATTTTACTTACGTCCTACAACAATTAAATATAATAATTGAATAAGAAAACTATTAATAATATGTTATATTGAAATTTGGTAAAACAATCGCTAGCAAGATTCTTTTTAACAAAAGATTCCAGCGACTGTTTAGTAAATTTCTTATTGTTTTAAAATTACACAATCTGCATTTTTCATTAAATGAAAGCGTCAGATCATTGGCAAACGCGATAACTTTTTATGTTTAAATCTATTGTTCAGTAAGTCCGTGGGGAAACTAAGGGGAAGATTATGAATTATTTTTGAATAATCTGGAGCCTTTTTGTATGTGCCTTAGCAGTTTTGTGAAACCAAGCTGGATGGGGTAAAGAGCACGTCCGCACTTTATAGTTTTATCACAAATGTAGTTTACATGTTGTTTGTGTTATAGTATTGTAATCACAATGTTTACTGGGATGTCAATACTATTAACTACCTTATGGTAACCCTTAAGTAATCGGTATTAATCTTAAGTAACCTTTTGTATTTATAAACATCATTGATATGTAAATGAATTATATACATAAATCCTTCTTAATAAATGTGATTTCAAATGAACAACATAGTGTCAGATTAAAAAAAATTGAAAAAAAGAGACTATTGAAAGCAATCAAAAAATTAAAAAAAAGTGTTTGAAAAAAGAAAAACCAAAAGTCTTTATATAAAAAAAAAAGTTTGGTAACAAAATTAAAATCTAAAGTTAAATTGAAAAAAAAATGGCGTTGGCTGAAGAAACTAAAAATGAACTTAAAGAATTGAGTTCTTCAACAGGCACTATGATGCCGTTCAACACAAAAGCCTTTAATATTGCTGAGGAGTGGAAAAATTGGAGCAAACAGTTCCAAATATTTTTGTTAGCTTCCAATTTGGATGGACAGCCAGACAAGAGGAAAGTTGCTCTTTTGCTGCACCACATGGGACCTGCAACGTTACAAATATTCAACTCGTTCAATGAAAGCATCGATATAGTAAAGTTTGTTGACTTACTGAAGAAGTTTGAGGCACACTTCATACCAAAAATTAATGTGGCCATGGAAAGACACGTATTCTTTACAAGGCATCAAAAGGTGGATGAAACCATAGTGCAGTATGCAACAGCTTTAAAAAATTTAAGCAACACGTGTGAATTTGGTACATTGCGTGAGAGTCTGATTAAAGATATATGTATGTATTTGTATGTGGACTGTCTGATAGATTTAAAAACATAAAGGAGCGTTTATTGAGTGAAGGAGACATCAACTTAAAGAAAGCACTTGAAATTGCCAAAACTATTGAGATGGCAAAAGAAAGCTTAGCCAGCATACAAAATGGTGGTCAACACGAGCCGGCAGTAGCAGCGTTGCAACATTTCAAAAAGAAAAGTTTCTCGCAAAAACAACATAATCATCATCAGCAACAACAAAATCATCATCAAAAGCAACAACAGCAATTTACAGTTGACTGTAAGAAGTGTGGTCAGAGACATAAAACGAAATGTCCGGCAGAGGGAGCAAAATGCAATGCATGTGGTAAATTAAACCATTACGCAAGAATGTGTTTTACAAAATCGTACGAGAAGAAAAATACTAAGAAGTTCGTAAAAGTAGTTGACGAAAATGAAGAAGATACTCTGTTTGTTGGTACTGTAAGCGAAATGCGCAGTAAGCCTAACATATGGAACATAGCCGTGGAAATAGAGGGAAGACGAATGATTTGCCAAGTAGACACTGGAGCTCAAATTAACCTCATGTCGATAAGTACTTTTGAAACTTTAGGTATTCATAATGTAGATTATAATATTTCAAGTAATGTAGTCACATTTAGTGGTGAGAAATTGCCAGTAGTTGGGAAAATTTTTATAAAATTATTTTTTGAAAATGAAATTTATTCTACATCTTTTTACATTCTTAACATGATATAATCGGTTTAGAATTGGCGTCGAAAATGAACTTAATTAAATCGGTAAATACAGTAAATTGCGATACAATTTTAGATAAGTATGAGGATATGTTTCATGGTTTAGGTGAACTAAAAGAAAAATGTAATTTACAAATTAGGGAAGATTGTCAGCCAGTAATCGACCCACCTCGTCGTGTACCATTCAGCCTCCATGAACTTTTGAAAAAAGAAATTGAGAGGATGGTTAAGCTAAACGTTATAGTTGAAGTGAAGGAGCCTACGGATTGGGTGAATTCGATTGTGCTTGTTACAAAATCTAATGGGAATTTGAGATTATGTTTGGATCCGCGAAATCTGAATAAAGTGATCGTAAGACCCAGATATGATTTTCCTACTGTCGACGAATGTAAATCTCGTATGAGTGGTTCAAAATATTTTAGTTTGCTAGATACAAATTCTGGCTTTTGGATGGTTAGGCTTGATGATGAGTCGTCAAAATTATGTACTTTTAATACTCCTTTTGGGAGGTATCGTTTCTTACGTTTGCCTTTCGGCATCAGTTCAGCCCCTGAAATTTTTCATGCTGAGGTGATAAAGCTTTTTGGTGACATACACGGACTGGTTATATACATATATGGATGATTTTTTGATCCATGTACCAAACGTTGAAAAACACAATGAAATTTTGCGTCAAGTCCTTGAGAGAGGCAAAAGGGCTGGTCTTAAATTTAATCGCTCGAAATCTGTAATCCTTAAATCTGAAATAAAATTTATTGGACACATCTTTAGTGAAAGTGGTGTGAAACCGGATGGAAAAAGAATTGAATCTATTGTGGCAATCCCAGTCCCAACTAACAAACAGAAATTGCAGCGTTTTCTTGGCATGATCACCTATTTAGGGTCGTTTATTGACAATTTGTCAAACAAAAATAAGCATTTAAGGGATCTGCTAAAAAACGATTCTGTTTGGAGTTGGAATCGTGAACAACAGTTAGAATTTGAAAATTTAAAAAAAGAAATTACTAAAGCACCCGTTTTAACATATTATGATACCAAGAAACCTTTAGTTTTGTCAGTTGATGCGTCGAAATTCGCGGTAGGAGCAGTCATAATGCATGGAGAAAACCCCATTGCATATGCATCTGCATCCTTAACAGAATGTCAGATTAATTACGCTCAAATTGAGAAAGAATTATTCGCAATTATTTTTGGGTGTACACGTTTTCATCAATATATATATATGGTAGAAGTATTACTGTGGAAACATACCATAAACCACTCGTTCCGTTATTCAATAAACCTTTATACAACATACCTACGCGTCTTCAAAGATTTATGCTTAGATTGCTATCATACAATCTCACAGTCGTTTATAAACCAGGCAAGGATTTGTTCATCGCTGACACCTTGTCTAGGGCCCCACTCAAGGAAAAAGTTTTTTCTGAGTTGGATAGGGATATAGATTTGCAATGTAATGCAGTAATAAATCATATAGAGTTACCATCTGATTAAATAGAAAATATTCGGAAAGAAGTTCAAAAGGATCAAGTCTTACAAAAAATTTTTAATTATATAAAACAAGGGTGGCCAGATCGTAAAAAACAAATGGACCCAGATTTACAACCATTTTATTCCATAAAGGATGAAATAAACCAAATAAATGGTATTTTGTTTAAAAACAAACGTATAATAATTCCAAAATCTTTGAGATCGAAAATGCTAAAATATGTCCACGAGGGTCATATGGGTATCCAGGGCTGTCAAAATTTGGCAAGGGGTTCAATTTATTGGCCAAATATAAACAGTGATATATATAATATGGTATCAAGTTGTGAAACGTGTTTCAAGTACAGGAAGGCCAATCCCAAAGAGGATCTTAAAAATCATGAAATCATTGATATACCTTGAAGTAGAACTTTTGAGTTCTGGTTACTCTTCCGCACAAGTTATAACAAAATTTAAATCGATTTTTGCCAGGCATGGGATTCCAAGAATTTTAATCTCAGATAACGGGCCTCCTTTCAATTCACGAAACTTTAAACAATTCTGTATTGACTGGGGAATTGATTTTACCACATCAAGTCCTTATTTAGCAAGATCTAATGGTCTTGCAGAAAGGTCTATTCAGACTATTAAAAACATTTTATACAAATTAATGAGCAGAAAACTTCGTACAAAATTACCTTCTGTAGCAAATAGTCTAAAACCAAAAATAGTGAATTCAAAAAATCTAAAACAACAATTTGAACAAAGGAAATTAAAGTCATCAAAAAATTGCAACAAAAATTCGAATAATCTAAAACCTGTTGCGGTAGGTGAAACAATTTTTTTTAAGAAAAATCCAACATCATTGTGGTTTAAGGGTGAAATCGTTTAAAAATGTAAACAACCCAGGTCATTTTTGGTAAAGGATGAAAATGGAGTAGTATACAGAAGGAATAGGCAGCATATTATGAAACTTCTCGCTCAGAAATATAATACTTGTATAAATGAAAAAATTAAAAAACTCAATTTGAGTTTTAACAATAATGAAAATTTTTATACTGCTTTTGAAGTTAGTAATGAAAATTTTAACAATAATGTTAATAAAAACAATGAAAATGTTAATATGAATCATAATAATGAAAATGTTAATATGAATCATAATAATGTAAACATTAATGTAGGTGGTAATGAAAATGTTGATAACGAATTTACTACAAATGATAATAATAATAGGTATTAAAAATTTGGAAGAAAAATAATACCTCTTAACAGGCTTAATTTGTAAATAATATATTTTCAAAATTATATACAAGCATTAATCTTTATATATGGCATATTTCTTAATTTTTCACCAAAATGTATCTACATGCCTAAAATTATTAATATGTTTGACATGTAAACAATTGTTATTTATTTTTGAAATGTAAATAATTACAATTTTTGAAGTGTAAATAATTAAAATTTTTGAAATGTAAATAATTACAATTTTTGAAATGTAAATAATTATTATATAAAAATGTAAATAGTTATTTTTTATAAATTTATTATATTTTTTCTAAAAATTACAATTAAATAATTATTATAAATTAGTTATTTTGTTATTATAAAAAATGTACAAACTCATAAATTTTAGAATTTTATATATCTTGTTAAAAAAAAGGGGGATGTTATGGTATTGTAATCACAATGTTTACTGGGATGTCAATACTATTAACTACCTTATGGTAACCCTTAAGTAATCGGTATTAATCTTAAGTAACCTTTTGTATTTATAAACATCACTGATATGTAAATGAATTATATACATAAATCCTTCTTAATAAATGTGATTTCAAATGAACAACAGTTTGAATTTAAGTTTTTTATCTAAAGTGATACCTAGATATTTAATATCATCTTTGATGGGGATCACGTTTCCCCGACGGTACAAAATTTTAGTAGGAATACGTTTTGGTGATTTAGGGCCAATAATTGACTTCGCATTTAAATGCCATTTAGCTAATTGCCACTTAAATTTAAGTTGCATTTAAATACAGTTTGAGTTTTTCAGTGTGAAATTATTGTTTGTATTGAATTACGATAAAAATATGGCAGCCTCACAAAATTCAATTTTCTTAGAGAAACAGCTGTTGAACAAAATTATAGAAAAATTTCTAATGTGGATTCTTTTTCAGGCTGAAAATAACAACAATGATAGGTTGCTGCAACGTTTTAAAAGTTTAAAACCATTTTAAAAACCATAAAAAAGAATAATATTAATAAAAGAAGTCCAAATTTCACTGCACAAGATGTTGATTTTTCAATGGCCGCAAATTATTTGTTTACTTTGTTGCCCAAAACACCAACTCGCAAAAAAAAACATATGTTTGTGTATGTATGTGTGCAAAACTTAAGTTTCATTTAAATGTAACATAATTTTGTACTGAAAAAATGAAATTGGTACTTAAGTGGCATTTAAAGATAAATGACTCTTAAATGAGTAGTCAATTATTTGGCCTTTTTATATGGGAATATAGTGGTCTGCGTTTTATTTTCATTTACTTTTATTTTCGACTTATTAAAATATTTTTGGATTGTAGATTGCATTATTTTGATTATTGCATTTGATAGTTTTCCACTGCATATAAAAGCACTGTCATCAGCATAAAATGCTGTTTCCTGATTTCTGTGCACTTCAACATCAGACGTATAGAGGGAGTAGAGTGTAGGTGATAGTACTGACCCTTGTGGCAATCCCGCAGGGACTGTTCTTGCTGTTGGGAATTTCCCGTAAACACACACAATAAATGTACGATTTGTCACAAAAATCTTTTAATTTACAGCCGGTAAGTCATCCTTTTAAATGGTGCTTTAACCTTGTCTAGTTCCTCTTGTTGTTGTAGGCTTAATTCATGTTGTTCAGGAGCTTAATTTTCAACCGTTTCGAAACTATTCATTAAGTTTTCTCCAAAGAACTATGCCTAATTATGAAATTTGCTCTAAAGACGGACATAGATAAAATTGAATTTCTCTTATTTTGTCTTTGTATTTAATTGACAAAATAATATTGCCACAAATTTGTTGGGGTTGGCCAGAGGCTGTATTCGCCAATGAGTTCTACCTCGAAGCACTTGTATCTAACAACCCTCGTACTAATTTGTTTCCTATAAAGATGTGAGAATAAACCCGGGGATCGTTATTAGATATTGACACTATGCTATGCTTATGGCTTTGCGGTCATTATAATGTTTCCTAGCTTTCCGGACTTTTGGTGTAACTGATGATGTCCTTGTTTTACTTTTATTTTCCATAATGCTATTTCTAACTTGGATATAGTCTTTTTAAACGTTCACTATATGACTCAAAATGTTTGCAATTACGATTAGGTGATATAATTGAATTATTTTTAGATAAGTTGTTGTTAACGTTTTTTTTTGTTTCAGTTTGTTTTCAGGTTTTACTTCTGTGGAGTTGCGAACGTCTCGGTAGAGTGTGACTCATCCGCTTTCTTCAAGCTCTTCGTGCGGGTTTCCGTCCTGTTACAGTTTGGATATTTAGGTGTTATCGTGCGCTCTAAGCCACACTTAAAGCAAAGTATATTTCGTATATCGGGATCGCAATCCATATATGTGTGTCCAACTCGTCTGCAATTCCAACAAATAATTTTTTTTCTGTTTGTAAGCTAGCTCTTCTAGTCCACTTGAATTAAGTAAGATGCTCTTCATACAACCATGTTTGTTCATCATCTTCGTAAATTTCGTTTACTTTATGTCGTGTATTGTAACACATAGAATTAGTAGTTGGTGCTGTAAATCTGACCTCACGTCTTGGGAATCTCCTTTCAATCTCCCTACATTCCTCTCGCAGCTGCACAATATTGTAAATAGCCATTGGGTAAGGTAGCTTGGAAATACTTTCTTTTACGTTTCGTTTGATTATTTTTATTATTTCATACTCAGGTATAGGGGAACAAAGCTTCGAACTAATCGTCAACATGGAGTGGAAATAATCCTCTAATGATTCGTTAGACTGTTGACGCCTCTCTACCATTTCTTGCATTATTTCGAAATCATAGAGTTGGCCAGTCATCTATACCGTTTTGGGGTTTTAAATAAAGAAAAAACCATTATTTAGCATGACCTTTTAAGAGCCGACGAAAATCTCTAATCACTTTTTCCCAAGGTATAGAGTTACTTGCTTGCAAGAGCTCCACTACATTATAAAAACAAAGTGCTCTATTGACACTCCGCTACCTCAGCCCTCAAAGACTATATCAAATTTGTCTATTCTAATTTGGCCTTCTACTCGTCATATCTTTAAATTTCTCTGTTAAGAGTAAAATGGAAAAAATATTTGAAAATCTGAAACCTTGTCTCGGAGTTCGAACTTCTTCATTTTGAGCATAATGTCTTTCCGATCGTCTTTGCTGGTTATCAGATTGTATCGTCTGAAAAGTATTAGTCTGGAAGTTCCTTGTATTTTCCGCATTAATAGTTTTCATATTTCAATTCTGATGTTGATTTTGATTTTCTAGACTATTTCTCCCTGACCCTGAATGAAATCAATTGGAAATTAACATTTCGTGAGATCGCAAGTGTTCTAATCTTTTTATTGACTTCTTGCACAATCCCTTTCACACCCTCTTGCAAAGCAGCCTGAATCATTTCCGACATTCCAGCTTTTAGATAATTTCGAAAATCTGTTACGTGCCTCGAAGTGGCGCTGTAATTGTGATGCCAGGCAGCTCAAACGCACCATCAGGGCCGGTTCCAACCCACAATTACAACACAGAGACAAGCACAAATAATTTAAACAACAACAAAAAAAACTATTATGCAAACAAGCAGAAAAAAAACTACACAAACCGGGAAACACCTAGAGAGAGAACGAGATGATGATGTCCTCCACTTCGCCCACCCAACCTGAGACATTATTATTCCTTTTTTAAAATTTCATTCATGTCTCCCAAAACCCACACACTATGTTACACCACTATTTCCACATCCAACCTAACTCGAACACAAATAAATTAGCACACAAACATTTTTTTTTATACACTTATAAACAATTCACATAAATTTTATTTAAACAGAACTTAAGAACTAACCTTATCTAATACTCTAATTTTAATTATTTTTAATTATATATACATATATTATTTATTTTAATTGCTATTTGATCGCCTCCTAATGGGCTAAATGGTCAAGTATAAAAAAAATCAAAATTGCCTTTCTTTAATTAAACGAACGGTCTTGAGACCTAAATTTCTATATTTATATAGTTCTTTTCTATCTTTATAAAAAAAATTTATTCTCTTATTAATAATCTTTAAAACTAACCTATATACCTAACCTATGCAAGTACCTATCTATTTAAAGTTTACTGGTGCCTTCATAAAAAAAAACTAATTGGTTTTTACCAAAACCTGCAGACGGAAACGCAAATCTGTCTGTGGTCAATGAAATTTCTACTTCCTCTCCAACTGAACCAACTTGTAAAAGACTTAGTCGTTTTCCAACACTACTTCATAACTATCCTACCTAAAGGAGCTCACTTAGGTGGCCTATCTATCTTGTAGGCAATTACAACAACTCTTATTTTTTTTTTACTTCCCGCCTTTTACAAATTCCCTCGTTTTTTGTCGTAGAAATTTCGCGCGTTCTTCTAAAATGGAACCAGTTAGTCTTTTTATATGTAAAAACACTTACAACAACTATTTTACTATCTATACCTAACTAGTTAACCTTATTTCTATTTACACAAATCAACAAATAATACAATCAACAACACCTATAACGTCTAACATAGAAATTATTCTCACAAGAATTTTATAATTTCTTATAACCTAATAAACTTTTTTTCTTCTTCTTATTTGTAGTTTCCTCTGGATCGACCGAGTGTCCGATGCAACCTCAAATCTTCTGGACTCAATAGCAATACAAAAATGACGAATTCTTTTAAACTTTGTTGCAACTGGTAATGCTGCGTATCACCCCTTTTTTTCTTGTAAACCTTAAGAATACAGTTTTACCTGGTTATTGTTTTCCTGTTTTATTTTTTTATTCCAGGCTCATCCACGGGAGATACCTGGCAGTCGGACAGCCTTCACTGGTTTACTTCGTTTCACCTTTAACATACTTATTCATTTCTTTTCCTAAACAACAAATTTTCCGTGTACTTACTTTAGCCGTTGCTACTGACACAAATAAGTCCACCGGCAAATACCACGGTCACTACTTTTATTTTTCTTCCAACTTTTGTTCTTTTTTTGTACAGTTTAAAAAAAAATCTTTACTTAGCTTTTGCTTCTACTCCTTACGACTTTTCCGTTTAGAATGGCTACTTCATTCTCTAGATATATGTTCCATTACTTATGTCTACCTATAAAAATCCCCATTTTTAATATTGTTGTTTTATTCTCATTATTTTTTCCTATAAACCGACAAAACTACAAATTCGCATTTATCTATATCATACACAAACAAAACAGACATATTGGATGGACACTATTTTGGCGCAATCCATGACTGAACTTGGAATGAAAAAATACAACCCTACCACTAGTTCTTGTTGGCAATACCCTATTATAGTTATAATGTTTTTAGTACTATTGTCATATTTTGACATTTCTATTTTGGTCATACATACACAAAGACTCGTGTTTCACAAAATAAAATTGATATTTAATAAACCTCATATCAAAGAGCCACAAATAAGGGAGCGCATCCACCGGCACAAATCAGGACACCACATATGTACATATCATCACCGGCCAACAATAAGGACCTCAAGAATACTGACCAGGCATACAGTCCCAAACGCAAGTATATCTACATATGCTAGATGTTACTTGAACTGTATGTACTGATTTTAACAACCTGCAACTGATACACTGCTGTAGCCGCAACAAAACTCCGGTGGTACCAAGTGTACGCCAGTAGCACCGGTGTGCGGCCCATTTAATGGTGTGCTTGTCTTTCCTGCATACCTATTTATTTGGGCCAAACGTGGGGAACTCCCACACCCTGAAAAGTCTCCAGCCGGGCAATTTCAGTAGGTAAGTTATATGGTTTTCTGATTATGTCCTACGTTGCTAACTATTTTATTCAATTTTGCAGGTTGTTGGTAAATAGTTCAGCGGTTTTTTTATTTGATTTTGTAGATACATTTTTTTTTTATTTTCTTTTTTTACAATAAACTTGCATCAATAAAAATAAAAATTGTATCTATGGGACGAGTACGAACACAAACCTAAGCCTATATTGCACCCTACCCTATCCTAAACTATGTTGCCTTAAACCCTAAATATCACAGATGAAAATTATTGCACGTATATCAGACTTTTAAGTCCTTTGCATGAAAAATCCCAATTGGTTTCCCCTGGAGTGACTCCAGTTCATACATATTATTGTCAATTGGCTTACCTATACGGCACTTTATGTATTTCTTGCAAAACTTCGCGTTTATATTATTTTTAAAGTCTGAAAGCGCAAAATTTCTTCTGTATACTTCCTGATCTGGGTGGAATTTTGTTTCTCGTGCTCTTTTGTTATATCTACCTGCGCTTTTTTGATATGCGGCTGTGAGGTTACTTTTGATCTTGGCCCGAATTATTGCTAGTTCGTCGTTTTTTTTGCAAATTTTCTATGTGATGGTCGGACATTGATAATAATTTTCTGGCTAATTTGTAGTCCGCGCCATTTGAGTATCGATGATATCCATATAGTGCGAAAAACGGTGAAACTCCTGTTGCAGAGTGTACGCTTGTACGTAGCGCGCATTCTATCTCAGGCAGGTACAAATCCCAATCCCTTTGATCGTGTTCTAAATAAGCTCTAATAGCTGCTAGTACTGACTGATTGACTCGTTCGGCTGCGTTTGATTGTGGAGAATAAAATGCGGTTTTAATGTGCGTGATATTATACGACTCTACCATTTCTTTAAATAAGGTAGAGACAAATTGTTGCCCATTGTCGCTATGCAGCACCTCGGGCACGCCGAACTTCTGAAAAATTTCTAGAACTAGAAATTGAACGACATTCTTCGCTGTGGCCTCTTTCATGGCTTTCAGGAAAACGAATTTCGTAAAGTGATCAACGGCGATGAATATATACGAGTTCCCATTCTTAGATCTAGGGTACTTCCCTAAAAAATCAACGTACAGTTTTTGAAACGGTCTATCGGTTTGAACTTCATCCCCTATAGTCGGCATTGTTTGATAATTCGTGGCTTTTGACTCTTTGCATGTTTGGCAATTGCGCACGTATTGGCGAACTTGTATTGCCATTTTCGGCCAATAATACAATCTTTTAAGCCTATCCAGAGTCTTCCTGACACCACCATGTGCCGATGTAGGGGAGTCATGGGCCTTTTCAATCAGAATATGCGTGATGTCGAATGGAATCCATAACTTCCACACGGTTTCGCCTATATTTTCGAGACTATCGAACAACGTTTTTTTGTAAATTTTTCCGTCTTCTATTCGCAAATCCGGCAGCTTATTCTGGTTATCCTGAATATTCCGTATTAGCTGTAAGTATTCTTCAGACTCAAATGCTGTAGTTTCGAAATCAAAAAAGTTGTCCTCGGTTATCTCAGCTATTTCAACAGGCATTCGTGAGAGCATATCTGCTACTACATTTTCAGAACCCTTTCGGTGCTCTATGTGGAAGTCATAGGCCTGTAGCTGAAGTGACCACCTAGCCAAACGTCCACTAAGGTCTTTTAATGACATTAGCCATTTCAGGCTGGCGTGGTCCGTGATGACAGTGAACTTCATCATTTCCACATACGGCCTGAAACGTTTTATGGCCAGTACTGCCGCCAAGCATTCCTTTTCTGTTACAGAATAATTTCTTTGGCACGCCGTAAGCTTTTGTGAATAAAATGCTATAGGATTTTCTTGTTCTAAATCATTTTTCTGAAAGAGTACTGCACCTATTCCGAACTCTGAAGCATCACACTGGATGAAAAATTGTCTGCTGAAATCCGGGTGACGTAGCACTGGCGCAGTGGTAAGAGCAGTTTTTAAGTTTTCTATCGCTTCTATCGCGCCAGGCGTCATTGAAAACTTTTTACCTTTTTTCAGGGTGTCTGAAAGCGCTGCTGATATGGTAGCGAAATCTTTTATGAAGCGCCTATACCATCCAGCGGTGCCTAAAAAGCTTCTTACCTCCCTGGGTGATTTAGGCCGTGGGATTTCCTGTATGGCCTTCACCTTTTCGGGGTCCGTTTTCAATACACCTCCTCCGATTATAAAACCTAAATATCTAAGTTCTCTGAAGCAGAACATTGACTTTTTTAGACCTATGGTTAGGTTAGCCTGAGTCAAACATTCTGCTACCTTTTCAAGTATTCCCAGATGTTTCGTAAAATCATCTGATATAATTAGCAGATCATCCAGGTAGATGAAAACGTTGGGTTTTAATTTTGCAGGTATTACCTTGTCCATCAGACGGCACAAACGCTGAGCCGCATTACATAAACCAAACGGCATTACCCTAAATTGGTACAGGGGTCGACCTGGGACGGTAAAAGCTGTATATGGTTTCGCCTCTTCCTCTAGTTCTATTTGCCAGAAGGCATATTTGAGGTCGACGCTGCTTATATAATGCGTCTGATCTATTCGACTCAGAATGCCGTCTATGTTTTGCAGCGGGTAAGCGTCTTTCACGGTGACCGCATTAAGCTTCCGGGCATCAAGACAAAACCTATTTGCCTGTCCCTGGCGTCGTTTAAAGCATTATTCCCATTCTCTGGAAAAGCTCTATCCCTTAAAGCTAAGTTTCTAACCGCTTCAGATAATTGCCCTATGCTGTCATAAACTTTCCTCATTTCCATACTAATCTTTTCGCTTATTAAATGCTGTATCGATAGATCTAGACTAGCTTTCATACCTTCAACGCTCTCAGTGACCATTGATTTAACTGATGGTGACAATTCATTTCTAACGGGGTAGCTATAACTTTGCTTCGGTATGTTCTTTGGAATTGCGCCATGATTTTCCTTCTGCACGTTAATAGTCGCTGACCTGTCTTCTATTTGAGGGGGTTTTTGCGCCATTCTAGTCGATTTATTACTTTTAGTATATTTTTCCTTCACCTGTGGTGACGAACGGTTTAAGTCGAATGACAAATTTCTAAGCCTGTGCCTTTTCAAACTACCAGACCTTCTTATGGATTCCTTTTCCTTACCCCCGGGCGAATTTTCCATATGAACACTCTAAAACCCGTATTATATTGATTTTAAACTAAGACACACCGTAAAAAAAAATAAAATATAATCAAAGCACTGTTTAGCTAAATGTATGCTGATATCGAATTCAGTTTCAAGGCAAAAATTAAATAAACTATTCAACGGTTCAATCCTATTAAACAATTTATATAAAATTTTAACAAAATATTCATTTGCTAGACAATAGAAATTCAATATGTTGATTCAAAACTAATTACTAAAATTTTAAACATAAAATACCAAATTAACGAAACGTACTTACAATACTAAACATATATTATTAAAATAATCATACACAAATACATTAAGCTATTACACATAAAGACAGTCATAAGCCGTAATACACATAAATTGACTAAACAAACAGGGTAAAAATAACATGAACAAATTAAACAAATAAATGACAAATTTTTGGTCTATTAAATAAATAAAAATTAATCTAGTACTAAAAAAAAAATTAGCCAATTGAACTAACCCTAATGAATAAAAACGTTCAACAAAAGTAAGTATAAACAATAATTTCACAAATTCTCGAGTTTGGTTGATACGATGTGATAAATAGTGTGTGGTTTATTATATTATTAATTGAAGTGCCTCTTACGGGCCTCTAAGTCTTTCCTTTAGTCAATTTACTAATAAAAATGTAAAACTATAATGTATTTTCAGCTTCAACTGGAGTCATGAAATTCCTGTGGAGCAATTCACGCGACTGATTCATTGTACAGGGCGGCTACCACAACCAATTTCAAAAACTCAGGTCCAATAATACATCACCCTCCCCATTATGATAATCCAGACCTCTAAATAATTTGTTAGAGCGGGTATCATATTATTCACTTGGGAAAAATTGTTTTCTGAAAGCCAGTCATTTAAGGCACAACAGACCTCTGACATTTAATATCAAAGCGGCTACCTTGCTTTTCTGGAATTTACTAAGCGGAATTTACGTTAAAAAAAAATTGTAGGATACCCCGTCCATACCATGGGATGTTCACTTTCAAACTCCCGCGCTACAGGACAACAATATCTTGGTACGTAGTAGTGTAAAGAATTGATTTCCCGGAGTATACAAACTTGACTCTGCACAACAGGTCCTAACACCAACTAGTCCCTGCGGCCTCTAGGCTTACTACCTATGGGTAACAAAGTGACAATTTGTGACATCCTCTCAATCAAAGCTCCAACTATCGGGCTATTATAAAAAAACTAATAACGTTGTTCAGTATACCTTGATGACCTGTATACTATAATCTTCATTTTGATTGGGCGCCATATTGTTACGTGCCTCGAAGTGGCGCTGTAATTGTGATGCCAGGCAGCTCAAACGCACCATCAGGGCCGGTTCCAACCCACAATTACAACACAGAGACAAGCACAAATAATTTAAACAACAACAAAAAAAAACTATTATGCAAACAAGCAGAAAAAAAACTACACAAACCGGGAAACACCTAGAGAGAGAACGAGATGATGATGTCCTCCACTTCGCCCACCCAACCTGAGACATTATTATTCCTTTTTTAAAATTTCATTCATGTCTCCCAAAACCCACACACTATGTTACACCACTATTTCCACATCCAACCTAACTCGAACACAAATAAATTAGCACACAAACATTTTTTTTATACACTTATAAACAATTCACATAAATTTTATTTAAACAGAACTTAAGAACTAACCTTATCTAATACTCTAATTTTAATTATATATACATATATTATTTATTTTAATTGCTATTTGATCGCCTCCTAATGGGCTAAATGGTCAAGTATAAAAAAAATCAAAATTGCCTTTCTTTAATTAAACGAACGGTCTTGAGACCTAAATTTCTATATTTATATAGTTCTTTTCTATCTTTATAAAAAAAATTTATTCTCTTATTA
The DNA here is from genome assembly GCA_956483585.1 of Gymnocheta viridis. Classification (NCBI taxonomy): domain Eukaryota; kingdom Metazoa; phylum Arthropoda; class Insecta; order Diptera; family Tachinidae; genus Gymnocheta; species Gymnocheta viridis. The sequence continues at coordinate 67,325,208 of OY101442.1, read as the reverse complement.
ATAATCTTTAAAACTAACCTATATACCTAACCTATGCAAGTACCTATCTATTTAAAGTTTACTGGTGCCTTCATAAAAAAAAACTAATTGGTTTTTACCAAAACCTGCAGACGGAAACGCAAATCTGTCTGTGGTCAATGAAATTTCTACTTCCTCTCTAACTGAACCAACTTGTAAAAGACTTAGTCGTTTTCCAACACTACTTCATAACTATCCTACCTAAAGGAGCTCACTTAGGTGGCCTATCTATCTTGTAGGCAATTACAACAACTCTTAATTTTTTTTACTTCCCGCCTTTTACAAATTCCCTCGTTTTTTGTCGTAGAAATTTCGCGCGTTCTTCTAAAATGGAACCAGTTAGTCTTTTTATATGTAAAAACACTTACAACAACTATTTTACTATCTACCTAACTAGTTAACCTTATTTCTATTTACACAAATCAACAAATAATACAATCAACAACACCTATAACGTCTAACATAGAAATTATTCTCACAAGAATTTTATAATTTCTTATAACCTAATAAACTTTTTTTCTTCTTATTATTTGTAGTTTCCTCTGGATCGACCGAGTGTCCGATGCAACCTCAAATCTTCTGGACTCAATAGCAATACAAAAATGACGAATTCTTTTAAACTTTGTTGCAACTGGTAATGCTGCGTATCACCCCTTTTTTTTCTTGTAAACCTTAAGAATACAGTTTTACCTGGTTATTGTTTTCCTGTTTTATTTTTTTATTCCAGGCTCATCCACGGGAGATACCTGGCAGTCGGACAGCCTTCACTGGTTTACTTCGTTTCACCTTTAACATACTTATTCATTTCTTTTCCTAAACAACAAATTTTCCGTGTACTTACTTTAGCCGTTGCTACTGACACAAATAAGTCCACCGGCAAATACCACGGTCACTACTTTTATTTTTCTTCCAACTTTTGTTCTTTTTTTGTACAGTTTAAAAAAAAATCTTTACTTAGCTTTTGCTTCTACTCCTTACGACTTTTCCGTTTAGAATGGCTACTTCATTCTCTAGATATATTTTCCATTACTTATGTCTACCTATAAAAATCCCCATTTTTAATATTGTTGTTTTATTCTCATTATTTTTTCCTATAAACCGACAAAACTACAAATTCGCATTTATCTATATCATACACAAACAAAACAGACATATTGGATGGACACTATTTTGGCGCAATCCATGACTGAACTTGGAATGAAAAAATACAACCCTACCACTAGTTCTTGTTGGCAATACCCTATTATAGTTATAATGTTTTTAGTACTATTGTCATATTTTGACATTTCTATTTTGGTCATACATACACAAAGACTCGTGTTTCACAAAATAAAATTGATATTTAATAAACCTCATATCAAAGAGCCACAAATAAGGGAGCGCATCCACCGGCACAAATCAGGACACCACATATGTACATATCATCACCGGCCAACAATAAGGACCTCAAGAATACTGACCAGGCATACAGTCCCAAACGCAAGTATATCTACATATGCTAGATGTTACTTGAACTGTATGTACTGATTTTAACAACCTGCAACTGATACACTGCTGTAGCCGCAACAAATCTACTAATTGGAGTGAGATAGTAACTTTACCAATACATAGAAATAAAGAAATTGGAGCGAATTCAGGAAATTGGAGGGAAGAAAGTTATTTTCAGAAAAGAATTGAACGTTAAGAAGCCTGGATGCTTCGAAAAATAGATTTTTACATAAATATAAAAAATTATTAAATTTATATTAATCGAGATTGCCTCGATATCTTTTTTTTCAAAGATTTAAAAAACTTTTGTTTGTTGAGGGTTTTTAGCTAGTCTATATACATGCATTTCATTGGTGCTAAAGCCAAAGCATCAGTAGACCTTAAACCTAATTTTTAAATGTTTCAAACCTCTTTACTTATACAAAAACTTTTAAAACTCAATGAGAGTTATAAAAATTACAATAGTATAAGCATAGTATGCTTTGAAACTTATTCAAAAATCCCAACAAACAAATTATTATATTCGATATGAATCTATTTTATTTTCTTTACAACCTTTATACAATGTGGTGGGGTTGTTGTTCAACTGCTTGCAGTTCGATGTCTTCTTCAGGATCTTTAATAGCTATTTTGTGTGTGGGTTTTGTTTGCTTCTGCACACCTTACGTCGAACAGTTATTATGATGAGTGCTGACACGCTTAAACAAAGTGCAAGATAACCTATTGTATAGCTATGCTGCTGGTGGGACTTCAATTGATTGGGCAGGTCCAGTATGTTCTGTTGTTTTAGTGATTTTTGTAACGCTGATAGTTCGTTGATGTTGTCAGGGTATATACTCTCTAAGTGAGTTGAGTTCAATGGATTGACGGTTACGGGGTGTGTAATAATTTGCTGTGTTGATAAGTTTAAGATGTTACCAAGGCTAGTATATGATGAGCTTATTGTACTTGAGATAGTTTGTCTACCCTTAATAGTAGCAAATTCATGTTTCAGCACACAGTCCGGATCCAGCGTGAGCAGGCCAGAGCCCTTTAAAGAAATATGAGTAATTTCTCTGTTACACACGACTGTGGCCCGAGATGGTGCTGTGGTAGCATATATCCATCGATTTCTTTTGTTGAGTGGTATCCACTTAGTAGTAGTATTTTCTAGAGTACAAGTTGGTGCCGTTTTGTTATTGTACAAATTGATTTCGCACTTGCACACTTCTGAACCATAATTGTAACGGGTCTGACTGTTGTGACACAAAAATACGTTTTGTTTTATTACGTCGCAAGCGCTTAGATCTGCATTTGTAATGAGAATGTATTGCTTGTGGGATGCTGTTATGCCCATCAATTCAGTACATGGTTTGATGGCTACCATGGTTTTGCTCAGCATGTTAGGTACAGGAAACAGCTGGAAAATTTTAAATTGTTCAGGTTCAACCAACGGTAAAGTTATTTTGAACACTGCATGTTGGTGCGTAAGTCTACCTTGAACCTTCATTAGTTTGAATAACTGTAGTAGTTCATCTTGTCCAGTTGTAGGAAGAGCGAGTGATGGTGCTGCATGGAGTTTAATTTGTGCAATTTCGTTTTGTAACTGTAGAGGTGTTAGTAGTAATAGGCTGATTTTTCCATGATGAGTATCGACGAGGGCATCAAGAATTGATGATTGTATTTTTCGTATATTATTTGCAACTAAATTCAATTCTAAAACCGCACTATCAAATAGTTGAGTTAAGTTGATCTGGAACAATACCTTATTGGTTTGCTTCATTGCTTCCGAAAGAGACCCAATTTGTTGCTCCAACTGTTGAAAACTTACCTTGGCAAACAATTGGTTTTGTCGTATGATATTAATGGTGGAGTCAACAACTGATGTTTGATTCTTAAGCAATGTCAATAAATATGACTCATTGTCCCTTACTTTCTGTATTGTATTGGTCATCTGGTCAGCATATTCAGAATCCAATATGCCAAATAAAGAATGAGCAACATTTCCAACTATATCCAGGGCGCCTCTTTTACTCCGCAACAGTTGACTATCTAGTTGTAGATAATCTTCCATGTGTTCAAAATGTTTAATAATGCTGAGACATGATTCGTTTAATTCTATCATTTTGCACAGATTTCGTAGGGAATTCGTGCCGTTGATTAAAATTGATGTTTCAGACCAATATGCAGCCAAATCATAGTATACAAAAATATTCCATTCAGTGGTTACAATTTTAGCTTTACCAATTTCTTCAAAATGGATGCCTATTTTCATTCCAAATTTTTCGGTTTTTATCGGTGTTCCAGGTGCCATTGGTAATAACAATATCATGGTTATTACTGCTAGAGTGAGATTGCTTAATAGTGTTTTCTTCCTTTTGGCACAAGGCTCCCCAGTTGGGTCACTAGGCTTCTCAGTTGAGTTATAAATGCTGTTGTTAATGTTTAGATTGTTGTCATTAGAAGTGATGGGTTCTTCAGACTCTGGTTCGATGGGTAAAAGAGTGATTCGATGTATTGGGCGTTTGAATAGTCCATTGGTTGTTTTGACTTCCACGACTCTGACCACATTATCATTTCCAGGATAAATTTTGACTATACTTGCTAAAGGCCATTTTATGACTGATAAATTATCCTCCTTGACTATCACCATATCATCAATTTTGAGGTTATCAAACTGCGTATTCCACTTGTGACGCTGCTGCAATTGATTCAAATATTCAGTGGACCATATTTTCCAGAACTCTTGTTTGAGATGAGCCACGAGCTTCCAATGAGATAGTCTTGAAGATTTTACTGTTGTTGCGTTGCTGTCGATTTGTGATACTAGTGCTTCGCCAATCAAAAAATGACCAGGAGTCAGGGCTTCAAGATCATTGGGGTCACTTGACATGGGAGTTAGTGGGCGAGAATTGAGTATCGCCTCGATTGTTTCCAGTTCTTCCTGAGTCAGTGATGCAGTTGCAACACTACGTAGTAACAGATGTTTTGCAGACTTTACCGCTGCTTCCCATAATCCACCAAAGTGTGGTGCACTTGGTGGTATAAAATGGAAATTTATTCCTTTTGAGCTAGCGGTTGAGATAATTGATTCCTGCCCCTTGTCGGAATAAATACTGTTGGCCAGTTCTGCTAACTGATTTTTTGCTCCTATGAAGTTAGTTGCGTTGTCTGAATAAATATTTTGACAACGACCACGACGGCTAATGAATCGTTTTAGAGCACCGATAAATGCTTCAGTTGAAAGATTAGTTACCAATTCAAGATGAGTAGCCTTTGTGACAAAACAACAAAATACGGCTATATATGCTTTTGTTGGTTTTTTGCCTCTGACATTGTAATGGATCCAAGATGGTCCACAGTAGTCAACTCCTGTATTAATGAAAGGGCGTGCTGGAGTAAGTCTAATCTGAGGTAGATTGCCCAATACTTGTTGGCATAATTGTGGGCGTGCCCTGACACATCTGACACATTTTTGTACAGTTGAGCGCGCCATAGTTTTGCCCTTTATTGGCCAGAATCGTTGTCGTATTATGTTTAACAGTGCTTGTGGTCCACAATGCTTATTCTCTTCGTGGACCATTGTGAATAAAAGTTTTATGAGGGGGTCGTTGTACGGAACCAGAATTGGATGTTTTGCGTCGTATGATAACGGTGATGCTTCCAATCGCCCTCCAACCCGTATGATATTTTTGCCATCTATGAATGGAGCCAGACTGATGATGGAGCTCCCTTTTTCGATTTCCTTGTTTTTTCGAAGCTGGTTGATTTCTGCTAAAATTCGGATCTTTGAATGGTTCTGATAATTGTATATATATATAGGGGGCATATACATTCCTCAATTTCAGCAGAGGATACGTTTCAAGCTCATAGATCTCTGTAGCATTACTCAAGCCGAAATATCGGCCATAAAAAGGGCAGCTAACTGGTTAAGGTACAATAGGGTATATAGGCAGGATATTCGTATATGTACCGATAGTAAGGCTGCATTGAACGCTCTATCGGGTGTTTACACAACATCCGAACTGGTAAAGGAATGCCGGACATCCCTAAACGAGATGGCGTCACATTCCAACCTCGAGCTAATCTGGGTACCAGGGCATGCGAATGTGCCTGGCAATATAATTGCGGACAAGCTAGCCAGGGAGGGATCTCGTTTACAAGAATGGGACACCGACCGGCTAGTGGGAGCCCCACTAAAAAGTTGCAAAATTCTTATTCAACAGAAACTTATAGGGTTAGCACAAGCTAGATGGTTCAATGAACCCACATGTGCTGTCTCCAGATTAACCTGGCCCCATTATGATCGAGCAAAATCAGCCATCATTCTGGGGATCCCTCGACATCAGCTACGTATACTTGTGGCTGTCCTAACAGGGCACTGTTTCATAGGTGCCCACGCAAATAGACTAAATCTCCCTTTCAACGACTTCTGTAGAAGTTGTCATAATGAGGAGGAGGAAGAAACCGTAAAGCACCTCCTCTGTCAATGTCCAGCTCTGTCCCATCACAGAGCCATGTATCTAGGTAACTCAACTTTACCCGAACTCGCAGACCTTACGGAATGCAATCTGAAGGGAATAAACAAGTTTATTCGGAAAACCGGTTGGTTCAATACTGACCAGAATATAGGATAGCCAATATTTTTATTTTTTTTCTCGCTATCCATAACGGGCATCACAAAGGGACCTATTCTCCTGGACCCAAGTGGGCCGGTTGCTTGAAATCGGCAGCCTGTACAACCTAACCTAACCTAATTGTATATAGTGCGTTATCCAGTTCAGCCGAAGATAATGCCTTGTGTGTAGGACGCTGCTGTCTATTTATTCTTGAATTTTTTATGTATCTCAGGACATACCCCAATATTCTTTGCAGGGTCTTAAATGAGTTCCTATGTGGGATGTTGTATATGAACTCATTATTGGTAATGGTAACTGCTGAAATGGGTGGTGTCTTCCTTTTCTCGATGTCATTAGGAATTGAAAGTTGGTTTAAAAATGGGGATGGCCACATTTCTTCGCGTCCGTGCAGGAACAGTGGTCCATATAACCATAAGTTGCTTTCAGAAAGTTTGTACGCTGGTAGACCTCTGGGTAAGATGTCGGCTGGATTATCTTTCGATCGGATGTGGCGCCACTGGTTGGGCAACGTTAATGATTGAATTTTGGAGACTCGATTGGCCACAAAAGTATGATACAAGGAGGATTGAGAGTTTATCCAAGAGAGTACTATTTCGGAGTCAGTCCAGAGGCATATATGTAGATTTTTGATTTGAAGATCTGTTTTAATTCTGTGCATGAGTTGAGCAGCCGTAACAGCAGCACATAACTCTAGACGCGGCACTGTTTGTTGTTTCAATGGAGCGACCCGTGTCTTTGCGCAAAGTAATTGTACAATAACTCTACGATCCTTAAGTGTTGCTCGGATATAGGCGATAGCACCAAAAGCCTTTTCTGATGCGTCTGAGAAAATATGTAGTTCTGTTTTCTCTGCAAGTTTCCCTTTAACATATGTCGGGGAATTTTAAAGTTGTCTAAGCTGTCTAAGCCTTTTCTGAATTTCGTCCAGCTAACGTGATGTTCTTCGGGCAATGGTTCATCCCAATCTAGCTTTAATTGCCACAACTGCTGGATAAACATTTTTGCCTTGATGACTACAGGTGCTAGTAGTCCAAGAGGATCAAACAATTTTGCAAGATCTGATGTCGCTGTCCGTTTTGTGACATTTTGCAATTGATTTACCTTTACCTTGACGCAAAAGTGATCTGTCTTAGGCAGCCATAATAATCCCAACGTTTTTATAGCGCTAGCGTTGTTACTATTAAAATCTAAGTCCAGTTCCTGATCGCCGAGTGGAATATTTTTCAATAGTTGTGGGTGGTTTGCGCACCATTTTTTTAAATTGAAGCCATGACTTCGCAACGCCGTAATAAGTTCTTTTTGCGTTTGAAGTGCGATGCTGAGACTATCGGAGCCTCTAAGACCATCGTCCACGTAGAAATTATTTTTGAGCATTTGTGACCCATATAGATATTCTATCGAGCCCTCTTCAGCAATTTTTTGTAGGCACTTCGTGGCTAATAAGGTGCTGCTCGAGTACCATATGTGACCGTATTGAGTTTGTAATAGTTAACAGGAAGTGATGGATTTTCGCTCCAGATTATTAACTGATACTGCTGATCGTCCTGATGAATCGCTATTTGTCTGTACATTTTCTCGATGTCGGTGGTGAATGCAAATCTTGGAAGTCGAAAACGCAGCAATATTGAGAATAGTTCACTCTGGACGGTTGGCCCGGTAAACATTAGGTCATTTAACGAGTAACCTGACGACGTTTTTGCTGAAGCGTCAAATACTACTCTGAGTTTTGTAGTGGTGCTTTCTGGTTTCAAGACGTAGTGATGAGGAATGATGTATCTAGGCTCCAATACGGTGTCGATATCTATCCTCTGCATGTGACCCAATTGTTCATACTCTCGCATAAACTGTATGTATAGTGATCGAATGTCTTCGTTTTTTTTTGAAGTCGACGCTCTAAGCCCACGAATCTATTATATGCCATCTCATGGGATTTTCCTAAAACGGTTGGGTTTTCACGAAAAGGAAGGCTAACTACGAACCGGCCATCTTTATTGGTGTATGTATGTTGAGTAAAATGTGCTTCACATTGTTTTTCTGACGGCGAAAGACTCCTTTCATTTCCTTCAATCTCATCCAATTTCCAAGTTGCTCAATGGCTTCTTCCAATGACGTGGAGTCTCCAAATACTGCACACGTGGTTGCACATGACGGGTTAGGAGGTAGATCTTTCCTGATTGTCCCACCTACAATCCAACCAAGTACTGTATTCTGGAGTGTTGGAAGGTCGTCAGCAAGGTGTATAGTGCCATTTTGGGTTAATTTGAAGAAAAATTCTGCTCCAAGCAACAAATCTATCTTCTCCTGCTGATAGAAATGAGGATCTGCCAAGTGGATGTTGTTGGGAATGTTCCAAGTAGAAATGTCCACATGCTTATTTGGTTGCGGGGGAATTATGTTTGGTAGAACATATACCTCAACGTTTGCAGAGAAGTTGTGATTCTTCGACTTCATCCCGATATTTATGCGATATTTTGACTTCTTTTGAGTTTCGCCAACGCCGTCAATACAGAGTGAAGTCTCAGATGGTGAAAGGGATAATTTTTGGCAAAGCCGTTTAGATGCAATATTTACTTGTGATGCAGAGTCTAATATTGCTCTGAACTCATCTGATAGGCCATTTGAGGCTGTAATTATCACTTTTGCTGTTGCTAGCAAAACATAGCTCTGCCGGCCCGCAGCAACGTTCGTTGTCGCTGACGTAACTGCTGTTACTTCTGACGCAGGCTTCTGTATTTTTGGGTTTGTACACAACTGATTTGATGAACCCTTTATTGTTTTGGTAGTGCCTCTTTTTTCTAAGTGAAGCAATGTATTGTGTTTTTTGTTACATTTTCTGCAGCTACCTGAATTGCAGGTGTTCGCAACGTGATCATTCCCGAAACAGTTGACGCATAATCTGTACTGTTGTACCCATCGTAATCGTTCTGCTGCTGATAGTTGCAAAAATTTACTGCAGTGATATAGTTTGTGGTCACTGTTATTGCACGCTTTACATGTGCTATTACCGGTTTTGCCGGATGTGATAATTGTTGATACCCCTTTATGTGTAGGTTTTTCCTTTGGACCGACTGCCTCCAAAGTTTGGAATTGAACTTCCAGGAATGATAAAAACTCAGTTATAGTTGGCACATCGCTTGGGTTTGTCAGTATCTGATATGAGTATTTTTATCGAGTTTTTTAATCAATATCTGTACGAGAATAGCATTCCAAGAGGATGTTGTGACACCCAAATTGTTTAGAGCGAGCAAGCATTCCTTGGTGGTGTCATGCAGAGCTTTAACAGATGATGCAGTTAATGTTCCAGACGGCTGGTTGAGTATTTTGTCCACCAAGTTAGCTACTAGAATTCTTTTGTTGTCGTAACGATCCTTTAAAGTTTTCCAGGCAGCACTATAATTTGTGTCGGATAAAGAGAATTGACTGATTAGATGTTCAGCTTCTCCTGACAGATTACTTTTTAAGTACCACATTTTCTGAATGGCGGAAATCGATTGTTTATCCACCATTTCGGAAAATAGGTCATGGAACTGGCGCTATTTTAGGTAATCGCCATTAAATTGGGGTATTGCGACTTTTGGTAAATGTACTGAGCTAGTATTGTCTCTTGCAGGTAGCGTCTCTCTATTCTGCGTGTGAGCACCATTTTGTTTTATTTTGTCAGCTTTAACAGAAAGATTGACCAGACTTATCTGCATTAAGTCATTTACATTGTCATATTGTTCCTGATTTAGGCCGCAAGCAGCTGGGTTGTTTAATTGATCATAAGCTTCATTATGCAGCATCTCTATTTGATCCCATAGTCTTTTGATTGTACTGATGTTTATTTCGAAATATTGTAGAGCATGGTCATCTGTATATGTTAGCCCCATTAATAACCGCCCGAGCGCACACAGACGGGCGTGTAACTTTCGCAGTGTACTGCTTGACGTTTCAATGTCAGGAGCTGCTTCAGTCAGTGTGCTGGATTTTCCGGATGCGAGGCGATTAGCTACTGTTTTAGGATGCTTCTCCGTTTGTGCTTTGACACGGTTAACTTCTTTAGTAAACAACTTGATGTATTCGTCAACTATAGAGCTTATTTTGTCATAATAATTATCAGCAAAATAATCTAATTTCATTGGCTCGTCATCACAAGCGTCTCGTATCTCTGTGTCTGTTGCTTGAAATTCGTCCCAAGACTTTTGCAGCTGCCGCAATCGTTCCTCAAAATATCCAACTGTTGCTTTTCTGTCAGATGAATCCTTCTTGAAGTTTCTTATGATCCTCTGGATTTGTTCACAAGTCTCTCTTTGGGCATCTAAAAGCTGTTCCATATTGGGCATGTTGAAAGTGAAGCAGGATTTTAATTTAAACTGATGTGTTGAGAATTGTTGTTTTTGGCTTGGTTAATATCGGTTGCCTTGCTCAACGTATTGCGATCCCGAAATTCGGGTCAATGTTTTGACCGCTAATGTTATACCCTTGTGAGCGGAATTGAACTGTTGCGATCCTGTGCCTTGTTACAGGATCACGTTGATCGTAATAATTTTTTGCTGAGTGGTTGCGTGTTGATTTCTTTAAAGTCCCTTACCACTGGTGGGGGGAAACTTTTTAAAAGGAAAGCTAAAAGCCGGGGTCACCAAAAATTTTAATGCGGGATATTAGTATAATTCAGTTCAAACACTTTAATTTGAACTGTACTAATTTTTTATTTTATTTTGGCCTTTAAGCACTTGTAACTTAAAGGTTGATGGGTGCAATAATTTAAACAAAAGAGTTTTTATTACTGAACAATATTGTAAACTTTTATTGTGATATTTATACTAAAATTATTAACGAAAAATGCTGACAATGTAAAAGTAAAAAAAAAAAAAATTTGTGTGAAGGTGAACAATTAATCAACGTTGCTAAAGACAAAATTGCAATTGATGCAATTTTGCAATATGATATCCCTTTGTTAATATTTTTGACTTGTTGGCCAATCACATCAAAGAAAAATAACATTAAGGGTATAAACTACAACAAATTAATAAAAGGTGTATTCATGTTGTTTTTTAGTGTAAAGTGTAAAAGGTGTATTCATGTTGTTTTTTAGTTTCTAACACTTTGTTTTTCGGTAAACATTAGTCTTGAAAGTTCATATTTGGCAGTCGTGAAATAGATACGTGGCAAATTTATTATGGAAAAATCTTCGATAAACCAACGTGTTTTAATCGTTAAAACATTTTATCAAAATCAATAATCGATTACTGTGACGATGAGAAAGTTACATGAAATTTTTGGGAGAAACAAGGTGTCAACAAAACGCACTATTTATCGTGTAGTGAATGATTTCGAAGAAAGAGTGTCTGTAGGGGATAGGCCCAAGCATGGACCACAACGTACTACAAGATCGGCTGAAAACATTACTGCTGCTCAAGAAAGTGGTTAAAGCAATCCATCAACCTCAATTCGACGTCGTGCTCAGGAGCTTGGTCTTCAAATAACAACTTTGGCCACAATTTTGCACAAGGATTTGCATTTGTTTCCATTTAAGATTCAGTTGACACAAGAGATTCTTCCACAAGACCATTTACGCCGTACATATGCCAATAGGCCCATAATGATTGTCGAGGCGCATTTTCGTTTGAATGGATACGAGTATATGAATAGTCGGTTCTGGGCAATGCAAAACCCTCAAATTATTCATCAGTCACCTTTGCATCCATTAAAAGTGACACTCTGGTGTGCAATTTGGTCAGGAGGAATCATTGGACGTTACTTCTTTGAAAATTAAAACGGCGTAACGGTAACTGTGAATGGGGAGCGATATCGTGATATGATTGAAAACTTTTTAATGCCACAACTGCATGCTTTGGGTTTGATTAACATGTGGTATCAACAAGACTGTGCCCCATCGCATACAGCCAGGATTACAATGGAATTACTGCGAGACCTCTTTCCACAAGTTATTGCACAAAATGGTGATGTTGATTGGTCTCCACGGTCGCCTGATTTGACTGCTCCGGACTTTTTGTGGGGATATCTGAAAAGCAAGGTTTATGCAAACGAACCAGAAACGCTTTAGCAACTCAACAATATATTCGTGTTGAAATTAATGAAACACCGCGTGAAATGTGTGAGAATGTAATGAAAAATGTGCTCAGAAGGAGGACATTTATCTGATATTGCATTCCATACATAATTGCCGACATTAAATAAAACATTTATCAATATAAGATTCATTCTTTTTCATTTAATCAAAAAGTATAAACAAACAAAGTAGAATGTATACCTTCCCGGCGGACACCCTGTATTACGCCTCATACTAGTCATTCTAGTTTTTGCGGTTAATCTTTGTCGAATCATCTGTAATTTTTATTTCTACAGTTATGACATTTGTACAATATACTGGTATCATGTGAGCTTTTCCTTACTCTTAAAAGGTTTTCTCCAGTAAACAGCAATATTGGAGAAGAATCTGATTTTAAAATATCACGCTTTGAAACGTGTTGCCTTTCAAATTCGATCAGATACAGTGTGTCATCTTCGCTTGATCTGTTTGTTGTAATTTCTTTTACACTTGCAGGTGTATTATTTGTCTGTCGGGGAAGACCAAACATCACCATCTTAAAAATCTTAATGTCTCTTACCTCGTGCGTGTAGAAACTCATATTCTTGCTTTTTAGCAATTTCAGTGCCGCCTCTTATACCGCCTTGGTGCTACACATCATCTTTTTGCTGATTGAAATCCTCTTAAACATGTATTTGTTCCGGTAATTCCAAATACTTTGGAAAAACTCACGTTGGTATCCACAATTATTGGTGGAGTTTTCTCCTTTGTTGCAGATTCTTCTTCTTCTTCATTTGCGGACAGCAGATGAAATCTGTTGCTGGTGTTCGGCGCGTCATTTATCTTGGGCATCTTGTATTTGGGACAATTGCCCCAAAACTTCCTTCTTTTCTGACCACTCATAGTCAAAAAGTATTAATTTATTTTATTTATTTAAAGAATTATATATTTATTATCCGCGAATAAAAATACACTAAGTCATATTTTAGACCAAAGTATGTATAGGGTCCGCCATCTACCGTTTTTTTTCAACTAGTGCTTATTTCGTGAATGGTAACACTTAGCTCATGTCTGATTTGACAGATAATTAGTTTTATCCTTCCGCTGAACGAATATGGTTGTGTATACGCTTGAACAACGCTGGGAAATATTGCCTGCGATCGACTTACAGAAGATGCCGATTTTCCCAAAAAAATCATCTTTTCAGATGAAGCTCATTTTGATCTTGGCGGGTATGTAAACAAGCAAACTTGTCGCATTTGGTGCACATACATTGAAAAGCCCACGCACCCAAAACGAGTCACTGTTTGGTGCGGATTTTGGTCCAGAGGCATAATTGGGCAATTTTTCTTCGAAAATGAGCAAGGAGTGGCCGTTACAGTCAATGGCGATCGTTATCGGGCCATGTTGAACGAATTTTTGTTCACAAAAATTGAAGAGGAAGATATTGGCAACATTTGGTTTCAACAGGACGGCGCTACCTGCCACACAGCCGAAGCTACACTCGATGTTTTGCGCCCTGTTTACAAAAAAAGTTATCTGGCGGACCCTGTATAACTTTTTTGTAAAACTTATTTAATAAAAAAATATGCATGTATGTATATAGACTAGCTAAAAAACCCTCAACAAACAAAAGTTTTTGAAAATCTTTGAATCTTTAACAAATATTAAAATCATAAAATAAAATAATTTTGTATTTTTTAGTCTCACAATGGGTTAGACATATAAATAAAAGGCTAGCTTGTTCTCAAAATGTTCTTAATCAGAACGGCGTGTTCTCAAAATGAGAACAATGCGTTCACAGAGTAAGAACATTTGGTAACAAATTGAGAAATTGAAATTTTGTGAACGAATTTTCACAAATTAAGGAAAATAGTACTTAACTCACTTTTGTCAACGAATGGCATCGATTTCGTTCTCTTTAGAACGGGGGTTTCCCTCTGTATGGGGTTTCTGAGCATGTGACCAATCCATTGAATTTTTTTGCTGTTTATGCTGTTTGCCATTTCAAGGAGCTGTTCATCAGTGACCCAATAAGAACAGAAGATTCGTTATATTTGGCGCAGATATCGATTAGTAAAAGCTTGTAGTTTTCTTAGGCTTTCTTGGATTAGCTGTAGATAAGTACGCTGGTAAGGCTACTGTTGAAGATCCGAATGTTTGTTCCTTTACTGATATCGTTTGATCGCCATATTTTGAAAAGCGATTGAAAAGATGATCGTATTTTGTTGATCCGGTCATTTATATCTTTTTCTGGTGCACCATCTGCAGTCACTGAGCTTCCAAGGTAGCCGAAAGAGTCTACCTCTTCTACTTTTTCCGCGTTCTTTATCAATTGGTTAAGTTTAGCTTGTATGTGACTATATGGGTGCGCTAGTAGACAGATGTCCTCAGCATAGTCAATGTCATTAAGACGTTTCAACAGCTTCCATTGAATGCCAAAAGGAGAGTTGCAGCTTGTATGTTCCATTACACAATCAAGTAATATTAGAAAGAGCGTTGGAGACAGGACACAACCTTGCCATACACCAGTTTTAATCCTGAATGAATCTCTTTCCTTATCCTTGTAGCGCACCATGCATACATAGAGCTTCTTCTCCTGACACAGTATCGAAATCACAATCGAAGTATAGAAATAGTATATAAAGAGGGCTATTTAATTCCGCGGATTATTCTATAAGATGTCATTACCAGGCTTAAATTGTTAAACTATTTAGAGACAATAAACATCTACATACATACATATTTACATACATATATATTTTATTTGAAAAAATTTGTTTTTTAATTAAATAAAAAACATGTTTTTTTTTATTTTTCTGTTTCAGATACGCAAAGCAATTACATACATATGTATTTGGAAAAGGTTAAACAAATGTGTAGTACTTAACAATAAGTTAAATCTATATATTGTATTTTGACATAACTATTTAAAAAATGCATAATAAAATACATAATAATGATAATACTCAGTGCTATCTTCTTAAAACACGCTTTCATACTACGAGTACATCTTCTCGTATGTACTTATGTGTAAGAAAAATGCAAAAATTTAAAAGTTCTGCCGAGTTAACATCACTGTCGTATTTAGACCCAGTAACGCTATAACGCATCATTTTGACTTTTTGATATTGTTGTTTCAATCTGATCGATGCGACGAAATGATGACAAATAGGAACCACTTGTCTGCATACCAATTGAGTTGTTTGAAGAACTCTAAAAATAATATTAATAGTTAGAAGACATATTTGTATATACTTCTGCGCGTATTTACGTACAAAGTGACGGTTCACAAACTGCGCAACGCACTTTAAGGTTTTCAAACTTTGTTACAGAATCGAGAGTACATTCATGTATATCAAAGTTGGGAACCGAAGTAAGCCAATATCGGCATCGCTATTGATTATTTTTATTTCGTTGACGGTATCTGTACGGGAGACGGGGTTTAAAATGGCATCACGCAGTACGTGAACAGCCCCATATCTGTTAAAGCAGAAAACATTATTTACCTTCTTCTGGTGGTACGAGCGTCCACGAACTCTAGTAGTATTTCGTCTTACAGGATTGTTAATAGTGGCCTTTTGCGACAGACGCACTGAACTAAATGTACTACCTCGCTGACCTCTTCTTATTTGGGGTGAAGGCGTACCAGTGGCTGAAAGAAAAGATTTTTTTCAAAATGTTATTTTTTTAACAAAGAAAATCTTTTAAAAACAAGATAATAATGCAACCGTACAATGTTTGCTCGATTAATCGAAAAACTATCAAAAAGTTAAATTAATTTAAAATGTATTGTTACAAAATTCAAATGTACATAGATTCAGATTTAACGAACATAAAATTACAGCGATGATTAAGCACAGTTTAATCAGCCGTGTGCGCACTATATTACACAACAACAGCACTAGAAAGAAATTGAAACGGAAATGGAACATTCCGGAAAGTTTATAAACAGCAACGCCAATGATTAATACGAGTATGAAACTACAACATGATACTGTTAGAACGTTTGATGTAACTTCCATAGCGTGAAGTACAGATACAGCAACAACTAACAACAGTTAGTCGATATCAAATAAAAAACAAGTAAGAGAGATATATTCGGCTGTGCCGAATCTAATATACCCTTCACCATAGTATGGAGTGACGAAAGAAGTCACAATCACAAAAATTCACGCTCACGAAATACGGGAAAAAAATTAAATAAAATTATTTAAATGGAAAAAATTACATTAAAGCAAAAAAAATTGCCACTCACCGTCTCACGGACGCACCTCCACGTGATGGAAACAAAAAATTAATCACGATCACGCATTATTGGTTCTAATCTCTATTTCTAGTATAGGCTGATTTTATAAACACAGCTTCCAAAGCAACACCGGAAGCATGAGTTTACAAGGCATTCTCGTGTTGCTTTGCAAACTGCGTCTATGAATTCAGCCATAAATTATGAATTTCGTAAAAAATTTGTAACAATTTCTTGCCTAGAGTGCATTATAAAAATATTAACATCCCCTTATTAGCACTTATATATTTTTTCACACATCCAAGAAGTGTTTCAACGTCTTTATCAGCCAGTGGTCTTCGACTAAACAAAGAAATGATTTGAAACGTAAGAACAGGTTTAATAATGAAGAAATTCTCCCAAAATATCGACACCTATTGCATAAATCTGCTAGTCTAATGATTAAAATGTTCCAATATTATCTTCACATTGAAAATAATTTAAAGCTATCAAAAATTCTTAAAAAAAGATCGAACTTCTTCTAATAAAAAGTAAAAGTAATAAAAATAACTAAAATGTATCAAAAATTAAAAAAAAAATTAAATGGTTGGTCAGGATTTGAAACCGTACCTTCTTACCCGGCGGCACGGTTTCGAATCCTGAACACAACACAATGTTTTTTTTAGAATTTTCGATATATTTTAGTTGTTTTTATTACTTTTACTTTTTATTTGAAAAAGTTTGTTCCACAAAAAATATTAAATTATAAAATATAACAACATATTTTAATTCATTATTTTAATTTAATTTTTTCTTTGAAACTCGTATGATGTACGTGTGTATGTAAATTAGTGGTATTCTGATAGTTGTCTGTTTAAAATTTTGTTAACGTTTCCATTTACTTATCTGTATTGCGGTTGGACCAGACGATAAAAGTTTTCGTTCAATATAACCTGTATATTTCTGATATAGAAACACAATGGAATTTCAAACATAATTGATTTATAAAATGCGAATTCGGTCATTTATATTCAACCTGCTAAAAAACAGATGGATTTAATTAAAAGCATATATTATTTAAATCTTCTTCTGCGTTTACTGTGTAAGACAGAGAACTAAATATGAAAAATTACGATTAAATCGCAAACAGAAAGCTTTTTGCTCTCAAATCCAACCCATAATTCGGCTTATTTTCGTAATATTTTACCATTAATCCGCGTCCAATTCCGTAGTGCGTGCTATCGACAATGCGGTATTCCGCAAAACTATGATTTCTTAGGTGTTTTTAATGAATGTAAGACCAGTTTATTTTATATGAATATGAAGAAATCAATTTTTTATCTCCTAAGATCTTAACTTATCATTTTATATATGTTAAATTGGGGAAAATACGAAAATATGCACAAAAAAATGAAATACAAATATGTACGCATATGCTATTTTTGGAAATTTTCCCCAAACATTCCGATCTAAAAATCCAAAGTTCATATGTATGATATGTACGATTGGAACTGATTGTTTGAAAAATATTTGATGAATTGCGAACTATTCTTAGAATACATTTTAATTAAGCCCACATTAAATTATTCAATTGGATAATGCAATCTAGAAGCTAAATATAAATTTGTGGAAAGTAGGTATTTGCAATACTTTTATTCAAAATACACATGCATTTTAAATTTTTATTCCAAATACAAAATAGTTTTTAATAAAAGTGTAATTTTCACAATGGAAATGATATTTTTTAAGTTATTTTTTTTAATAAATTTTGGGAATAATTTCCAATATTGCAGTTGCAATTTTTAGAATATGCGCTATTTTAGCGGGGTTTTCAATTTTTTAGTTTCTTTGCTAATTACATTTTGGAGCTTGATATCAAATTAAATTCTTACATCAAACTTTGTTTTTATTTTATAGAAAAGGCAATTAATTGAAGTGCTTTTGAAGATTAACTCACTGATGTCACAGAATGAAAGAAACATTTCTGAATACTGAACCTGAATATAGAAAATAATTAAAATTACACAAGTATAACTCAGGATATAAGCATCAATTTTGCCTTTCTTCTGAAATCACAAATAGTCATAAAAAATGAAATAATAATACATTTTTAAAACAAAACTAAAATTCAATTTCATTGATTTTGTATATTTACTCGTCTTGACGATCCATTACATTTCTTTAATATAAATAATATAAAAAATAATTATGGTTATTTATATACGAAAAGAAAATGTAAGCGATAAAAAATACTCTAATACGCATGCATAATATTATACTAATAAACGTACAAAAATAAGTTTAAAGAAACAAACAAAAACAAAACAACAAATCATTGCTTTTCGATTGTTTAAATATACACATGTATACACACAATGTGTACATGTGCCCATGAACGCATTTCAGTATGTATGTATGTGATATATGTGCGCGTAAACTACTATGAAAAATACAACTGCTCTGTGGTGTACAAGAAGCGGTCGTGACTACCAACCAAGAGGTTGTTGAATTGGATCCCCACGCTACTTTTTAAAAAAAATTTTAAAAGTAAAATTATTTCGAATGCCATTTTTTTGCTCATATTTTAGTCGTTAATGGACCGACTTCAATTATTTTCAGTCTAAACCTTCGTAGAACTCCACACAAGAGATATGCTTCATAAAATTGACCGTAGGACAGTTGGGGCCATAAAAAACAACAGGATAGGAAATATAACAAAAAAAAGGTCTTTTGGCTATATCACATTAATTATTGGACCGAGTTTTGTTATTTTCAAACCGAACAAATCTATGAAAAATTCCAAGAGAATGGTATAAAATTTATTTCTCTATGTTGTGTTTTGGCCTTAATTCTAACTACACCAAAATGTAGCAGACGTACAGACGGACATCGCTCATTCGACTTCTCTATCTATAAGGATCCAGAATATATATACTTTATGGGGTCTTAAATGAATAATGAAGAAATTACATACGGAATGACAAACCTATATATCCCCTTTCCAAATTTTTTGGTGAAGGGTATAAAAATTAAAAAAATAAGAATTTAAATGGAAAAAATTACATTAAAGCCAAAAAATTGCCAGTCATCGTCTCATGGACGCACCCTCACGTGATGCAAACTGCGTTTATGAAGTCAGCCATAAATTATGAATTCCGTAACAAATTTGTAACACTTTATTATTATTATATATTATTATTCTCTTGCTTTTTTCAGCGCCATTGGTTTTTGTCTTTTGTAGCTAAATTTCTTAATATTCCAAAAACATGGACGTGACGGTTGGCTTCGTTTTTAATAATTAATATTTACGTAATTAGTTGAACTGTTTTATGTTTTAGTAGAAAGGAGTTGCCTGGCTTGAAAGAAATGAGTAAAGTCAGATTTGAACTTAAGCCAAACAATTCCTTTCAAGTTAAATTATTAATAAATTGTAAAATAGGAAACAATTTTTTGGACACAATTATCTCGTTTTGTTGGTACTTCTTTTTAGAAATTTAGAAAACAAAAGATTAAACAAATGATCAATTAAATCGGAAAAGGTGCAACAGTCTGACGGTTACGGAACAGATCAGAGATGGGCACCGCTCACGCAACTAGCGTGAATCATGCATAATCATCATGTGGTTTTCAATTTTGTCATGAAGACATAAAACAAGTGGCAATACCACGTTGTGCCGGTATACATTAAAGTACAAGGCGAATTTATAACAGGTAGTCTTGACAGCTCAACTGATAATTTTTTGCTCCTTGCATCTCCATGCAATTTGATCTGTATTATTTGTCAAAATTTGTTTATGTTTGATTTATATATAGTGTTTGACGTTGATTTTGACAAAGAAAGCAGTTATTTTTTTATTTCTGCATAAATCTATTTCTCTATTATCTGTTAACGCTAACATCACACAGATTGCTTTTGAGCTAGAAAATGAATGATTTTAATCAAAATATTTTATATATGTATGTATGTACATAATTTTAAATTTCACTTCAAATTTTAAAATAAAAGAAAATTTATGCTATGCCTTCAACACTTAAACAATCCAACAGCAACAAATACAAATGGCATAAGTTTAAGTTTTTGGGACTTGCGCATATATCAAAATTAAAAAATTTTATTTAAAAACTAACAAATTGTTTCAGAAAAATATATTTTTCTAATTGTATATTAGATTTTTCTATTTGCATTCAAAAATTTGATTGTATAAATACTTTTAGGTTGTGTTTTTTCGTGAGTATTTCGAGAGCGTGAGTTTTTGTGGTTGTGACTAAGTTTTTACCCACTTACGTGAGCGTGAGCCAAAAATATGAGGTTGTGCGTGAGCGTGCATTAGTAAAATTTTTTTATCTTGAGCGAGCATGAGCATGAGTCAAAAGTCACTCACGATCGCATCTCTACTACAGATACACACGTGAAACTTATAACACCCGTCATATCCATACATAAATATATTTAACTAGAAAAAATAAAATAAATTAAAAAATTTCTTTTGAAATTAGTTTTTAATTCTTGCTGCATTATAAGATTTGTAAATCAAAACGATGATAACGGTATTGAATGAAACCGCATTTATTCGGCATAAGTATTAAAAAGAATTTGTGACAGGTGACAAGTGTCCTAGCTGCGATTGAAGAAATAAGTATTAGTATAAATTTGCAAGGAATTTCGACAAAACTTAAGGATTTTCGAACGAAATTTTACTCTTTACCTTCGTGACATTTGCGAGGAAGGCAACTCCTCACTTCGATGCTTTTCAAATTTATATTTTCTTTAAGAATTTAAGACTTTGTCTCTAGTTTTTCCCACTTGTTCTATGGTAATACAAAACCACAAAAGTATAGTTCCGTGATACGACATATGTCTTGGATACACATGTTGATAGAACTTGTAACTATTTATTTTGGTATGGTGAAGGCCAAGTGACATTTTTAAATGAAAACTTACGTGTTGCCGGAATATTTGTACTACGCTTGGAAGCCTGCAACATTCCAAAAACCACTGCACTAAATGAACCATGATGTGAAGTCTGACGCTGCAAATTGGTTGGATGTGTCATGGGTATACCAGCTGGCAAGTTTGTGGGAGAAGATAATTGACTTTCGGTTACTCCGCGAGCTAAAACGAAATACGTCGTCATTATTCCTTTGCCTTTAACATTGATATCACCACGTTTCTAAAATAATGTACATGTTTAAATGTGTACTGCTGTAATTATAAACAAAACTCTTACCACACAAGTGTAGCCCTTAGACCGCAGTAACTTTGCCGTACTGCTTGGTACTTGTATGCGCCAGTTTTCTCCCGTTGAATCCATACGGGAGGCAACGTTCACGGTGTTGCCCCAAATATCGTATACTGGCTTTCGAGCTCCAATAACACCACTAACCAAGGAACCACTACAGATACCAACGCGCAGTTGAAAATTATTGAAAGCTTCTTTGTTAATATCCTCTAGTTTTTGTTTCATAGCAAAGGCAAACTCTACTAAACTGCAGACACTATCCTCTGAAGTCTCACCCCGAATTCTCAATGAATCGCAATTCAAACCAGCAGCAGCCATATAAGTAGCGCCAACAGTTTTTATCTTCTCAATTGAAGCAAATCGTGGCTCTTCTAACAGCTCATCAAAATCGCCTTTAAAATATTATTGAATGTATTTTGAAATAATTTCATTGACCAAAATACTTACAAATAATTTCATTCAATATTCTTATGCACGCCTTGCCATTGTCAATATCCTCGGAATAGAAGTCCTGAAAATTTGGTATTGATGCAAACATGACTCCACACAAACTGTGCATATTAGAATAAAGCTCATCGGTATGTTCGTCAGATAAATAGTAGGCCGCAACGTGGTCAGGCAAGATATTCTTAATTAATGTATCGTTTAAAGCTCGATTAGATTTCATGTTTATTAATTCACGTTCCGCTTGCTCCTTCCAAATAAAGTCCAGACGTGATGTCACCTAAATATTTGAAAATTATAAAAATAAAAGTTTATTTTTGTCTAAATTTCGTTTTAAATAATTCAGAGCAGCTCATTTGATGAAGAGTAATAATTGAGTTACAAGAACGTTTAGGATTTGATGTTCATAAAAATTTCCATACCCAGTCAAAAATGTTATATATGAACCATATATTCAACACTATAGCCCCGACTTGCATCGTTAATGGGGATCGGGGAAATGCGATGCAAATCGAATCTCTTTTTTTTATAAAAACGCACACGTTTTTTGCTTACTGGGTAAAAATTTAAACATTTAGTAAGTAAAATTTTATTTTGTTTAAAAGAAGTCATATGACACGTTTTATTTTATTTATTTATTTATTATTATTATAAAGAAATAATTTCAAATATATTTTTGAGAAAGAAATATTAAAATATTCAAAGAGAGAATAAAAAATATATTTAAATATATATTTATATAAAATCATAACCAAAATTATAGTTTTTAAATTTTTAATCGCACTATTTCCCATAATTAATATTTTACATACTTACATATGCTTTAAAATATTAACACTTTTATTAAAAACAAATTGGAATTGATTATTGAGGGGTATAGCCAATAGCCATAGTGTATTTAACTAGGTGACAGCATTAGGAAAATAATTACAACAATACAAGAACAACAAGCATTTTTGTTTGTGTAGTTTCATTGCGGATGTCAAAAACCTAACCCATAAAACAAAGAAAACAGATACAGAAAAATAGTAATAATATTTTGTATGTATTTTGACATTCGCAATGAATAGTCAGCTGCTGTAATGCTGTCACCTGTTTAAATACTCCTTGGGTATAGCTAGTTCCTATCCAATGAGAAGTGCAAGGCAAATTCATAATTCTCATTGAGTTTTTAAAAGTTTTTGTATAAGATAAGAGGTTTGAAACATTTCAAAAATGTGGTTTAATGTCTACTGATGATTAGGCTTTAGCACCAATGAAATGCATGTATATAGCTAGCTAAAAAAACCCTCAACAAAAAAAGTTTTTTAAAATCTTATATAAAAAAAGTATCCAACAACCAAAATGCAATATTGTATAATTAGACGATTAGACAGCACATACGACGTTAATGCGAGCTTGTGAAGTGAACAATATGTGGGATGTAAGCAAAATTATATCAGGAAACTCACCTCAACTAGACGTGCATGATAGCAGACCATAACCAAAAATGAAGCCAGGAGTATTAACATCTGAACACCCAATGGCATCCCCAAGCGAGATTGTTCCACATCGATAAGATATTTCGGATAAATCAGTGGAAATACGAGTTGTATCAAAGTTGTGTAAAAGGCAACCATACAAATTGCCATTATGACCTTCACCAAATAATACAGTTTAAGTGCTGTTGCCAAGGAAACTAGACATAAGATCCAAGTAAAAACAATGTATTCAGGATGAACGCAATCTGCCGAATAGTGTACATTTTTTAAAAGTATGTCTGTATAAAAAACGGTATAGTTGTCATCTGCTGTCATGAAATTATTTGGAATGTTACTGCTGTTGTTGTCGTCAATATTTTGACTGTTGAGTGTCAAGGTGTGTTGTGAATTTTTAAATGGCTCTAATGTGTTATTAAGAACATTTCTTGTGGTTTGTGTGAGGTTTAAGGCATTTGTAATACTGCGCCGTATTAATTCATTGGTTTTAGAAGTATTTGACAATTTGTCCGGCAAGAAAGAATTGGCATCGAGAATACTGCTGGCTCCAATGGGCGCATTGATTGTGATATTATGATGAATTGTAGCTGAGAGAACAACATTTAATTTAATTTCTTTTTCTGCGTTAGTTATGACAGCCACTGAACTGCTGCCGTTATCCGAATTGTACAGGGCTCCAGACAAACCGAACGGCAGTTCGAAATGCTTGCTACTTTCATCATTGCTGTTGTCGTTACCATCAAAATATGCAGATGATGGACAGAGAATAAGACCAACTGAACTCAAAGCTGTCATGAGAATAATAATGGCACATATGAAAAAGGTGCGACGTCGACGTTGATGCACCAATTTGGCCGAGTTACGTATAAGAAGTTCCGGTAGACCTATATTGAAATAAAATTAATATTATATACGAAAATATATGTATGTTTATATAAACGTCAATTCTTTTTCTACCTATTTTGTATAGTTTGATTGATTTTATTGTAAATATTATTTAAAACGATTAATTTTTAATTGAGGACAAGAGTTTTTCCTTTCCGAACTTTGTCATTATCAGGAAATTTAAATTTCCGGGGACACCGGCAATTCCCGCTTAGAACAAATAATGAAATGATGCGGTCGGGCTTGCGTCTGTTGTTTGGCCTTCGAGAGTTTTCCGTCTCGATCGCATTAGTTGACTGATTTGCCACGGACAACCGTATAGTATTGCGGTTCTTTTGTGGAATTTCGTTGACAACCACGTTGCTACTTCCTAAGTGAAGGCATAGGTCGGGTATAGTCAGATACAAAAACATTTCTAAAATACTGTTAATAAGATCATGGACATACATATGGTCTAATTACCGGCGCCATTTTTGTGCAACTATATTCGGAAAATTTACTTTGTAGAATATGTACCAATAAATAAATAAATATTATGAGATCTATTAAAGAGGAGAAGAAGGAAAAAATCTAACTTAAAACTACAGAAATAAATTTAGTTTCTATCACGGTCTACTTATCATGAATCATTTCTCAAAATGCATTCTATTTTAGCATAGTATTCTTTTTCTATGCGTTTTCGACAAGGAGAGTTGCTGCTCTAATGAATTCGTTCTGCAAAGACCTGATTCAAATAAAAAAACCGAAAGAAAAATTAAATAGGGAATTGCTTGTTTTATTTTGTGACTATTTTTTTCCTTCAATCGTAAAGAAATAAAAATAAAATAAGGTCCTTATAAGAACTTATAAGAAAAGACTTCCAAACTGTACAAGTTTTCACTCTCGTAAATGCACTGTCAACAATTTTTGGAAAATTAATTTGCACAGACTGTAAATTTATGCGACATTTTAGTCTCGGAAAGTCGCGCTGCTTAATTATGCATTTCATCTCGGTCTGTTGGCTTTTGTATATTTTGCTCAAAATAAAATAAAATAGTGAAATGAAAAGAGTCTTTTCGATTTCCGTGCAATTCTTCACAAATTGTGTGGAAAATGTTTGCATAATTACATTTTTTTGTAATTTCACCACAAAATTATTTAAAAATTTTTTTTCAAGAGAGAAGCGCACGATTCACACGGTGAATTTTATGACGTCTATTTTTCTTAATTCCCTTTTGAAGTTGCTACCAAAAATTCTTTACATTCATACGATCGTTTTTTGCATGTTTAATTTGTTCAATTTTCTTTTCGTAACATTAAAAATTCTATCAAACCTACAAATATAAAACATAAAAACAAACACTTTCATGTGAGTAAATAGAAATCAGTGTAAAGAGAAATATATAAAAAAAAATTAAAACAGAAATGCTAACAAACCAAAAAAGATGCCAAAGATTGGACGTCATAATATTCATAGTGTGAATCAAGTGTAGGTGTTTGTGCTTTACATTGGAAGTGATAGAAGAGGCTTTTGTAAGCACTTTATGCTACTTAAAAACTGTGTAGCAAATGGGCCACAATGTATGAACATACATAGATATTTATGTCTCATTTGATCATACATATTTAATGTACGTTTGGTAGAACAGGAAAACATATCCCATATTCCCGTTGAGACTTGAAAAATGTGTTTAGTGCAGCCAAGCTCAAATTGAATTGGGGTTTTAAGTATTTCGGTCTTTGCGAGTATATGCTAAAAGCTTGGCCCAATTCGAAATTTTTACTAGATTGTGATAAGTGTATCATTCATAATTTGCGTCAGAGCAAATGTTGCCATTTTACTTTCGTCGAAAGGATAAATAGCAGGTATCCCATAGAACTACAATAAAGTAAACAAATAAATATAAATTTTTTTATTTTTGAAATGTTGGGTATGTAAAATTGAATAGCGTCTAGGACAGCACCATATGAAAATGTCAATAATATTTTAATTTACAAATATTTTTTTAGTAGTTTATGTGTGGAAAACAGTATAAAATGGCGAACCAATCTGCATGTGGCGAAGGCGAAAGCTATGTCCTGCAAATAAATAAAAATGCAGAGGACATCGTTTAGGAGCGGAAGGGCTAGATGGCATGTGGTGCGGGTAGTGTACATCTGCGCCTAACAAAAATGAGAACTCCATAGAAGCTTGGGAGCGAGTTGGCAGCTGTCACAACCATCTTACTGCGGGTAGAACCAGAGCTGCAGGCACCACACCGGGACATGGGCCCAGCTAAGGTGATTTTAGATGAAAGAGCTAAAGATCCTTTAGGTAAACTTCTGAACTTCTCACATTAGAGGAGAGCAGCAACAATGTGGTTTTGGTCCAGGAACTGTGGATTTTATCGGGACAGGGTTTCTGGACTAAGGTAAGGTAAGGATATAAACAATAGGGATGAGTCACTAATACAATTCATATTACAAATTGACTAAGGCCACAGCTTATACCCCTGTTAGCACGATTTGCATTGCGCACAATGGTGTCCTGAACGATGTTAAATAGCAAACGGACTAATACACAACTTTGCCTAACGCCATTGGATCAGCCCTGCAAATTTCTATGGAGCGCCAAGGGCATTCCAATTTGCTTCATCGAATGATTTCTTGAAGTCGATAAAATCCATAAATAATAGAATATTCCATTCGGTAAATTGCTCCAATCGGATGTCTTGTTCACAGAGCTGGGGGTCGATTCTGGTTCTGTGAAACTGTGAAATGAAAAAAGTTTTAAATCAATATACATATGTGGGTCATTGAACATAAAAAAAATATAATCAAGGGGGGATCGTAACCTCAGTTGGCTCTTGACGCAAAATTCATGCGCCCCACGATTTAATTTTTTTTCTGATCAATGCCCTGGATTGATTTAATTATTTGTTTGTCAGCGTTTAGTACAATATCTATTTTTTCAATAAAACTGTTTAACTTCACAATTTTTTATACTTATTTTATTCTCAAGTTTTTAGATTTTATGTGATGAATAAAAACTTTATCGTACAGTACCCATATATAATAGGTTGTAAAAATATATATGTAATACGCCATTATGTTGGCGGCCATATTGGATTTTTAATTTCTTTCAATTTGTACTCTATTCTACTAGTTAAGCCCTTTCATTTAATACCTATAGTGAGGCGTTTAAATTCAGCAATCCAATATTTTACCATGTAATCTGACGGATCAGACTCACCGTAATGTTTATCGAGCTTTTCTTTTGTCTCTTTCGCCGTTTTCTCTTTCAAATAATAATGTGTAATCACTGCACGAAATTCACTTTTTTCCATTTTTCAAGAAACATAAAAGTTGCTTACTTCAAACGACTACAACAAACATATAAATTAATCGATGAATTTTTGTGAAATTTTAACAGTGCCTGGCCCATGATCTCGAACGAATTCTCTCTTTCATGAAATTAGATTTAAAACAAAAAAATTCTCAAATTTTGATTTTAATGTAATTGTACAAAATAATGAACACGTGTGACATCGTGGTACTGCCAGTTAGTTTTCAATTACACAAAACTGAAGCAAAAGATAGTCGCGAACTGCTTACCAAGGAGAGTTCAAGAGTTTAAGCTTTATTCTGTCGATAAATTTCCGCCTCTAAATTTAAGAAGCATATAAAAAAGACGTGTGGCACTCGGGACTGCCGTGGCAAAGCTATTGCATAGCATTTTTTCTATCGACTTATGCAATTATAATTATTTATTTGTTTTTTATTTATGCAGTATTATTTCTTCTTTGATATTAATGCAAGTTACACTTTTTAAGCGTGGTGACCGATAAGAAAAGAGATTTTTTTCTTTTATTGAATAAATGAGAAGTTAATATCGTTTAAAATATTATTATTATCTTACAATACATGTAGGTTATTCAGGAATTTTTATCATTGAAACTATAGGTTTATGGTAACTGAAATAAGAAACATATGTAAGTTTGAGTCTTGATATCCTCTAAATATGTGAAAAATACCGCTAAAAAACCTACGAATTGTCTGTTTTTTTGTGTATTACATTTTTGGTCAACCATGATTGCTCGTAAGTACGCGATTTTGTGTTTTCCTACATGTAAAAATCTCTTCCGGCAATACTGTATGTTAATAAAATCAATAGCATACTTTAGGGGTTAATATACGCTAGGCTATTCAAATACTTAAAAATACAAAAGAATTAAGAATCAAACTTAGTGTAGCGGTAGCCGCGCTCTAAGCCCGTGATAAAAGCTATACAATAGCTTAAATATCTTTGTTCGTGTGTTCTATACCACGAAATTGAGATAAGAATGAAACATTTCGAGACGTGTCGATCTTTGTAATCAGTTTGCTGTTATCATTTATAGTTTTCGAAATATAGGCACCATCTGGTTATCAGTTTACTATATATTTTTAAAATGCAATAAATTCTAAAACATCCAAAAAATATACAGGCACTTTTTTGAATTCATGAATTTATAAAACTCTTTTTGTTCTTAGTGGTTTTTTTTTATCTTGGACCAGCACTCAGGGGATGACCCCTACACATGCAATGCATTGTGCTGGAACTAATGGAAAGGGATAGTGATAGATATGAAAGGAGGTGAAGCTTCCATTCGTTCTTTACAACTCTGCTTTTTTTTCTGCACGTTTATTCGTAGAGCAGTGTTGCAGCGCCTCTGGTGGCGAGGAGGACAGTACGAGTTTTGAAGCTGTGTTTAGTTTAGTAGCCACTTCTTTTATTAATTTTTATTTTACTTCGCCGTTGATTGTGCTACTCAGTACCAACGAAGGAGGGCGCTCTGATGTTGCATTGGAGTTAGTATCAGCTGTAGTTGGTACTGTTCAGTGACCAGTGTGACCATGCCTTCGCCACTGAAACCTTCCGTTAACAACTGACACAAAGGCACACCAATGCACATCAGAGAAATGCGTAGTGTTTTTATTTCATGACTCTGTCTGACACTGGGTTTGAACCCAGGTCCTTCGGTTTGTAGTCAACGTGCTTACTACCTGAGCCAACCCCACCCACTATTTAGGATGTGAGTAAAGTGATAAGCTAGAAAAGATCGCATCATTAATCAATCTCTATGAATAATATCATCTTAAAAATAACATAAACGAAAACTTTTATTATTTTCCATAAGCAGTAAGTGAAGATTGGAACTATTCTAGAGCAATTTATGGAAGTTCTTAGGTATAATTTGATGAGAAAACTTCGCATATTTTCTTTTTAGAAATAAAAACTTAATTAATATACCACATCAAAATAACTAAATACAGAGAAAAATTAATAAAAATAATTATAACACACATTGGGATCCCGCATTGACAATTTAGTTCGTGAACTACATATTTCTAAAATATTAAGTTTTTCAACCTCTATGCAACGGGAGGTTAATGAAAAAAATATATAAAAATCTGTACCTGAAAACTCTTCAGCCATGACAATGATGCAGCTAAAAATTAGAATAATAGTTCCTATTGCCAAACATATTAGGAGATTTGTACATCGGGGTATAATAATTATTTGGCACAATACGATGAAAATCCATATAACAAATACACACAACATATTGGAACTAGAAATGTAGAAAAAAAGTTAGAAATTAAATTCTTGAAAGACGTTTATTTTGAAAATCACCGAAACATGTCTTCGCGCAATTGACAGAATTTCAATTCTTGTTCTTTGGCCTTAAATTTTAATGTCCATGGACTCAGGTACTCTCGTCGAATTTTCTTATTTGAATTTATTTGAATGTTCTGCTCAATAAATTCATCAATCTGTAAACAAATTTTATAATAATTTATATTTTCTATTAAATTTTCTGACTAAAAAATACTTCTTCATCTAGAGATGTTACAGACACAAGTTGCGTTTGTTTTGAATCCCCTAAAGCAGAATCGGAACGTATAATGCCCTCATTAGGAGAATTTAGCTGAAAATAAAGATGAATGCAATATATAAGTATAAGTTGGTAAACTTATTGTCAAATTGATACAACAAAGCAACTTTTCTGGTAAGTGTTGTGCTGTCAAAAAGCATATGACAAAATGATAGCGAAAAACTAATTGTAATAGAATAAAGAAAGTATTATAAAATTTGACAACACACTTACCAATCAGCTGGGCTATTGCATATGCCTTATTAATCGGCCTTGCACTATGCTTAAGTATATTAAAAATAACACAAGGCAACAAAATCGAAAAAATGTTAAAGGCTTGAAAACCCACTATACAACTTTTACGTATTGTGGTTCCAGTAGTACAAATATGGTCCAAATTTTAAATTCTATGGAGAGGTTTAAAAAAAAAAAAATAAGTAAAATTATAAATTTTTTTAGACGTTTCTCCACATAATTAATGACCAATGACCTTCGACTTTTAATTAGTTTAAATATTGCATTGCAGTCGGCTCAGTAGTTTAAGAGTTATAATAAAAATTTAAGCAAAAAATATATTTTTTACGCGAAAATAGCAATTTTTTTTGTTAAACAAAATTAAAAAAATCGAAAACGGCGATGAAAATGCTCAGCCTTATCGCAAAGCCATATGTAATAGAAACAAAATGAGATATCGATCATAAAAATCTATTGATTCTTTTCGAATTTATTCACAATTAAGTGAATTTGCTCATTTAAAAATTTGTTTATATACATAAAATTGAGTAGTTAATTTAATGTCATTATTTTTCGAACAATTTTGTTGTTATTGGTTTTTTTTAATCCAAAGTGATTATTATTTTGGCTAAAGTTCGTAACATTTTTTAGTCAGAAAGAATTGGACACGAGACAATATTCCAAAGCAACAAGGGAAAATTTTAACACCAATTAATTTCCGGCATTCTTGCTAATTTTTATTAATACTTGAAAATTGTTTTTAACTTGTGAGCTTAATGACTCTAATCTTTATGTAGGGATAAAATGATGTTCCTGTTATCGCAAACACTTCTTGAATTAAATAAAACGGTTCAAGGAGCTCTTATAAGTACTGATACTATAATTTGGCATAGCACTTTGTGCGGGTAGAGTTTGTGTGTGCTGCAAATTTTTTCTTATTCCCAAAAATCCTAAAACACATTAAGGATTTTATGTAAAAAATCATCCGTTAAAGGTAGCCAACGGAAAAGAATTGTGACCGTTTATTAGTTGGCCTCCGCAATCGCAAAAATGAAACAACCTTTTGTTTTTTACTTATTTTTTTATTCTGAGAAACATAAAAATGTGTATAAAGGTTTTTTCCCTACAAATTTCTATGTTCTGCATTTTCATTGTACCATTTTCTATATTGAATATGCAATCAATACCTTCCATTAATCTACATATAAATAGGCAAAGACAAATTTTTAGATCCCTTTTTCTCTTTTGTTTTCCAACCGACTTTCTTCATTCTTTTACCGAATGGTAAAACATTGTTGAGCCTTAGTGACCCGACTAATCGGTGTAGTATTAAAGGAATAAAAGGCTCATAATGTTGACACCACTACAAATTCCAAAAACACACACGTACACGCATTCACTTATGTAAGTGTTGGTTCAAGTAAAAACATAAGCAGAGCAATGAGAGTGTACATACATACATACTTTTGCATATAACTAATATGATTTCTTTTATAAATGTGCATGTTTGTATGCAATTTTATTTCGTTCATTGTTTTTCCCATGTAGAAGGAAATAAGTAGTTAGGTAGTTTTTTATCTTTAAATGAATGCAACTAAAATAAGTATACGTTTAAGCTGGCGGTCGAATTTCGACCACTAGGCGTACTCCAGTTGTAAATAAAAACGTTAAGCAGATCTACTTTAATTCACATGGTATGTAGCTTCATTACAAATAAAAAATTTAATACTTTTTGCAATTCTGGATTTTTCCAATTTTTTTCCAAGAAAAATTTTTTTTACAAATTTTTTATTTTTTGGCTAACAATTTGTTTCTTAACTTTGAAACTAATGATCGAATTAAAAGCATTTTTATCATTTAAAGATAATGTAAAACAAAATTTTTGTAAATTTATTTTAATGAAATCGGACTAGTAGTTTTTGAGTTATGACAACATAAGTGGAGAAATATCTCAAAATATTGACAATTTTACTTAAAAATTATTTTAAAATAAAATTATCCATAGAATTGAAAAATTTTACCATTTTTGTACTTAAGTTGGTTGTCCTGTGTAATCGATGAAGTCTTTTGATAAAATAAATAAAATAAGTTTTTTTTTTGGAAAATATTCAAGATGAACGCTTTCATTTTCAATAAATATTTTCGTATCCAGTGCCAAAGGAGCTTTCAACAAAGTCAATAAGATCCTGAACTTGTGATCCGGAAACGATGCGATGGACCGCAAATAATGACTCTTTCTAAAATTCACACGAAAAAAAATCAATATGAAAGAAAAATGGTACGCCAACATAATCGTTGTATACAGAATACTTTCCGATGCATTAATTTTTATTTGTTTGAGTTTTATTAAAAAATTATCTCTTAAAATTATTTTCTGAGTCTTATTTTTTGTTTGGAAAGTTTAAAAGTTTCCCAATATTTTGAAAATAAGTGATTTAAGTTTTTAGGCTTTCTAACACTACTTATTTTAGAAGAAAGTTTATGTTGGATATGAAAGAAGTTATGGACCAAAAACTGAAAAAAATCAGGGTAAAAATTCCAAAAAATATTTTCAAGTCAAATTATTTTAAAACTATTGGAGTTACAATGGTACTGTAAACATATTTTATATTTGTATTTGGGAGTGTTGCCTTTTCAATTCATTTCAAAAACAATAAAAATTTAAGCCACTTTTGTAAAATTAATGCAAAGTAAAAATTCTCCAATTAAGAAAATGTTTTACCTTGAAAAAACTGTAACATTTAGCATTAACATTTCAAACTTGCTTTAAAAATAATAAAACTTAAATTTTTTTTATAAAATTTATTCGAAATAAAAATTTCTCACTTTGGGAAATTTTAGAAATACGAGAAAATAAATACACAATCAATAAAAATTTGACTTTTTCAGATGAAAAACCTTGAACTACCAATTTAAAAAAAATTATGTGTAATATTTAAGTAATCAACAAAAAATAATTTATATTTACATCTGTATATTTTTTTGCAGTTAAAACTCAATAAATGCATCAGTTAACGTTAATTGAAAGTTAAACATAACAGAGCTTTGTGCTAATTAATTTATAAATAGTGATTTTTTAGAAACTTTTTTTTGGCAACACCGTTTTTGGCAGCTCAGCTGTTAATGTTCAACATGTTCAGTGTGGTCTATAATTTAACCATGTCTCGACTTACAAACGAACAACGCTTGCATATTATTGAATATTATTATCAAAATTCATGCTCGGTTAAGAAAGTGCATCGTCCGCTTCTTCCATTTGATAATCAGTTTGGGCGAACTTCTGAGGTGACTATTCGGAATTTTGCGACTAAATTTCGTACCAAATTTACATTACAGTAGTTTTCTGATTTAACGAACATTCGATTTAATGAACATCGCATTTAACGAACACTCAAATTTTTATTTCTATTCTTAAGTATTACGAATAAAAATATTATTTTGTACTCGGTTTAATGAATAAATGTAAAACAAAATGAAAATGAGAAAGAGCTTAATGAAACTGAAATTCTAGAGACCAAAATGAAACACGAAGATGTCATTAAACACTTCGAAATTTGTATTAAATAGGCTCAGCAAAACAACATTAGTAGCACCAAATTAACGTTTTTGAGAGAGCTTCAAGAATATGTCTTTAAAAAAAGATATTCATTCCAATAAGCAGACAGTGTTTACCAATTTTTTGAATAAATTATTTTTGTATTACTGTGTTTTTATGAATTTTTCCTTTCTTTTTTTATTTATTTTTAAAGAAATATTTATTTTAAATTACTATAATTTTAATAAAATATTAAGAAAAACCCCTTCACTTATATATATATAGTTATGAATAAAATAGACCACGCTATTAATTTTTAATTTAGTTCTGGATATAACGAACAATTCGCTTTAACGAACAGGCCTGACAACCATTAGGTTTGTTAAATCGGAAAACTACTGTATTGGTCATTAGGCCACCAACACCAAAGTGCGGACAGAGGAAAATATCGCAGCTCTATCCGCCAGTTTTGTGACGTTCG
The DNA here is from genome assembly GCA_956483585.1 of Gymnocheta viridis. Lineage (NCBI taxonomy): Eukaryota > Metazoa > Arthropoda > Insecta > Diptera > Tachinidae > Gymnocheta > Gymnocheta viridis. The sequence continues at coordinate 67,290,654 of OY101442.1, read as the reverse complement.
CGGCAATTTAGCCTTTGCTTTTGTTTGCTCAAAATGGAAGAGCTGGACTTGGCTGACATTTGGTTTCAACCAGACGGTGCCACATCGTCATCCCAAAGTTATCTTCACGTATACCACAAAATCCCAAAAAATTAGATAAGAACGCTTCCCGTGGTAAATTTTATAGATCTATCAATCTGCGCCATCCCCAGGTCTCTAACATATTAAGGAGGCATTTTAATGTATATCCACTTTTGATAAAAATTTAACGCTTTATAATACCGTATATAACAGTATTATGGATATACGATAAAAGGTATATGAAATTTTTAGTAAAAAAAACATGTGTTATCTTCAGATATGTTTGAGAAAATAAATAATAAGTTATCTTCACTTATGTATGTGATAGAAATGAAAAGTTAAAAACAAATATTATTATATAAATATTTTCCTCGACCATTCTATGGAATATTTACAGTATCTATATTATTAATAGGCAAATCGGTTTTTAGATCCTTTTTACGGCCGTAATACTGAATCGATTTTGGAAAGATTTATATGTCTGTAAACGGGGTTTTAAATAGATGTGTACAATCTTCATTTTATTTAAATCGATTTAGTATTTTGGGAGCTATAAGTGTTTAAAGTAGCTACTAACACATGCACACTTATTACACATGCATGTATCAGCTTCAACTTGAAAAATAAACAAATTGTGCATATGTGTTTGTCCAATTTGCTTTTGCATAGAAATGAGACAGAGTTTTAAGTTGTTTATTTAGAATGTTTTGTGATTTTGTATTTTATTGTATGTATTTAAGTAAATGTTTAATATTAATCTCTAGAATCCGGTGGATTGAGTCGACCGGTGGATATACTAGTATAATTGTTATTTTGTGTTTATATAGATGGAAAGTTCATTCTTAAATTTACTTTATTGTAATTAAATTAAAGTACAAATTTCCAACTAAAATAAAAAAAATAGTTTTCAGCACCTAAAAATACATAAGATTAACGTAATTAAATAACAAAATAAAATATAAGATATCAATATCAACGTTTTGGAATTGTAACTGGGTTGCTAAGCATTTCTATAAGCTTTAAAGTTATCTTTCTGGATTAACAGTTTTTTAGGGTTTTTATGAAATCTAAGGGAATTTTGTTTTTAATATTATAACAGATAAAAATTTAAGACACGTAGTGTAAAAGATGGGAGCAGCTGATAGGAGCGAAAACTGATTTCGCAAAAACACATCAATAGTTTTAGCTACGCCCAAAATTCAAAAGAAAATAAACAAGAAATAACGATAACGAAGACTGAATAAAGCAGATTTTTTTAAGTGCTTACTGATGTGCTCCTCTCACGTGATTCCCGTGTAAATGTAAATGCAAATAAAGTGAGTGTAATATGCTTAGTTTTTTGGTATCGTTAACGCGCATCTACGTGAGTAAAAAGTTGTTCACAATCCCATCTATAGTGCTTACAATTGTACTATACGTGATGATAATTCTGGAGATAAGACACTAAGGCACTTTTTATCAGTTTATTTTCACGTATCTATCATAAAGTATAAAATATTTTCAAAAAAGTGGCATAGGCTTACAATAAAATGCCAAAAAAATTAGTTCAAAATGGCTATAACTTAAAAAATTGTTTCTATGAATTTGCATATTTTTAAATAAATCAATAAAAAGAAACTTCAAACAAATATATTGGACCACTTTTTTCACATAAATTTTTTTAATATAATGTTGAAACTTTAAACTCAATTTCTAAAAGAAAAATTTTTGGCTATACGTGAAGATAACTTCGGCACGACGACGTGTCACACAGCATACGAAACAATGGTGCAATTGAGAGGGGCTTTCGGTGAACAGTTTATTTTACGTTTGGGGCCTGTCAATCGGCTGTCTAGATCGTGAGGCTTAACGCCCTTAGACAATTTTTTGTGGGGCTATGTTAAAACTCTAGACACTAGAAGCCAGTATTGACGAATTTATTCGTGAGATACCGGCCGATATGTTGAAGAGAGTATGCCGAAATTCGACTCAGCGTATGAACCACTTGCGGCGTAAATGCGGTCAACATTTACATGAAATCATCTTAAAACATTGAATTATATAGATCGTTCAATCGACTCAAATTAAGATTTCATACATTTCTCCGAAATCCGAAAGCTCTTCCAAAACCACCCTTTACTAACAAAAGTTCAAATTTCGAGTTCTGAAAATATTTTTAAGATTAATTTATTTCCTTTTATTTTTTTTTACTTCAAGAGTCCTTTCGTTTATAGTGTTTAAAAATATATTGAATTTAAAAGTACGAACTTGTATTGCAAGCCACAAAAGCACTTTGGACAAATTATATAAACTACTTACGTACATTTCTAAAAGGTATTTCTGGCATCCACTCTGTGGTTGGTTCGTCTTCTATTATTAATGTCTTTGGATCAATTGCATCCAGTACGCTGTGACCACTTCCACCATTCGCCTTTATTGTACTGGGCGCTGCGGTTGTCGTTGGAGAGGAAACGGTTGAAAGACCAGCCGAGTCAAAAACGACACCTTCCACTACGTTGGGCAATGAACTTAATGAAATATTTTTCTTCTGTTGCGCTCCAAGTGGTACTTTTGATGTTGATGAAAGCGTTGGTGGGGGTATCGCTATCGTTGGCTGCTCCTGTTGTTCAATATGAGCACCCACTGTTGAGATGGATTTAGGTACAAACGTTTTACTGGTAATTGTCTGTGATGTAATCGCTGTTGGTGTACTTGCAATACTGTTGTTATTATTGGCAAGATGTTGACTGCTGCGTCTTCCAAAGCGTCTTTTTGGTCTAAAAACCATTAAAATGTAAAAACACTAGATAAGAACACATCGTTACAATCATACATACTGTATGTATGATTAACTTAAGAAAAAATGGGATCTTGTGTTATTTTTCATTTAATAGAATAAATAAAATATTTCCAATATAAAACCCACAAATATTCAATCCAACGCCATCCGAGCAACCAATCTTGTAAATATTTTCTATTTTCAGTTTGAGTGATTTTGAACTAATTTCGAAGTTGTTTCCGGTTCTCAGATTTTTCTCAATAAAACTGATTCGGATGAATTTTTAGCATGCGGTAAATAAACGTGTGTAGTAGTATGTATAAACTACTTGTTATTTACGTAATTTAAAGCCGCAAATTTCGTTCTCAGGAAAATATCCTTTATTTCACGCTGTTATTTATTGACGATTTGACATTTTAATAGTGACATTTTGAATTTTGAACCATTCAATAAACATTATGAATACGAACATATGCGATATATTATAAAAAAGTTTCTATACGTAAAATTTGTACAAAAGAGTTCAAAAATCTTTCAGTTCATGATTGTATGTATGTAGTTAAAAACTGACAACGGTAGCGCTGGGGGGATTAGAAATGTTCAAGTAAATAATATAACCAACCGATTTGTACAATTATACAGACGAGAAGAAAATAAATGATTTTGCACCTAATATGTAATAAGCATTTCATTTCATATAATAGAATAATAAATAACAAAAAATATTAAATTAGCCTGTTACTGTTGTTTTTGTTTATTTCATCAATAAACAATATATATATATGAATATAATAAAAAAATGTTTTAAAGCCATTAAAGCAATACGAATTTTTATAAAAAATATCACGAATTTTTTAAGTATGAAATCAAAAAAAAACATCAGATTTATCCTTCTTTTACGCTTGTAACTTATCTGTGTCCAACAGACGAGGGGTTTCAAAATCAGGCAGACCGACAGAAAGGTTCCTGAATATATATATATATATATATACTTTATGGGGTCGGAAATATATATTACAGATACATATCGCTTCTTTATTACAACGTAGTCATATCTAAAAAAAAACTCGTTCGTCAGAACACGAGTTTAAAGTTTTTAATTTACACACACCTTAATGGAAAAATAAAAGCATATTCCCTCCTCAAGAGGGAATTTTTCACACAAGATGAAGAGCGATACGGTAAATAATTCTGCGTTCTTAACTCAAAAATCACGTATTTTGAGATATGACTACGTTGCAATAAAGGAACAATATCTGTATATACTATATATTTTATTGCGAACGGAGTGTCGAAGGCGTTGTGTTTAGATATATTTGTATAGAAAATAATTACATTATCATATATGTAAATACTAACCTTAATGGTTCTGTGCGTTTGATTAAAAATGTTCTTATGTTTAACATTTTGAGATGATTGTCACGACTCCCGCCATTACCCGGCTCAACTTCATAGGCATCATTGAGACAACTGAGTGTAGCTTCCGATATGTGAACACGACTAAAAAATAAATATATGCATACATATAAATATATACATACATAGATACAATTTAGTTTATAAAGATTTTTACCCTGGAACTCCTCCGGATTCCATGTGATTTGCGATTATAACATCATTTGACCAAACATCGAAATGCCATTTTTTATTTCCCAATACTCCGCACATGACGGAGCCGCTATGAATGCCAATGCGCATATTGAGCTCGACCTGTCGACAAAAAATTAATTTATGTAAAATTTTCAATTGTACTATTTATTGATGGATAAGTTGTTGTGCATAGTAATAATCTCTGTATTTCACAAAATAAGTAAACACCGCCCACCCATAACATCGCACAGTGGAGTAAAATATATAAATTATCGTACTGAATGAATTCGACTGATAATGAATGCTTTCTATCTTTGTTTTAAAATAACATTCGATTTCGGCCGAAATCAGCTCATTTGGTTGAAATTACATTTTCCAACTGTATCCAGTTTTACAATTTGTATACTTTATTTAAAATTATACGGTCCTATTGAAATGAAAATTTTTGGCTTAAGTTCAATATAAACCTTAAACAGTTCAACAATTACGAATAAATATTAATTATTATACGGTCCTTTAAAACAGAAGCAGCATTTTCTTATCCGTCATCATAGAATAGAAATGTCTGTTTGTTGTAAAAAGTGTAAGAGATTTTTGGCAACACAAAACTGGAAATAGCTAAATAACTTCTAAAAGGGTGCATCGATTTTAAAATGGACAGAAAAGAGATGCAGTCGATTAAAACTTTTCTTTTCTTTTATTTACAACACATATTCTATGTCTACGTCACACACAACAAAATAACGGACATGGCAATAATTTATTTCAATAACACTACATCAAGAGTTAATCCATGTCAATCTTTATCTATAAAGTCTGGGTTAAAATTTTTAGTTAAAACATGAAAATAATTTAGAATCCACAAAAACTTTTGCTTGTTGAGGGCTTATCTCATAAGATAAGAGGTTTGAAACTTTTCAAGAATATGGTTTAAGGTCTACTGATGATTTGGCATAACCACCAATGAAATGTATGTGTATAGACTTGCTAAAAATCCCTCAACAAATAAAACTTTTTTAAATTCTTTGAAAAAGGATGTAGAGTCAATCTCGATTATTAAATTTAAAAAAATTAGAAACTATTTTTATTATAAATTCGTATAATATTGTAAACTTACAAAGCCAGTTAACCAGAAATAAATTTTCAATATTTTCAAAATTAAACAATTTATAATTCAGAATGAAAATTAAAGAATTTGATTACACTATTATTATTATTATTATTATATGGCTATTACAGAACGTTTGTTCCTGTAGCCGAACGAAGAATATTCTTCCACGCGCTTCGATCTTCTGCGCTTCTTCTCCAATTTATTACACCAAGCTTTGAAATGTCTTCCTCCACCTGATCTTTCCATCTGAGTTTTGGCCTTCCTCTTCTGCGTGAACCATCACCAGGCGCGTATTCGAATGCCTTTTTAGCTGGAGCATTTTCTTCCATTCGCACAACATGACCTAACCAACGCAAGCGTTGTAGTTTTATACGTTTCACAATGTCAATGTCGGTATACAGCTCATACAGCTCATGGTTCATACGACACCGATATTCTCCGTCAATGCAGATGGGTCCATAGATTTTACGAAGAATTTTTCTCTCGAATACTCCAAGTACTGCCTCGTCTGCTTTCGGAAGTACCCATGCTTCAGAGCCATATAATAGCACGGGTAGTATCAGTGACTTGTAGAACGTGATTTGGTCTATCGAGAGATGGCTTTGCTCTTAAACTGCTTACTTAGTCCAAAGTAGCATCTATTAGCCAGTATAGTTCTTCTTTTAATTTCAAAACTGATGTTATTCGTTTTGTTTATAGCGGTGCCGAGGTAGATAAAATCGCTGACTATTTCAAAGTTGTAGTTTTCAACTTCCACTGTTGGCCCGAGTCTACTGGACGTCCTGTGCGTTGATACCATCAACTTGGTTTTATCTGCGTTTACCACCAGACCCACTTTGGCAGACTCTTTTTCGACTTTTTCAAAGGTGGCAGTCACTGCTCGCAATGTTCCACCCATGATGTCAATATCGTCGGCATATGCGAGTAGCATGTGTTGTTTTGTGTATAGTGTGCCAGTTCTATTCACATCTGCGTCTCGTATCACCTTTTCCAGCAGGATATTAAAGAGGTCACACGAGAGACTATCTCCTTGTCTGAAACCTCGCTTGGTACTGAATGGCTCGGAGACGTTTTTTCCTATTTTGACTGAGGATCGCGTATCAGTAAGGCTCATTCTGCAAAGTCGTATAAGTTTTGCCGGGATACCAAACTCAGACATGGCCTGAAACACCTTTGATCGTATGGGACTGTCGAAGGCGGCTTTGTAGTCGACAAAAAGGTGGAATGTGTCGATTTGTTTCTCTTGGGTCTTTTCCAGGATTTGGCGTAGTGCGAATATCTGGTCGATGGTGGATTTGCCAGGTCTAAAGCCGCATTGATATGGCCCAATTATCTCTCCAACTTTAGATTTAAGTCTGTCACACAATACGCTCGAAACTATTTTATATGCAATGGGCAGGAGACTTATTCCTCTGTAGTTGGCACATATTGTCTTGTCTCCTTTTTTGTGCACGGGGCATAGTATGCTGAGGTTCCAATCATCGGGCATGCGTTCTTCTTGCCAAATAGAACAAACAAGCTGATGCATGCGCCTTATCAGCATGTCACCTCCGGTCTTAAACAGCTCAGCTGGTAATCCATCGGCTCCTGCTGCCTTATTGTTCTTTAGCCGAGATACTGCTGCTTTCACCTCATTTTGGCAAGGCGGTATACACTCAATACCGTCATCCATGATTGGTTCTGAAGTATCTTCATCGCCGCTACAACCAGATACCAACAGTTCGGAAAAGTGATCTTTCCACATCCTCAGCACACTTTCTGTGTCAGTCACCAGATTACCTTCTTTATCTCTGCAGGAGAATGTGCCCGTACCAAAGCCTTGGGTTTGATGTTTAACTCTTTTAACTCCTGTACATCTCGATTCGCTCACACTCCCGCCTTTCCATTTCTCTCTTCTTCTTTCGGAAAAGGCGTTTCTCCTCTCTCCTTTTCTCCCGATACCTCTCCTTTGCATTACGTGTTGCTACTGACTGCAACGTTGCCATATATACAACATTTTTTGCTTCAGTAGCATTACGGCACTCCTGGTTATACCATGGGTTCCTTTGGGGAGGCCTTTGGTACCCAAGCACGGATTTTGCTGCATTTTCCATGGAGCGGGCAATGATTTGCCATTGTGTTGTTACATTATCGGGATGAAGAGAGCTTTCTTCTAGCAGTTGGGTCAGTCGAGTGGAGTATGCCGTAGCTGTCTGTTGTGTCTGCAGCTTTCCGACGTCTAGCTTCCTTGCTGTGTCAGTTCGTACGTTTCTCGCTACACTTAGACGGGTGCGAACCTTTGCTGCTACAAGGTAGTGATCCGAATCTATGTTGGCTCCTCGGATCGTTCGTACGTCCAACACGCTGGATGAATGCCTTCCATCTATCACAACATGATCAATTTGGTTTCTCGTTTTTTGATCCGGGGACAACCACGTGGCCTGCTGGTGCTGCTAACTACCATATTTTTCGCAGCTGCGAAGTCTATTAGCCTCATTCCGTTATCGGATGTTTCTTCGTGAAGGCTAAATTTACCGACTGTTGGACCAAAGATATTCTCCCTTCCTATTTTAGCATTAAAATCCCCTAGAACTATTTTAATGTCATGGTCGGGGCAGCGGTCATATTCCCTCTCTAGGCGCTCATAGAATGTATCTTTTGTCTGTTCGTCCTTTTCTTCGGTCGGGACATGGGCACAAATTAGACTGATGTTAAAGAACTTAGCTTTTATTCGGATTGTGGCCAATCTTTCATCCACCGGAGTGAATCTAGAAACTAGGTGTTTTAATCTCCGGCTTACCACAAATCCACAGCCAAACTCATGTCTAGTTTTATGGCAGCTATAGTACAGTGCGTCGCCTTTGGGTGTTGTTGTTACGCCTGTCCCATTCCATCGCACTTCCTGTAAGGCGGTAATATCGGCTTTGTACTTTTCAAGTACGTCCGCCAGTGCGTACACTGCACCGTCTCTATAGAGAGTTCTTACATTCCAGGTGCATATACGCAGATCGTGGTCCTTAAAACGTTTGCGGGGGTCGTCACCATTAGAGGAGTTCATTAAATTTCTTCTGCGCTTTTTCATAGTAATAATTTTTTTACAAGGATGGGCTACTAACCCGACGCCTCAACCCACTTTTTATCGTTCTTTAGGATGAACGCGCGGCACATTTTTGCTCACTACCCTTATCGGATGATAAAGGTAGCCACCCCAGGAGGCACCACGAGGAGGTTTATGTCCACAATTGGGATGAAGGAGCGACTGAGATAGGCCTGGATTTTGCCATGTTAAAACCAATCAGAGCCGTTACTCGGCGTCCAACTTCCCCTACACTGGTCTGCAACAAATTCCTACTTCAAGAAGTTATGTCATAAATATGAAGATTTTGATGCTATGAATCTGTTCCTTATGGCCAATTTTGTCTATCACGTATAGATTTTTTGGTATGAATTTTTTTTCCAAAATATCATAAATTTAGGTTTTTTTAAATTCGTTTTATGCGTTAACATTATAAACAATGTACATATTATACATACGAAATATGTTTTTTCTAGTCGTAAGAGAAAGAAGGAAAGTGCCGAAAATGGTTTCTATGGTAATACATATGCGCTTGGTAGCACAGTGTATACTGTACACTCAAAATATTTCATGCAGAGAAATAAGAAATTTAGAAATTTCGTCCATTTTACAAATTTAGGTTTATATATTGATAAGAATATTAATAGTTCATGTAAATACTATAAAATAATATAAAAATTAAAGGTTAAGCATAAAAATTTGATTCATATCGTCCTTATAATAGAGTTTTTAATTGATTATGGTTTGTCAAACTACATGTTCACGGAAAAATTTTGACTCCTGCGATCAAAAACAGACCCTTTGTTACAGATATTCAAGCGGGAGTAAATTCAAGTACATGTATTTTTTACAATCCTGTAAGAAAAAGATACACTTTTGTCTTGTTGAAATCCAAATAAGTCTCTATATTATAAAACAAATTAAAGAATTGTAAGAAATACTCTATTATTATTGACTTTATAACGTGTTTAGCTTCTCATTTAAATTGAATTAAAGTGTAGTTACGTCGTTACTCGGACAAATCATTTGCTTCATTTATGAAAGAGTAGTTATTAAAATTCTCGCTTTTGGAATATTTTCCAGATCTGAAATATAGTATTAAAGTATTGAAACCTTTTAGCCGACGTTCATTTATTCGTTTTTGGTCTGCAATGGATGTCTAACTCTACATAAAATATGAAAAAAAATGTCAACAAAACTAAATATGCAGTTCGATATCCTCTAGGTGCAACAAGGCTAATTTAATTCGGACCTGCTACCACTTCATTATTTCGCCACAGTCAAAAAATACCTAGAACTTTTACATTGAAAAAAAAAATATTTGGATAATCAACAGAAACCGTTCGTCACATTTTTAATATAGTAAAAATTAATTTTATTTGAAAAATATACAAATTGAAAAGTATTTGACTGAGGCGGTTTTCTAATTGTAAAAAAACCGGACTATTCGACATTCGAAAAATTAACATTTTGAAAAAAAACGACAACCGTATTGTAGAAAACCTGGTTCTAAAACCCGGTTGAAAAATCGAGTCGATCACCCTAATACACTTTTTGTTTACGTTCTATATCAAATATTTTAGTAAATTTCGCATAAAATTCATATTATATATTTTATAGTATTTTATGTGTAGGTGATACATTTTTTTATGAACAGAGATAATAAATATAAAATTGAAATTTAAAAATTGATTTAAAATAAATTCCATTCAATTTTAGGTTATAAAATGTCGCGCACTTGTAAGAGTTCCACAGACTGTTTTTGCTACATTTGTGCTGAGTTTACTCTAAAAACAAAGCGAAATGCAATAACAGATGTTGTTAAAAAAAGGTTATTAGCTTTATTTTGCATTCTCTATCGAAGAGAGGAATAAAAGTTGACTCCCAAAAATTTCCTGTAATAGTTGTTCAAGAACGTTGAGAGGATGGCTTGAAGGAAGTCACAATGCCAATGATTTGGAGTGAACCTCAGAAGCATACTGATATTTCTATAACTTGTAACTGTAAAATTAGTATTTTTCGTTGTAAAACTTAGACCGTATCCTTTTTTCACTTATTTTGTAATTGTTGTTACTAAAATAATATCGCTTTTTAATTAAATGGATATCGTATTTAAAATCTATGTGCTGTATTTATTTGCATGTTAAATTCTAAACACGGAATATAATGTAATCATTCATAAAAACAATGAGGAGAAAAAAATTTTTTTTCTGCAGACCAGTGTAATAATTTGCAATATTTTGCAGTTGCTTCACTATAACAGAACAAAACTTTTTAAATCCAGTTTTTTAATTTATAACTTCTCCATTTAATTTAAATTTCGTAAATAATTCGAAAATTTATTTTAGAGTTAAGATAATTTAAATTCTTGTTGTAAATTATTTAATAAAAAACGTTTTAAGAAATAAAACATTGGGAAAGGAACGGAAATTTGTATACAAATTGACAATGAATGGTATCAAATTGACCGTGTCATTTCAGCACCGATATGGTGTCAATTTGACCACATTTGTCGAATTTGTTGTCAACGTGACACACAAACGTTGTTGATAGACTTTTGACAGCGAATGTGGTCATTTTGAGCACGTATGGTGTAATTTTTTCTCTGGGTGCAGGAATAAACAAAATAAGTTGATAAACGTTTCAACTAAAAAAAAAAATTAATGTGATTATTATTTGAACTAAATTTGCTGTTCGTCCAAATTGATTATTATTAGATTGAGTTCGTAAAGAATTGAATATGCGCCGGAGGAACAAGGAAAAAATTAAAGTAGTTAATTTTTATAAAAGGAAATGCTAGAATTTGTTCTTTTTGTGGGAATTGCTAAAATATTTTTTCCCAAAATTAGTATTTTACATATTTAATGAAATGGTAATAATTTTATTAAAAACACATTGAAATTATGAAATTTGGCAAATTTACAAAGCTAATTTGTGGAGTGTGGCCAAGTTATATGTAATTACACTGCAACTTATATATCTCGATATCGGTGAAATTTATATAAATAATTTTTTAACACAGTGCAGAATACATATTTTAGCAATTTTTATTTATGTTTTTTTAATGGTAAACGAATTTTGTTCTCAATAATTTGTTTAAACTAATTTTGCCATAGCGAACATATTTATATCCGGTGTTACTATCTGAAATATCTCTTAAACATTAAGAGATGCAAAAACATTTTGTACATTTTCTTTTGTACAGCACAACTTAAACCAATAAGAAATCCTTCAAACCAGTCAGTATTTCAGAATGTTACAAGTCTCCCTCCTTGGCTCAGCTAGAGATGATAGTGAAAAATTGACTCCTCTTCTATAATAATTTTACTTTCAGACTAATCCATTCAGTACTTCAGAAGTTCCATACTAATTACCTCTTTTTTAACTTACACCACTGTGCAACGTGGTCTGCAGACCAAATATATTAAAACAGCGAACTCAATTTTTAATTGCATCATCGTTTGTTATTTTTACTATAATTTACATTTTTGAAGGATACAAAATTCAAAATGGTTTTTTTATGAATTTTTAATATTGGTACCAAATGAAAAAAAAAAATGATCTCCAGAACTTAAAAAAACTGTCCATCGGTTCGCAGGAACAAATATAACAAAAATTTTATTTGAAATAAATTTGCTTTCATATCCTTAAAAACTTTTATTTAAATATTTTATACAAAATATGTGTATTTGTTGCTATGGGCAAAGTAAACTTATAATGGACATTAATTGTATAACATATGTGCATAGTTTCTTTAGAGCGTCGAATCTACAGCATGTATTTTTTACAAGATATTTCAATGAATTCTTCAATGAAATGAAGGATACATTTTTCAAAGACAATTTCTTTAACGTTGTGTTCAGTCGAACCAAAAGAAAAATTTGTTTGTACTGCTAGAGATCATTACCTTTCATTTGGTATCAATAGTGCATCCTTCAAAAATTTAAGAAAGGACAAAAGACGAGGAACTGAGTACGCAGTTTCATTACATTTGGTCTGTAGATTGGTATATCGAATTATTAGTGCCGAAAGAATGCTGTTGTATTTAATCACCAAAACTACTTTTTCATCCTAAGATTTCCTTGTATCTGGAAAAATTAAACGTAATATCGATATTGAGAATAAAAATCGTCAGAATGAGCAGAGAGGGTCTGGACACCTTGATACATACATACATTCACTTAATTTAGGTTATTTTAGAAGTTTTACGTTGAGTTAAAAATTACTGAAAATTTAGTAATAAATAAATAGATAAATAAATAATTTTACGAAGAAATTTCAATTTCTACTTTTTATGTTGTACACACATATGTACATACATACGTATGATGTTCGAAAACAAGCCACCTTATAATAATAATATTCCGAACAATAAATAACTGCGTATAATTCTTTTGGTTTAAGTAAAAATATTATTAGTAAAATCAAACAATAGTTTTTAAGATTTTAATTTTTTGTTATGTACTTATTTAATAAATAATAAAAAAATTTTAAAAAAATATTGAATTTGAAATGAAATACCAGGGAACAATCATACCAGGTAATTGCATTATGCGATTAATTAATGCGATGCCCTATGAGATAGTCCATTGTCCGACTCTGCATTACTTTCCAAATAACTTACAAGTTAACTTCCTAAACGTAGCTTTCAGTTAATTTTTTTTAAGAGAAGTAACACCAAGGCAATTAGTATGCCTACCAACCCATAGATGTGTTACCTTCTTTGGGTAAGGGATAGTAAGAGAGCACAGATGGTAAAAGTGAGAGAGCTTAATTTTTACAACTCTGATATTGCGCGTTGTGTTAATTTTTAGATCAGTGTTGCAGCGACTCTGATGTCAAGCAGACGCATCAAATGTATTTTAAGCTCTGTAGCCATGATTTTATTAATTTCAGTCGGTACTTTTCAGTGACTAGTGATATGCCTTCATCACTTAAGCAGTCCAGCAACAACAAATACAATGGCATACTAATGCACATCTGAAAAATGCTGGATTTTATGACTTGCCTGAAGCTGGACTCGAACCCACGTTCTTGGACATTATTTGCTTTGTAGTCAACGATCAGCCAAAAGTTAATTGTTTACACTTTAGCGGCAAACTAAATTTTTTTACCTACCTATCATAATTAAATTCAATTAGTCCACAAAAGTTAATTTAAAGTTAGCTATTTTTGTAGTCAGCTACACTTTTTCCAACAGGCAAGCAACAAAGGATTACACACATACGAGTACATATTGTTGGTTGTATTACTGACAGTTTTGTAACTAAAAAGTTTTTTAGGGTAGTTACACAAAGGAAGTTGAGGGAAAACCTTATTTTGGGGGTTTAATTTTTCAGGCAATTACCGGAAGTAGATTAATTAAGCGTAGAGTCTTATAAGAAAAAACTTGAAAAAACAACGGGGATTTTAGATTAGAGGCAAATAAATGTGAAAGGCATTTAAGCGTGGGGAAATTATCCGTGGATTACTGTATTATAGGAATGCGATTACGCTGCATTAATCTAATAATATCATATACCCATATTATGTTTGTACGAGTAGGTTCTTTTATTTTGTATTTATTACACTGTGTGTAATTTTTTAAGTCATGGCAAAATAATCATATACGGACACCACTACATGATAAAAGACAAAAAAAAGACACGTGTCTCCAAGTTTTGCCCAAAGTCACGCACTTTTTTATGGGCCCCACTGATTTGGGGCCTCGGTGTAATTTTTGCAAAATACTGATCATTTTCTCAGGCTCATATCTTGCAAATCGTTCGGAATTTTGATTTGCTTTCTGAGGCAAAGTTAGATCTTGTCATAAAGAACAAAAATTGTGAACATATAAAATCAAAAAATCTTCATCTTCAAGATGAAAATCGCAAAAAATTAAAAAAATCGATTTTTTACCTTTTTTCCACTGTTCAGGTCCATTGGTAGCAAACCGTTAAAAATTCGAGAAAACAATCAACTACAAAAATGTACCTAAGATCTCAGTAAACAACTTTTTAGAACATATGAACTTCCTAGGAATGATTCTTGATACCGTTTAGGTGGCGCTTAGGTAGCCGCAAAAGTAAAAAATTTCCCGAAAATTTTCAATTTCATTTGTTTTTTCTTTACTTCAACATTGAGATACATACTACGCTATCTATTACGAAAATGTTCCTAAGATCTCAATAAACAACTCTCGCGATCATGCACCGACCGCAGAAGCACAGGTTCCTATCCAACAATTTCGGCAATTAAACGCTCTAAGATCAATGAGATCATGAGTTTTTGTACTAAAATAAAGAAATATATAAAACTTACATGTGTGTGCAATTGAACATCTTTGATGGCTTTAATCATATGAAGGCCAGTTTCTACACTACATACAGCATGATCGGGGCGTGTTTTCCAGTTGTCACTTTCAAATTGTGAGACGCAATAATAGCAATCACCCAGGAGCTTGACACGCAAACAATGATTATCCTGTAGGAGTAAGAACAACGAAAAATATATAATTTCACAAGAATTCTTATCTTCATAAAAAATAGTTTGTTGCTTAATGCATTTTAAATGAAATATGAACATAACGCTAAAAAAAGTAAATGAAGTAGCACTGAAAGTGAAATAAATACAGAAATTTCGGTGACATTTCTTCGAGAAAATAGTTTGAACTTAAAATTATTTTTGTAGGACTTATTTCATATTCTTTAATTTCTCAGAAATATTTACATCTGCAATAACTTTTTTTTACTTTCAATCGCACTTTTTCCTAAAATTAATATTTTACATATTTAGTAAAACATTAATAGTTTCATTAAAAACAAATACGAATTGATTATTGAGGAGTATATCTAGTTCCTATGCGCATTTCACTGATGCTAATGCAGTTCATCAGGGAATCAGCTGTACTCATAAATAATCAATC
This sequence comes from Gymnocheta viridis, assembly GCA_956483585.1. NCBI lineage: Eukaryota > Metazoa > Arthropoda > Insecta > Diptera > Tachinidae > Gymnocheta > Gymnocheta viridis. The sequence continues at coordinate 67,275,176 of OY101442.1, read as the reverse complement.
GAGCGTTCGCCTCAATTGACCGCATTCTAGACATTAATATTAAACATTTGCATTAAATACATACGATAAAATAAAAAAAGCAAAAACATTGTAAATAAACAATTAAAACTCTGTCTGATTTCTATGCAAAAGCAAATTTTGTTTATTTTTAAAGTTGCAGGTGATGCATGCATGTGTAACAAATATGCATGTGTTAGTAGCTACCTTAAACGCTTATAGCTCCCAAAATACTAAATCGATTTAAATATAATGAAGATTGTGCACATCTATTTAAAAACACCATTAAAAGCATATAAATCTTTCCAAAATCGGTTCAGTATTACGAGCGTAAAAGGGATCTACAAAAACGTGTTTGCCTTTTAATAATATAGATAAGTATATAAACTATTATTTGGGGGAATGGTCCACAGTGGCTAAAAATGCACACTACGAATTGGCCTATCTTTCCTGGTAATAATACGTATGCCAAACGATCAACAAATATCAACAGCACCAAAATAAATAAAAGCACAATTACAGAGTACCCTGAAATTGTGCTGAAATATTCCAGTTTTTCAAAATTGGTATGCTTGTCGTTTCTTTTCTTTATCTCATCATAAACTTTACAACAAGCTTAAATCAGATAAAAGTTAGGATAATAACTTTCACTTATTACGAACTCGTTTTGGAGAGCCCAAATACAAATCCAGATAGATTTATAACTTATAACGAACAAACACACAAGCTGTCTTTAACATTTTCTTTATCTATGTACATATATATGCATCTGTGTTACGTGTACATTGGAGATTTTTACGGGAATTCTCGTGAAAACATTCCCAGAATGTTTTCACCCTCGAAATCCCGGGAAATTAGTAAGGGAACTTCCGGGAACTTTACTAACTAGAGTTCGTTGCCTTTTTAGTAAAACCTTTTAGTAAAACTTAAAAATCCCTGGATATTTACACATTTTACAACAAAAATCTCTGTATCCTCTCTAAAACCTATAACTCGTTCCTGCGAGCCCCTTAATATAATGTAAGACAGTTGTAATCACGTTAATCATACTTTTTAACGTAAAGCTTGCTTACACGGAATTTATTAAACTTTTAATAATATATTTATTTAGCAACTTTTAATTCTTTGAATTAAAATTTTGTGCAATAATAATAAAACTGCAAAATTTCTTTTTAAATTATTGCAACATAGAAATTAACGATTCCACAATTCTTTGAATTTCAAAATTTCTTTTTTTCAATATGAAGCGAAAGAAAAGTCTAAACCCCGACAAAAGTCGATGGTTATCGCGAAAAATATGTACCTAACAATTATTCCGGTATTTATGAAGGTAAAAATATATTTCAAAATCATTAAACATTTCAGTAAATTTGTATGTAGAATATATTTATACTCGTGTTTTTGGTGATAATAGTGATGAACTAAAAGTTGAAATGTTTGATAATGAATGATACTGTACAATAAAAAACTGCGATTGTCGAAACCACCTGTGAAAGACAGAAAGACCTACATCTGTTGAAACCGAACTTGTATATCCTCTGACAGAGATTTTTGAAACCAAAGATAAATAAAGACATTTGGATGATTCACTAAACGCTTTGTCGGTTATAAATTCTTCGGAATTTTTTTCCAACTACATATATATATTACAACTTACCCCATTCAGAAGTTTATGCTAGTGTTTTTGTTATTGTTGATTCATTATATCTTACCTCTGCTATTCTATCGAAACGGGCAAACAGGTCATTAAGTATTTTCACAAGTTGTTGAGCAGATGTTTTGCTGGAGAGTTCAGTAAACCCCTATTGAAAAATAATAATGTACAGATTTAGTAAGAGAATATACATATATACATCCATACATACTTATGTAGTTACTTATGAATTTATATATGTAAATGATTTCATTCAAAAATATTGTTAATATTACCAGGCCGTACTACGACTGTGTAAAAGTCAACAATGAGGCTGATTTAAAATTATATAAATTATTCCAGCAAAAAATTCATTACATTTTGTTGTGATAGCAGCTTTTTAATGGCTGCACAAATAATCGCACAAAGTATTTAAATGAACTCTCGCCCAATTTGTTTGGGTTTTTATTCCTATTGAACAAAGATCGCAAAAGAATGTTCAAATCAACCAAAATCAAGAAGTAGAATCATATAAATGACGAAATGACCTATCGCCCATTTTGTATTGCAAATTTTAAATTTGTTACTGTTGCAGAGTATTGCAAAAACAAAATTTTGGACTGAAAATATGAACTTTAAGACCAAAACTTTAAGACCTGTACACATGTTCTGTAACTTTGGCGAGAATTTCTCGCTTTGAAAAGATGTGAAACAAAATATTCCATCGTTTCTCGAAAACTGACAAAAAAGTGTGTCTATAACTCATGTCGAAAACTATCAAAAGAGGTTACGTTGTTACGTTAGCAATGTCATTATATGACAACTACAAGCTGAAGTGATATTTTATGGTTGACGGCAACCAAAATCTACTAAGACGGCTTTTCCACAGTCAAAGTTTACTTTGCAAAGTTTAATTCAGCTGGGAGAAAGACTGAATAAGAAAATATTCGTCTCTCTGTCTCTCTCCCAGCTGAATTAAATGCCAGTCCCACGATGTCACAAGTATTCTAAAATTTTGTTTTTGTTTTAAATGTACTTGAACGAAAGAACGAATATGTGTGACATCCTGGGACTGGCAGTAAAACTTTGCAAAGTAAACTTTGACTGTGGAAAAGCCGTAAAACATTAAAAAAATGTCAACGACGCACTGTGGCTGAAAATCGTTTTTCATTGGCCAAAACTCAAATTTTTTTGTCACCGATTTTTAAAATTTTTACGCCCTTTTGCAGCTAATATATCCAGATTAAGGTAGCCAAAAAAATTAGGTTAAACTATTGATAATTGTGAGCGTGGCATGCTGTCAAACTCAACGGTTTTTTTAATTTCAGAAAAAGGTGTTTTTCTTTTGTTTTTTATAAAAAATAAATGGTTACTACTCGCAAGTTATCATCGATAATGGCCTGCGGTCTTTTTTATAATGTTGGTAGGATTATAGTCTTTAGTTTTTGTAAGTGGTCAGAGCTCTAGCGTTTAATATTAAGGGCGTTACGGAATATTTATGAAACTACTATATTTTTCTCAAATTTAAACTTTAGTGGAATAGAACTTCTAGGGAACAAAAGGGAACAAGAAATGTATACCACCCGGAGAAAGGTGAAAGTGTCCTCTTTAACGCTATATATACTTTTGCACCCGCCACGAGCCGCCTGTAGAACACTTTTTTCATTTTAATGAAATTACTCCAAAGTACTCGTATACAATGGTGTATATAATTTTCACTTTTTTGCATAAAAGTTTATGTTTTTTACTTTAGACTACGTAAAACTAAAAAAATTAAATATAATACCTGCGAAAGGGTTTAATGGCTTTGTTTTGATCAGCCAAAAATTGGTAATAAAATTATCACAAATTATCACAAAATTCTACAGTAAACATATGATCTGTTACTAAATTTACCTGTTATCAAATGTTAGGGTCAACCAAAGTCATAAGCAATTTTATAACAATAATCGCGACATTAAAGCACTAAAGAAAAAAAAATAACCCAACAACAACAACAAATATTGGCGAGATACTAATCAGTTTTACCTGATATTAAGGTCTGGACAACATGTGCAGTTTTGTGCAATTGAAGCACTACCTGCTATGAAATTAAAGATCAATGTGTGAATAACATGTATCTAAAAATGTATAAAACTACGGATTCGATAAGGGATTACTCAGTAATAAGTTAATCCTCTAGGTGTACGGATAAAACATAACAGACGCAAATAAAAATATTCAGAAAAATATGGAGAGCTTCAGTTATAAAGAACTGGCCGAAGAGTATTTTAGAAACAAAAACCAGGAAGATGTTCTTAGCTACGTTAAAATAAAATTAAACTTAAATTCGTGGAACACATACTAAAAATCAATTATGATTTGGATTTCGGGTCTTCAGGATCAATAAGAAACAACGAAACCAACAAAGAGTTAAGAAGTTCAAAAAAGAAACATGTTCAAGATGAATATCGCAAATTAGGATTGATTATAGATCAGCCAAAACAAGGGTCAGGCAATACAAATGATGGCAATACCGCAAGAAGATTCTTTTCAGATCCAGAAACAGCATCTGAAATAACAGGAGTGGATTTAAACCTCATTTTCAGATTTAAAATAATCCTAGAAGTACTTGCGTGCAATGAAGAAATTGACTCTAGAAAATTTGGAGATTATGCTAAGGAAACTGCAAAAATATATACAACCAACTACCCATGGAGAAATATGTCTGCAACAGTTCACAAAATCCTTTATCATGGAGAAGATGTCATTAAATATCATTTGGTGCCACTTGGAGATCTATCAGAGGAGGCTCAGGAAAAAAGGAACAAGGATTACAGATTTTATAGAGAGCACAATACTAGAAAAATTTCAAGAAATTCAACAAATGAAGATCTATTTAATATATTATTGGCAACGTCAGATCCGTTTATCTCCAGTATTCGAAATCAATGGAAAGTGGAACATCGGGATTTAGATGAAGAAGCCAAAAAACTACTAAAGAACAGAGATAGCACAGAACAAAATATGGAATATTTGCAATCAATATTTGAGTCAAATGAATAATAATTATAATTGCCTTTCATTGTTATTTAAGTACGAAAAACATAGTATTAGTAAAAAATAATAATAAACGAACCTACCATTGTTACAAATGCTATTAAAATTTATTGCAGTTTTTATTTTAAAATGTTTTTAAAATTATCAAATTTGACAGCAAAAAATAATAAATTTTTCTGTAGTAATAGCAATATTTTTAGATAATATTATTAACGTTTTTTTTAAGTGTAACTATTCTTTGAGTGTAAACAAATTTGCAAATTTGTCAGCAAAAAATTTTAAATTTTTCAGTAATAGCAAAATCTCCAGTTGATTTTACTATTTTTTTCAGTGTACAATTTTTTTAAGTGTAACATAAAAAAAATTCCATTATTACAAAAATTATTTATAATTATTATTAATTTCCAAATATTCAAATTTTTTAATAAATAAAAAAATAATAATTCCATATTTCACTCTAAAAGTTAAAAAAAATTCAAAAGTTCAACTTTGACCTAGAATTCCTTAAAAAGTCCTCAATCAATTTTAATAAAATTTAAACTGAGTCAAGCTGAACTAAATATCTATCCAATAAAAAAAAATTACTTCAATATTTTGATCGGTTCAAAAGTTACAGAGTTTTGGCCAATGAAAAACGATTTTCAGCCACTGTGCGCCGTCTTGTTGGAACCACAACTCATCCACATTCATGCCATCCAATTCGGGAACAAAATAGTCTGTTATCATGGCTCTATACCGGTCTCCATTAACGGTAACTGACTCTCCAGCATTATTTCGGAAGAAGTATGGCCCAATGACTCCACCAGCCCATAGAGCACACCAAACAGTCAGTTTTTGTGGATGTAATGGCGTCTCAAGGGTCTCATGTGGATTCTCTTCACTCCAAATGCGGCAATTTTGCTTGTTGACGTAGCCATTCAACCAAAAATGAGCCTCATTACTGAACAAAATTTTGCGATGAAAATCAGCATCGAGATCAATCTCATTTTCGGCCCATACACCAAAATCACGACGCATTGCATGGTCTCGCGGCTTTAATTCTTGCACAAGCTGGATCTTGTAAGGTCGCAAGCCAAGATCTTTGCGCAAAATCTTCCATAAAGTTTATGGACAAAGCTCCAATTGCTGTGCACGGTGGCGAATCGATTAATTCGGTTCCTCTTCAACACTTTGCTCTACAGCGGCAATTGTTTCTTCGGTGCGCACTGTTCGACGTCTCTGCGGATGCGTATTATCACATAGAGTAAACGTAGTGCGAAAACGATCCATGGTTAACCGAATTAATTGCTCTGATGGACGATTATGTCGACCATAAAATGGACGGAGCTTGCGGTAAACTTCGCGAACTGAACCATTATTTTCGAAATAAATTTGCACGATTTGCGAGCGTTGTTCTTTTGTCAACCTGTTCATGATGAAATGGCAAACCAAACTAAATATTAATCACTTGACAGCTGACAAAATGGCCGCCAGTTAAAAAAGTGATGCCAACTTAAAGTTCTATACCTCAATAAAAAACACCCTTTATTTTTTCCTCTGAAATGTGCGCATGTTAAGTTCTTCGAAACTCATGCTCAAGTGTAAACATTTAAGCAACTTACAAGACATTTCTTTGGTTTTTGTGCATTTTTGATGTTAATACGTGCTCTACTTGCAAGTAAATAATTGCATGTGACGACACACAGTGGGGCCAATTAGAAAAAAGGGTAATAAATCTGTATCTTTGAAACTTGCGATCCGATTACAAAACAATGTATGTAGGAATCATAGAAGAGGACGTATGATTTAAGGATTTGTTAATTTGGAGCACCTCGCAATTTAGTCAATATCTCGGGTAATAGCAAAGATAAAATTAAAAAAAATCTATTATATGATTTATAATACAATCTCTAATAATATGCATAAAAAAAATTTTAATTAATCTCAATTCATGTGGTGGGGAAAAAATCAAAGTAATTTTTTTGAAATGAGAGTGAAAAATTGATAAACTTTGACAAAAAGAGAGCTTGATTGTTCAACGTTTTTCTCAACATTTTTTCAAAACCAAAATTTGTTCAATATATCAAAAGATTAGACCTCAGAAAAGAGTGCAGTACAAATTTTAAGTCGATTATGGAATAGAGATTAGAACCAACAATGCGTGATCGTGATTAATTTTTTGTTTCCATCACGTGGGGGGCGTCTTTTTTTCAATTTTTTTCGTATTTCGTGGGCGTTAATTTTCGTGATAGTGACTTCTTTGGTCACTTCATAATATGGTGAAGGGTATATAAGATTCGGCACAGCCGAATATATCACTCTTACTTGTTTTCCTTCAAAATTCGGAGAAATTCAAACTATAGATTTCAAGTTATAGGGGAAAAAGTAAAGGAATTTTTATCATTGGCGCTTTGCCACGAATTTCAAGTTATAGAAGCTCAACAATGTTACATATATTTTTTTACAGTTTTTTTATCAATAATTTGATTTTAAATCAAACCTGGTTCTCAAATGAGTTTTTCAGCCAAACAATGATTAGTGAACCTGCTGGTATAAAAAAAAAATTTGCTGGGATAAGTAAGAATTATTCTAATGTGTTTTCTTGCTTTTTTTTAATATGATTTTCAATCATTGCTAATTTTGTTTTTCAATTGCGGTATTCAGTGTTTAGTGCGTTTTGCATTGCAACTCCTTGCAAGTGCAACTATTTCGTCATTGATAGTGAGCATCAATTTATAACAACATTGTAAAGTTTACTTTGACAAAGTCTTTTAAATTTTCTTTTAAACTTTGTTTCGCTTCTACACATGCAAAGTTTACTTTTAAAAATTTTGTGATCGTTTGTTGGATGAAAATGCAAGTCAAACACACACATGCAACCAAATACAAGTATGGGTAAGCGACGAAGGAAGAAGAAAGCCACTTTGCCATCAAACACAAGACTTTGCAAAGTAAACTTTGACGGTGGAAATTCACAATTTTCGACTATTAAAAAAACAACGCTGCAAAAAATCAGCTGGATTGTTGAACGGACTTGTATTGTTGGATCATGTTCACTATCAGCAAATAAAATATTTTTAAACTCACTGTGCAGTCTTCCAAATAATTTAAAATTGAAGATATATCATTTAAGGCCCACTTCTTATTTGATTTTCTCTTTTTGTTTGTTATATTGCTTCAGTCGATTCTATTGCTTTTAATTTTTTTTGGTAAATGAATTTTGTTTTTTACAAATGACAACTGTAAAAGTGAGTGATGACAACGCAATGCACATAGCAAAAAAAAACTATACCATTCTCGGTGTTGCTAAATTGCAATAACGTTGCAGATATAAAGTAAAGCTACAATATTTTGCATTTGCACTTATGCAAGACCATTCGCATCAAACACTGAATAAAGCTAATGAATTATCGCTCCAGTCACTTTTGTTTAGGAACGCAACAACCGACAAGACGGGACTTTCATACCGTTGTGATAAAATTAATTTTAATTATTTTGTATAAACAAAAACTGTACATGATGATTCACAATAAAATAGATATCATTGAAATTATATTGAAATTTTGAATACAAATTAAAATGTAACGCAAACGAAATAAAAATATAGAAATGTTGGTGAAAAGTGAAATGAGAAAACTAAAAAATATCAAAAGACATATGAGTTGTTATATTTATATTTTCTCAGTGTGAAATCGACCTGTTGTCGTTGTTTGTTGTGCTTCTTCCTACACATCCATATGTACATATCTAAAGGATTTCGGTATTTTATTCAAAAGCAAACATTAAACCATTTTATAATGATAATTTAGAAGTGCTGACTGCTTATTACGAATATCAACTTACCTTTATATCCGCAAATAAAATGCTGACATTGTCCATAGGATAAACGTACAATTTATTAAATTGTGTTTCAACATTGGGATCCGTGCCTTTGTACATTTCGCTGCGTATTTGATTATTTACAATGTTGGGCAAAACTGTTGTATATCAATATGAAAAGAAATTTTTTAATGCATTTGAAAATTTAAAATATAATATTTTTAAGCACTTGTTGTAAAGTCGCATTTCTATATACATTGAATTTCGTTTCTTATTCTCTTTTAATGTTAACCATAGATACTTCACATGTATACGTGAATATATAAATCACTTATATTATTTTTGCCCTTCGTATATACTTCAATATGAGAATTATATATATGTACTTACATATATACAGATGCATCGTATGATCAAACATACTTAAGTATTGCACTAACGGTCACTTTGTTTTTCTTACGTATGCAACTGAACATTAGGGATTGAAAAAAAAATTTTTTTCTTGCAAACAAGCTTAAAAGTTTCAATTCAATGTAAAAAGATGCCAGTTAAAAGTTGAGCCCTTAATATTAATATTAAGACTGTCCGCATCGCGTTTTTCTATTTCCCGTAAGAATAATATGGAAAAATTATTCCCTGCACTTTTTGAATTTTATTGCTAGTCTGTCATGTATTATAAAAAAGAGACTTTTACTTATTTTTGTAGGGAATCGAACGCTCTACAAAAAAGGTCTCATATAATTTTTTGAGAAACCTAATAGTTTACAAGTTATTTTAGGCCAAAGTTAAATTTATCGAAAATTTTAAGGTTTTTGATGCATTCCAGCGAATTTAATGGTTTTATTGGAACAAATCTATCAAAAAATTCATGTTTATCTTAAATTTAGTTTCTTAGACAATCATTGCTAATAATTCTCGGTAGTTATCCAAAGAAAAATCGAATATTTATTATAAATTTTTTTTATGAAAATAAAAATCATGTTTAATTGTTTTTCTGTTCATCAAAAAATTTTATTGTTTCTACGAATAAAAATTTTATTTTGTACTCGGCTTAACGAAAGATTAACAAAACGAAAATGATGAAGAGCTTGATGAACCTGAAATGCTACAGCAAAAAATAAAAGTCATTAAGTACTTCGAAATTTAAATAAATTTAATGCTTCTAAGATATCTTCAAGAAGATCCCATTAAAAACGATATCCATTTCAATAAGCAGACTGTGTTTAACCAATTTTTTAAATAAATTATTATTGTATTAAGGTGTTTTTATGAAATTTTCCTTTCCCTACACATATTTTTATAAAATAATTCTAATAAAATATAGGAAAAAACACTACATATTTATAGTTATGAATAAAATAGACGACGCTATTAATTTTTAATTTCACACTGGATATAACGAACCTTCGCTTTAACGAACAGGCCTGGCAACAATTAGGTTCGTTAAATCGGAAAACTACTGTTATAGTTAATGCTAGTGTATCCAGCGAACTCAATCGACCACATTATAGAAATTACCCGAGTACATACGATAAAATTCAAACATAAAAAACATTCTAAATAAACAACTTAAAACTCTGCCTCATTTCTATACAAAAGCAAATTGGACAAACACAAATGCACAATTTGTTCATTTTTGAAGTTGAAGCTGATACATGCATGTGTAATAAGTGTGCATGTGTTAGTATCAACTTTTAACGCTTATAGCTCCCTTAATATCAAACCGATTTATAAAATTAAGATTGTGCACATCTGTGTAAAAACCTGTTTAAAAACCTATAAATCTTTCCAAAATCGCCGTAAAAGGGATCTCAAAAAACGTTTGCCTGATAATAATATAGATACTGTGAGTGAACAATCCTAAATATTGAGAGCTTACAGAAGCGAGGATAACGGATGAATTTGCTAATGAAGCAGAAGAAGAACGGTGTTTGATAAGAGAGTATGTGAAGACGAACAAGATAGTTGGGAAACCTCATTATCAAGCATAGGCCAAATCCGGATAGAAAATATAATATACATACTATACTGTGAAACACATCCTGTCAGTGATAAGGCATGGAAACTTCATACATATGTTCATATATGTATGTGCATATCTGACGGAGATACACATTAACGGAAATAATGTTTATATTCCGTGAATGAATAAAGCTTTGATTGGACTAAGATCCGCAGGTTGACATATCATCCTATTTACTTATCGAGATTTTTTAGTTAAAGAGCAACTTGAAATGTTTTGATACCAACTAACTTAAGATCTCTCTATCCATTAATATTATACTGAATGGAATTAGTGGATTTTATTCTAAACTTACTTGAATCTAATAATTTTTGTGTCTTTTGTAATTCCTTTTCAGACTCCTTTTTATGTTCCATCGCCTTATGGGTTTCGATAAACGCAAGCCGTTGACCTCTGTCAGTTAAATACTTTGTATACATTCCTGCAACATTAATGGCGGTATATAATATAAAATTAGCAAACATTTGAAATGCCACACAATTTGATTTCTGAAAAGAAGAAAAATAAATAAATGTTTAGTAGTCCGGTATTCATCACTCGTATAATATTTAAAATGCTAAATTTCGAGTACAGTTTTATTTTATTTACGTCGATTAAGCGAAAAACTCAAGTAAGAATTAAATGTAAACATTTCACTTTTTACAGCACTAGAACAAAGTTTAAGTTGTAGGAAATAAACCGTATGAGCTCATCGTACTTTTAATATTGAGTTTTAGTTTACCCCCATTTTCAGATACGGAAATTAACACGTCATACCTACTTGGCAACTTTGAGCACTGTTTCCCTTGCTTTTGTAATTTTTCGTTTGTATGTATGTATGTGTGTGCGTATTACAATAGTCTGCTTGAACATCAAAAAGACACATTAGAAAAAATTCCGAAAAACCTGTAAAACAATGTGGTTCGAATCTCAACCAATGTTCCTGCAAAGACAAAAACTACAGGCATTTTCTTCTTGCTATTTTTCCACAATTGTCAATGCCATTATTATCAATAATTTTTACGATCGATGAGAGATCAGCTGCTAATCATTTTCGAAGTGAGTATACCTTATAATTTGGTTCATGGTTTCTAGTTATTATTTTGAATTAAAAAATAATAAAATAAATAAATTAAATTAAAAGTAGCATATTCCATTTACAATCATAAATTAAAGGAAATGGGTAAACTCATATTTGAACTCAAACCAATCAATTCATTTCAATAAACTTAATGAAATCGAACAAAAACTGAAAATTATATATGAAATAAAATCCATGGACTTTTGAGAACACAACTTAAGTATAATTTACAAAATAAAAATTTTACATATTAAAGGCCGAGGCACGCAGAATACGTCGTACGTTATACGTCGCTTTTTTCAACTGACAACTACGTGGAAATACAGGTTTTCTTATCAGCATTGTCTCATTCCGTACGTCTCCGTCAACGCAAAGTACTAAAGTTGGGCAACTTTTAACTTTTAACGTACGTTGAATAGTTTGACAGCTATCAGCTATTTTTTGCTTTATTTTTATTAAGCCTTTTGTGTTGTGTGGTGAAAAGTTAAATTAAATAAAAATTACAATCAAAAGAAACTCTAGAATATCCTCGAATTCCATTGAAAATGTGTATTTTAATCAAATCAAGCAGATTTAATATCCGTCAACAAATTACTTATTCTGTCAACCTCTTCCGCCGTGCTTCGGTCCTAAGCAATTAAAAATTGATTAATTTCACTTTCAAAAAAAATTTATATTTTTGTAACTAAATATCGTAGGTGTGCCGACTGTATCAAAAGACGTTCTTCGTTTATTAATAATAAGACAGGTAATGTTTCTTATATCGGCTTACGTTCTTTTGTGAAAAGCAATGGAACGACTTTCATTTCACCTGGATTCGTTTTACCAATATCTTGTTTCACCATAACTGGACATTTTAGACAAGTCATTAAATGTGTTGTCATTTTATTAACATTTGCCCATTGATACACCGTGTCACAATATTTGCAAACTACTGATTTTGTGTTGCTTGCATTGGTGCAAAATGCTTCCATATTTTTTAATTTTTAGGTCTTCCCATGACTGAACATAAAAATTATTAAAGTTTATTGTTGCATTTCATCAATATTAGCTTCACTAATAAATACCTACCTTCTATACAATTTTAATTCAATTCACTTTAATATAGTTTTAATTCAATTTTTGTCATATAACAATTTTTAAAATTTAGCAATACACGTGCTTTTCAAAACAGCAAAACAAATTACTCATTTGAAATGACGTTTCAGCTGATTGACAACCAGATATTGCCAGGTGCAGCATTGTAAATTATTTTTATAAACACCCAAATAAATTCCCAAAAAAGGTATTTATACGGTATTTACCCATATATCGGGTAAATACCGGGTAGAATCCCATCTCTAAATATTCGCTCTTAACTATCGTAAGTTAAAAAACCGAAGTAATCTCGATGAGATGGTGTAACGACCTCGAAATCAGTACTGATCCGTTCTGCTAGTCTGATGAAAAATAAATTGTTCCGAAAGTGCTCTCTTAATAAAAAATAATGAATTTATCCAAAAAATGTCTAAAAATTAATTAAACTCGGATTTAAACTTGAGCCAAACACTTCCTTTCAATAAATTTTCTTAATTTTAAATATGGTTAATAAATTTGATTTTTTTTATATAAAACAATCGTTTGACTTTGGTGTTTAGTATTAGATCCCACTTTTGGGGGATCAACTTTAACATAAATCGGAATATTTAATGAATCATTACCTCAAGACGAAAAGGCAAGAGTAGATGAGCCACAAACATTTAATGGAATTATAAGACATGAAGCTGATATAAGAAAATATGATGAACACGAAAATCGATTTAAATTTATTTAAATGATGGAACTACAAGAGATATGGAACTACGGTCCTTAATTGGCTCAGTAGCAAGTATCAAGTACAAGTTCTTTCATCAGTTACATATATGGTCAATGAAATAAAATAATTTTTCATAAATCAATTGCTGAATTGAAGGAAAAGTTGCAGACGTATCACGTATGAATTAGTATTCTTTTTGATATACATCTGGTAGTGTTAAAATTGACTAATTTTTGTAATTTTATTATTTTAATTTATTATGGTATAAACACAACTGGGACGAACGACGAACTTCGCACAGTGTGGCGAATTCGTCGGGAAGAACTCGATGCATAAATTCGTCGACTCAAACAACCAAAATTTAAGGAACCCAAATTTTTTCCTAAATCTCTGACTTTCTTTGGATATTTTTATAGACAAAATGCACTTTCTTTCCCTTCCTTGATGATAATTTAACTCTTAAAACAAGAAACATTTTTATGGCGAAAATATTTTCCGAGAAAATCCAAAATCGGAAACAAGATTTTTGAAAATTATACAGGAAGCAATTTTTTTCTTTTGGCTACAATTTTGCAATTTGTAGCGGATTTCCTCCTTTTTTGGAATAAGCGAAATTTTTTCCATGGGTTTGCCCTTTCTTAGTTGTAGCGAGCTTAAAGCAATATCAGACTTTGCTATCTTTCTGATGTTAACATTTTCATAAACACATATCTACGACGAATATTCGCTACGGAAAATTCATCGTTCGTCCCACTTGTGTTTATAGCATTAAGTTTTCTCTTGTCATTCAATTTAGTTCGATGTTTTCTTAAGTTTAAATATCTTTCTCAATTAATTATTTATTTTTGTATAAAACAAGCTTTACCAATTTTAATTTTATTTAAATAAAAATGTGAAATAATTCTAGAACATGTTTAATAGCGATTAATCGCATTTCTTAATCGTAATCGCTATTATAAAAACTCTTTTACTATATGCAAACACTAATTGTATTTCGCTGTTGCTAATTGAAAAGCTTCGAAGCTTGAAAGTTTATATAACAACTCTCAAAAAATAAATTAGAATTATGTACTTAAAATACAAACATTTCACGCACTTATCTGTCAATATGATTCGTTATTATTTACCTCCTGTTTATGTAATTTAATTATTGTTATTACAGTTAGATGGCAACTTGCTGTGATTGTGCCACTTACAACGCACCATTTCAATGGCAACGGTAGCATGGCATATGGCACAAATATGACAAATAAAATGTACCATATTAAGTACTCCCGATCAGCAAACCCTACACCTTCTCCAACAAATCCTAAAAAAAGAGACACAAGAAGAACATTTGAGAAAGGTCATTATTATTATTATTTTTATTTTTTTTATTTCAATAGCAAATTTTTTATTAACAAAATTGTGGAGGGTTTTTTCACTCGTTTAATATGAAATGTTACAAAACTTAAGTTGTTTATTATTACCTTGTATATTGAATAGAATCCATGTACAAACAGCTGCCCAGTGCAAGTAGTTGTTGGCAAAACATCTCCAATATCCTAGAAAGCATATGACCATATTAGAAAGGGCACAGCTTACCGACCACGTTATGGCTGTTGCAATATTAAACTCCTGTAATAATAAAATTTTAGCAGTGTGAGACTGAGAAGGAAAAATATAAAAAACAGCATGAATCTATCTAGCAAAAAAGATAATTGGAAACGGAAATCATTGTGGAGGAAAAGTTTTTGTTTTGGTTGATGTGAAACATCAAATTTCAATAAATGTTAGCGTACATACAGTGCCAGAAGTATTAATAGGGACACGCAAAATTTAATATGTTCTAAAAATTTTTATCTAGTTTTGCATAAATTAAATGAAATATTAAACTAAAGGAATTTCTCTATATCAAAAATATTAGGAAAAAAGTGCAATACGGCTTTGTTCGAAAAATTAATGTAAATAAATATATATGGTTGGAAAAAATAATAAGAACTTTTTATGTTTAGAAACCACACTTAGTTTTTCTATCTAGTTGATCCAAAAATTAGTTCCTTTCATTTAAATTACCCCGTCGCTTCATTGAATTCGCAAGATTAGCGCAGGTATCCGGGGAAACGGAATGTGAAGCAACCTTAGGTTCATACCTGCTTATTTGTATTTTTATACGTTCTAGTTTTATTTATTAGAGCACCCTAAAAGTGTTCTATAATGGGTACTTGATTTTGCTCAAACCACTATTTTAAATTTCGGGCAAAATGCTTGGGTTCATTGTGCTGCATAAAGTCCGACCTTATTGAAATTTCTTGTTCAGCAAATAGAAACATTTTGTTCCGCAGTGTATCCATATAATCTGCAGCTGTAATTTATATTTGTAAACAGAAGATTGGATCAACCCCAGAGCCAGAAAAATCATCAGAGCCCCGCCATCGTCTGTCTTTGAGGATCTTTTTTGTGTAATTTGGATTAAATTTGCTATTGGCAGGGCAACGTACCAAAACAATTAGTCTTCAGTTCGTTTGACAGCCAAGGAGCTGTCTACCAAATTCCAATCTTTTTTGTATATTTCGCTTACTAATGCCGGCCATACACTACACAAGTTCACTGCACAAGTCTGGCACTGCACAGTGCATTTGTGTTGTGTATGGCGGTGTTTGTGCTATTTACGCAGTGAACTGAGTAAAAATCAAAACGATTTATATATTTGCTCATGTTTGTAAAACTGTACAGTGAACTTGTGTAGTGTATGTTGCAAACACTCAGTTGTGTCGCAATTTTTTAATAGTAAACAACAAGAAATGAGCGCAGAAAAAATATTCTGGACAGAGTTCCTAGAATTGTACAAAGAATCGCCTGCATTATGGCGCATTAAAAGCAGCGATTACAGCAATAGAGTAATGAAAATAGAAGCCTACGAAAAATTTATTAATAAACTAAAGGAAAAATACCCTAATGCAAACAGAGAAATGGCTGTTAAAAAAATTAACACATTTGGGACAACGTTTTCGTTTCTTTCTTTTTATTGCTATTGCAAGCAATAAAATAACGCAGTATTTTATTTACACATGTTGTCTTTTTCACATTTAGCTTTAAAATAAAAAACTGCACAGTTTACTTGTATAGTGTGTGTTACAAGTTTTGTTTACGCAGTGCCAGACTTGAGCACTGAACTTGTGTAGTGTATGGCCGGCATAAGGAGAATTAGTTTTCCGATCTATAAGTCCTGCCTCTCTGTATTTCTTATCGTACAGCTTGTTACTATGGCACATAATTTACTTCTGCGGTCAATTGCTGAGTAGAAGAGTTTTTATTTTTTGGAATAACGAATCAAAAGTTTGTCATTTTAGGCTTTCTGTCTCTCGTTTCGTTTCAATTAAAATTCATTAACTTTTGCCACTTTTGTGTATTTTTTATTTTCCTATTATTTTTTCATATAAATTTCTTTCTTTCCCAAGAACAAAGTAAAGAAGTAAACTGATAATGAAATCACAGTGGCGGATACATGGAAACACACATGAACACTGATGATGGGAGTGTAGCGGCTCCCGAAAAACAACGTTGTTTCTGTTCTGCCGTGTAAGTTGAAAGTAATTGGTGTTAAAGTTTTCCCTTGTTGCTTTGTTGTCTCATGTCCAATTCTTTCTGAATAAAAAATGTTACGAACTTTAGCCAAAAATAATAATCACTTTGGATTAAAGAAACCATTGAAATCATGCTCTATTTGAAAGCATTTGACATGTTATTGGGAAGGAAAATAGCGTCCCTATTATTTTTTTCCGACACTGTAAATACATATACATACCACATCTACTTTTATAACGGTTTCCTTTAGAAACCAAATCATCGCAAGTGCAACCTTTAGTACAAAGTCCACCATATTTACAATAATTAGCGATTTTTGCCGTTGACGATGGGTGTAGGTAAGATAGGCACGCTCCAATGAACTCTGCTTAAAAGAGTTTGTTAAAGAGGGGCACAAAATGCCTTTTATAACATTTCCACTTTTAAAAGCAGAATAGGTATCGTTGCTAAGTGGTCGTGGTGATGGCAGCTTGTGACCTTTTTCTTCTGCATCAAAATCTGAAAAAAAGAGAAACAAATACTTTTGTTTAATGTGTATGTGGGTGGAATGCATCTTCCGGAAATAGGAAATTAAAGCGTATTTACTAGGGTGATCGACACGCTTGTTCAACCGGGTTTTTTACAATACGGGTGTCGGTTTTTTTAAAATGTTGATTTTTCAAATTTCGAATAGTCTGGCTTTTTTATAATTAAAAAACCGGCTCAGTCGAATACTTTTCGATTTGTATTATTAAAACTTAGACGAACGTTTTCTGTTGACTTTCCAACAAGTTTTTTTAGTTTAAAAGTTCTAGAAATTGTTATTTAGCTTTGTTGATATTTTTCTTCATATTTTATGTAGAGTTAATGATGAAACAGAACGAGTCTGCAACTTCAGGAACAATCGCTGGATGGCCCATAACAAAATCGATGGCAATAACTTCAAATACTCTCTTATTATTGTTTGATTTTCTTTTGTTTGCAGTTTTCGTATGAAAAATTTATGTGATTTCATGAAAACACGGCAACATTGTTGAGGGAATGAGTGTCTAAAATTGAGAGTATAAGAAAAAACGCTGTAAAAATAAAATAGATTCTATTTCACGACCACATTCTCTGTCATAATTTTATGTCAAATTGTATGGAACACAAACGTCAGCCCCAGTTCTGTTTCATCATTTAGACATGCATCGCAGTATAAAAACGATTAAATGAATGCCGCACACTGCACGGAGTTCATTAGTCAAATTTTATTCACCTCAGAAGTGTCAACATTTTACTTACAGCAGTACTTAGCCACTGTTTCACACATGCCCTTTCTAATTTTTTTTAATTACTCTGTTTTTAAATTGGCGCATAGTGGGGCCTTTAGATAAGTTTTTAAAAAATAAAGATATTTAAAAATGTTAAAAAACATTTGAAAGAAGATTTTTTCAAATACCCGGTCACGTGTTATTGGCTTTTTCCGCTGACCTACATCTTTCATCTTTAATCAATTTGCAAAAATGTTAAAATCTGTACATCAGAATTATACAGGGCAAAAATTCTACATCTATAGAAGATGATCTTTTTGCATTTAGTGCAACCTTAAATATTTCGTTATTTTAAGTGTCACCACTAAAGAAATGGCAAAAAAATAAATTTTCATTGACATTACAGAAAATAATCAAACTTATGTCTACCAAAAATTCTTTTTCATTTTTAATTTTTATCAAAAATTATGCGTGTTTTTCTTTAATTTTTTTGACAGCTGTATAAATGGCAGATGAACGATGTTGCCAATGTAAATTCATATTTCACGTTTTTAACATATTCCATACGTTTCACTAAGATATTGTTCCGTGTAAAAAGCCTATTAGACGCAGCGTTGTGCAGTGTCGGCTTTTGGCTGTAAATCATTTGAAAGATAACACCTTCCGGTTGAACTGGTTTTCCTGAATTTTAAAAACCGTAACCGGGGTGAAAGCAGTGGCTGCTTTAGACATCCAAAATCTACTTTTTATATGGAGTTTGATGTTGAAAATACAAAAAGTTTATACATAGCAAATAGTCAGCTGTTGAATTAACTTTATTCGATAAAGAAATATGCCTTGATTGAAGTACTGTTTTCAAAATTTAACGTTTACAAATACATAATAAAATATTTTTTAAATTTATTAATCAAAATTGCCTCGATATCGTTTTTCAAAGATTTTCAAAAACTTTTCTTTGTTGAGGTTTTTTAGGTAGTAAAGAAAATAAAATAGATTCATATCGAAAATAATTTCTGTATTGGGATTTTTAAATAAGTTTCAAAGCCAACTATGCTTATTTATACTTTTTTAATTTTTGAAATTCCCATTGGTTTATTAAAAGTTTTTTTTATAAGATAAGAGGTTTGAAACTTTTTACAAATATGGTTTATGGTCTACTGATGATTTGGCATTATCACCAATGAAATACATGTATATAGACAAGCTAAAAATCCCCAACAAACAAAAGTTTTTGAAAATCATAATAAAAGTTCTGAAAAATTTGTTATAATTCATAAACATAAATATGAGATATTCTATTTTTTACTAACTAAATGTCTGTACATATAAGCTACATCTTCTGTATCGGTCTTAAAACTATGTTATATAGATGATCAGGGCATGTTTTTGTGCTTTTTGCACGCAAAATATGCATTTGCATACTTTTCCAATTTTTCCAAGAAAAGCATTTTTAATATAACTTGCATAAATTTGCATATTACGAAGATTGGTAACTCTTTTTAACAAAAATTACTTGTGGTAACTGACACAACTCTATAAATGATCTTCCCAATGCGATCAATAAAAATTTTTTACCCCGAAAATGTTGCATGTTACATGTCTGGCTCATGGGTTGCATACAAATGCAGATTTTGTTCGCTTACATTTTGCAATATTAACTCACTTGTTGCAAATTGCAAAACCGTTTTTCTTATGGTAGAACTTCATACATGTATAATATGTAGTATTTTTCCAAATAAACTTATTGTCTTAATTAATTTCCAGGCGCACTCTCGCATTCTATGAACCCAAGTATGATCAATCTCCCAAAAGCCCTGTACCACCCACTAGATGGGGATCTTGGCTAACAACCTTAAGCAGCGTTTTAAATGAACGCTCTGATGATGAGGCAGAGTCGATATGTAATGAAAAGGCTTAATTTACGAATTCATCGGTAAAAACAGATTTAGCATACATTAAAGGTAATTTTCAATGTATTCGTCACAGTAAAATAAAATTAGAAACCAAAGGACTTTCTTTACTTAAAAGTATATCCGTCATAGAAGATGCAAAAGAAAAACTTCAGAATATTAACATAAAAATATTTATTGAAAAACTTAACAAAATAATTAATCGAAATGTTGACCTTCAAACGTTGACCCAGATTAAAAACAACATATAAAGTAACATCGACTGATGTTGAACGTATATTTTCAATATATTTGACTGTTTTGTGCGTCAATCGAAGATCCTTTCAATTTTAAAACTTGAAAAAGCATATTATTATACTTTGTATTAAACATTTGTTGAAATAAAACTGATTAAAAATGATTAGTCAGTGTTTTTCTAGTGCATATTTGCATGCACATTTTAATAACTTTTGTGCCCTGTTTATATGTAATATTATTACATATAAACATATAGAAGAGCAATACTCTTTTGTATTCTTTTCAACCATAGTACAATTATTACCAGGTAAGTGCAGCGGAAATATAATTGTGCAATAATGCAATATTGGCTCTATTTCATTGAGAATAAGATCATATCAAACTATTTGTATTCTTAAAATTTTTCCGTAGATTAATAAATGAAATAATTCCCCAAATATATCGTTGCGATTACACTTCATTATTAATTTTTGGTTTGTGATGTCATGTGAAATAAGCCCACTATAAAAGAAATGAAAGCGAAACAGCATCCCGAAAATCGATATTGTTGCTCGCTGTACTCCTTTTTGGGTCTTTGTTTCATTTTCGTTTTGAGGGACTATTTCGTAGGAGTTTATTTTATGAAGCCAAAACTATAATATGAAAGAAAAGGAGAAAAACGTATTGAAATTTATTTGATTGGAGTTTAATTTGACAGGAGTATGCATAATTTGTAATTATAAATTTCTTATTACGACTTAAAATCGAGCAAAAATTAACCGTTAGCTGACATAGAAAGAATTTGAGGATATTTTTTTGGATACGTTGACGACGCATCGTACAATGTTCTTTGATGATGATGTTTGCTTTGAATTTCTTGTAAATTTAATAACATAATATTTCTTGTTGTAGCACTCGTCATTATAATCGTGTGTTTTTTTTTAATTTTGTGAAGTAAATTACGCTGTTGATGATTCTTTTACGAGATTATATCGCTAATTTAATTCTTTGTGTCAATTTTATAATTTTTCTATGAATTAAAATATTATAAATCGTAAAGTTATCGGTTTTCTTAATTCATAATTATTATTATATATTATTTACACTAGTAGACTAATTTTTCATGGCAAGAGGCAGTATTATGTCCAAAAATTATCCTCTAGCTATTGTAGAAAAAAATGGTATGTTTTGAAAGAAATTAATGTAGTAAATAAAAAAAAAATCATTCGAATATTTCATTAATGTAGCTGAGCTTAACCTACGATTTATAGGAAATCTTCACTCATCCAGTCATAATTCAATTGCTGTCACTAACAATTCAAATACACCACACATTGCAATGTTTTCATTCCATTGTGTTAATTGTATGGATGTATTACTATCCTTTAATTCGATCAATTCAAATGCTGTAGGATATGACTCCATAAATTCACGCTTTCTCAAAATACTTTCACCAAATGTCCTACCATATGTTACTTATATTTTTAACACTATTCTTACCACTTCCTTATTTACGGAAAATTGGGAAAAGGCTAAAGTTATACCAATCCCAAAGGCCAATATCTATTCTTTCCTTCCTTTCTAAAGTTTTTGAAAATATAATTCAAAAGCAAATACAATCTTTTGTGCAAGAATATTCGTTACTTAGTGAACATCAATCGGGCTTTAGGAAAAACAGGAGCTGTATCACTGCATTGCTGGAAGTAACTGAAACAATAACATCAGCTGTTGATGATGTCAAAATTGTATTACTTACTCTTTTAGATCGCACCAAAGCTTTTGATCTATTTAACCAAACATACTGTACTTTTACGCAAACTTAAATATCTTTTCCATTTCTCAAAAACGAGTATCTGCCTTATTGAATCATATCTTAAAAATAGAACCCAATTCGGTTTTTATAATAGTACTTCTTCTAAATAATACTTCTTTCTGTCAATATCTTCGGGTGTGCCTCAAGGATCAGTTTTGGGTTCGCTGTTGTTTTCCTTATACATCAGTGATTTGCATAACGTAATTATAAGTAGCCGGATACATCTGTATGCTGATGATGTTCAGCTAGTTACATTGTGTTTATCTAATAATGTTGATCATCTTAAGCTTTGCCAACACAAATTTTCTCCAACTGAATGCTAATAAGTCACATTGTTTAGTCATTGGACGGAAGAAAGTTAACACAAATGGAGTAGGAAAAGTGAGAATCGGCAATGATACAATCAAATCTGTTGAACACGCTAAAAACCTTGTTGTTTATTTAAACAAAACAATGACTTGGGATACTCATGTTAACATTACAGTTGGGAAGCTACGAGTATATGGCATTCTGTGACAATTATGGCAAACATGTTAATTTAATCCGGTTGAAACAAAATTAATGGTAGCCAAAACTTTTATAATGCCAAGTCTTTTCTATGGTGCTGAACTGTTTTGTAACCTTAACTCAACAACATTTCGTAAACTAAATGTAGTCTTTAAAAATGTAGCAAGCGATAAAAGTATGTATTTATGTTATTAGTCTTTCAGAATTATATTTATTGGGTAACTAAAAAAAAACTAAAAAGGTAAAAACTTTACGTTTTTTGAGTGAACGATCAAACGGAGTATTAATATATCAAGAAATAAATATGTAGGTCGTATTGAGAATACTTGAACAATATTTCCATAAATATTTGAGTTTTTGACGAATTTTCAGCGGTAAAAAAGATAGTTTATGTTATATTGAGGCATGTCTTATCGTTAATAATACTTCATAAGTTTGCTCAAGCGTCATTGACTTTTAAAATTTTAGTTCAGACTTGCCGGTACGAGGTTTTTATTAATAATGTCAGTAGGATATTAACAAATTGTATTAATGACAACTCAGTCTCAAGGGTCAGGTGCAAAGCGAATTCGGGGTTTTTAATGCTAAAAGCTTCCACTTTCTAAAATGGTTTTGTGTGCTTTGATTTAAGAAACAATTAACAATTTAATCATTTTATAGAGACACCTTCTTCTGATATCGATAATTTAAAATCTTCTCTCGCGTATTTTTCCATACAAGCAATTTTAAGAACACTTTTCTTAAATACAGTACATTTTTTCTTTTATAATTATCCAAGATTTGTAGCTTGGATAAAATAAATGCTTTCCTTTTTATTTTATTTATTTGTATATTGTATTTTTATTCGAATTCATAATTAATAAATGTACTTGAAAACCCTAACTTTAAATCAACAACATTGAATTATAAAGCGACTAAAAAGTATAAAAATATTGTAATTTACTTATTTTTGAACTTGTGAACGAGTAACATTAAACTTTCTTAGTTTTACAAAAAGGAGAATTTTCTTTTGGAAACGATATTGGCTATTTGGATTCACTTGCCAGGTTTTTTATACAATCTTTACCTACCCCAAACCTTTCTATTTCCGCGTTTAAGTTCTAACCCAGGTCCAAATACTTAAAAGTTATTTGGAATCCGCTCAACAAATGTGAACATACTTAACTAAATCCTTTAAATAAAAGAAAAGGAACTAATTCTCCTTTCTTCCTTTTATTCCCATCCCTTAATTATAACCACTGGTTGAGGTTATAATTAACTCTCTTTTTCCAAAGTTGTCTCTAGTTACCTTTTCCCCTCTAGAAAGACAACTAAAAGGAGAAGTTATCAAATAAATAGAATTTATTTCATTAATTAACTGTCTGTTCGTGGATATCGAAAGAAAATTTTCTTTCGAATTATTAAATTTGAAATAAAAACAACTTTTAAAATTTTGTTTTTGTTTTAAATGTAATTATACGAAAAAAATTTTCTTTTGATATCGGCAAACAGGCAGTAAATGAATTCTTGTCATGTCTTAAATAAATGTTGAAATTTCAATTTACTTTAAGTAATTTCATACAAACCAAATTCAATTTCGCTGTCATTCACTTTCTGTAATGTCTGCTAAATACTCCACATTATTACATGAATATATTTTTTTAATTTCCTGTTTTCACGCAAAAATGAACATGTATGAACAGAAAAGAAATAAATGAGAAACAAAGAAATTTTTGTGTATTAACTAAATTAATTAGTTTAGCTAAAAAGTATAGATAATACTGAATGCTTAATGGAGTTTTTCTTGATTGATGATGAAGGAGTTACAGATTAACAATTGTTGCACAAAATGTGAAGGCTGCACCGAATTAGAAATTATATATAAAATAGGCCTGATACACATGGTTCAGAAAGTTGCACAATCTTTCAGATGACACAAGTTGGGCAAGTGAGAGTAGTGCTTTCACTGTCTAATGTGATTTCACATTATTTTACGTAAATAAGTGCGCACATATTTCTCATTAATTTTAAAATACTTGAACACAAAAATAATTTTTAGAAATCGCAGTATTTTACCTCTTTTCGCAATACAGTCTCACATTTTTAAACAAATAAAGAATGCACTTTTTCATTAAAAAAACACTTGTTCTTTTAGATAGTTTTGATTTTTTATTGGACTGTAAAGAAGACATGTTCCGATTAAGTATGGAAAACAACATCCGTCAAACGGCTTTAATGACCACTCCATAAGTATTTTCAAGAAATTTTCTATGAATTTTTCACAGAGATGTGTCTGTATCTCACCGATGACGCGCTGGATCTCGAATTTGAGCTCAGGAATTGTTTCTGGCTTATTCGCACAAACCCGAGATTACACAAAACTCCAAAGAAAAAATTCGGATGATCTTGGTGTTCAGTTGACATCAGAATTTCTTGAGATAATTTTTTCTGGAAATCGTTGCTAAAATAAATCTATTCTTTTATGCGCGGTCGGGCAGGGATGCCGTCTTGCTGAAACCACATGTGTTCTAGGTCCATGCCGTCCAGTTGAGGCCACAAGAACTCACTTATAATGTTCCTGTAGCGAATGCCGCGCACAGTCACTGCAAAAAGTAAAGCCCAATCATGCCGCCTGACCTAAATCCGCATCATACCATTGCTCGATGTGGGTGCATTTGATTCTCATGGATTGCATGAAGATTTCCTGAGGTCCGAATCCGATAATTTTGTGTATTCACGAAGCCATTAAGATGGAAACAAAAACAATTGGTTTATTATTGAGTTCTTGTTTAAACTTTTCATTTGTTTTAATGAAGGTTTATTATAATATCTTCAGTTGTTCTAAGAAATATTTGCAACAGTGAAGTGCGCATAGGAACAAGCTACACCCCTCAATAATCAATCAGTTTAATTTTAATAAAACCACATTAATATTTTACTACTATGTAAAATATTAATTATGGGAAATAGTGCGATTGAAAATTTAATATACTAAAATTTTAGCAAGTTCCATAAAAAACACCAGTAAAAAATCATTCTGTTTTAAAAAAAGTCCTTAACTATTTTTATACGAGTATGTATTTGTAAAAAAAAAATATTGTAAATGTTTTTGTGTTTTTACATTGCGAAAGACCATTCTTCAAGAATTTGTTTAGCACATTTTTTAATTTTGGACATGTACCCTACATGTGGTAGTAGTCGTAATCTTTGGCAATAAAAACTAATTTGTAGTTATCAAAAGGGGTTATTTAGGGTTTTCACTCAAACTTTAATGACTTTCTCTTATGTTATGCATTCATTTTGTGATATTATTGTTGAAGAACTATGCGATATATTCACCTTAGAAATGACTAAAACTTACATTTAAATTTTCTCTAATTTTACTCTTTGGACTTTATTGCATTTTACTTCTGTAGTATACAATAGCTTCTCAGTGGATTTTCCCACCGTAGATGTTTTGTCTATTTACTGAAACAATACTCCCAATCATTGCTGCCAGACTTACCATTTTTTGTCCCTTAATTAGAAAAATTTGGTATTAAGTTTTTTTCTTTGAAATTGCCTGTTTGTTTATTAATGAAAAGACTCCTACTTAGCGGGATTCTTTTTCCAAAACACGACTCTAAGTGTGATTTTTATTTTTTTTTAACAAATTCTATTGCCCAACAAATACATATTCGAAAACCGGTTTATAGAAAATGTGGAATAGATCTTTCACCTTCACATCTCGGGAAGCTTTTGTGTATAAACATTCGAACTTCATACACATATAAGGTCACATATATGAAATATCCTTATGTTTAAAGTTTCATTATTTTTTGATGAAGCCAAGAAAACTTATAAGGGTGCTAACAAGTGGGCGAATGGTTTCTTGTAATACTCAAGCTGTGTGTTAGTTATTAAAGTTCAACCAATTTTCATTATTTCAATTGTCAATATTTACTTCTCTTTACAATTCATCAAACATTGAACACAAAGATACACACCAGGCAGCCGTTGCTGTAGCAAACACAAATTATTTTGATTGTCAAGGAGCAAAAGATTCACACGAAGCAACATTCCTTGGTTGCTTCGACTTATCTAACAAAAAAAGTAATTCAATTGTTCATTTTCTTATACGTTTGTCGTATTTCCTAAAAATATCAGTGTTTGCTTTCTCGAGCTCATATTTGATGGCCTGGCGTGTTTTGCCTTCCAAGTAAATAAAAAATGCGTAGATAATATTTTGAAAAATATAAAGAAACATTTGCAGCCAATCGATTGTTAAAATACAAAAACTTAATAGCGGATTTTGGTAAAAATGATATTTTAAAGAAACATACTACTACTTCCTTCTAATATGACTTTGCAAGACTTTTAGATTTTCCTTCGTATCTAGAAACATTTATTATAACACCCAAGTAATACAAATTATGATACTTGCCAAGATTTGTGCTGCTAAAAACACTACAACTTTCTGTCCTTCTCTTTGGTCCGCAACGCCTCTTTCTCTCCATTATACGCACTGATTGTACACGCAATGGAATCTGAGGCTTGACGCAAGACTTACGGAAACTCGCAGCCAACGTTGAAATTGAGTTCCGAGCTGAAGAAGGAATTTCATCATCCATTTGAGCACCATCTCCGGGTAGACGAGGTATTTTCGACATGTCTTCAATATTCTGATTATGTATGCAAATTATTCGGTATACACAGAGATTATTCAACACAAATTACCTCAATTTCACTAATTCTATCGCCATTTCCATCAATACTAATGGAATCATTAGTCATTGCATTGTCATTCACTGTGTGTGTTCTGTAAATGACGTTATCGTCAATATTATCTTGAATTGTGGAATTGTTAAGGCCTTCTTCGCCATCTGAATTGTCTATTATGTAATTTGTCTTATTTATATCCTTATCATAACAAATTACAGCTCCGCTTCTATTTACATGCTGTTGCTGAGGCATTTCTTTGTATTTTTGAATTGCTGGCATTTTGTCGCTTCCGTTAGCCAACATGTGTGTTACTACGCTTTCTCCGCAGTCAGCATCATATTTAAATGTGACACTCAGACTGGAACTCTTAATACTAGAGTCGAATTTATTGGCAATTACTTTAGCTGTCTGCTCAAGCGGAGATTGACTGAGAGTGCGTCTGTGAATCGCGCCGGAAACCAATTTGTTGTCATCATCATCCATAATGCGCTCCTCCACACTTCTGCAAACAAATTTGTTATAAACAAAAATTAAATCTCATTATAAAAGGAAAATCAAAACAATTTTTTCTATTGAAACTTGAAATGTACATACGAGTACGTATATAAAAATATTTAAGAAAGTATTCTGCTGTTGTCTTTTTGTAATCCTTTAAGGACATAATAAATAACAGTGAATGCATAATTCTAACAATTTTGATTTCTATAATTTTCAATAGGTCCCTGTTTTCTTTTACTATTCTTACGGTCAGCAACCGTTCTATATTATACAGGACAATACAGCATTTAAGGGCGTTGTTCTGCGTAAATTATTATTAAGCAGAAAACATGAATATTTTGTCTTGCATAATCTAAGGCATTTGCTTTATGGTATTTTCGATACCACACAATGCTTTTTCGCGCATTGTAGATTTAAAAAGGCTTTTTAACGAAAGAATTGAACAAATTTTAAATTTCATAAAAACTAGCATTGACCTTTATATAAAAAATCTAAATAACCTTTAAATTTATTTGAAGTCATTTAATAATTTAGATTCTTGAGCGAATTAAAAAAACAAGAAATTCTGCTTCTAAAGAATCGCAGCCAAAATATAATATTCTTCTGTATAAATTTTGTCTAAAGGATTCATTTATAGTTTCATAAAATTAATATGTATTAGAAAATCTAGAATTTGATAATGTCACATACAGAATACAATTAAAAAAAATTTTTTTGCGGTATAGAATACAATACTTTATGAGCGACAAACACTAAAAAAATCAATACCGGTATTGATGCTGATATTTGATTCAGTAGTAAACCTTGCTATTCCATGTATCTGGAAGTAAACTTCCACCTAATCAATTTTAAAACGTAAAAGCTTTTGGCTGGTATACCTCGGTATATTAGTTTCAGATTTGTTATAATCCTATCACTCAGTGTCAAGAACAGTGTTGGTATCTCTAGAAAGAATAGAAGCATCGTAAGGGGTTCCAAAAAGGTTAAAAAGCGTAAAAAATTACAAAAAAGTGTAAAAAAGCACCACAAAAAGCATTTAAAAAATTTTTGTTATGCCAAAAAATATTAAGCAATTTATGAAAAAGTGAAGGCAAATACCCAAAATACATTTTAAAGCTTTTGCTTAAAAATAAATAAAGGAATTATGATCAAATACCAGAATTTATTAACGTAAAATCGCAATACATTTAATAAAATTAAAAAAAAAGACAACGTAAAAAATCAAAAACAGGAGTAAAAGAATATTGTATATCGTAAATGTACATTTGGGACATACAGTAGTTTTCCGATTTAACGAGCCTAATTGTCGTCAGGCCTGTTTGTTATAGTGAATTGTTCGTTATATCCAGTACTAAATTAAAAACTAATAGCGTCGTCTATTTTATTCATAGCTAAATATGTATAGTGCTTTTTCTTACATTTTATTAAAATTATAGTAATTTAAAAAATATAAATAAGGAAATATGTATAAGGAAAGGAACAATTCCTAAAAACACCGTAATAAAAAATAATTTATTTAAAAAATTGGATAAACACAGGCTGTTTATTGGAATGGATATCTTTATTGGCATATTCTTGAAGCCCTCTCAAAAGCATTAAATTTGTGCTACTAATATTGTTTTGCTGAGTCCATTTAATACAAATTTCGAAGTGCTTAATGACATCTTCGTGTTTTATTTTGGTCTCTAGAATTTCAGATTCATCAAGCTATTCCTCATTTTCGTTTTGTTCGTCGTTTTGTTTAATATTTGTTCGTTAAATCGAGTACAAAACAAAATTTTTATTCCTAATATAAGCTACTTACTTAGTAGAAACTAGAGGTGTGCGTGATCATGCGTGATCATGCATGATAGTGAGCAGTTTTTTGTTTGAATCACGTGAGCGTGCATGAGCGTGAGTATAAAAAAACTTAACGTTAGTGAGCGTGCATGAGTAGACTTTTTGCGTGATTGTTTCGTGATTTTTTCGATTTTGGAATTTTTTTCAATTCTGCAAAAATTGGCTAAACAAATATTGTGTGTACCATCGAGCTCAGCTACAAACGAAGGAGTTTTTCAACGCCAGGAAGAATACTTGAAGAGATATGAAACAGACTTCACGAGAAAAATTTTGACAAAATTTTAGTTCTGCATAAATTTATTTATCTATTATCTATTAACGCTAACGTGCAAGATCCTACTTAATCTTTATATTTTACACAGATTGCTTATGAGCTAGAAAATAAATGATTTTAATCAAAATATTTTAAATATGTATGTTTTTTTTTTTTTAAAAAGAGAAGTAACACTCAGGCAATTAGTATGCCTACCAACCCGTAGGTGTGTTACCTTCCTTGGGAAAGGGTTAGTGAGAGAGGACAGATGGTGAAAGAGAGAAAGCTTAATTTTTACAACTCTGATATTGCGCGCTGTGTTAGTTTTTAGATCAGTGTTGCAGCGCCTCTGATGTCAAGTAGGCGCATTAAATGTGTTTTAAGCTGTTGTAGCCATTTTATTAATTATTTTACTTCGATTTTGCTACAATACCGACGAAGGAGGGCGCTGTGATGTCCGCTAGCATACACCAGTATCAATTGCTGCCAGTACTGTTCAGTGACCAGTGTGCTATGCCTTCATCACTTAAACACTCCGACAACAACAAATACAATGTCATACTAATGCACATCTGAAAAATGCTGGAGTTTATGACTTGTCTGAAGCTGGGCTCGAACCCACGTTCTTGGACATTATTTGCTTTGTAGTCAACGCGCTAACTACTTCAGCCAACAGCGCCGTCATACATAATTTTAAATTTCACTTTAAAACTTTAAAATAAAAGAAAATTTATATTTTTTTTTAAGAATTTTCAATTGTATTCAATTGCCAAATTTATTTTTAACTACAAAGTTTGAAATCACATGATACATACTTATGTGTAAATTTTTTTTAATAAAATTGATGTGAATTCAATGTACAAATATATGGCTTTCGACGATTGCGCCTTCTTTATTAACTGCCTGTCCCACGATGTCGAACGATATCGTTCTTTTGTGAAATAACATTTAAAACAAAAATATGACGTTCGATCGGGTTAGGTCATCTTCATTAACACTAAAGGAATGATATGAATACCTAAAAATTTCTGGTATGGAATTTGAAGATGTGAGGTAGAGTAGAATTTGTTAATAATTTGTGCATTAATGATCATCGAGATACATTTATTTTATTTATCAAATTATATATCTAGTCTAATATTCCATAAAAAAATAAAAAATAAGTTCAAAAACTTTTTTTGGGACTTACCCATCAACTTACCTTATCAAAATAGAAAAATTGTAATTCAAAACTAACAAATTGTTTCAGAAAAGTATATTTTTTAGTTAAACATATTTTTCCTCTTTTATTGCAGAATTTTCTAATTGTATATTAGATTTTTCTATTTGCATTCAGAAATTTTAATGTATAAATACTTATAGGTTGTGTTTTTTCGTGAGTATTTCCTGAGCGTGAGTTTTCGTGATTGTAACTAACTTTTTTTCCACTCACGTGAGCGTGAGTGAACGTGAGCCAAAAATATGAGGTTGTGCATGAGTTAAATTTTTTTTATCGTGAGCGTGCATGGGTGTGAGTGAAAAGTCACTCACGATCCCATCTCTAGTAGAAACAAAAATTTGAGTGTTCGTTAAATGCGATGTTCATTAAATCGAATGTTCGTTAAATTGTAAAACTAATGTACATAAAAATAAAATAAATAAAATAGTTTGTTTAGACAAAACTTAAAAGTATATGTACATTAGGGGTATAACCTATTCCCATTTTTTGCAAATATTAAAATGGCCCTAGAATAGTCGAATAGTTCATTGTAAACTGTAAAAAAAATAAATTAATTTTTCGCGGTTTTCAAAAAAGGTCACTCACAAAACGCGGTAAAGTTGGAAAATTATTTTTTTTATTTTAATTTGTACTTATACATTTAGCCAAAAAACTCAAAGTTTTTTAATGATATTACTCATGTCCTTTAATAATTAAGAAACTTTTTTTCCATTTATTAATAAAATATTAAAAATGTTTAGGGGGTGAGGTTTTTATTTTCAAACCACCCAAATAAATGGTTTTCGTAAATTACACATTATCTATCTCGTAGTGCTAGGGCCAAAATTTGGTTATATCCCTAATGTACATATCACTCCTTTATTGCGCCGTAGCCATTTATCAAAAGTAAAATATTAAAACTGTTAGCAGAGATGTATACATATGTATGTCCTGTATTGGCATTTTAGTGGGTATACATTTGTTTTGGATTAAGCATATATAAGGAGGGCTCAGAGATGAAGTGAAGTAAATGAGCTGCCATAAATAAAATTATTTTTTTTAAAAGGGGTTTTTACCGTTACCTTAAGAACAAAACACTTTTTTACTTAGTCCGTTACAGAACTAAATAGAGTTAAACTTCGCACTAGTTTTGAAATTTTTCATATTTTATGACTTGGTTCACTTCAGCTCTGAGCCCTCCATATTCTACTGAAAAAATTTTCACATATAAAGAAGTACCTTCAAGATCATTTTGTTTTCTAAATAACTTAAAAGTTTTGGTGTTTTTAAGATATGATTATGTTGCATTAAATAATAAGGAATCGATTAAAAAAGGGAACACAAGGTCGAATGAAATTTCTGATAGCATTTCAATCGATTGTTATTTAATTTTCAATATTCATTTCGTCTTCGCAATCAGGCCACAAAACAGTTGTAATAAAATATTTAGATTTTTTGTATGATTTGTTCTAATATATTTTGCTACAAACATTTAAAGGCAGTTGAATATTGCAACAACGTGCATTTTCAAATTTTAAACCATATTTAATATTTAGTAACGCATTCATTAAATTAAAGATAACCGGTTTCTAATTTTTGTTTTGAACAAATTCGTCAAACTGAATGTTATCACAACCGCTTAAAAGAAGTAACAAATCACAAATTTATTGGTTTTATTGCCTTGAAATGAGCAACATTGTTTTTCTTTTGAAAGCAAAAAAATGTACAACAATATAATTTTAGGAGCTTGCGCTGCAACGTACCAATTAATGCAAATCGCAGCTGCTGCGGAGGAGCTCATTGATGACATACGTTCTGCAAAAAGCACTCCTTTCATTTTATATTATATTTACATTATTTTCCTTTATTTTAATTATTTCTGTTGTTGTTGTTGTTTGCAATTCCAAACGAAATAAGTGGTGCTTACATTAATTGTGTTCGAGTACCCAAAAGTTTTTAAAAATTTTTACTGAACTTTACTGCATTTTACTAAATTGCGTTCGTTTACTCAAGTTACAGTAAATGAGAACACAAATTGAGAGGTAAAGTGACAGTTCATGGCTGAGAATTTACAAATTTTTACTGCAGAAATATCTTGTAGTAAAATTTAGTAAAACAGAAAAACATATGATTCAAAAGGTAAACAAACAAAAGTAAGAAATTAAAAAGTATGCAATTTGTGAAAAAATTATTTATAAAAATAAAAACTCAAACAAAATAAAATATAATTAGTGAACAATTATTTTTGTTGAACATTTACATATACATATATGGGAGTCAATAGCAAAAACAAATAATCACATACTTTTGAATAAATTTAATCAGACAGAAATTAGGAAAATCAAATAAAATGAAAATAAACACATTGAAACAATTATAGAAAATAATTTGTTTATATTTTCTTAAAATATTCGTGTTATAATTAAAATATTGTATCGAGTAACAACACGAAAAAGAGTTGAGTAGTCCAAAGTGTAAATATATTTCAACACTACATTCACTTGCAAGCAGCTATTTCCTTAATCTTACTAGTTTTTGCAATTTTTCCGTTCCAGTACTTTTTTGGACAACAGCAATTTTTGAGAGTAAATTTTTCAGTTTACTCAGTAATTAATCATTTACTGCATTTTACTGTAAAAGTACTCGAACGCAGCTATTATTTCGCAGTTGAAAAATATGTTACCAGAAACATTTTGTGGTTGAAAAAATAATGCCGCCAGAAACATTTCGTATGTTTTCACGAGATAAACAGAGTACAACTTCAGCCATATTATTTTGCAGTTATTTCGCATGAATTTTTTTATATGGACTTTTGACAGCAGTTCGCACGAAATGATGAACAGAGTACCATGTTTAAACTGAGACATTTTTCCGGAGGTATTTTGAACCACATTTTTTAGTACTTCTTTTGAGGTGGCCTTGGATGAAACAAATACTGTTACGTTTCGACCTTTTACGAAAACGGTTCTTTAAATTTGTCAAAAATAAAATAAAAGACAAACAAATTTATGTTTATGCTCAATACTATTTATTTACTTTATAATACTTTCAAGAATAAATACAGGAAGCAATTTATCTTTGCTTATAGACATTAACAATGCTATGGCTTTTACGCTACTACCGTCTATTGTTATGCAGCATTGGCTTTTGTAATGCAAACTTTTCTAGACGGTTCGAGGGTTGACGAGATAGCTTGTTCGTCATATATTTTAATTAACGTTGCCAGTTGCCATGTATTGCGTATTTAAGCTTTTAGCTGGCATATAAGTATGAACTTATATAGCAAAATGGCACTATAAGGTGATGAATGAAAAAAAATGATGAATTTAAATAATTTAAGCTTTAGTTTACAGTTGCAATCAATATTTGTCATACAGATTTCTCGCGTAATCTTGCAATCGACATACATAGATGGGGTTTCCTTTACGAATTCAAGTTTTAAGGGTCTGCAAAATTTTAAAAGTTGTTTTTGTTTCAAATGTTCGAAAGAAAATTTTCTTCTTTCGATATCGACAAACAGGCAGTAAATAATACAAGTCTGTACAATCGTAAGAATATTTATTGATATTCAGTACAAATAATTTTGATAATAACGAATCACTAGTAAGTCACTATTTTCTAGTAGAAGGCGCAGCTAGTTAAAAAAACATTAGAGAACAAGAAAATGAGTCTGAAAAAAACTAAAAAGATACTTTTAAATAAATACTTCATATAAGTTTGTTATCTAAAAAAGTTCTGTTTAATAAACAAACCTGGTAACTTAAGCATTTGTTAAACCGAATAACCACTGTATGTAGTTTGTTCGAAGACCGCTTGATGTATTGAAAGCCTGTTTTGTAAATTGCCTTATGAACACCACAAAGCAAAAAATTTCCCTAATTGTTTTAGATACTTTTTTTTAATTACTTGGAAGAATATAGAAAAAGGAGAAAATCAAAAAATTACTAAATCAGATAAAAATCCTAAAATTTGTTGAACATCTTTAAAACGTAATAAGAGATCAAAGCTTAGAAACAATTTATATCCGGAAAATTTCTACAAAAGCGGTTAAAAATGATTGAGTTCATAATTTTATGTACATATGTATGTATGTATTTTCAATATTTTAAACAAATGTATTTAAAGACACTTAACAAAATCATATTGTCATATTTATGAAAATGTCCATATTAGATCAAATTATTAATAAATCAATGAAAAGTTCAATCCATAAAAATTCGATTAAAAATTTAATATAAATAATTTCAAGGATTCTAATATATTGCCAACTTTATTATCATTTTGATTTATTTCAAAGTACCTAATTCAATAAAGAATTTGGCCACGGTGTATTGGAAGTGCAACAGCATATTTGTTTTATATCTTTGATCATAAATACTTGAATTTGCCTAGTTAAACATTAAAATTTATTTTTAAGTACAATTCGAATTTTACTGAAAGAAATATTTTGTAAAGAAAACATTGAAATTATAATTTTTATTATTCGAGCAGGTCTCGATATCTTTTTTTGATAAGGGTTTTTAGCTGTTCTATATATATATGTATATGCATTTCATTGGTGCTAATGCCAAATCATCAGTAGACCTTAAACTATTTTTTGAAAAGTTTCATCCTTATCTTATACAAAAACCATTGAAAACCGATGAGAATTTCAAAAATTACAAAAGTATAAGAATAGTATGCTTTGAAACTTATTCAAAAATCCCAACAAACAAATTATATTCGATATGAAAATTCAATGCAAATATATCTTACATCTTGGTATTTCCTTTAATTGTACCTACGTATGAGATTCGGAATTGCTATTAAATCATTAAACTTTTTTTAAACCTTGTAATCGAAAGATTTATATATGAGAAAAAAATTCTTACACTTAAACGAATCATGATAAAAAACATTAATCATATTGAAAAAACTAATGTAATGCATTAACCCTCCATTTAGTTAATTTTCATTTAAACTTAAGTTGTGTTTAAGCCCAGTTTCAAGTTTTCAGTGTTAAATTATTGTTTTTATTTAATTACGATAAAAATATGGCAGCATCATGAAATTATCTAATTTTTTTTTGGGAAAATCATCTGTTAAACAAAAATAAAGACAAATTTTAGAGTTGTGTCGCTCCGGAACGACTTAGTTCCGTTGAACGACTCCCTAATTGGAACTATAAGGACCGATGCAAACCTTCCTTTTTGATCGTCTTGAAGAATCATTAACTTATTCTGATAAATGTCAAAATCAGTATGAAAAGTCAAGACCAATCTTATATTACTTTTTTTGTATGATTCTTGACAGATGTGCGAGCAAATCGTTCACATATTCTGTACACTTACTGCCAAAAACAATATTTTAGAATTGGTTTTTGTTTTAAATGTAATTGTACAAAAGAACGAATATGTGTGACATTGTGGGCCTGGCATAACTTTTTATATAGAGATCACTGTAGCCGACTTAATGGACAATATTATATTTACAATTTATTTAATAGCAGTTATTATTTTTTTTACAAATTTCTTGCGAAAGCACTTATAGAATATTTTAGTATAGCCAAAAAACT
Source organism: Gymnocheta viridis (assembly GCA_956483585.1). Taxonomy (NCBI): domain Eukaryota; kingdom Metazoa; phylum Arthropoda; class Insecta; order Diptera; family Tachinidae; genus Gymnocheta; species Gymnocheta viridis. The sequence goes on along the minus strand of OY101442.1, from coordinate 67,238,564 downwards.
AAAACAAATTATAACAAATGTTTTTTGACGTTTTTAGGAGCGATAGAGAATTTTACTTGTTCCTCGTTCCAAAACTGTGCAAAGTAAAAAAGAAACGATGAACGAAAGGGGCGACCTAGTTCCTTTCATCTTTCGGAACGGTTCCGAAATATTAATAAAATAAGTCCAAATTTCACACCAAAAATTTTGATTTTTCGATCGCCTCAAATTTGTTGCTTACTTTACAATAATCTAGCAAAAATATGCATACAAGTGGTCATTTAAATAAGTTTCATTATATTGAAAAACTGAATTAAGTAATTAAATAGAACTCAAAGATAAATAACATTTTAAAACTGGACATACGTCAAAATACAATCCTAAATAAAATACAGCAGTGAAAATGCTATTAAGGCAACGCTGGCAATAAATAATTATAAAGATTATAAACTTATTTACGTACATGCATCAGTTCAATAATGAGAAACACCGCAAATGAATATTGTAGAAATTACAAACGTAATGACAAACCTATTTATCCCCATACCACTTTTTTGTGGTGAAGGGTGTTAATAAGAAGTTAATTCTTATAGAAATTTTTTATTCTTTTGAAATAAAAATTAAATTTGAGCAAAATAAAAGTTTTTTTATTCGTAAACACAGACATTTTTCTATGCTTGACTCGTTTATTTTGTATTATTTTTAAACCAAAATTACCCTGCGGTGTCCTCATATAGTTTAAACGTTTTGAAATGGATGTCTGCATATAAGTTTAAAATTCATGTGCAGTGGAATCTCTCTTGAGCGAACACCGAACGGGCCATTGTAATGTGTCCGTATTAGGGGTTTGTCCGTTCAAGAGAAAACTACAAATTTAAAACAGAAAAATTTTACTATTATAGTTGGATTTTATTCAAAAAATAAACATATAAACAATTTAATTGGGTTTAATAACAAAATATCATGTAATAAAAATTAAAAGTGTTATACGAGTATTAATGAGTTATTTAAAAAATTATGCGATGAAAGTATATTCATAGCTTCTGCATCAGCTTGGCAATCCACAAACGCTATAAGATCCTGCGCTTTATTTAAAGCCCTTTTTATGTATTAAGATGTTTTCCTTGCTCCTTGGAGCTTTAAATAATCACTTTCATCTGTCATCAGAAATTTCTTGAACTTCAAAAATTTGTTCGTCTAATTTTCTAATATGACAAACCGGACTTTAAGACGAGCAAATTAAAAGATTGTTGACAAGCTTATTTGTAAGCGAATGAAATGTCCGTCCAAGAGAATTTTTTTATCAATCGCATGTCCGCGTCCGCTTATTAACGAGTCCGTTAAAGAAGGAGCGATTACAATGTTTTTTTTGTATGGCTCTACCGGGACCGCCCAACAGTGTCCGTTCAATGCGAATGTCCGCTTAACGGGAGTTTTCCTAATGGGAGATCCCGCTGTACATGCGTTTTGCATTACAGATCCGAAAGTGAGAATTTTAAAATCGAATTTTTCTAACTTTGCCCAAAATTTGTCTTTTGATTTTTGCCGATTTATTGTGGCATCTTCCAATAGAACTTTCACATTGACGATATTATTGTACAATATGAAAAATTGCCCAATTATATTGTCAGTCTATTTAAAGTTTCCATTATTCGAAAACCTTTCGTAAAATTATTGAAATGCATCAACATTATTGCTTTAATTTCTTCCTTTTTTATTTTATTGTTTTTGCGTAGTTGTTATGAGTGGTTGTGGTTTGATTTTGTAAATCGACATCAGAGTTAATATAATTATCACTTTAAGTGATAATGGATGAATAGATGGCTTCTATATACATACATAGCTATCGTCACCTAAAATGCAAAACAACGTATCATCAAAAAACTAAAATTTAATTTTTTTTTATTGATTACGATTTACTACATCATACTCGTATTACATATGTGTGCAAAATTTCAACCTTCTGTTAACAAAAGCAAAATTCAAAATAACGTATCATCCAGTGAATGATTTTGATTAAAAAAAACGTATCATTATCAGTGTTGTCAACTATTTACATAAAAAATTCGCGGTCCCTTTGCTCCAAATTCTCTAGAAGGCGCTGAAGACTGTGAAAATATGCTTTCAATATCTCAAACACTTTCTATATTTTGTTTCTCCTCTAAACTTATGGAAAGTGTTGTTACGCTATTTTGCATTTTATATGACGATATATATGTAAATGTGTATTAATAATAAATAAACAAACAAAAAAACGTAAATGGTACTCACTTTCGGATATAGTAACACTTACTTACGTGTAACCAATCTATCAATGGACTCATGTGTAAATGACTGTAATGTACAAAGTACGTATGTATTTATTATGTGTATGTATGTACGGTTTTATTTTCTCATTATGATTTCGAAGAGAAAAATCGATAAATATTTTTAGATTTGCTTCATAAATATTTTAATTATTTCGCAAAAAAAATTACAACGCACCTTATTGTGTATTTATTCAATGAACTTTATGTTTTTATATTTTTTATTAATTTTTCATTTTATTTTTCTTTTATTTTTGCTGAGGAATGGTATTATGGTATTTCCTTAAAACAACCAACTGTTGATTCTCGCTATTGTATTTTAGTTAAGGAAACGATAAAAGTATTGGAATTGCCCGAATTTTAATTGACTTAGTTTGTATGATGTAAAATTAAATTTAATTAAATGAATATTAAAAAATCTTTTCTAATATTTAAATCACAATTTGGCACTTAACTATCACAAAATGTTTGCTTTTATTGTTTATTTCTTTTGTATGAATTTCATATGAAAAACCGAAAAACTGGAAAACTTCAAACACTTTGAAATTAAAATATTGAGAAACGAATATAATTGTTGGAACATGTAAATCGCAAAGGCTGTTAACTGCAACTGAATACGATTATTTTGTAAAATTATATTTAGAGTCGAGATTATTTTGGTCGTTCGATTGGCTAAAACATGCGGCGGACTATGACTGACTCCCCTAATAATAATAATAATAATAATAATGTTCGTTCACTGCTCTTATATGTTGTTGTTGTTGGCTTATGTACATATATATGTATATTGCCCGCCTTTAACCAACATATTAGTCAATGACGAGTATGCATCAAATTTAAATATAAAACGAAAACGACTAACAACACACTGAGAGCTCTAGAGAGGGCTGAGTATGACAAAATAAATATACATTAACTTTCTTACACTGTAAATAAAAAATGTGTTAATTAATTAAATTCAAATTGTGGGCATCATTCAAAGCGTTTTATTTTTGTGTTTATTGATTAATAATAAACATGTGTATGTAGGAATATCGTACCCTGTGGGCGGTATAAGATGTGTTTCAAAATGTTTGCACATCCATCCAATGGTAACATTTCACTTCACATTGTAAAATGTTATGTTCTATTAATCTAGGAAATTTTTTTTTGTTTTTTTTTGTTTAATAAAAATTAAACTTTATTTTTGGACATTAAGATGTTTTTATTGTTTATATATGTACATATATCCCAGGTACTATAATTACTTCGTACTGGGCCATATGCAAAAATACGGCCAAAGTTTTTTTATTCATCCCTGCAAGAAGTACTCCAATATTATCCTTGTTATGCGAACTACCTCTTGCTTTGGCTGCATTAATTTTTATTTGTTTGGATTTTTATTAAAAAAATTGATTTAAAAATTATTTCCACAATTCATTTTTTGACTGGAAAAGAATAGTTATTTCTTTCGTTTTATTTTTAGCTTGGGATATATAAATACTTTGGTTTTGTTTTGTTTGTCAGACCACAAAACTAATTTGTCAATATTTTCTGCTCTAACTCCTCTACTACCTGATTTATTGTCAATTTTATCTCCAGAGTCCGTGCATAAACTCTTGCTTTGTAAATTAAAGGAAAAAAATATTTCTAAGCCTCAAATGAAACTTATATTCCAAGCAAAGGATATAATTCGAAAAATAATCTTTAAATGGCATTTTTTTATAAAATGTATAACCAGGGACATAAGTCAGTGATGCCAAAAGTAGGGAAATTTCTCGTTTTGTAGGGAATTAATTTCAACATTTATAGCGAAGGAAAACTTGGACAGATTTTTCATTAAGGAAATAGAGCGAGTTTTTAAAACGTTGTATTTCCTATAAATTGGGCCATACAACAACTGTCATTTGTATGCTAAAAAGGGATATTAAGGATAATACAAAACAATTAGTAGTTAAAAGAGTTGATGTTTGTATAATCATGATTAAATTGTTTGTTTATTTTTATAAACCTTCGTTAAAACCAAAAATATTTATTTTTTAAAAAAGTTTCTGCAGCAAAAAGTCCAGATGATAAAATCTGAATGATTGTCTATATTAATACTGCAAATCTGTATTACAGCTTTTGAGATCACTCAAAGAGTGTATATGAGAATACTCAAAGAGTGTATTCGTTTGATATCCTGAGATGACACAAAATAAGATAAAATTTAAAAACAAATAACCAACGCATTCTATATATTAAAGTTTTTCTATTTTTCTTTTTAATAAATTTTGTACCTGAAGATATAAATGTACAGTATTTAAAAAATGTTTTATTTTTACAAAATCAAATAACTTTTGTTTGTTGAGGGGTTTTTAGCTGGTCTACATACATGCATTTCATTGGCGCTAATGCCCAATCATCAGTAGACCTTAAACCATAACTTTGATTTGGCATTAGCACCAATGAAATGCATGTAATAGACCAGCTAAAAAACCCCTCAACAAACAAAAGTTTTAGAAAATCTTTGAAAAAAGATATCGAGGCAATCTCGATTAATAAATTGAAAAAATCAAATGACTTTTACAGGGGATTTTCCTTGGATATGGGTAAAAGAGCGAATTTTTCGGGATATGTTGGATTTTAAAAAAATTTTAGCTGGCATCACTGTCATAATCAATATTTGAAAAAAATGTTAAATAATTATTTTTCATAGGTTTTTAAAAAAGTGCTATCTGAATAACAGTTGCATTCGTATGTTGGCAGTCATTGTAATTGGATCTGTTTTTTATAGTTTGATTTTGTTTTTATACGAGCGTAGATTTCTTGAAAAATCTCTTGGTGATTAATTTTTGGTGTACCGGACTGTTGGTGCTGGAAGTGTTGGTCTTTTTGTGGCTGTATTTCATTGGGTGAGACGTACTTTAATATTTTTAATTTATTGTGACGCCACTTGTGAAATGTTAAAATTACGCCATAACATCACGAGAACATTTCTCGTCGAAAGGCGATGGTGACGGGAATCATTGTGGGAAGTGACTCATTACTGACAGGGAGAAGATTTCGAAGAATAAATAAATAAAGAAGATGACAGAAGAATTATTTTCCAAAGATGTTAACAAGCCTTTTTCGGGAATTAACAGTCTAGCTGAGAAATCGCATTTTGCGGGTCGTATTCGAACCAGGCAATGAAAAAAATCGTACAAGTAACCTGATGGAGGCCGGCTTACTTTCAGGTCATGTATACGACAACAGATTTTCCGATCCTCATGAGTATGCATGATGCAAATGTAAAGTTGACAAAACCCCAGATCAACGCATTTTCCAATATCATTTCTCCAATGCATTTTGGTCTTATAACAACAAGTTTTGACTTGAAGGATATTGTTTGGCTCAAGATGCAATCTGACTTTACCAATTTCTTTATTTATAAGAAATTTTTGATAGCTTAAAATAATTTTTATTAAGAAAGTAATAGTGGTAAAATCGAACAAAGAACGCGAAATCAGTACTGATCCGTTCTGCTAGTCTGATGATTAGAAATGTTCCAATTTTGATTGTCTTTGCTTATCGAAATTCACAAAGCTCAGTTTCACACATGACTAAACTATTCAAACGGCCCCGCCCGGTGCTTTTATACCATTAATGTTCTTGACATTTAAAATTTTTAACAATAAGACTCCTTATCCTTCAATTTGCTAGGTGGCACTGTGCATAGTGTCGGCTTTCGGCTGTCTTCGTTACAAACCTCATAAATAATAAAGATATTTTAAAAATGTATAAAGCATTTAAAAGAAACAACCTACATGACCATAGGCCCACAGAGGCACTATGCACAGTGGTTTTTTCGTCGCAAAAATAATTTTTCAAGTTACCAAAATGTTTCTAATGGTTAAAAATCACTTGAATTTTAACTCCCTCCGTTTGTTTCAAAATAAGTGCTCCCGCATTAAAAGCATTTAAAAACAAATTCTTCTGTTTCAAATTCTATTCTCATGGGAAGGTTTTAAGTTTTCCGGTTAGACGTAGCACTACGATAGTCACAGTAAATATTGATTAAATCCGAAAGTCTAGAAAAAATGCCTTTCTAATATAACATGTTAAACTTACTATATTAAATTTTTAGTTTATATTACAGATACACATTTTTGAAATATATTTAATATTAATGATATATAATATATAATGATTTTAAGTTATTTAGTATACATATTTTTTAAACTAGTTTTCTTTTTTAAATAATCATTAATATTCCTAGTGATATCTAATATACTTAACATATCGGAGCTATAATTACGTTCTACCTTTCGAGATCTTACATGTCTCCGTGATGAAATTAGTGGATCTGAAGAGGCCGCCAATATATTTAAAAGGTTCTGATTCTGCCTACTCCGTGAAATCTTGCAAGTATTCGTGTATTTAAAGTGTTTGTAGTCTTTGTTTTTGCATTCCTGGGCTTCTTCTGATAACTCTCCAATTGGTAGGCATTGATATTCAATTGAATTTTTACCATGAGCCAAAATCTTGTGTACCGTACGAGTAAGTTCCTTCACACGGTACATTTGAGCCAAAAGTGGGGCATTTTACCATTTCTCTAGAATTAATAACATTTAGGATAACTGCCAACTTTTTTATAATATGTAATTCGGGCTGTTACCTCATCATTTTCAAAAAATACTCTGGACATTTTACCATCGTTAGTATTTCCATACCCCTGGTTTGGGCAGTCTACTTGCAGACCAAGCTTCTTCAGAAATTCATTGCATTCTTATCAAAACATTCTCCTTCTAACGAAATTGTACACGCTAGTTTTAAAATAAATTCCATGCATCTGATTCTGGCATGTAACGGAGAAATTTTATATTCATAGTTTTGAATCATCAAAATTTTGAAAGCCTTTCTGTGACTTTTTGCAAATCGCACATTTAAGACTTTACCATCAATCATTGTAAGAGAAACTGCATAATCAATCAAAACAGTTTTTCCATTCTTTATTTCAAGAACAAAAGGGTTTAGTTCAGAAATTTGCTTTTTCAAATCGTTTGCTGCAGATTTCATTATTTCCGAAGACTCATTTGGATATTGAAAAAATATCGAGCGGCAAAAATTAACTGGGAGAGTATTTTTTAACGCTTCTAAGTCGTAAAGGAACTAACTACAGAAGCCATAAACATATTTGCATCTGCGTTGTGTCATTTGTCGATATTGTTTGTTTGTGAGCACTTCAACCTGATGAACCATCACATACCCACTTATTTATCACTCTAAGCCTATCTGGAACCATCTTCAGGCAATTTTTGAACGAGGCGTTTGGCTGTATGATCCCTTAGGTCTTGCAGCTTAACCTCTACCGATACTTCAGTAACCTTTACATTTGATGGAACTGGTTTTTTTTATTGGCAGAAGTAACCTTTTTGTATCCAGGAAAAATATTCACATTATGATTATTTAAAGAATCTTCGTAAAATAAAATATTTTTCCATTTACAATCCCAAGTCCATAAACAACGCTAAGGCTTATTCTATTATATACTTTGTGGGTGAAGCATTTCGAGGAGTTGGAATACTCTCTTGAGCCCTCTGCACTATTTTAAGACATAATGCTTCTGAATGATGCGATTTAGATATAGTATTATTTGTGGCATTTTTAAGTTTACGTTTTCTTGTGTACTCGGAACACTCGTTTTCGCTATGAGATTGTAACAGCTTTCTTCTTATTTCAAGTAAACTTGTAATTTTTTGTGGCCAAATTTATTAAAATTATTTAAAGGATTGTGCAGCAAGTATGCTCAGAAAATATGGGCGAGACCATTTTTGGCAATTTTTAGATATGCTCTATTTTATTTGTAAAAATTGCCTGATTAAAACGGCAACTGCCGAAAAGGTAGGGGATCTGATGATCTTTTAATAAAAAAAAAACATACCTTTAAAAAAATAAATCAAAAAAAGCAATAATCAAACCAATCAAATCAAATCAATTCTATCAAATCAAGGAAAACGTTTATGAGTTGGGCTTAATATAATTATCTTTGGATGATGTATTTATTCATTTCACAAAATTTTGTCATCAAATTTTGTATTTTTCCACGAGTTTCGAGAAAAGCTGCCACAATGCGTCGTACCAAAGTCGAGATCTTCACCATAAGTAATATTGACAAGAGTATCATCTTTTGTTATTCTGTTGTTTAGCTTGTATGTAATTGTTGGTAACAGATTGGTTGCTAGATGCCACTCCAATGTAGATGATGAATCAACTATACAACCTGTGTTAAATTTTCTGTAACCAATTAGATATTAAAAATATAAGAGTTATTTTGGGTTCCTACTTATAACCTTTACTGTCTCTCATTTAGCATTAAACTTTTAAACAATTTCTTCAACAATCTTTTGTACATCATAAATTATAAACTGAATTTTATCAATCACGAAACAATCGGTCTGAAAATTCTATTCACACTCGTTCTATCAGGCTGATATTTTTATACGTACGCTCATGTAATCGAATTTTTATCATTTCCCTGCGAATAAAAATTTAGCTTAGTCTATCTTTCTAGTTAATGTAGTCGGAACTATGTCTTGCAAATCGTTAGTCAAAAGGTTTAATCGTAATCGAGCGATTCAAATTATACCCCTCTAATGTAAATCATCTGCGTCAATCAATTTTATTCTAAACTGAGTTTCATTTCAGCTATTTCATGTTGTGGAAATAAACGGGACATCATCTTTAAATGAACAGTTTATAACAAAAACAAGTTTCAAATACTTATGACTTTTCTTAGACTTCATCGATAAATACACATTTAGTTAATTTTCCTTTAAGTTGCTCTTAAATGCAGTTTCATTTTATCAGTCTTACGAGTGTTTTTCTATTTAATTACGAAAAAATATTTTAGTATCATGTAATGATCGAAAGGAAGATTAAAATTTTGTCAAAATCCTTTAAATTATTAAAAACAATTTTAAAAAATGTAATAGAAGAAAAAATATGCTCAAAAAAGAAAAATCAATCCGTTTGTACTTAAATCGATCCCAAGCGGGTACGGCAATCCCAGATTTACTTAAATAAAGTACAGAAAGATTGATTTAAGGACGGACTCATGTAAGTTTTTAATTTAATTTAAGATTTTTCACGTGATTAAAGAATTTTATACTCATTTTAAGAACCTCCAGGATTGGTTAACTAAAGAAATCTCGTTTTCGGGTTGATTAAAGTACATTTAATTGTTATTTGTACCCTCAAAGTAAGTAGAAAATACTTGAATTTAGTACGTCGTTTTTCTTTCTGTGTGCCAAGTTTTAAGCCAAAAGAAGTTGCATTTTCAATGATCACAAATCTGTCGACTTCTTTTTTGCACATAGTTGGATATATAAATACGAGTATGTACTGCTTAAGTTTGGTTAAAGTTTGCACTAAAAATCTGACCACTATTTGATATCTCCCCGATTGTCAAATTTTGTTTACAATTAAAAAAAAAATATTGTGTGTGCGAAAATTTTTTCAAACAAAAAAATAAAAGAAAATGGGGAAAAATTATCTAATAATCGGATTGGTGCTTGAATTGAAAATAAAATACATATCGCACTTGTGCAACAATAGTGTATTAAGTCGAACTTTTTACTTTTTCACTTTTTATGAAAAATTTACAGATCATATTTATATCTACCAGCTTAAAAAAAATCTTGTTGTTTTGTATACACTTTGGTAGCAAAATGGAAGACTTAAATTTAAAGTGTAAACTATAATTATGTTAAAATAATAAATGTGAAAAATGTAAACATGAAAAATGTGAATATTGGTATTTAAAAAATATACTTTTTATAATCATATACTCAGCAGAGAAATTATTTAAGAGCGTTTCACACTATAATACTTTGTATTAAGACTTTTCAAAAACTGAAATAATAATAGCAAGTATGATAGTGTGAAAGCAAAATGTTATTAAAATGACAAATACGATAATAAATTTGACATACCATAAAACTTTGCCAGTTTTAGAAATTTTTCTTAACGATAAGATTTTTCATTTGATCAGGGTTGAATTTTCAAAAAAGCAAATTTAACAGTCGATTGTTTCGCCGCCGATAGCATACCGTCTCTGATGGTGTTTTTTGTGTCATACACAGGCTCAAAATTTGGAATGTGTATCATCACACCATGTCTCAAAATTAATACAATTTTGTGTTAATGTTGATATATAGTATACATATACTTTAGCTGCTAAACATTTTAAAAGACCGGCACGTTCGCCGGCTACATGAAAATGCTCAGCCGCCGCTTATTTTTATTTATTTATTCATATTTTTCATTTACTTGAGATCTGATAGTGTGAAAACAAAATGTAATGGTACGTTAGATTTTTTGACAGTCGTATCAAATCTCGTTACATTTCTTTCACACAAAATCCTTTGAAAATCTTAAGACTTATATGATAGTGTGAAAGGCCCCTTGGATAAACTTCTGTAAAACAAAATGAGAATATACAAGAATTGATATCCAATTAGTGATAAATATTTACAAAAGAAACGAGAACGCAAAAAATTAAATTTCTAAATCACAGAAAATAAATTAAACTGAAAAACTAACTGCCTGTTTTTAGATATAAAATACAGATTTTTTGTTGGGAGTTGATATTGAAAACAGAAGCACCCGGTATACAAATACATTTAATTTGCCTGGAAGTTTGCTAAACTAAATAAATTTTCTTTACTAATCACCATTAATCGAATTTTTTTTAATCCCAATAGCGATTATGTTTCTTAATTCTGTGGTTTTCATGTATAACAGCATAAGTCGACTCACGTGGATTGTTAATTTTTAATGCTAAACAACTCTATTTTGAACGCTTCTTCAATTACCGTTATCATTTTCGATATATCAAGGTCCAATCTTGACTTTTTTAGTGCAAGCAATATTTGTAGCATTTACGAATTGTTGTATTATTCAAATTGAAGCATTGCGGATTTGCCGATTGTTAAAAAGTGTCAAACTTGGCTGTAAAATTTTATTGTAGCCGTTGATTTATATATACAAAACATAAATTACATAGATTAAAAATATTACAAAAAAAGTAAATTGTCGCTTACGATATTTTGGCGCTAAGGAGCCAATTTCAACACACAAGCGAAGAAGCGTTGTTATAATGAAACATATTTTAATAGACGTATTTATTTAAGTATTTTAGTAATTTTTACCAAGGACAACGATATATCGACGATAAGTAGGACTTGCCGATATATCGGTTCCGGCGATAATTTTATTGTCGGTGCAAGAATACTTTTTAAATTTCAAAATATTCGCATATGTATTTTGAATTAACGTTGACATCAGATAGTTATAGAACTGTTTAATTATTTTACAGGATTATTTTTCTGCTTAACACCAACTGACAGAAAATATACAGTGCTCGTGCTATTAATTATAATTTTTAATGGTTTTTATTTTTGGTGACACCAAGTCATATTCTGAAATCATAACCGAAGTCGAAACTAATGTAATAAAACTAAAAAATAGTTCACAGATTGTTATAGATCTTATTCATAATTCGTAACTTTTGCAGCAATTGCTTTTAGCTGATGTAAGAAATCCAACCCTGCGTATTGGCATGTAGTGATAATAAAATGTCGATTACGTATTAAACGATATTCACTGTAATTATTTAAATACTCGTAGATTATAAAACTAGTAAAAAATAATTTTTATTCTTTAAAATATACATAAAAATCATAAAAAAAAAGAATTTTTTCTTCATAGTTTTTTTCATACAGTAGTTTTGATTTAGCTGCCTTTTGTTTAAGATCACTTTTGACGTAACTGCATTAAATTAATAATTTCAGTAACTATTCTTCCCATAAATATTCCTTTTTAACATGCCTTTTTGTACTTGCACACTTGCACGAAATTTTTCATTTTAAAATTATTTTTATACGAAAAATCAACGTTAGCTGCATTTTGACTTAACTGCCCAAAAATAAGTAGTTTCTGTAATTATTCTTCCTAAACCTTGTTAAGTGCATTTTGCATACCTGCATATTTAGCATATTTTTTGGCAGTTTTAAAATATTTTCATATAAAAAATCAAATTTAGCAGCACAAATAAACATCCAACTTATAGCACTTATAATTAATATACAATTATAAGTGCTATAATAATATAAAAATATCGCATACTGTGTAACTTGTATCGCAGGTTGTCATCATTAAAATTTATTTATTTTGTTTGTATGTATGTATATGCAAACATACATTTTTGACTTATCTGCACAAAAAATTGCGCAATGTTGCTTGTGCAGCTAAATCTAAATTACTGTATAAATTAATTAAAATAAGGGACTGTAAGTGTAGAGTTACTCAATAGAACTTTGTTGACCAAAAACACATCTCTATTGTATTTTTTTGCACGGATGTTTTTCGGACGCAACAGAAAACAATCAGCTGTTAGAATGTTTAGTTAATTATTATTTAGTTACAGCTTCACCCATAACTAATTGCAAACATTTCGTGCTGAATGTAACCAACTGTGAATAACTTAAATAGGTACTTAAAGAAGTTTCTGGATATGCCCCAATAAATTTACGAGATGTAATTATTTAATTAAATTTGCGCAACTCCCCATTAAAGAATTTCCGTATCTCATCGTTTATACATTGAAATTTCCATTCAATTTGTTAGACAATTATTCCATATAAAACTGTCAAGAAGCAGGAACTATGGAAACACTCTCTCTTAAGCGGACACCTAAGGGACTAGCAAATTTTAGTTTTCTTATAGATAAAAAAGCTTCTTGGTAGGAAGTTAACTTGTCTCTAATTTCACTTTCTAGTTCATCTTCAGACGAGTTGGCAAGACTTTCTTGGGAAGCAATTAACATATCAGCACTAATGTATTCCACTTAAATTTCTTTGCTAACTCACAAACACAAAAGACCCAACTATAATATGCATAAACTAGCTTAAGCCAGCTTAAGCAACTATGCGATTACATATAAAATGTATGGGACAAACTATAGCATCAAAAGCATCGTCTGTCGTGAGAGTAACACGTAGTTTTTTGAGCTCTGTTACATATCGTTTATTTTCCATTTAAAACCAAAAAATTTGAAAAAAATTTAATGTGTCTTGCAAAATTAATTATTGTGCACTTTGTTTTTCGCAAAAACAACTTAAGGAAACTTTTCGTTAAGTTTTACAAACTGTAATTTGCTTAAGCAAAGTGCGAAACTGAACTCATATTCCGTACGGAATCAGCTGTTTTTTGAATTTGTGGAAAAAACGTTAATGTTTTTATATTTTAGATTGAAATGACTGCCAAAAATGGAAAATGGTAGAATGCTATCTATATACGAGTATGTGGGTAAAAAAGTTATGCTAAATTGTTCTATAAAAGAAAAATTTAACGTTAAATTAAATTTGAAATACTATTAGCCAATTCACAAAGTGTTCTTTGTGTCATATTTGTGCTTTGAGATAAAATGTTATGTTGAAAATATTTTCATATAAAAATATTATGTGTTACAATTTTGCTACCCTTGTTTTTTCAGTGTGCTATTTAGTTAGTTTTTTTTTCTTTCTCATGAACTCATACAATTCTGATGAAAAAAGTATTTAAGAATTTTTTGTATATAAAAATATAAAAGCAATAAATGAAATGGAAACAGAAGGAAATAATGTGGTTAGTGTCTGCATATAAAATTTAGTTGTAGTAATTTATAACAAAGTTTTTGGCTGTTTTGCTGGACATTGTTTTCCTTTAATAATAATTTCTTTATTTTTCATTTGAATTTAACCTTTATGACAATCTTTATATGGCAATACAAAAGGCCGTTCACAATACCTTAGAAGACTTTGTGAATTGGATATATGATTTCACATGAAAAATTTTGGAGTTGATGATTTGATCATCGAATTTGTCTCGGTGTATTGTTTCTTTACAAATTTCTTTCAATGTCGAATTTCACTTTAAGTATATTGTTCAAACGAGTGTCACTCTTTCGAACAATTCAATTTGACTTACCACAATTAATCATCTCTTTAAGTAATGATTGGGTATTTCCTTCCGCCTATGGATTAATTGTGAATAGATAATTTTTAAGTTGTGAATTCGCTGCGTTTGTTCGCCTTATATTTGCTTTAACTTTGAGTCGTTCATTCCATTTTGTACCACGACAGAAAGAAGACTCCTACGGCTCCTGCAACTATTGGCATAAGCAGACATCCTCTATTTTATATACCCCATTTCTATTAAATAAAATATGTAAGTACTGACATATTGAAAATTGTGTGCACTGCTTTATTACAATATAACCCGTGACCCAGTTGTGTCATCATGCCCTCTATTATAGTGTGCCTTTATATCAGAAAGGCAACACAAATCTTTAGTCTATCCAGGAATCCCTTCCTGCCCTTGATTACCCGGAATCATAACCCTCCTCGTATATCCTCGTTTTCCCTAAGTCTAAAGCTAACCGCTAAGAATCGCTCAGATTCTTAGACGCTGTTCTTTGAACACCACATGACGCTAAAAGCCGCATGTCGGTCCGATATTTTCTGAGCTTCTATATATTTCTACGTGTGCGACTCTGCTCCACGTATAAACATATATTATATATGAAAACATTGAAATAAATGTAATTTTTAGAAGGGTTTTTTGCTTTAATTCTCTGAAATGGGTTCAAAGAAACTGGTTTTTAAGGTTTTAAATTTAAGGTTAAGGTTTTAATTTTATATCTTGAAAATTTTTAGTCCATGTTTAATGAGACTTACAAAAATGGGAAAAAATTATTACATCCAAAGCTATTAAATTTTGATTTCAAACAAGTTATGCTAGCACAGGATATTTTCTAAAAATGTCAATGCATCAAGTCCAAGCTAAATGCTAAAATGGTAAAGCTGTTCACAATTCAATATCGAATACAGCTGCAATTTTGGGTCAATAACATTTACTTAGAAGTTTTTAATCCAAAGTGATTATTATTTTGGCTAAAGTTCGTAACATTTTTAGTCAGAAAGATTTGGACATGACACAATATTCCAAAGGAACAAGGAAAAATTATAGCATCAATATTAATTTGAGCTTACACGGCAGAACAGAAAAGATTTAGTTAATTTTAAATTAATCGATCGATTGATTGAATTAAATTTTCCACAAGTTGATTAATTTCACTAAATTCAAATTCTTATATTACATATATATTTTTGGGGGATTCACCAGCCTTCATAATGTAATAAATTTCTAATATTTTAAAATAGTTAAAAATAATTGCTATTGAGTCGTTTATTCATATGTTTTTATTTTTATTTTCTCTATAAAATCAATCTTCCATTATTCCATTTAAGTCTGGTTCCCCCTTTTCCAAGTTCTTAGCATTTCTAATAGTGTCGCTCAATTTCGTCGAATAAAATTAAACACATAAAGAAACATTTTCAAATGCTAAAAACATATGTACACAATTTTTTTAATCGAACATTTTATGTGATAGTATTTAATCGGTTACTTATTAACGGTTAACATATTGAATACCCTACTATGAATGCTTGCATGACGTTTTCCTTTTATGTTTTGGCAAGCAACCGAAAATAATGGTTGTAGCTGAAATTTTTTACAAAAAATTAATATTATTCAAGAACATAATGTTGTACAGTAATATTAGTACTTCTGGACATGATCCCAATCATGCAATAAAATTTCATTTTTAATTAAAATTATATTTAAGTCTTATTTTTTAGTCATAAAATAGCTCTTATTAACAATATTATTCGATTAAAATATTAAGTTTGTCTTAAGAAAGAAGCTTTGCCAATTTTAATGCAACACAGTCATATCTCTAGAAACGTAGTTTTTTTATTTTAATATATGGAACTATTCGTATTTAGGATTTACTTTTTTATGTTTTTGACTCAATAAACATGATCTGATTTCTCATTAGTCCCTGACGCATCTTAACTATGTTTTATTGTTTTGGTCAGACATTTATTGATATACAACATGAAATTTTCATTTCAACTTCGTCATATTTTTATGGTTGGTAAAATATTTTCTCCTTAAGCATTTTCTGTACAAATATATCGGTGAAGCATGATTAATATGAAACAAAAATAATGAAAGCCATGGTGTCTACTATATTTCATGCATACGAGTACACATTACGTGACAAAATGCTGGTAATTTCGTATTTATTTACAATTTTGACGAAAATTTAGAAACAATGCTGCTCTAGGGATTAGAAATTGTCCTTCTCATAGAATGAAATACACCAGCTGGTCATTAATCTTCAACATTCGTGGAATTATTGTCTAAAAAATTAACTGAGGTAATTAAGTCATAGTTTTTAAAATATTTTAATTCAATTTTTAATTTATATACTATTTAAAATTACAAATTTAGTGATATGTTGATATCTAATAAATTTTTGAATCAAATTAACGGATATTTTTAATTGAATACTGTCATTTTTCTGCGTACTTACTCTGCATAAGTTTGTGTCTGGCAGTTGCTTTATATAAACATACGAAGTTGAAATATATATATTATTTTCATTTATTGATTTTCTTTTCGATTAAATAAGATATAAATTTTCCAAAGTTGGCGACAGCTACTGTTGCCGGCAGCCTGCTGTCGTCTATGTGCTTAAAACATTAGGCAAGCATTAGATAAACGGTTCAAGAACTCGCGAAGCAAAGTGGATTTATTTTGAATTGAGTGCGTGTTCGTAAAAACAAGTTTTTAGCGCGTAGTCAAATAGTTGTGCCAACGAAGAGGGAATTAGCATTTCGATTTCTTCATACTTTAGTACAAAACTATAAAAATAAATGCATCTGCTTTTATTGTTTTTGTTATATTAAATAAATTGAAATAACGAATGAATTAATTAATTAACGGAACTTTACTGTGACACTCCCAGGAAACTTTGCAGCTTTAAAAAATGTCGTAACTCAGGCTTACAAAAACTTTCCGTTGACATTTTAATATTGGATTGCTATTGGTTCTTTATTTATATAAATAATAATCGATTTTTGAATAAAATTTAAACTATTTTTAGGAAAAGTTGTTCTAAAATTATACTAGCTACTAAATTATATCCGCTTACGTTAACAATACTTATACACTTCCGCTTACACACTACTACAAGTGTGCAAGTTAATTCAAAATGAAGCAACAAATGGTAAAACTTGTGAGTTATTGACATTATCATCATTATTTCATTATTGTATTCAAAGTGTTTGCTTTTGTGTTTGCACTTTTTTTACTTTCGCACTAGAGGTCTGCATCGAATAAATTTTTGTTGTGCACGTGAAGTTCTTTTCTTTTTCGAATACAGTATATACTTTCTATCCCGCTCAGTACACCGCCAAAGATGTTCTTAAAAAACTGAACATATAAAAATGTGAATATGAAAGGAGTACTGCAAAAATGATGCTCATTGTTTTGTTGTACAACATGAATTTGTAAATGCGTAAATACATACATACTTATCTGTGTAATACTATATATGTATGTATGTAAGACAAAACAATTGTTATTTTTTGTCGCGTTTACTCTTTTTTGCAAGCAATTAATTTTTATATGCACGTAGATTTTCACATTATCATTTGTGGGTTTTTTAGGAGCTTAGGTTTTTTCGAAGTATAGAGGTATGTCAGGTTTTTTGAAGGTATGGGTTTTTTAGAATGCAATGAAATATGTAAAAAACCAGCAAAGTAAGGAATTCATTATAATAATGCAAACTTTTTATATAATATTATTTTTAACAATTGACAGACACAATATGCACGATATGCAATGCTAATACATTGGTTGTTATATTAGTCCTACAAGCAATTTATGTATGTATGTAGGTACATACATATGTATGTACATAGTATGTATGTTTTTAAGTTGAAAATAACCTCCGAAACTTGTACTAAATTTGAGGTTGATTCCTTAACAATTTACATTAAAAAATTGTTTGTGAATAACCTTATTCCTACAAATTATTTTGATTTATAAAAAAATTTCAAAACGAATTTTTATACAAAATTAGTTTTTTTTTTAATCCCTTATAAAACGAAATAATTTTTTTACGAAGCAATTGGTAACTAATTATTCGTTATTTTTTAAAGGCATTATTCATAAGCGATTAATAAAGTTATACTAGGTTTATCGTAGGAATTTGATATGGGAAAAGCACACAATAACTTAATTAATGGTTTATAAATAACGCCGTAAATGTTAAGCCAGCATACTTTTTGATTATACATTTCGCATGTTACTTTGAAAGCTGACAAAAACAAATTAAATTCATAAAATCTATTGTTCCTTCTTTTTGTCAAACTGAACGTTGAACATGTTCTTCATATACATAGTATTTGTTGTACAAAAAGCAGTTTTGAGCTCGTGGTATGTACTTAAGATGAACACATCCCAGTACATGTTACACAAAAGAATATTTTAAGCTCGTGATATGTTCTTAACACGATCGTTTGCGGTACATAAAAAAAAGAACATTTTAATGGCACCGAAAGACGAGGAGTTGTTCTCAAAAATGTTGTGATACTTCGAATAAGTGTTTATGCTTTGCCACTACAAGTGTAGTTCACGTGTATAAATGTAATTGTGCAGACCTGTATTTCGCACTTGAAATGGCATCAAATGAGTATTGTTGGTTTAACCATTTTATTGGGAATATAAAAGTCGTAAAGAACAGAAAAACACACACCCACTGTTTACGAGTATTAATTCACCAGCAGGATATTGACTATGATAGTGTATAAATTTCACTAGAAAAATACTTTTTATTACATATTCTTGTGTTTACATTAGGGGCATACCATACAAACTTGTTTTAGGGAAAACTTTTGGCGTAGCAACAGGTCAAGCCAAATATTGTGTTAGTAATGAATATTGCCTTTTTAGGTCATTGAAAATTAAAACATCACGTACCGAAGGTGGTTTTTATTTTAAAATACATCGTTACTCGATTGCAGTGATTATAAGTTTTGCATTTTCGACACTAGACTTAGCCTCATTTTTCGTCTTTTAGCCACTAAATTAATGTTTTAGTCTCGTTGCTAGCTAGAGACGTGTAGCTCATGAACGAACGCGTTAAATTGAACGAATAGCCCAACACTGAACGAAGTGATCCGGCGATTGTACTGTATCCTTTTCGTTCAAGTGTGTATCGTTCGATTTTGCAGATGGGCAGGTGTCTTTTTTAAGTGAAGTTTGCTTTCGTTTATGGATTTTTTATGTTGTATTCTTTTGTTTCATTGGAGTTTTGGTGTATCAATAATAAAAGTTGTTTTAAAGAGTTTGCGTAAATACACGTTTCTTTTGAGTATCACTGTGCTGTTTTGTCATAAAAATTATCAAGCCAATAAAATATTTTAGCCAAAAGAATAAGAAATTATTTCTAAAATGAACTTAAATATGATTTTTTAATCAATAAATGTAATTTTTTTTTATTAAATTCTACAATCTATTCACATTTATCCAAATATTTGCAACCTATTTTCTTTAAAAAAATCATGAATTCTTAAAAAAATATAATTGTTGTCGTACTGTCTGCCAAAGTGAACGTTTGAATAAACGAGTTAATTTCAGATATTTGTACGGAAATGAGCGATTACAAAAACAAACGATTTGACATATCCTCTACTCGTTACCTATTTTATTTTGGATTTAGCCTCAAAAATTATAATTTTTTTTATTGAATTTTCTCTCTTTGCCCGTTTTTTTAATTTTATACCTAATTTTTCCGGCGGACTGAACATTCAAATTAGAAAATTATAATTAAAATATTTTCACAAAATCATTTTGTTGTATGTTTTAAGTTTAATAACTATAAGTTCAGCGGTGTTGAAAATTTTACTTAATTGATTTTATCATATTAATTTATTATTATTAATTTAGAACAAAGCTCCAAATAGGAAATTTTAGCACAAAAATTGCAATTACTCAGCCGAGCCGCAACTGGGAGGTGTATCAAAGCAGGCCAAAAATGGAAGGAAGCCCTTGCCTTTCCACTACGTCTTACTGCGAAGCGACAAGACAAGTGGAATCCTTGTAATGATTGTTGTATTAAAATTAGTTATTCGTTATACTCTGGGACCGCAGTGGGCTAGAATATATTGTGCTAGCCTATCATTATTGAGCTTAAGAACTCAACTTCGCCCACAAAAAATATGTTTTCAAGGACCTCGCGTTTTGGAATGCAACGTGTCATTTGGAATCATTGTAGAGAAGTTGAAATGCAACATATTTCCTATCGCGAAGTTGAGCCTACATATTATGTTTTTCAGCTGATGGAAAACTTCTTCCGTATAACTTCGGTATGAAAAGTACGTTTAAGCGGGATGCTACTCATCATCTTCGATACCATAAAGATCGTGCAGGTTTTCTTGTACTTCGTACGTTGGTTAAATAATTTATTTATTTTGGTGATTTCCAAGATTAAAGCGTTCTAAGTGGAAGTTTGGCGTTGTATTCGAACTTATAGGCATTTCTTCTGAAGTGCATCCTTTAAATAGCAAAATCACACAAATATTCAATTTAAAGAATTTCTAGAAGTGGGATAAAAAAAAATAAATTCTACTAGAGAACAGAAGATTGGCTTAGAGTTACATTGAGAACTAACTGGATAAAATAATCTGTGAGGTAAAAATATTTTATTTTTTTGTTTTCTTGTTTAAGTATTATTTAAGTGTAAATTTTTTAAATAAATTAATCTAACAATATAGAACCATTTAAAATGATATTAAATTTATTTTTATACTTGCATAAGCTGTGAGTTACTGCATCAATATGATAAGAAATATTTGCTGCGCTTACTAGTTTTGCTTACAAGCAAGCGGCTAATATTGCAAAGTCCTGCAAGTGCGCAACAAAATTTATTTTTGTAATACATTACATTAGTGCTTCAAATGGGTACTCCCAATATCAACAGGCTTGTAAGCGCAAATCATGCAAATTATTATTTTCATTTTTGAAGAAAACTTAAAAAAGCGTTCACTTAATGTCATGTTTTTTTTTTTGGATATCAAGGTTTTTAATTACTACAGTATTGTGTGCCGAGTCACATAGAAGCCGAGGAACACAAAAAGAAAAACGTCGTAATAAATATAAGAATTTTCTACTTATTTTGAGTATGAGTCGTACTCAAAATTTATGAGCACAAATAACAATAAAATGTACTTTAATCAACCCTAAGTCGAATCCTGGAGTTTATTGAAATCACGTGAAAAATCTTGAACCAACTAAAAAATTCTTAAATTAAATATTAAATCAATTTCTGTTATTGATTTTAGTAAATATGGGATTACCGTACTCTTAACACTGTTTGGGATTGATTTAACTACGGAAGGATTGATTTTTCTTTTGAGTGTACGTTATTCGTTGCTTTTTCCAACTGACATTAAAGTAACGGTTGAGCAGGTACTTTGTTGATGGATACTAAATTAGCGTTCTGTTTCATCGCATCGTTTTACAACAAAATTTGATAAAGGTATACATATTCTTTTAACTGTTATTTGTTTTAATTTGATTTAATTTTTCCACCACGCAACCAAAAAAGCTAAATAAAAACAAAGCAAAAAAACTGATTGCTGTCAAACTATACGTACGTAAAAAGTTGCCCAACTTCAGTACTTTGCATTGACGGAGACGTACGGAATGGGATAAAGCTGATAATAAATCCTGTACTTCAACTTAGTTTTCAGTTGAAAAAAGCTACGAATAACGTATGACGGATTCTATGTGACTCGGCTTTTAGTTATCATATGCAGCAAATATCAACATTTATCACTCGTCAGGCTAAAAATATATTTAGTATTTAATTTTTTAATAATACCGCACTAAAAATTGCTGTTTAGTGTTCACACCTCTTAAAAATTGCAACGTGAGCTTATAATTTCTATTATCGCATCAAAATAATATTTACCTCTTTCCTGTTATACAATAATCAAAATCAACATTTTTGGAATTTATAAAACTGAAATTTTGTGTCCGTTTTCCATATTAATATCAAAAAACAAATATCAACCAATATTGCTCAGAAGTACCATGATGAAATAAACAGGTGGCATTATTAGGGCTACAACTACAACAATACAACAAAAAAGGGAATTTTTGTTAGTGTAAACTCTAAGCCCTTGTCAAAAATTATTGTAAACAAAAATTAAATAAAATAAGTTAACAAAAACCATTGAATTTGTTGGGCGCTACAAATGAGTTAAGACAAGGAAGTGTGGATTACTTTGAAAGTATTTGCGGTCCATATGAAGGTAGTGCCACTTCCAAAACAAGCACAAATGTATAAGTACCTATAAAAAATTATTGAAAACTTTAATAAAAAAATAACCACAAATAGAACAAACAAAAGCTTGGATATTTTGTATATATATTCTAGAGATTGGATCGTGAGAGTTTTCTCACTCACGCTCACGATAAAAATTTTACTCATGCAAGACCTTATATTTTTGGCTCCCGTTCATGCATGCTCACGTGAGTAGGAAAAAAAGTTACGCACTATCACAAAAACTCACACTCACGAAATATTAACGAAAAAAATTTAAATACATAATTAAAAAAATATTATTATTATCACTGATCCATTCTGCTTGCCTGATGAATAGACTGTTCCAATAATACTTTCTTAATAAAAATAATTTTAGTTTATCAAAAAAATTTCTAAAATTAATAAAGAAATGAGTAAAGTAAGATTTGAACTTGAGCTAAACAATTCCTTTTCCTTTCAACATAAACTTAAAATAATTTAAGTAATTAAGTAGAAATAATAATTACAAAAGTATACGAAAAAATAACAATATAGCAAAAAAATCACGAGGCAAACACGTTAAAAATCTACTTATGCACGCTCAAATTCTTTGTACTCGCGTTCATGCACGCTCACGTAATTGAAACAAAAAATTAATTACGATGACTCACGCTAATCTCTGGGCTGTGCCCATCTCTAATATAAACAAAACTGACATAAAATTGGAAAAACAATGCTAGAGCAAAAAATTATCATTATGGCTTAGTAATGCCACCTGTTTCATCATGAGAAGTACGACGAATAATTGCTACTGCCAGTAGAACAGGGAACATAAATATTTGACAAGCAACAAATTAGAAGAATGGTAACAAAAAACAAGATAAGACCCCCGTCCGTGCTCTTAAATGTAGTTAGACTGTTGAAAACGCATTGTTTATTTTAATTTGCGAAAAATTCTACACTATATTATACAGTTTTTCGCTACAGCAGACATTTTGATTTTATGTACATATATAAAAATGTTCTTTTAAAAAATTGCTGGTAACCAGCGACTTGCAGTCGAACTTTTTGTCTCGCCGCCGCAGCAATTTTTCCATCAGATTGTTTTTCTGTCCAAATAAAGTGTAGGGAACTAGTCCTGTACTAGTTCCAGGGGTTTGTTGCAGCGCTACTGGAGGGCCTCTTGAGGATCGCAGTAGCGCTGATAAGTCAAATAAAGACGTTGCTTTTTCTTAGTTTAAATTAAAGTCTTCAAGTCTGTTTCTTTATTCAATTTACTTTGGTATTTATACTACTTATGAGAAGTTGACATATCGTCTAGAACTTCTTCTCTAAGAGAGATTTACTAAAATCACTCAATAACTTACTGATCTACTATTGTCATTGATTGGGCGGAGTTTCTCTCTGATCCCGTTAATTTTAATAATTGTTTGGAGTTTCCCCAAGCTCACTCAAAATTACTCTACTTTTAGTACTCTAGTTTACGTGCTACTCAATATGTAGCTATGTGAGTGGCCGTATATTCTACTCTAGTGTTTATTCCAATTACCACACACATTTGTCATAAGTGGGTCGCTAAGTTAATGCACTCGTCAAGTGCATTAGCCGCATACCAAAAAGGATCTCATATTTCTTTGTTAATCAAAGAAACTCGACCGTCTCATGAATGACAATACTTGTGTGCATGCATTGTGTGGTTTGTCTACATTACACACACGCTATGCTAAGCACACACTAAACTAATTTATACCCTATGTTATGTATACACTACAAAAGATTTCCGTCACTTATACAGCGTTTACACTAGAAAAGTTTACTTTGCAAAGTTTTAATTCAAGTTTGAGAAAGACAGAGAGACGAATACTTTCATTTTCTGTCTTTCTCCCAGCTGATTTAAACTGTGCAAAGTAAGCTTTCCCACTTTAAAAGCTGTCATAGCCACGGTTCACACACTTCAACTTTTGCTGCTCAACTCGTAATTCAGCTGTAAAAAAGACAGAGAAGGAAATACAAATATCTCTTTTTTTTCATACAGCTAAATTACAAGTTGAGCAGCAAAAGCGTGTGAACCGGGGCTTAGTTAGACGGCTTTTACATAGTCAAAGTTTACTTTCCAAAGTTTAATTCAGCTGGAAGAAAAACAGAAAAAGAAAATATTCGTCTCCCTGTCTGTATTCCAGCTAAATTAAAACTTTGCATAGTTGACTGTGAAAAAGCCGTCTTAGAACAGCAATTATTAACTTGAGGACACCCGGTCAAAAAAGGAATTGCACGACAGAACTACTTATATAATCAATGTATTGCTGTTGTTGTTTTTACATTTATATTCTACACACCGCTTACGACTATAATTAATTTTGGGAAATATTAATTTTGGGAAAAAGGGCGATTATAAATTTAAAAAACTAAATATTAGCAAATCCCATAAAAAACACCCGTAACTTTTAGATGATTATCTTTATGTCACATTTTATTTACGAGTTTGAATATGTGTATAATTATGTATATGCAGGAAAAATTATATCCTTTTAATTATTTACTACCCTGTCTCGCTTATGAAATAACTGTCCTAGATTATTTGTTAGTGACCCAGAACACACTCTCCACCACCCAACAAACACCAGTTCAAACGTTTGATGATATGATGATTTTATCAAATAATATGAATAAAAATATGAACAGATATTGATAGTTTAACTAAAAATAATATTCGTCAAACTTCCACGATTTCTTATCTCACAAATTACTGTCAAACAAATAAAATAAATAATACTACCATAATTAATATAACATTCTTTTGGGTCTCATATAAACAAAATTAATTTGAGAAAAATGCTTTAAAAACTTGTTCTCGTACATATATTCTTAATTTTTATTGAAGATTCCCGAATATTGCTAAAACCAGAACAGCTTCACTTTAACGTAAAATTGAGCGATAAGTTAAAGGCAAGTTCAACCCACCTGTGATTTTTATTGCGAGGTTTAGTCATTTGAAATTGCCATATTTTTTCGTCTGCGAAAGAAAATTAAATGAATTCTAAATTAATTAATCAATTAATTCAAATTATACAAATTTAATTTTATAAACGCACAACTCGTTTGTGAATTCAAAATTCTATTTTTGTTTGAAAGAGCATTCTTGCAGCTTCGTTCTAAAACTTCACAGAGAATTTTCCTGCCCGAAATACGGATTATTAAAGAACAAAAAATTAAAAAGATGAAGCCAATAAAGCCCGAATCATTTCCATAAAATAAGAAAAATTTCTTATGAAAAATTAGTTGTCATTAAAAAAATGTAGAAGCTGCAGTTTCCCAAAAAATTTAAGGGTCTGAAATTCAAACCAAAACTTCAGAATTCTTCTTAATCATGTATAAAGCATTAATTTTTTAGCTTTGTTTAACAAATGAGTTTTTTATATTAAAATAATAAAAACAAATGAATTTAAGTTAAATACTGGTGTATTTTATGTTAAGTTTTAAATTGTCGATTATTGCAACTTTTCGGTGAAAGCAACAACCCCGATTTCCTTTCGGTTGCGCACATCGAGAACGTATATTTTTTTTATAACTATATATACTAATTGAATATATTTAAGTGATACAATAATTATTGTGTTCTACTTCATTCTTGTGGGAATTATTGATTTATATGTATTTAAAAATATGTAGCTTTCCTTGTTTTATTTTCGATTATGTACTTAAAGTGCAACATGTTTTATGCATTTGTTGTTCATAATTAATAAAAATTTGAATTATGAATAACGAATTTGTAGCCTTTTGTAACTTTTTTTGTGTGATTTACCTTTTTCTGGCTATTTTAAAAAGCCAACTAAACTTATTTTTCCCCAGCTCCTGGCAACATTATTCATGTATGAAATACCTCTCTACTACAATCTCAAGACCTTTGCAAAGTGAACTTTCCCCATCTGAAAGAAGTCTTACAATCTAAAGTTGCGAAGAACCATCGAAAAAAAGTCGATAATAAAAACATTTCTCAAAAAAATCACCTTTTTGCTGAAAATGCTATATTTCTTAAATTACATAGAAATCATTTTTAAACGATTATCCTCACCATCCTCAATTGTGTTAACTGGGCATACAGGTGAATTTCATATAACCTACATAAACCATTTAGTACGCAAAAAAATAGTATGACTCCTGAGAGGCGTTTATACTTCATCATTAAACCTTCTGAGTATGAATGGCATTCATACATGTTCGAAAAGCACTTGATATGTTAAACACTGTTGCTACACTTGAATGCAATTTTAAGTGACTGTGACACATTTTTATGAATACATTTTATATATACGAGGGCGGATCAATAAGTCCGTGACTTTTTGAATGAAACACAGTTTTTTTTTGTAAAACAAAAATTTATTTTTCAACATAATCTTCCTTTAACTCAATACACTTAATCCAACGTTTCTCCAGTTTTTGTATCCCTTCCAAAAAATAGGATTTTTCGAGGTCCTTAAAATAGGCATTTGTTTAATCAATAATTCCATCGTTGGAGC
This sequence comes from Gymnocheta viridis, assembly GCA_956483585.1. NCBI lineage: Eukaryota > Metazoa > Arthropoda > Insecta > Diptera > Tachinidae > Gymnocheta > Gymnocheta viridis. Next base: position 67,211,556 of record OY101442.1, on the reverse strand, counting down.
TAAATCTCTTTCCACCGAGCAATTTTTTTAGGTTTAGAAATAGGAAGTAGTCACTAGGGGATAGATCCGGAAAATATGGCGGATGAGGTACCAATTCGGATTGCGGTAAGCAACTCTAAACAATCCTTTGAACTTGTCACACGTTTACTTTTATGGTCAATTGAGAGCAAACGCGGCACCCGTAATGCAGACAATTTTCTTAAACCCAGCTGATCACTTAAAATCGAAACCACACTGCCATATTAAATTCCTATGGCATCAACAATCTCACGCACTTGTACTCTTCAATCGGCCAACACCATATCGTGGATTTTTTCGACATTTTCGTGTGTACTGACCTCAATTGGCCGTCCAGAACGTTCAGCGTCATTTGTACTTGTGCGACCACAACGAAAGTCAGTAAAGCACTTTTTTACCATTGAAATCGATGGTGCAGAGTCCCCATAGCATTTATCGAGATTTTTCTTGGGTTGATTGACGGTTTCTTTTTCGAAAAATATAATGTTTAATGAGCACTCGAAATTCACTTTTTTCCATTTTTAGAAAAATACGCGAGGTTGTATGTTTTGAACAGCTGTTAAACGCAAAGTAAATGACGACACTTGCTCAATATTTTACAGTAGTCTATTAACAGGTGGTACTTTATGGGAACAGTGTAGAATTTCATATAAATACGGGAGCAGTTCGAAAAGTCACGGACTTATTGATCCACCCTCGTACATACATACATACATAAATACATATTGTTTGAGTACCTACTTGATATATTCTACAAACTTTCACTTGATTGCGCCAAGCAAAGGTCAGACGTTACAAATATTTGACGAAAAAACGTATGTTATAATTTTATCCGCCTTTAAAAAAAATAATCCTAAAGTTCACTTCCTCATTTTTAGTCTAAATTTTTTTTGGCCTCATTTGGTAATTCGAAATGTTGAGTGCTTTTGGCAGTACAACCAAAATATTCTTTATGATCACATAGATTTACAAAATTCTAAATAGTAAAAAATAACACAAAATCGACTTTGGATTTTTCGATCAACCATTTTCTGTTCCTTTAAATAAAATTTCTTGTTCGGTGTTTATTTCAAATTCCAAGTAAAACTTAAAATTGTATTTATTAACTGCCTGTCCCAGTAAATTTTAAAGAAAGTTCTTTCGTAATTAATATTGCAAACAACAATAAAAAACATTTTTTTTTTGATTTCGATATAAAGAGCGATATAAATTAACATAAAATTCAAGAGGACCTTTCGTCCACTTTTAAAATGGAATCAACTGTTTTGTTTTGTTCACACTCCTCATCCGATATTTCTTCAATATCAATGTTTGTTGTTTCTCATTTTTTAGGAAAATAAATTTTATGGCATTTTTGTAGATGATTGGCCAAAGTGGAAGTACTACCACAAAAACAGAACTGTTTAGAACAAATAAAGCAACTTCACTTCCATATTAATTTTTTTTAAATAGTGCCAAACAGGGATCGGTGGCATTTTTAACAAAATGTTATTTATATAAATGTTATCTTTTTCACGAGACTTCACTTTTTTATTTATGATACACCGACTTACAATTTTATTATTTTACTTTATTTTGTTTTCACAAGAATTTGAACAATTCAAATGCAGTTTATATAAGACGACTAGCAATTAAGATTTGTTTCAGTGGTTTCGTTTTGTTGGATTTAGCCACAGCGAATTAGTGCAACTACAACTGGCATTCACCAAACAGTCATGTTAAATGCATGCATAAAAAGTTTTAGTTTAGTTTTTTCATATAGAGTTTGACACTTTGGTGTAGGCAGTTGATAATCATCTGGAGTAATAATGTCACCTGGCATTAATTCGCCATAGTGTTAACAATTACAAAAACAACAAATTTGTGTTTGAAATATATGTGTTTTTGTAATCTTTGTAGAGCGGTTCCACTATTAATTTTCTCTATCAAATGAATTATTTGCGCGTTATTCTTAATTCGATTAATCGGCTCCAAAAGTCGATTTCAGTATATTGGCATTGAAAATCGATTTTCAATAGTATTACATACATATTTTGGTGTTAAACACTTTGTTATGAAATATTAATCAAAATATTTTCTTTAACATTTAGTAAATTTATTATTCGAGATATTCTCCCAATTTAATAGCAAAACGTTTTGTTTGTTTAGGGTTGAGATAGTCTTTATACATGCATTTCATTCATTCAATATTAATATTGAATTCCATCATCACAATGTAATGATTTCACTCTCTTTTCTGCAGATGCATACATTATGTATATAACTGCACTAAATAATTTAGATCAAACACGTAATGTACATAAATAGTTATAATTAAGATCAGTTACGATATATGTATATGCCAATAGCATTTGATTAAATTTATACAGATTTAATAAATATATTATATTGATATCTATTGAAAGTAGTGTTAAGAAACTAAGTCCGTATGAACAAATGGAAAAATTTGTCTCTCAAATGTGGATTTTAATAAAAGGTATACACAGGAAAATGAAGAAAATATTTTCATAAAGTTCTACAGAGTCTTTCCAATATTGTAAACAAATTGTATTATTTTCTTTAAATAAGTAATCTTAAAAAATATTAACTCTTTTAAAACTAGAAATTTATCATATTCATGCGTACGGAAAAGATAACCATGCGTAAAACTGACGCATGACTTAAAACCAACAATATTGCTGATTTTATTGATTAATTTATGTATGCAGATTGAACGAATATGGATTATATTTTTGGATATAAATAAAATATAAATACCAGAATTAAGATATATGTACATACCCACATATATGTATGTATATAATTAGCATAGCGATGAATTCTCGTTATTCTGGAATAGAAATATTTCAAAAACGATCCCGAAAATTGTATGCAGATTATCTTTCTAAGGTTAAAAAAGACAAAAGAAGAGGAAGTGTAAAACCAAATACGCAGTTTGACTCTGTTTAGCATTTAGATTAATGGGGTTTCTGCAAAAAAAAATACAATTTGTCACTCGCTGTTTCAAGCAATTTTTTTTTAATTTTTCCTACATCAATGCACCAATTATCGGTATATTTTGTATGTCAATCGTGTGATTTCACAATTTATTGTCCCCAATAGAGAAAAATATTGTGCTGATTTTCCGCAATCAAATGCAACTCTGGTGCGGCAATCGCGTGAACGGTTGATAGGCAACCATGCGTCAATATAAATGTTAAAAATGTACCAATATTTATTGTCTTCTCATGCGGCAATCAAAGTAGGCAATATGCTCCAATTTATTTAATTAGTTTAATTTTTTGTGTGTGGCAATTGTTTTGTGTACCTTAAATTTAAACTTATTTGAAGCGTTAATCCTTAAATGCTCGAATTTTTTCGCTTGACATAGAATTAATGCAAAAAAAATTTTATTTTATTTTTTTTAGTTAAAATTATTAAGTGTAAAATAATTTAGAGGCCATTTAAAAACTATGATGCAGAATTACATCAATATGCTGAAGAAAAAAATTTGCACGTAAAACAAAACATACCAAAAACTACCATAACAGCTGTTTGTTGGTGTTGCCGCAAGTCAATTATTGACACAAATTCATTCTTCGCCAATCTGCGGCAATCAAATTTTTATAAAATGGGACAATCATGTGTCTGCAGTATATTTGATTGGGACAATATTATTATTGTGCACCAATTCAGCACAATAAAAATTGGATCTGATTGGTTTATTTGCGGCAATCGTGTGATCCTACCTTAACAATTAACTGCCATACAAAATTAATTCATACAAAATTTCGAAGCGTCAATAGTTGAGGATAAACGAATAAATTAAGATACCAAAGTAGAAGTAATGAAAAGTGTGTACTTTCCATTTTTATGTATATTTTACCTCATCACTTTGCCTTCAAGGTTTTTCTAGGTACAAATGTACATTAGGGTGACAATGAAAAATCAACTTTGGATTTTTGATGATAAATGTGAAGATTCTTTTGCCACTTGGTCTAAAACTTACTTGCTGAAAATTTGAGGCAAATCGGATAACTCTATCCCGTGCACCTTTGAGGTCAAAGTTCAAATTTTGGGAAATTCTGTATATTTAACTATAATTGATCTAGAAATATCGTTTTTTAAGTATATTCATTTAAATTGTTCAGAAACTGGATGTTTTAGATATTTTTAAACGTATTCTGAAATATTATGAGTAAATTTAACCCTTTTTTGCAACGGGGGTCAAAACTACACATTTGCTTAAATTAGCTATAAATCCAATATTTAAAAAAAGTGTAAAATATTATTTCTAAAAACAAAAAACTGAAATTTTAAAACCAATATTTAAAAATATATATTTATGTGAATGTTTTTCGTATAGAAACAAAAGCAGGATATTTTAATTGGAATAAAAATATGTTTTTAATATAAAAAGTAAGGCAACTTGAAAGGTCTTTTCGGTAAGTTTGATTAAATGTAATCATTTCTTAAATTATTTAAATTCGCATGCTTCGTAGATTGTTGTCGATAGTTTTGAACAACCTAAAAAGAAACACAATAATTATTTAAATGTAAATTAGTTAAATTTAAATATAACTTACTTTGAATAAATATTGTCGCTGCTGTTCATCTTTTGTGGTCTTCTCATGATAATCATCAACAAGCTTAATACCTCGTTCGGCGCAGTCATTAACAACCTTTAGTTTTTGAATAATAAATTTTCCTTTTCTATAATCTTCACAATCTTTCCAGCTACTTGGGTCTTTTTGTAAAAAATCCATTGAAATTTGGAATCTCTTCAAAACACTTTTCGTATTTCAATCAAAATTGATTAATTATCTTTAGCGAAGAAAGTATTAAGATTTTCTTTTTTAATTAAAAACTTTTTCAAAATTTCTTCTTCCTCAAGGTTTTCTTCTTCCATAAAAGTCAAAATAAAATTTTTTTAGCCATTTTGTTTTTTGTTTCAAAGTCTATTCTATCATCGAATAAACTGAATGCTACGCATTCTTCATTAAGGTAATATAGATGATTAATAAACTTTGTTATGGCTCTATCAGCAATTTGTGCATTTATTTTTTTATAATCTTCTAAATTTCTCAAAAATAATATGTCGTTTAAGGGAGCTTGCTCCGCTTTATCTGAATTGAACCAGAAAAATGCATAGCACTTTATAACAAAACCTGCAACTTCAACTAGACCATTTATTTCCAATTCTGTGATTTCTGGGAATTGATTGCGAAACATCAATATCTTAAGGCAATATATTCCCTTAGCCATCCATCTAGCTAAATGAAGAGCACCGGGCTTAAAAAATTTTATGCCATTAGGAAGACTTCCACCAGAAATATGATAATCAGTTCCAGGAACTCTTTAGAGTCATTTCGTGGAAAGTCCTCTTTAACTTTTATATTTGCAAAATCTAAAATTTTAGCGCAATCATCACCTACTATTTCTTTTATTCGACGTATTGCTAATCACGTCATACTCACCCTTTTTTATTCAAAGTATCAGGACAACTCGTGGTCATTAGGTCTATTATATGATCATTAGCTTCCGTAGATTCACCGTAGATTCTGACTCATCTGAACTTGGAGTAGAAGGCTTTGCTGGGTTTGTAAAAGTTTCACAGATTTATAAAAAATAGTTAATTACTATAAAAATTACCTTTTGATGTTGAAGGAGCCTCTTGATACATTTTTCTTTTAGTTTCTTCCCCCTGCTTCCGGGTTTCACGTCTTTTTTGAGTTTTCTTTAATTTTGCATCAACTCCCACCATGCAACCTTCTCGTCCTTTTTCTCTGTTTCAACAAAAACAATTTATCCTCCTCGATTTTCATTAACTTAAGTGCATCGGGATGTGCGATGTCAAACAAATCATCGAGTGCATCTTTCCATGCTTCTCTCTTTTTCTTATAAATTTCGGATGTTCTGCTTTTCCGTCTATTCATTTCCCTCCACTCCTCGTACAAGCGAGTTAATTTCTTCTCTGCATTTTGAATTGACATAGTTTCAACAAAAACAATTTATCCTCCTCGATTTTCATTAACTTAAGTGCATCGGGATGTGCGATGTCAAACAAATCATCGAGTGCATCTTTCCATGCTTCTCTCTTTTTCTTATAAATTTCGGATGTTCTGCTTTTCCGTCTATTCATTTCCCTCCACTCCTCGTACAAGCGAGTTAATTTCTTCTCTGCATTTTGAATTGACATAGTAGGAATCCGAGCTTTTTTCCATATATATTTTTATTTCGTAATGAAAACAAAATATTTCAAATGGGTAGTTTTGACCCTAGTAGCTAAAAAGGGTTAATATTTCGATATTTTTAGATCAATTATAGTTATATATATCAGAATTTTCCAAAATTTGAACTTTGACCTCAAAGGTGCAAGGCATAGAGTTACCCGATTCGGCTACTATTTTCAGCATGCAAGTTCAACACTATGTGGCACATTAATCCCATTGGATTTCGGTATAATTCATATCGAAAAGCTATTTTTTTAGCTCCAATATTGGCGAATACACTATATTTCCCAAAATTTGAACTTTGACCTCAAAGGTGCACGGGATAGAGTTATCCGATTTGGCTCAAATTTTCAGCAAGTAAGTTTTAGACCAAGTGGCAAAAGAATCTTCACATTTTTGTTTAAAATTCTGGAAAAAAATTTTTCCCATATATTTCATTGTCACCCTAATGTACATATTTAGTTGTTAATGATCATATTCTTGGTGACCTTTAGATTCGAGAAGAATCAGAATTTATCAGAGTTTGAAAATGATTTTTTATGATAAAAACAGTGTGACGATACTTCCTAGGCTGGAGTATAACTTGTTGTGGTCTAGGGTTCGTACCAACAAAATTTTATTTGATATTGGGATTTGATTAAAGCCAACAGCATCAGGGCAACCTATTAACATCTATTCCAAACAACCCAGAAGAGTAAATATTAATACGGCTACAAACTTTATCAAAAGAGTTCCTAATATCAGCCACGATAACTTTCACAGTGAAAATATAAAAACAATTACAGACAATTTTAAGAAGAATGAGTTTCCAACCAGAACGATAAATGAACTTATACATTATGCACAATATAAAAACCGAGATGCACTAAAATAAAGTATTCCAGAAAAAAGTTATAAATTTACAATATACATATATACCAGGCCTAATGAAGGGACTTAAAAATTCTAATATATGACAAATATGAATTAGCATTTAGAACACGCTATAGATTGGAGAAAATATTCAGTAAAACAAAATCAAAACTGGACGAGGAAGAAAACTATAACATAATCTAAGAGATTAAATGCAACGGAGATGGATTTAATAATTGTAACAAAACTTACATTGGAACAACCAAAACAAAATTAAAAACAAGACTTGCCTCACATAAATCTGACCAAAAATCTAGAAATAAGTTTATAGAGCAAAAATCAGCAGTAGCAGCCCACTGTACAAGAACGGGGCATACACCTTCATATAATACAAGGAGAGAGGAATTATAAAAAAGATATTTTTTTGAAAACGATACAGAGAAACGTGTCCAATTTTATAGACTCACAGTACACAAATAGAGTAAATAAAATAGAGAAGTTTATTAAAAACTAATTGTTATATGAAAATTTAATAATTTATAATATGTAAAGTATTTGTATTTAATTATTTTAAATTGTTACATTTTTAATTGGTGTTTATTTGTTATTGTTTTTATTAGATCCCTGATGATGGTCAGCAAAGTTGACCGAAATATCGGAAAAGAAAAATTAATACAAAATTTACAAAAAAAAATACAATTTTAAATGACCTTAAGCCGAAACAAAATTACCCTACAAGTGAATAAAATAGGTCCAACAAATATGTACGTATTCTCAACGTATTATTGAAATATTCACAAAAAACAGTCTTAATTCAAATACCTAAATTTTAAAACTATTCAACCTACAACAACCGCTATATTAACAAATAAATCATAAGAAATTGAAATGAAAAAGTTGTGGTTTAGCACTTACCCGTAAACAGATTTTGGAAAAGTCGGAAATACTTTTATACCAGATATTCATCACATCTACTTAAAGGGAAGCCTGATGAAAAATATAGAAGCAACACCTCTATAATCAGTTTCAATGTACAAGGTTGCGCAAAAGTTGTCACCAGATGTTCTTTCGCTTTAATTTTTTCTTTTTGTGAATGAAAAATGTTTTAACCTTTATACGATCATTGGTTGAAATTTCAACAATTTTGAATTTTAAAGTTATTTATCTTTTGAAAATTGTATCTGATACAAAATGAAACCTTTTGTAATATTCTTAGTTGGCATATTACATCAAAAAACCTAAAAAGTTGTTTTACATAACTCACCACACGATGAACTCCAACGTAACTTTGTTTGAGGAATGTATGAGTGTTAATTTTATTTGATTTCTTCTTCATCTGTTCACACGCATTTAATATTTTACTAAATAACTAAATTATTATTTTAGGAAAAAGAGTTATAAATTAAAATTAAATAATTCAAGCCTTTCTCTACATATTTTTATATGCTTGAGACAATAGCAAAGTATAATGGAAAAAATTATTTCTCTGTGGAGAAAAAATTTCATGTTTTGCTGTGTGAAATCCTATTTTTTTGACAATATAAAATTTTGGCACTTGTGAAAAATTATTTAAAAAAATAAATATAATATTGGGATGTTTTTATAGAAGAAGGAAAAATTTAGGAAAATATATGTACGGATAGAATTTTTAGTTTAAATTTTTTTGGAAATGAGATCGTCACTACTAATGTACTAAAATGTCAAAGCCGCCAGGTAATAATATTTAAATTGGTGTTGAGTAATAATAAAAATATCTTGACTTGTTCCCTCACCAGACTGATATTTCAAAAAACTTTTAGTATTTAGCATTCCATTGCGTCTTAAATGAATTTGCGTCTTTTTCTTGTGTAAACTGCTATTTTTCCGTAAAATTATTGTATGAATTTAACATTAAATTCAACATTGTATAGTTAATGCAACTATCTCCAGTGTTCATTGCTGTTTGCACTCTTCCCCCTACTCCAAGTATCACTTGCGATACTTTTAACACAAATATATGTATAAAGGATATATTTTTTGACGCCATGGTGCACAGTGCGGCCTTTTCAATTTTTTCGTTGCAAAAATCATAAGTTTTAAAGTAATAAAGGTATTTAAAAATTTTATAAGGCATTCGAAAGAAGATTCTTTAAGTTTTATAGCTTACCCACGGCACTGTGCACAGTGTCGGCTTTTGGCTGTTTTTGTTACAAACATCATAACTTTTGAAGTAATAAAGATTTTTTAAAATATGTAAAGTATTCGAAAGATAACCCCTTCCGCTTAAAAATAAGTAACCTGCATGACCATAGACACACAGAGGCACTATGCACAGTGGTTTTTTCGTCGCAAAAATAATTTTTCAAGTTACCAAAATGTTTCTAATGGTTAAAAATCACTTGAATTTTAACTCCCTCCGTTTGTTTCAAAATAAGTGCTCCCGCATTAAAAGCATTTAAAAACAAATTCTTCTGTTTCAAATTCTATTCTCATGGGAAGGTTTTAAGTTTTCCGGTTAGACGTAGCACTACGATAGTCACAGTAAATATTGATTAAATCCGAAATTCTAGAAAAAATGCCTTTCTAATATAACATGTTAAACTTACTATATTAAATTTTTAGTTTATATTACAGATACACATTTTTGAAATATATTTAATATTAATGATATATAATATATAATAATATTAAGTTATTTAGTATACATATTTTTTAAACTAGTATAGTTTTCTTTTTAAAATAATCATTAATATTGGTAGTGATATCTAATAGACTTAACATATCGGAGCTATAATTACGTTCTATCTTTCGTGATCTTACATATCTCCGTGATGAAGTTAGTGGATCTGAAGAGGCCGCCAATATATTTAAAAGGTTCTGATTCTACCTAGTCCGTGAAATCTTGCAAGTATTAGTGTATTTAAAGTGTTTGTAGTCTTTTTTTTTGCATTCCTGGGCTTCTTCAGACAACTCTCCAATTGGTAGGCATTGATATTTAATTGAATTTTTACCATGAGCCAAAATCTTGTGAACCGTACGAGTGAGTTCCTTCACATGGTACATTTGAGCCAAAAGTGGCGCATTTTTTCATGCATCACCAAACTTTCAGCCATTTACCATTTCTCTAGAGTTTATAACATTTAGGATAACTGCCAACTTTTTTATAATATGTAATTCGGGCTGTTACCTCATCATTTTCAAAAAATACTCTGGACATTTTACCATCGTTAGTATTTCCATACCCCTGGTTTGGGCAGTCTACTTTCAGACCAAGCTTCTTAAAAAATTCATTGCGTTCTTATCAACACATTCTCCTTCTAACGAAATTTTAAAATAAATTCCATTAATCTGATTCTGGCATGTAACGGATAAATTTTATATTCATCACTTGAATCAGATTTAATTATTTCCGAAGACTCCTTTGCATATTGCAAAATAAATTGTGGTTTTTTCTATTATATTTATGAAAGATGGAATTAGAAAATTATTAAATTCGAAATAAAAATAAGAATAAAAAAATTTCAATTCCAGGACATATGTTTGCTCATTTGCTAGAACAACGTCATAACTCAAAAACAGAACTTTTACAGAAAAGGAGTTTAAAGTTTTCATACACATTAATATAAAAATTTTATGTTACCCAGCTAGCATTTTCGATCGTAGAAGAATCTTTTGCGATCTCAGCGGGTGATTAAATTAATCGTCCACGATGTCGTATTCCGATCGCGCAAGTTCAGTACAACAGAAGAAACTGTGCCAAGACGGCGACTCTTCCATATGAGTCATCTACGATGCCCCTAATATAATCGTGTAAGACTCTTCTATTCTTACTTCAAACAATCCTGCTCTGAGAATTTGTAATAATTCGTTGACTACAGTTGTAGTTAACCCATGTTTTACCGTCCAAAATCAAATTTTTTCTTTCACAGTTTAATTATTCAGCCAATTCACTTCTTCCAAATCTTCCACTTGAAATTAACATTTTTTTGAAGCTCTGTCTCCACATATTCAACTGGGGCATCATCTTAATTTAGATGATGCTTCCCAGACCTTAAATATGTTTTTGGAAGAGCTACATTCTGTTTCATTGGAAGCAGATTCCATAATTTTTTGTTTCTCGTTTGCTTCTTAATCTTATTGCTTTAGTCGATAGCATTAGAAATTATATTTTAATTATTTATTTATTGCATTTTAATTTAAAAATCACTTAAGTTAAAAAAAACTCATATTTAAAAGAAAACACTATAATCAAACGAACGCATTTTATTATCACTTTCCACGTCTGATTTCATAAAAACCTGAGTTGAAAAGAATCAAAAACTTTTTCTTGCAAAACTTTTGTTAAATTCGCCTAACTGTCGCCAAAATGCGAAAACGACGATTAACTCGTCCAGCAATCGTCAGAATGGCTCGCAAAAGCATCATTTGGAAGAGTAAAAATTATTTTTACTCCAACAATCGTCTGGACGATTAAAAAAAGAGTCGTGAGATGATCGCGCTCGTGAAATAATCTTCCAAATGATAACTGGATATTCTTCTCCCGAGAGCTGAGTATGTATTAGAGTGATCGATTATTCGACATTTTCCAGAAATTTTGTAAGCAACGCTTTTTAACTCTTGAAATTTGTATCAAAATACAAAAAAACGAATGACGCAGGTTGAAAGATCAATTGATTGTTAATAATTCATAAACAATAACTTTTTAGTTCGTTCTTACCGTTTCCAGATTTTATCTTTGTACATACTTTACGATATTATAAGGTGTTCGCTAATTCATCACTTGTACCCAACAAATAAATAAAAATTAAATTAAACCTTTTGTTTCGCTTTGTTTAAAAATCATTTATCTGCCGGCGAACCCGATTTTCTGCGAAAATTCTACTTGTGCCATCTAAAACCTTTTTCGAAAAATCCGAAAAAGTTTCAAAACTACTTTACCTTATAAGCTTTCAAAATATGCTTGAGCCCCAAAAGATTTTTTTTGGGACAACCTAATGTACATATACATAAAAATGTGTATACAATATAAGTATTAATTATAAATACTTACGAGTACTATTAATATCAACAGCTTGTGAGGATTACTAAGTACAATCGGAGTTCCATAACTCGAATTTTCTCTAACTCGATCCAATTCGATTTTGGGCTAATTTATTAAGAAAACACTAAAAAATAATTTATAAAAAATTTTTTTATACAAAAAAATCTCGTTAAAAAATCAGTCAAGCACCACAATTTCTTATGAATATATTAAAAAAAACCGTTACACATCAGTAAAAATAGAGTTGCTCAGTAAATTTTCTGTATTTATCTCAATAGCGCGAATAAATGGTTTAGAATAGGTGGTTTAATAACTAACCACCAAGCCTGAAAGAGTTAAGAGAGAAAATAAATTACGATTCTCCTTCCGTAACTCGAACTTCCATAACTCGAAGTTCTCCATAACTCGAACGAAATTAGATGCATATTTTATAATTCAAAGGGATTTGCATACATATTATTGAAGCGCATGGTTTTTAATTAAATTTTTTTAATCGGGGGATCCCATCTTAAGCGGAACGGCGAGGTTCGGTAAAAGAAACTTTTCTGTAGCCTTCTAGAAATGATGTAGAGAGTTCTTATCGAATTTATATTTGCAAAATACAACTGATGAGCACTATAAGGTTTTGAACAATTTAAAGTAATTTTTTACTTAAAATAAAAATAGTAACTTTTCACTCAATAATTTCAGAATATTTTACTTCACTATAGCTTACTTATTATATGTTGTTTTCAATAAGTGGCTGTTTTAAATATAAAAAACATTAATCATTTAATATGCGGACATATTTGCAATTGAAGTCTCCGTAAGTCGAAGATTTTTTTGGGATAATGGTGATTCGAGTTATGAAAGTTCGACTGCATTTCGATTCGAAAGAAAATACTTTTGAAGCACAACGTATGAAATAAACAAATTTCAATAATATTCTTTTCAAATCAAAATACAAAGCAACTAATCTGATTTTCGTGCTAAACATATTTGTATACTCATATAAAATTATGGTTTGCTTGTTTTACTGAAAAAAAACTTGGTGTAAAGCACATACTTCTATATCGAAATATAACAGATCTGTTTGTAATATTGTTAATATAACAATTAAAATGCAAAAAATTAGTCTAATTAATTTGCTTAAAACAATCTTTTAAAAATATAATACTGCTTAAATGCTTTGAGGAGTATCTATTTTTTTGTTTTTATAAAATTAAAAATTCAAAATGCTCTATCAATCATTGTACTTAATTTGCATATAAAGGGTCTGCCATCTAACGTTTTTTTTTAACTAGTGCTTATTTCGTGAATGGTAACACTTAGCTCATGTCTGATTTGACAGATAATTAGTTTTATCCTTCCGCTGAACGAATATGGTTGTGTATTCGCTTGAACAACGCTGGGAAATGCTGCCTGCGATCGACTTACAGAAGATGCCGATTTTGCCAAAAAAAATCATCTTTTCAGATGAAGCTCATTTTGATCTTGGCGGGTATGTAAACAAGCAAACTTGTCGCATTTGGTGCACAGACAACCCGCACGCATACATTGAAAAGCCGACGCACCCAAAACGAGTCTCTGTTTGGTGCGGATTTTGGTCCAGAGGCATAATTGGGCCATTTTTCTTCGAAAATGAGGAAGGAGTGGCCGTTACAGTTATCGGGCATTGTTGAACGAATTTTTGTTCACACAAATTGAAGACCATTTGGTTTCAACAGGACGGCGCTACGTGCTACACAGCCGAAGCTACACTCGATGTTTTGCGCCCTGTTTTTGAAGATCGCATTATCAGCCGCAGAGCTGATGTCGTTTGGCCACCTCGGAGCTGCGATTTGACACCGTTGGACTATTATTTGTGGGGTGCCGCCAAAGATAAGTGTTACGCCGACAAGCCAGAGACAATTGACGCTTTAAAGGACAATATTCGTGAAGCCATTGGTGAAATACAGCTGCACACAATCGATAATGTGCTTAAAAATTGGACCGGTCGTGTAGGCTACTGCATGGCCAGCCGAGGCAGCCATTTGAATGAAATTATTTTTCATTATTAACCGGAAGGATTGTACTTTCAAATAAAAAAAAGAAATTTTAGAAAATATTCAGTAGTTTTTTTTTTATAGCATTTTCAAAAAAAAGTTATCTGGCGGACCCTTTAGTTAGCAAAGCATTAATCTGTTTTTCATATATTTTTTTGTCATTTGCATAAACATATGAAATCATTTAAAATGATTTTAGATTTTTAGATTTAGCATATTTTTACTTGTTAATTCATCCTCAAAGTTTTTGTTCGAGTCTTCTCTTGATCGGCATCTGAAGGTAACTTCCCCTCGTTATCGAATAGGCGGCCATATAACTGAGAGGCAATTTCGTTGTTTCTTTTGCACGGTTAATTAAAATCACTGAGTACAACATTAAATTATTTTGTGTTTAAAAATAATAACTTTCTTCTTTTTGCGCATCCTGGGAAGCGCATTTGGAAATAATATAATAAATTTATAATATTATATAATATTATAATATGCTAATAATTTTTTATGGATTGTATGTTAGTAAAAATCGAGACTTCGATTGTTAATTTTCCGCCGTAGGAAGTTACTCATTTAAACCCGAATTTCCAAAATCGTGTTTTCATCAGCTTTCCACATTTTGAGGTCCTGGGGGTCGATTCGGACTAATTTCGAGATGATGTCCGTATGGATGCTTGAGTATGTATGTATGTATGTATGTATGTATGTATGTATAAATCTCATAACTTAAGAATAGCTTAATAAATCGGAACCAAATTTGACCTCGTCGTGAGACTATGATCCGGTTTAATTCGCTAGTCTTCGAGAATTTCTTGAAATCGATACACAGCAAAAATCAAATTGTGTGACTTAAATTGAGCTTCTCTTATTAATAAGCGACATTTAACGCTGTTCAATCGAATTTCAAAGCACAATTAATAAATGCTAGCTACTAGCACCACTGATCATATCGCTCCTTTGTTGCAACGTAGTCATATATAAAAAATCTCGTTCCGCAGAAAACGATTTTAAAGTTTTTAAATTACTCACACCTCTACGATGATTCATACGATGAATAATTCTGCATTCTTAACTCAAAAATCACGTTTCTTGAGATATGACTACGTTGTAATAAAGGAGCGATATGGTATATCAACAGTAATTTATGGCAACAAATAAAATCTTGGTGTAGACGATAGTTAACACTGTTGAAAAAAAGTGGAGACACACAAGCTTCACTCTATCGCAGAATTCTCCTTGTTTAGGGTTTATTCCGAACTAAAATATTAAATTTATTGTTTTCTTTTAATCTGTAATTTGTTAATGAAATTGTTCATAAAAGCCGTAAGTTACAATTAAAAAATTTTGGAACTAAAATAATTAATTAAACTATTTACATAAAGAATCCGTTACCGCATTCTCGTCATGGGTCATCAGAACAAATTAACATTTAACAAAATTCTCCTTCACTCGTATTTACTCAATAAAGTCTACACGGATACTTAATTTTTTTATTTAAAAAGATTTTTAAAATTTTAGTCACAAAGAAATATTTTTATTTGTGAAATAAAAACGAAATTACAACAGAAACAATTTTTTTTGTATATGAAACTTTTATGGGAATTTTTCAAATTTCTTTAATAAGAGTTCTCGATGCACTAGATGTGTGTTACCACTTTGATATTGTTTAAACTTTTCATTTGTTTTAATGAAAGTTTAATAGAATATCTCCAGTTTCTAAGAAATATTTGGGTGAAGTCCCTGATGATCTGCATTAGCGACAGTGGAATGCGCATAGGAACAAGCTATACCCCCAAATAATTAATTTCAATTTGTTTTTAACAAAATTATTAATGTTTTACTAAATATGTAAAATATTAATTTTGGGAAAAAGTGCGAATAAAAATTTAAAATACTAAAATGCGGCAAAGTTCAGTAGAAATTTTTAAAATCTTTTGGGTACTCGAAAGCACCTAATAATTCTTTTTTTACTTTTTAAAATGGTTTGAACTGTAGAGCGGCTGACTCCAACTAAATTTGTTGCTATTCATCCAAATTTTCTAATTTCCTGAGAAATTTCTTTGCGGTTTTGTAAATTTTGCAACATTTTAAGGTAAAAAATCTAAAAACCAACTTTAGCTGTTGTTTTCCTTTATCATCGAACATAAAACAATTAAACCAACGAATATCATTACTTATATGTATATTTTCTTTACATTTCTATTGATAAGTTTTTGTTAAAAATAGTTCCATTTTGGCACAATAAAAATGTACAAATATGGTTATTTTGAATGATAATTTTGAATGTGTTTTAAGTTAACATAAATAAATGTGTTACAACTTTAGTAAATTTCATTAAAACCGAATTTATGGTGCTGTATGTAGACTTTATTATACAATTGCTTTGTTTTTCCTGAGGATGAGCAACAAAGTTGGCCAAAATATTAAAACAATAAATATATAAAAATAACACTCAAATAAAAGTTTTTATTTATAAAATAAGAAAGAACAACCTCATGATAAACATTATTTAATTCTGCAACAGACACATTCATTTAGATTCCTATTAACATAAAACTTGATTGTCCTTAAGTTTAAAAGGATAAAACTAATGAATTTGAAAAATATGATTTTTGCATAACTGTTTCAATTATACGTAATCAGCAGGGCGAGTTTAAATATTCACAAAACTTATTAAAATATGCTTGCAAATATTCCAAAAAAAATCTTTAAAATATGCACAAAAATATGCACCTGAAAAACACTGACTAATACTTTTTAATCAGTTTTATTTAAACAAATGTTTATTACAAAGTGTAATCAGATGTTTTTTCAAGTTTTGAAATTGACAGGATCTTCGATTGTCGCACAAAACGGTCAATTATATTGAAAATATACGTTCAAGATCTTGCCCAACGCTTGAAGATTTCGATTAAATACTTTGTTAAATTTTTCAATAAATATTTTATTCTTAATATTCTGAAGTTTTTCTTTTACGTCCTCTATCACGGATAAACTTTCATGTAAAGGATATCCTTTGGTTTAAAATTGGGTTATACTGCGGCAACTACATACATTCAAAATTATCTTTAATGTATGCTAAATCTGTTTTTATCGATAAATTCTTAAATAAAGCCTTTGTATTGCAAGTAGACTTTGCCTCATTATCAGAAAGCTCATTTAATTACACTGCTTATTTCTATTAAGTTGTCGCAATAATATATAGCAGCCTTTAACCAAGATCTCCATCTAGTGGGATAGGGCTTGGGCACATAGGATAGTTCTACCTTAAGAAAAGAGGCTTTGCAAAATGTAAACGAACAAAATCTGTGCAACCCATGATCCAAACTGGTAACATGCAACATTTTTGGGTAAAGAACTTTTAATGATCGCATTGTGGAGACCATATATGAAGCTGTGTCAGTTATCACAAGCAATTTTTGTTAAAAAGTGTGGCTAATTTGCGTAATATGCTAATTTATGCAAGTTATATAAAAAATGCATTTTTTGTGAAAAATTTTAAAAATATGTAAGTGCATATTTTTCATGCAAAAACCATGAAAAACTTGCCCTGATTATAATTTTTGTTAGTTATAATTTTTGTTCTGTTTTAGTAGAAGAGTATATTAAGTTAAAATAATAAAAAAAATACGGTTACAGTAATAACAACTGTCGTAGAGTGGCACGTGCACACTATTTCATTATTTCTTACTATTTTCATAAATGCAATTTTTATATTACGTGTTTTTTTTATAGTATGCATCCTTATTTTTAAAATAAATTACGAATAAGTTATTGCAATTTATATTCACTGAGTCGTCAGGTGTGAAGTAGTACTGTCCTTAATTGAGAACAACGACGAATTTCATATAAAAATTCTGGCAACGCACAGTGGCGTGAAATTGTAAAATATTTTTTTTAAAGAACAAACACAAACCGCGAAGCCATTTTGGCTTGTCTGCAGAATCGGAACATTTTTATTTTATTTTTTTGGTAATAAACCCCTAACTTCTAAACAACGAAATCGATTTGCATGAATCGAATTTCTATGCATAGAAAAAAATCATAAGCTTTTAAAATTTTTTGTATTTTTATTATTTACTACTCTATTTTAAACAACTGGTACAAAAGATTAGACATCTTACACATGAATGTGACCTGCAGAGGAGTTTTCGAAAAGATTAAAAATGTTGACAAGAAACTTTTTCTTATTAAAAAAAATTAATGTTCTGAAAAGTCCCAAGATATTTAAAACCCAATTTCATGATTTTTCATTTCATTCAAATGTATGATGATAATTATTAATATACATGAATAGTAGGCGTAATTACATATTGTACGGTGTATAACATGTATGATTTTATAGTTACACCAGGTTGGCATGATGGACACAAATTTAACGCGTCTGGTACAAGTTGTCGTGTTTTTCTACTATTTCAACAAGAACATTTAATTTTTAAAAACCTCTAAAATGTGCATACATATTATTGATTTTCTTAATCCAGTAGGTACACCACTTTTGCAAAAATATGCACACAGTTTCATACAAACGGAGACAAGTGCTCGTGCGCATACATCCCAATTCATGTTCTAATTTATGGATTGGCGTATTCACCTATTAGTGATACATAGAACGAATATGTAGTATGTATGTTGGTCTTTCACTAACTTTGACATGCATAAGTAAGGACAATTTTAATAAAAAATGTTTTTAATAAACGCAATTTCATTGTTTTTATTTGGAATATTTAGTTTAAAAATGCAGGTGCTCTACTGAGTAAATATTAACTTAAAATATTATTTTTTGCGTACAAAATTACAGGCTTGTTGTATTTTTAAAAATTTCTGATTTCAAAATTCGCATCTTCATTTGTATGGCTTTCTAAAACAATTTTCAAAGAAAGTTTATGTTACATAGTATCTAACGAAATTATGGGCAAAGAATTGAAAAAATTCAGGGCTAAAAATCCTCAAATATTGTGTAAGTCAAATTTCTTTAAAACTATAAGAGATACAATGACACTGCAGTAATCCACGGATAATTTCCCCAGGCATAAATGCCTTTCACGTTTATTTGCCTCTAATCTAAAATCCCCGTTTTTTTCAAGTTTTTTCTTATAAAACACTACGCTTAATTAATCTACTGCCTGAAAAATTAAATCCCCAAAATAAGCGTTTCCCTCAACTTCCTTCGTGTAATTACCCAAAAAAAACTTTTTAGTTACAAAACTGTCAGTAATACAACCAACAATATGTACTCGTATGTGTGTAATCCTTTGTTGCTTGCCTGTCGGAAAATGTGTAGCTGACTACAAAAATAACTATCTTTAAATTAACTTTTGTGGACTAATTTTAAGCTATCTAGTAGCAATGCCAGATTTGTTTGTTGTGTTGTATAAATAAATTTCAAAGCTTATACTTTTGTAATTTTTGATATTCTCATTTGAAACTTTTCAAGAATATGGTTTAAGGTCTAATGTTGATTTGACATAAGCACCAATGAAATAGACAAGCTAAAACCGTCAACAAACAAAACTTTTTTATATTATTAATTAATGATTTATTATTTTTAAAAAATGACACCCATACTTTTAAAAATTTTTAATTAATATTGACAGCTATGTACAAAAGTGTAAACAATTAACTTTTGGTTGACTTAAATCTAACAAACTTACAGTTAATTAAAACAAAACCTTCTTATAGCCAACGGAAAAGCAGTTAGGTTACAGCTAACTGCAAAAAGTTAACTGATAGCTAAAGTTTAGGAAATTAACTTTAAGTTAGTTGGAAAGTAATGCAGAGTCGGATAATTGATTATCTCATAGGACATCGCAATGTTAAAATAGTTAGTTAATTCCATTGAAAAGTAATCCTAGTGTCAGTCAGCACTAGTTACGAAATAGTTAGCTTAAAGTTAATTTAAAGTTAACTCACTTGCCGACAGGTTTTGAACAAAATGTACATGAATATATTTAAAAATTTCTCTCAGTTACCCTATAGACATAGTTAAGCTTATTCGCATAATTACCTCATCGAGGTAATACAATGAATTCGTTTAATTCGTTAATCTTAGATATTTGAGCGAAGTAATTATCCGTGGAATACTGTATAGTATACGCATGTGTAAACGCATGTTTTATCTTTGCTTTTTGATGCACATTACTCTTCACCAAAAGTCATTGAAATCAAAACAGAAGATAAAACTCCTGAAAGATTTTTGACACATGGGTTTGTGTTACAACAGGATATCTCTACAATACAAATTCTAAGACTTTATATCAAATGTTTTTTTGTTTATTGGGATATTTGAAAAAGTTTCAAAGCCTACTATGATTATTAGGATTGGACGATTTGTCAGAACGAAAATTTTTCGATATTGTGCCATCGATTTTTCGATAGCTTTTGGCATGAGTGGAAAGAAGTTCCACTACGACATATAAAAAAAAATCATTTTCGAGGCGCCAAAATTTAAATTTTTTTTCTTTTTCTCAATTTTTTAGGTTTTTTTATCGGCAAATAATAGCAAATTGTAATTTTCATTAATAAATAATTTAAATTTGCATTATTAAATAATTCAATTTCATCAAAAATAATTCAATAATTCAAAAATAAATTTCACCTTGAAAAGGTAATATTAAAAAAAAATTAAATCAACCGATTTGTTTTTATTACCTAATAAAAGAACCTTAAAAAAATTTTTTTCTCACGCCAAAAACTACCGAAAATCGATGGCACAATATTGATTTCTAAATCGATTTTGTAATTTTTGAAAGTTTTGTGAATGATAAGATGTTTGAAACTTTTCGAGAATATGATTTAAAGTCTGCTGATGATTTGGCTGCTTATGCCAATAAAATGCATGCTAAGAACCCTCAACACATAAAAGTTTTTCTTTGAAAAGTTTATTACTTTTTCTTTGCATAGCAAAACGATTCCTGCAAATCGGTTACGTATTTTAGAAGTTACGGATTTATTACCACTTTTTTTAATTTCACGCTACTTGGCGTTGTAATGGTTGTAGAAATACGCAAACACTTTTGCATGCCGGAGAAACCCAGTTTGTTTTGACTTAAAAAAAATTGGATAGCAGCGAAACCGCGGGGTGTAGCTACGATTTTAATTTATATTGCGGAAAATCCGTTGAAGATTCCACACAAATTTTTGCGATTGAGTGGGAGAAGAAAGCGGGGTTTCGACTGATAGTGTGTACCAAAAAGTAGAGCTATTTTTGTAGCATAAACTACAAAATTTGGAAGCGGGAAATACTTTTTTTAAAGAATTTATATATTTTTTTATGAAATGCAAGGTGGTGTGAAATGTAAAGACAAAATCGTATAAAATGTTGTTAGATAATAAAAAAAACCTAAATAATTCATTACAAAAAATTTTTGTCCGCAGTAAGCGCATCAAATTTTCGTATTTTCCATATTTGTGTATCCAATTTTTTTCTTGAATGACGGTTTGAGTGTCAAACAAGATCAATAGTCTGGACAGTCAAAACTATCATTTAAAATTAATGAATTTTTGATTCTCACTTAAGTTCGATAGTATGTACCCCACTTAAAGCCTCCACACATTTAAGAAAAAAGTTGTGAAAATCAAACTTTTTTAAAATGTCATTAAAGAGCTCAATATAAAATTTTACACAGTGCTCTCTTTAATCAATTTCTTTGCCAGCATTGGGGTAACTCTGTCTAAGGTACAATTGGAACAGTTTTTAAATAAACAAAAAATAGCGAAATTTTACAAAATATAAAAATTATTTTCAACAAATATTGTTTCAGAAAATAAACTTTTATTTGAGAAGAAAACTTAAAAACTTTTAGCATCTAAACAAAATTGCAAAAAAGATAAATCTTCCAATATTTTTAGTGGGCGTAGGTTTGCGTAGAATCAGACTTCATCATTGAATGAAAATTATTGTTTATGATTAGAAAAGAAAGAAAATCCAAATTTGACTACTTGCTGGGAGAACATGTACCCATTTCCGCTGCCGCAACACACCTCAGCACACAACACAATTAAGATTTTATTCAAACATCATTGATATTTAAACTGCCATTCAATGAACAGGGAATGCGCAGCTTACGAAACCCAAAGACATCAACGATTTGAAATCTATACAAAATTACCTTTATTTTCATTATATTTCTTTGATCCATGCTTAATTTTTTGTAGAAAAATTTCACATACTAAAAAATTATTCATAAATTTCTATTTTTGATACCGATTTTATTTACAAGTAAGCGAACTGAAATAACTAAACCGTTTTGATAACCATAAGATATAGTGAGGAAAATGGAAATAGAAATGAGAAGCGGTATTGCGAAAGGACTTTAGGTAGTTCCTCTATGAGTAAAAATACCCATCACTCTTATTATATTATCTTTACCGGAAGATACTTTTTCTATTCAACATACTTGTTCTCCATTCATTTTGAGGACGATGTGCATCACGAATAAGTGCAATAGAGTCAAGAACAATTTCCATCTTAGCACGTTTCTATTTATTTCTCTTATGAAGATAGTTCTCACATCGCTGACAAAGTTGTTACTGCAGGACCCTAAGACGCTTTCAGCTAATACCTGATTCCGGTAAAATTATAAATTAGAGGTTCAGTTGAAAGTTAAATAGCGCTTTCAAGAAAAATTACTATCCGACATAGTGGAAATAAGACGTGAATTATGGAAGTTCCCAATTCTGGATAAAATGGTAGAGAATCCCTCAAAACTGTATTTAAGTAAACCACACATAATCTGTTCATACAGATTGGGAATTACTTCAGTATAAAATAATTGCAGAATCAAAAATGCGAAAATCTCCCTACTAAAGTTGCAAGACCTGGAAAGTCGACAGATAAGATATTGAAATTGTACACAGTGAAGCTTCGACAGTTCGAAAGTTATGAAGAAAATACGTTAAAACCTAGTTCCACATCCACAGGTATTTCGATTTTCAGACAAATCTCTTTTGTAGTACAGAAGTTATATGTATTATCATAACCACTTATCTTCCGTAAGTTTCGATTTGAATACATGAGTGTCCGACCGAACGCACTCCCAATCCGAACACCAAATTCAAAATCAAATTCCGGTAGATTTTTTATACCGAAAACGAAACTAAACTTTTTTTATTGAATGGCAACAATTTTTGTGATCTTTAAAATTCAATAAAATCTAAATTAACAACGATAAAAACCTTTTATTTTGACAAAGTTGCTTATTTTACTGGGTTTAATTTTTGCGTATGTTCGATAATATACACTCCGACACTGAACCCGAACGTTTGGATGGATTCTAGGATTTATAAGTCAAATGGTTGTACTATTTAGAAACTTTTATAATTACGTTGAAAACCAAAATACGAACAAATATTTAAATACATAATTGATTGTGTTATATCGTCAGATGAAATGAAGAACTTTGTAAATACACTTTTTATAATTTTATAGAAGATGAAAAAACCCATATATAATCGATCCAGCGTTCTAAGTTTTGGGGATTTGTCGCCAAATAGGGTATTTTTGTGATTGGTGAAAAACTCTTTTTTCGCTGGCGATTTTTGGTATAATATATTATTATAAATCTTGTTATTAAGTTTTTCTTTTTTGTACTCAAATTCATGTTCATTATGACAAATCATATTTTTCTGCTTGATGATGGGAACATTGAAAAAATTCGCAACAGACAGTGTGACTTCTTCGAAGCAATTCTTCGAGCAAATGATGAATCAGAAGATTTTGATTCTGAAGTTTTTGAAATGATAACCATTGATACATAGTTTTTCGTGCGTTTTTTAAGTTATTGTTTTTATATACATTTTAATGTTAATAAATTATAATAACATTACACAAATGGATTTAATTAAGTAAATAAATGTATGCATATTTTTGCTTTGACATAATATTATTTCACTTTTAAAAATATGTAGGATGAGATTATTATAATTATTTCGGCCTTTTGATTAAGTTCCAATTTATAAATTAAAATATAGCAAATAGCTTGATTTTATTCAATATTTTGCAAATTTTGTTAAAAAAGAATTTTATATTTTTTAAGTAATTTTTACAAATAAATGTTAAATATTCCACAAGAATCTGAATTTGAAGTTTCTGCTATTTGTTAAGTTATAAGCCTGAAAATTCTTATTACATATCTGTGGGTATTTCTGGGTATAAGAAATCAGTTATTTTGGGGAATTTGGGGCATGAAAAATTGCAAATTGGGGATAAGGTATAAAATAAAACTGGGAACCCTGAATCGATCAATATATATTTATATATATATATTTTAGTATATATTTATTTATTTGCGTATTGCATTAGGAACATAAGCTGTTTACATCGACTCTCCATTCGTTTCTGTCTGTTAAAATGTGTCTAAGTTCGTTGAAAGATTTCCCTGTGGTCTTCGGTCTTCTTCGCAGTTCGCCCTTTTTTATTTTTGTTTATAATTTTTTATATTTTTATTCAAGATCAAGGTCGTATGGTCACGTCAGAATCCTGAATCTAGACTTTGATAAAGTGTTCACATTATAATTCCACCCAGGCGGGATTGGAAGGGAGACACAATAGTAAGAAAACTCGAAGTCAGAGTATATACTGATGGATCAAGAATGGTCTGCGGTGTCGGCTTTGAAGTCTTTGCAGACGATCGGTATAGAACGCTCCTTCCCTCTCCCTAACGAAGACCAAAATTCTGGATGTAAGGGAAGCGGCCAGAATGCTGGTCGATAGGAATGTACAGGGTTAAGTCGGTATATTTGTCGCCAGCCAAGTAACGCTTCTATACCTAAGATCACATACCCCTTCCTCCATTCCAGTTGGACAGTGTAAGAGTGTTCTATCTAGACTGGTTGGTCAGGCTGACCTCACTCTCATCTGGGTTCCACAGCACATAGCAATGTAGAAACCGCAGGGACATGTCGAGGCTGGTTGCACACATGACGGGGCACTCGAAGGTCGACAGTCATCCTTTAATGAGTTATTAGAATTCTCAATGCGTCGAGTTACATGTAGTACTAATCACCGTATCCGGGTACTTAGATACGGTTCTACATAGGTTGACACCGAAGAGTGGAGTGGTATTTTCAAAAAGGAATCATATAGATTATACGTGAATTCCTACGCGAAGAGTGCAGCCACGTAAACCAACTTAGCAACCAACCATTTAACAACTTTTCATAAGTAATTGTCTACTTCCATTACACACAGAGTACTTTCAATATCTTTGAATTGTTTATAATTAAAGGAAGGTGTTCGTCATATTTAAAGGAACTATATGTTTGCTTTACTCTCTGAGGCAAAGTTGTAGATCTTGTTATAGAGAACAAAAATTGTGAACGTATAAAATCAAAAAATCTTCATCTTCAAGATAAAAATTGCAAAAAATTTAAAAAAAAATCGATTTTTTTACTTTTTTCCACTGTTCAGGTCCATAGTTAGCAAACCGTTAAAAATTCAAGAAAAAAATCAACTACAAAAATGTACCTAAAATCTCAGTAAACAACTTTCTAGAACATATGAACTTCCTAGGAATAATTCTTAATACCGTTTAGGTAGCGCTCAGGTAGTCCTAAAATGAAATATTTATCGAAAATTACACGCATCATAGGACGCAGCACACAATATAAAAGCGACACGACGCTCACATCGAGACATTACACAGCGCGACGTCAACGAGAGCTCAGCGGTGATCTTGTGTTATAGCATAATTCGCGCACAACATTGGCAACTGACAATTTGCATATGCAGTGCAAAAAAATTGATTTATTTTGCTAAGTTTGCGATCATCAAATCAGAAAATTTTTTTACAAGATTTCAAAAGGAAAAGAATCTTTTAACTAGTGAATTAAAAAGAGCATTTATGTTATTTTTCGACGAAGTAGACTTGACCTGTGAAAATTACACACTCAATACAGTGCGTCGCCCATGCTACAACGATCTCATGGCATGGTTAAGTGGAGGCAAAGATAGTATTGTAAGCCGGTAAAATGGATTAATCGCCCAGCTGATCATGATGCAACCAGTTGCTATGCATGCGTAAATTACATATGTCGTCTAAATCAACATGCCAACCAACAGAGAAGAGATGAACCACAACTAATAACACAAATGGACACGGATTTCATTGTGGCCATATTGGGATTATCGCAGAGACTTGCCATATTTTTGACGGCGTTTTTCAAGCAAAGAAAAATTACACATTTTTTTTTTTTTTTTTTTTTTTATATGTATATTATTTATTGAATCTTCAATAATAGATTGAAACATCAATAAGTTATTCAAATCTTAAATCTAAAAAAAAATAATAAATATAAGTTTAGCCAATGCTAAACATAATTTTTAGTTACAACGGTTGATTTTTGTTGTTTACATCTCTCGTGTACGGCTGATAGAAAGAGTGTCCCTCCTCCTAAGCCGGGTGTGGCCTCTATACTCTAGAATATTGCGCGCAAGTGGGTTTGGGTGCAACTCAAGTTTTTTAATGTATTTTTTTGCGTGTTTCGAAAATACTGTCTTTACCAACGGAACGTCTAGATCTTTATGAATTCTATGGTTTCTGACATACCAGGGGGCTGCAGTTATTGTACGTAGAATTTTATTTTGTCGCCTCTGAATTTTTTCTACATTCGATGCTGAGGCAGTGCCCCATAGCTGGATTCCATAGCACCATATTGGTTTCAGGATCGCGTTGTATAGTAGAAGTTTACAGTCTAGGCTCAGTATTGAATTTCTACCCATAAGCCAATTCATTTGGGCTGCTTTTAATTTCATTTGCATCAACTTTGCGTCTATATGCGATTTCCATGTTAAACGGCGGTCAAGGTGAACGCCTAGATATTTGACTACAGTATGTTGCGGAATAGTCTCGGTGTTGATTTGTATAGGCGGGCATGTTTCCCTTCGCAACGTAAAAGTGACGTGTACACATTTCTGCTCGTTAACTTTTATACGCCATTGTTTGAGCCATTTTTCCAATTTGGATATATACCCTTGTAAGTTGATGGAGGCTTCTACTGGATTTTCATGGACGCTTAAAAAAGCTGTATCATCGGCAAATGTTGATGTATGAATGTTATTGCTTAACGGTAAGTCAGAGGCATAAATTAAATAAAGTAAGGGACCGAAGATGCTGCCTTGGGGAACTCCGGCTTTGATCGACTGCGAAGGGCTTAAAAAATTGCCTTCCCTAACAACAAATTTTCGTTCCTCTAGATAGCTTTTTAAAAGCTTGACGATGTTTGCGGGGAGATTTCGTGTTAATTTGTGGATAAGACCTTCGTGCCATACTTTATCGAAAGCTTGAGAAACATCTATAAAGAGCGCAGAGCAATATTTCTTTTTTTCAAAGGTGTCTCTAACTACGTTCACAAGTCTGTGAGTTTGTTCAATTGTGCTATGTTGTCTGCGAAAACCGAATTGATGATCTGGAATGCATCCACTTCTAGTCAGTATAGGCATCAGCTTGCTCATATACAGCTTTTCAAATAGTTTTGAAATGTTGGGCAATAAGCTAATAGGCCGATAGGATTCAACCTTCGTATGATCCTTGCCGTGCTTTGGTATCATAATAATCATCGAAACCTTCCATTCTGCAGGATAGTATTGCAGCCGTAGAATACTATTAAAAATGAAGAGTATAACTCTTTTTGCAATATAAGGCAGTTGTTGAAGCATTTTGTTGCTTATTTTGTCGACACCTGGGGCTTTTCTGGTGTTAAGACTAGTAATAGTATTTTCAATCTCAGTCATGTTAAATCTCATCGATATTTCTGGTAAAGAGACGACTGGTGGCAGTTCAACAATATCAGCAGAAATATTCGGGGTAAATACTTTTTCTAGGTGCTTAACAAATAGATCACCTTTTTCAGCATCAGTTCTTGCCCAGTCACCATTAGAGGCTCGTAATGGAGGTTTGCAAATCACTGGCCTTTTAAGTCCTCTGGCTGCACGCCACAGCGAATAATCTGTTGATGGTGTTGCATCGAGTTCTTGCAGAAATTTTTGCAGCGAAGCTGTTTTTTGTGATTGTAAAACTTTTCTTAGCTGTTTGGTACACTCCTTAAGCCGTAATTTTAGCTGAGACGATCTGTAACGTTGCCATTCTCGTCGAGCTCTCCGTTTTTCAGTCAATAGCCTTTCTATGTCTGCACAAAAAATATTGTTAAATCTCGCTTGTTGATTTGGTTGAATTGAAGAAGCATTAAGAGCAGCTTGTTTAGCATGTGCTTCAAACAACCTAATAGAGTTTTCTATGTCAGCAGGTGTTCTCAATGGCATGTTTTCCGTGCAATGAGCACTCAAATATTTTTTGTATTTCAGCCAGTTAATACGTGCAGGTGTCAGCGGTAAATCACATGTAGGTGTTGCAGTTGTGTGTGAGTAAATAGTGATAATAGTAGGCGAGTGATCTGAAGACAAATCCAAAGACACTTCTACTTCAATCATTTCGCTGGGCACGCCTTTCATAATCCCAAAGTCGATAACATCAGGAATTTTTTGACGATCCGTTGGCCAATATGTTGGCTGACCACTTGAAACTACATTCAAACCCATTTTTGAAATTGTGTCAAACAAGACACGACCCTTAGGACTGATTAAACGTGAGCCCCAAAATGTGTGTTTAGCATTGTAGTCACCAGCTGCTAGAAAACGGGACCCCAGAGTTGTATAAAATGCGGTATATTGACTCTCTGAAATTGAAAACCTGGGAGGAGAGTAAACAGATGATATCACAAGCTTTTGATAAAAATTTTCAATGCAGATGTTCGTTGCTTGAAGATATTCTTCACGAAGGTCATTTAGTAGGTAGTGTTTTATTCGAGTTTTTATTAGGATTCCAGAGCCACCACAAGCTCTACCTTGAGGATCCTTGGTGTCGTAGAAATTATATCCACTAATTCGAAAATAGCTTCGGGACGTCAAGTGAGTTTCTGAGATAAGCATAACATCGATTTGTTTATCCAGAAGAAAATATTCAATTTCATTTTTATGTTGGCAGATGCCGTTTGCGTTCCAAAATGATGACGTTCTACACTCTAAATGATGATAATTCGTTCGCTTACTGCAACGATTCAAAGCTTTGGTGGTAAAAATGGGAATGAACTACATCGCTATTGAGTGGAGATTATTTATTGATGGTTCTTTTTCGAGCTTGAAAGCAGTGTTGTTGCGTGCGTCGAACCGAAAACCTTCCATTCCGCGCTCACCTCTTAATCAATTCCAATGTAATTCGTCGAGACCAAGAGGAAGTGTGGAGGAACAAATGAAAAAACATAGACTAAAAAATGCACCATTAATTAACAATACTCAAGACATCTTTCTGCCACAGCTCCACATAAAACGGGGAATTGTTAAAAAATTTTCGGCAAATTTTTCCCTTTTGCGGCTACCTGAGCGCTACCTAAACCGTATTAGGAATCATTCCTAGGAAGTTCAAGTAAGAATCATAGAAAACTATTTCGTCTATAGGATAAAATATTTAAAGGTACTTATTTTATAACTTTTCCACTACATGAGTTTTGAAGTTACGATGTTGGAATATCTACCATATCAGAATCAAAGAACGCGGACAACATATTTTAATACAAGCTGCTTTTTTTCATTTCATATTTAAAAGTTAATTTTATATCCAACTTAAAAATCCTTTGATGAAATTAAAGTCAAATTCAAACTTGAGGCAAGCAATACCTTTCAACTTAAACCTAAAGCAGTTCAATTACGTATAAATATTAACAAACAATTTCAAAAAGGAAATTCGTACTAATTTTCTGGCGTAGTAATGACACATAACCCTCTTTTGGCTTATTCTTCGTTTAATTTTTCGTGACGTTGTTTATTGCAGAACTTGCAGAATTGCTGACATTGACAATGGCTTTGAATATTATTTGTAATGAAAATTGCATACCCAAGAGTTTTGGAACGTTAATAACTGATAATTAGTGCAAGATACGCTGAATTGGTAATACTGGTTATTGTGTTCATCATAATTATTCATCATTTTAAGTTTAAAAGTATTACACAAGGGAACAATGTGCTTGTTGATGAAGAACTGAATGTTGTTGTTATTTGGGACGCTGAACCCAAATCTACACTTGTTTTTTTTTGCTATCAGCTCGACTTTTCGCGTTATACCGTTATGTCCAAAATTAAGACACTTGAAAATGGTTCACCAGTTAGCGATATCGTTGAAGTTTTAAACAAAATAAGAAAATTTTTGTTCTTTAAAAAATCATCAAAAATAAAATTGCGACAAAAATCAGTTTTGGTCTCAAAACATTTAGTTAAACATATTTTGAATGAAATGAAAGTTGAAATTGAAATCGGTGGACAATATTTTTGATCTTGTACACAATTTACTGAGAAAACTGAACTGATGAAAATCACGATTTCCACACAAAAATAAAATTTTTTAATATGTATGTATGTATTTGCTGCTGTTCTATTTATGTAATAAGTGAGTTATATTAACGGCTTTATTCACAATCGATTAATAGTCATAGGAGATTTAATGTTAGATTTTTGTATGGGAAACCCGGTTTTAATGCACACATTAACTTTATTAATCGTTTGTAAATAAGGCTGTAATTGTTTTTGAATAGGTTATGGGACTTTACGTGAGAGGAATAAGACTTTACACTTTTTTCCGTTTTGGATTTTTCATGATTTTTAAAAATGCAAAATTATAATTTTTTTTTTATATAGAATCAAAAAATAAGTTGTCACAGAACTTAGCATTAATCATTGAATTTTCACTAGATTTCTATGCACATACACACATGTTTTAGGAAGCTACTTTAATCTAAAACAAGTTAGAGTGATATATTCGGCTCTGCCGAATCTTATATGCCCTTCACCAATACGAAAACAATTTTTTTAAATAACATAAATGAAAAAAATTACATTAAAGCAAAAAAATCGTCACTCACCGTCACGGACGCACGCTCACGTGATGGAAACAAAAAATTAATCACGATCACGCATTATTCGTTCTAATCTCTACTTCATTGTATAAGCTGATTTCATAGACACAGATTGCAAAGCAACACTGGAAGCATGAGTTTACAAGGCATTCTAGTGTTGCTTTGAATTCCGTAACAAATTTGTAGCCCTTTCTTGCCTACAGTGCATTATAAAAATATGAACATCTCTTTATTAGCACTTATATAATTTTTCACACATCCAAGAAGTGTTTCAACGTCTTTATCAAAAAGCCAATGGTCTTCGACTAAACAAAGAAATGATTTGAAACGTAAGAAAAGATTTAATAATGAAAAAATTCCCCCAAAATTAATAAAAAAATCGCCAGTTATTACATAAATCTGATTGTCTAATGATTAAAATGTTTCAGTATTACCTTCATATTGAAAATAATTTAAAGCTATCAAAAATTCTTATTAAAAAGATTAAACTTTTTCAAATAAAAAGCAAAAGTAATAAAAATAACTAAAATGTATAAAAAATTCTTTAAAAAAATAGCATATTGTTCACTTTTACTTTTTATTTGAAAAAGTTTCTTCCACAATTTATTTAAAAAACCACGGGACAATCTCATCTATAATCTACTTTTTTTAATTTTTTCGTTTATTCCAAACCGCAAACAGAAAGATTTTTGCTCTCAAATCCAACCCATAGATTCGGTTTATTTTCGTAATATTTTGGCATTAAACCGCGTCCAATTCCGTAAGTAGTGCGTGCTATCGACATGCGATATTCCGCAAAACAATGTTTTTTTAGGTGTTTTTAATGAATGTAAGACCAGTTAATTTTATATGAATATGAAAAAATAAATTTTTTATCTCCTAAGATCTTAACTTATCATTTTGTATATGTTAAATTGGGGAAAATACGAAAATATGCACAAAAAAAATGAAATACAAATATGTACGCATATACTATTTTTAGACGCGGTACAGCTCGCGAACTATTATCGCTACGCTTTACAAATGTTTTGGAAATTTTCTCCAAAACATTCCGATCTAAAAATCCAAGGTTCATATGTATGTATACGATAGGAACTGATTGTTTGAAAAATATTTGATGAATTGCGAACTATTCTTAGAATACATTTTAATTAAGCCCACATTAAATTATTCAATTGGATAATGCAATCTAGAAGCTAAATATAAATTTATGGAAAGTATGTATTTGCTTTTTTACTCTATAAGTTTGCTGTTTTTTTAATCAATATTGATGTTCGCATATTTTTGGCATTTTAGAGATTTTTTCAAGACTCGTGGCTGCCGTTTGCCAACTATATGATTTTTTTTAAATATATTTTGGGAATAATTTCCAATATTGCAGTTGCAATTTTTATAATATGCGCTATTTTCGCGGGGTTTTCAATTTTTTAGTTTCTTTGCTAATTACATTTTGGAGCTTGATATCAAATTAAATTCTTACATCAAACTTTGTTTTTATTTTATAGAAAAGGCAATTAATTGAAGTGCTTTTGAAGATGAACTCACTGATGTCACAGAATGGAAGAAACATTTCTGAATACTGAACCTGAATATAGAAAATAATTAAAATTACACAAGTATAACACAGGATGTAAGCATCAATTTTGCCTTTCTTCTGAAATCACAAATAGTCATAAAAAATGAAATATCAATACATTTTCAAAACAAAACGAAAATTCAATTTCATTGATTTAGTATATTTACTCGTACATAGTGTCTTGACGACCCATTACATTTCTTTAATATAAATAATATAAAAAATAATTATGGTTATTTATATACGAAAAGAAAATGTAAGGTGTAAAAAATACTGTAATATGCAATCATAATATTATACTAATAAACGTACAAAAATAAGTTTAAAGAAACAAACAAAAACAAAACAACAACTCATTGCTTTTCGATTGTTTAAATATACACATGGATACACACAATGTGTACATGTGCCCATGAACGCATTTTAGTATGGATGGATGTGATATATGTGTGACAAAAAGGGAAGATTTACAACAACCACACCAATTTCCATCAAAAATTTGAAATTTTAGTATTTTATAATAAATAAGATATATTATGTTCTTAAAAGCGTAAACTACTATAAAAATACAACTGTTCTGTGGTGTACAAGAAGCGCTTGTGACTACAAACCAGTAGGTTGTTGGATTGAATCTCAACGAAACTTTTTCAAAAAATTTTAAAAGTAAAATTATTTCGAATACCATTTTAATTAATAACACTTTAATTATTTTCAGTATAAACATTCGTAGAACCTTACACAAGAAATCTGGGGCATAACAAAACAACAGAATAGGACATACAACAAAAAAAGTCTTTTGGCTGTATCTCGTTAATTATTTTACCGAATTTTCTAATTTTTACACATAAAAATTCTGAGACAAACTTCAACATATTGATCCATATATTGATCCCCATGCTGTGTGAGGCCTTATTTCTCGGTATTCTACATCAGCAGACGGACAGACGGGCATCGCTTATTCGACTTCTCTATATATAAGGATCCAGAATATATATACTTTATGGGGTCTTAAATAAATAATGAAGAAATTACATATGGAATGACAAACCTATATATCACATTTCCAAATTTTTTTGGTGAAGAGTATAAAAATGTTAAAACAGCACAATTGGCTCGCAGCCGGTCCACTTTAAGCGTGAGAAAAATGAAAATTCTTTTTTTTTTCATTTATTTTTTGGTGAATTTGATTGTTTTCTTATTACATATATATAAAAAAAAATTAGCAAATCGCTTAGGGAAGAATAAGGAAGAATATGATTTTTCGAACTTTTAATTTTTGGAAAAAATTCAAATATTTGTTTAGTACCTGTAACTTCCAAATGCAAGCTAATGGAGAAAAATTGAGATCAGATTTGAAATCAGCGACCTCAAATTAGTAAAAATTGCAATAAATTTCCATTCAACACAAAAAAAAATCAATTTTGTTCTCTTATTTTATTGTTACTTTTTGTTTTTGTATTCAAAAAATTTTGTATGGGATTTCGTGCGATATCGAATGCCGTAATTTGCCCCCAGGTAAAGCTCGGTAAAACGAATCTTGACTGAACGAACTTCAAAATTGTTAACATTAACTATGTTATATACCGAAAATTAAAGTAATTTTATGCTCAATATAACAAAGGAGAAGAACTAAATTTCAAAAAGTAAACGAAAACCAAACTAAATAGCATCTAATTATTTAACATTTTATTAACTTGTATTGCAAACGTTTTAAAAAATATAAAGTTGCAAAGAATGTAAAATCAAGAAAGTCGCTGCTGTACTACAAATTTTTATATGATAACTTATTTAAAAACCAAATGCTGCAAGCGTTTCTATTACATTTTAAAGTTCGAAATTTTCCAAAATGGACCAGATGTTCTGAATCGGATTCACATCAGAACTCTGGAGGTATTTCGATGATTATATAATACCCACAACCTATTGATTGATTTGAGACCAGTGCACAATGAATAACTTAAATTTTACATGCTGAAAGCATAAAATACAAACAACAACTTACCGCAAACAAACACGTTCCTCATCATCGCTGTTCATATTCAAAATAATACGTTGCCTTAATAACAACTTACTGACTAGTTGGACGTTTTAGTTAACTTAAGAAGATTTTGACTTGTCATTTCTTTTATTTATTATTATCTTCTATATACATATATTAAGTTTTGGAAAGCATATGCTTGATGTATTTTGTCAGTCTAGATACACCTGAAAAAAATAAACAAAACATTAAGAAGAGTAATAAAATAAAGAAGACAAACTTTCTAGAAAAGGTTTTACAATTGAATGAGTAAATAAGCAGATTTCCTTAGACAAAATTAAGATTTTTTTAGTTTATCAAAATTTATTTTATACATATACGAGTATGTATTAGAATTTATAAAAAATTCTTAAAGAAAAGAGTAGTTTGTAAGTTAAATTATTGAACTCAAACCAAAATAATACCTTTTAACTTAAAGTCAGCAAAAATGTTTTTGGTTAATGAGTTACAACGTTAAGAATTACATCCTTCGATACTTCTACTTTGGCATTTAGCACTAATTACGTTAACATGGCGATATTATTGGAGGCAAACACTATGACATTCGCTCACGGATAACGACTCCCAAATGTCAGTACATAAAGTCATTGGAATAATGATATGCTATTAAGGGTCTTCATCAACAACGTTATTATCTTTAGCGCTTAAGCCAATTCAAGGCATGATATTTTTCTATATGACAAAGTGTTGTCGTGTGCACGGCTTTAGTTGATATCTTAATATATAAAAATCACGTATCTCTGAGTTCGTTTACGATCATTTAAGCAACCGCTAACCGATTCGAATCAAACTGTGTGTCTGTTTATGTTGGTTCCAGCTATTATATAAGTTAAGTATGGTCGGTACCATACTTCTAAAAAAATTACATGGTGGGCCGCCCATGGGGCCCAACCTCACTAACTTACTTGAAATAAAAGAGATCGTTTTGATTCAAACTGTTCGCGTTCAGCACTAGAATTGGAATGCCAAACCGCCCGTTTATTTAGGAAAAAGAAACTTATAAAATATTTTATAAAATGCTTATACTAGCTTAAATTAATGGGAATGGTTTGTCAGTAGATTTCTCACGATTGCACAAGTTAAGTGTGGTGTCGTATTGCAACACACGCCGTCTGGGATATTGCTGAGTCGGAATAACGTACAGGTGAATGTACAGTGGAACATAATGATGAAAAGTAGGTTGAAAAGGTGTGAGGTGTTAACTCCCCCCTCCTTAAAAATCAGCGTCTCGCTGATCAATTT
The DNA here is from genome assembly GCA_956483585.1 of Gymnocheta viridis. Classification (NCBI taxonomy): domain Eukaryota; kingdom Metazoa; phylum Arthropoda; class Insecta; order Diptera; family Tachinidae; genus Gymnocheta; species Gymnocheta viridis. The sequence goes on along the minus strand of OY101442.1, from coordinate 67,175,681 downwards.
ATATCTGGTGTCAGGTTTCCTGGGGCTTGAGGGCTGGCATGGTAATGCGACCGAATATTTTCCTCCATAGTAGGGTAAGAATGATTGACATCGCTACAATACAACAGAAACCTGTAACGTTTGACCAAAGGGACAGATTTACGTGATTCCTTAAGTTCTGAATATGCTGAATGTTTTTTCCATGAAGTTCATGTAAAAAGTTAACATCAACTTTGCGTGTTTTTTCGTATACATTTGTTAATAATGGAGGGAGAGCTTGCATATTCGTGATTCTTCCATTTACAACAGTCCTTTCTCCGATCGTAATGGTTTCATTAAAGAGTCGTATTAAATACGTTCCATCCAAGCCGACGGCATTCTCTTTTGAGGACACATTTCCTTTAAAATTTGAGACATACAGGATATCATCTTCGATTTGCTCTATTATGGTCTCCCCGTTTGACAGAAAGGTACAGTTTGCGTTGGTTCCTCTCAAAATTTTTGATAAGCAATCTTCGTCCGATAGTTCTTCCAGTTGGTCCAACGCACAAATTGTGATGTTGTTAAGAGAGGAACAATGGTTCCTGATCCCATATATGTTCGCGTGGTTTATGAGAACAGTATTGTATTTCAAATCAAATTGACGATTTTGGCGTATAGCTGCCCTAAGTAGAATTTTATTGTATTTACTGGGGTTTACTTTTGGAATCGACAGCACGTATAGTAATGACGTTCCGTTCGAAAAAATACTGGGCTTCCCATATTCGATAGCCTCAATTTCATTATTGTACGGGAGCGATTCGACTTCTGATATTATTTGATGAATCTCCTCTACATCTAATAGGTTTGTATTCACGATGCCACCTTTAGCTAGCTGGCAAGCTCTTACAGTTTCCTCAATGTTCTCTTTGATCACCAATACCTGATTTAGCGCATCATGTAACATATCATTTGTTTCCAACACGACGATTTTATTATTAAATCTGGCTACTAGGTCATTCATTTTTCCTACCAATTCGCTCGTTGTCCCAAACAGCTTATCGTTTATGATGTATTGTTGTTCATTGTTCCCTATGAGCCTTTGTTGGCTTTCCAGCACTTTATCCCAATCGGTTGCGTCTGGATTCCCAGCGATCCATTTCCAAGCTGAGCCAATCCAGTTTATGGATCTTTTCTTTCTTGAAATACCTCTTATTGTTGCAATTCGGTTGTGCGTCTTCTGAAGTTGGTATTCGAAGAACTTTTTGTCCTTTTCCTCCTTTGCCAAAGCAGTAAATACGTCAGCAGTTGTTTGAAGCATCCTCTCGAATTCCTCAAGGTTGATCACATGTGCAACGCTTAAGTACTCGTTAATAATCCATCCCTCACCATCTTTGATACTCACTAGGGGGGATTGGTACTCAAAAATTTGGAAGGCACCAACATATGCGAAAAATAATAAAACACTTAAAATATAGAGGTTAGTGTAAGCACATCTCACAATATGTTCCCAGTTTGGATTGGTCATATTACAATAAAGTACAGAATATTTTCTTATAAGATACCTTATAACAGTTAAAATTACAATCTTCAAATTATAAATCAATTACGTGAATCATGTAAGTATATTCCCTATTAAAATAAATTGTCCTAAGTACACCCATAATATAAAATAATAGATCTAATTTGTATTAATAAATTGTGTTCCAATTATAATTCTTATATGCTAGTAATAATTATTTTCTCAGGGGCAACTGCAAGGTTTGTTACGTCCTCCTTACGTGTGTTTTGTGGTACTTTCTTCCTGCTGTTGTTCGCAGGGCTACCTTGTTATTCTCCAAAACCTTGTGTTTTTTATAAAGTGGCTTATGTTTGGGTCTTATTTGCTTATCTCTTACCAATATGTCCTGACTCTCAGCAAAGTCGATTGGATCGGACCTTGTTTTGTTCAGGCGATCATTGGCTGTTCTTTGGTTATATTCGATGAGGCCACGAATGTCTTCATTAATCTGGTCACGGAAATCCACTAATTTTCTATAGTTAAATCGTTCGGACCTATTAAAGAATATATCGGAGGGCTTCCTCCTAGTTACCGAATGGATAGTATTGTTGTATCGGTCAACCGCAATGTTAACCAAGTCCTTTGGATTTCTGTTCCCCAATTCCCCAGATAAGCATCTATATATCTCGATTAAAGTGGAATGAAACCTTTCCACTTGGCCGTTCACTTCGCTTCTCTGCACCGGGGTAAAGTATATTTCAATCCCCAGTGATCGTATAAAATTCAATATAGTGGGGGACAGAAATCCTCTTTCGTTATCCGATACGATCATACGGGGTACAGTAAAGTAGTGCAGAACCTTGGCCAGCTTATGCCTCAAGTGTATAGCAGAGCGGTTTTTTATATGAAAAAGTTTCGCAAATTTGGAGAATTTGTCAATGCAACTAATATATTTTAACCCTTGCATTTCAAATATGTCAATATGCAAGATTTCACATGGGTAGTTAGGAATAGGTGTCGGCTGAAGTTTTGGTCTACTCGGATGTCTGTCGTATTTATTCAGTTTACAAATTTCGCAGCTTCCAGTATATTGTCGTACTAGGCTCCTCATGCGAGGAAAATAAAACTTTTCTAAAATCTGCTGGCTGTTCTCCTTAGGGTTACGATGTGCTCGCTTATGCTCGGCCTCGATTATTCTACAAATCCTCTCAGGGTTGGTGACGTCTTCTACCAATCGTTGAGTGATTCTTATTTTATATGAAGCAAAGTGATCCAAATAAACGCTATTCAATAATTGAATGAAACATTCGGGAATTTTGATACCGTTGATGACGGCGGGATTTAAACACGTCTTCAGCGTTTCCGTAAGAGACTGGGAAGTTATCTGGTCGATGTCCGCGTGGTGTCTGTTAAATCCAGGATGCGGCTGTAAACTACTACGCAACTCTCTTCCCTCTCTTATTACAATCTGGTTCCGAAAGACGTTCAAGGGGACTTCCACGTGAGGAATCAAATCGCTACTGTCCTGTTCGGCGCTATGCATCGTAGCGTCGGATACAACCATTTCTCTCTCCAAAGCTTCATCGGCCGTTATGGTTTCAGAGCCAATTTCCGAAGCTGTGATTGTATCTTCATCACTTAGTGTGCTTATTTCGTTCAAATTAGACCCCAATCGCGAGAGGGCATCGGCTACTACATTTGACCTACCGGGTTTGTATATGAGTTCGAAATTATACTCCTCCAACCGGGCCTTCCATCTTTTTAGCTTGGCGTTATGATTTTGGTTCCCCAATGCATAAGTCAACGGTTGGTGATCAGTGAAGATTCTAATCCTTTTCGCCCCATACAGATAAGCACGCAAATTTTCCAGGGCCCATACGATGGCCAGCATTTCTTTTTCATTCGTAGCGTAATTTTCCTCCGTTTTATTGAGAGAACGTGAGATATACGCAATTGGTTTATCTGCTCCCGAACAGTCCTGGGACAATACTGCGCCGATAGCGTAGTTAGATGCATCGGTTGTCAAGTTGAATGGTTGATTGAAGTCAGGAAACGTTAAGACTTCGGATGACATTAACAGGCTTTTAAGCTCGTTAAAAGAGTGCAATGCCTCTTCCGTCAAGGTTATGGAAATCTTCCTAGACACATTTGCCCTAATCTGTGCGTTTTCACCTCTGGTAAGATTTGTCAACGGCTTAGCAATCTTCGCATAATCTCTTATAAACTTCCTATAATAAGAAGTCATGCCGAGAAAACTCTTTAAATCCTTTAATGTTCCGGGGGGATCCAAACTCCGAATCGCCTCAACTTTTCCAGGATCCGCTCGTATCCCATCTCCTGATACAATGTACCCCAGGAAAGATACTTCGGTTTTAAGGAACTGGGTCTTTTCCAGGTTCACCCGGAGGTTTGAAGCCAGTAATTTCGCGAATATTTTCTCCAAGTTCTCCAAATGGTCATTAATATCATTTCCAAAAACTATTATGTCGTCAATATAGACATAACAAATTTTGCCGATGTATTCCCTGAGGACGTCGTCGATCATCCTTTGAAAGATCGATGGCGCGTTCTTTAATCAGAAGGGGAGGCGTAAGAATTCGTATTTGCCATTCAATGTGGAAAATGCTGTTTTTGGAATATCTGATTCCCTCATCGGTATCTGTTGGAAACCAGAAGTAAGGTCAAGAGTTGTAAAATATTTAGCCTTTCCCAGACTAGCAAGCGTAGAATTAATATCAGGTATTGGATGCGTGTCGGAGATAGTCACAGCGTTCAGCCTCTTAAAGTCGATGACCATCCTATATTGTTTTTCTCCATCCGGCTTGGGTTTCTTAGGAACCACCCAAATTGGTGAGTTATAAGGGCTCCTGGAGGGTCGAATAATTTCCTGTTCCAGAAGTTCCAAAATTTGTTCCTCGACAACGGAGCGCATATTTACCGGATAAGGATAGCTTTTCGTATATATAGGTTCATCGGTCGATGTTCTAATCTCGGCCCTCACCGACGTCATTGCCATTTCACCGGCCTTCAATGGACCAAACAAGGGTGCATACTTTTCGATGGTGTACTTCAGTCTATCCGTTATTCCACTATCTAAGCCACTAGTCGTTGTATTAACTTCTCTGCAAATTTTGTCCCTAAGGGGAATCACTGTTCCTGAATTGATGGTCATCGTACCGTTTTTCCGATCAATTATCGCTCCTAGCCCTTTAAGGGTATCGTCGGCAATAATTCCATCGAAAGATTTTAACCCCGGCAATAAGTAAAATGTTATAGTTGAATCTATTCCGGCAGATCTGAATAGCGCGCCTTCCACTTTTCGCTGGATGTTTATCGTTCCCCCTGCTGTCCTTACTTGGAATGATTTTGAAAGTTCAATGCTCCCTTTACCCAAATGAGGGCCCACGAAGTTTTTATTGGCCCCGGTATCCACGAGAAATTTCAACACCATCCCATTTTTTAAATTGAATTCTATGTAAGGTATGCTTGAAGGGAGGCCTCTGTCATAAAATTTACCTCAGAGTCCTCAAGGTCATCATCCTGGTTTTCAGGAGACTGTCCAGGAACATTGTCTTGCTCCACCTCAGCGTTTATCAAATCCTGTTGTTCACAGGTCTGCTCAGGCACATTTTCCATATAGGTATGAAACAGCCTCTGTTGTTTGAAGGGATTTGTAATGTTCTCCGACCTTACGTTTCTCTTGAAGCTCCCTGGTCTATTCATATAATCCAGCTTCCTTGAATTAATAGACTGGTCGACTTCCATTTTCTCCTGAGGCTTTGGAGCGAAAGGCCTTGGTGGTGCGTCTCGCTGGTTCGGGGAGTGTTTCCATCGTCCGTTATTGTAGTTAATCCCATTTGGAATAAATGGCCTAGGAGGTAGTTCTGGTTTTACCTCCCTTTGAGACAAAATATTAGTTGGAACGCTAATCTGATTCCGAGCGTACGGATGCAATGATGTATTCCTCAGATTGATGTTTTGTATTTCCATACACATAGCGTATGCTTCTGGAAGTGTTTTTGGCCTTTGAATTATAAGAAGCCGGGATAATTCACCGTTCAGGCCCCGTACGAAAACATCTAGAGCCCTGTTTCTGTAAGTTTCGACTAAAACATCCACCGTCTCCTTTGAATAATTCTCCGTTTTTATCTTATTAATTATTAAGGAGAATTGGTGATTCACCGCAGCATAAAACTCGTCGATCTTCGAACCCCTTTGAAGCAGTTGATTCAGTTGGTGTTCAAGAGTACGGATATCTCTTTTATCTGCGTAATGGAGCGATAAGCACTCCTTTATCTTACCCCAATCATTCTCGAATATATTGTACGATACTAGTGCAGAATCCGCATTACCTCTTACCTTTCCCCTAATACTCTGCAAAATAGCCCTATAAATGGGCTTGGTTCTAACAATTTCATAGTCGCTAAGGATCGCCTCAACACTATGTATCCATGACACATATTGGGTGGGGTTCCCCTCGAACGCTTGTAACTCCTTGACGCAGTCCGGGAGCTTACTAAGTTCCAGAAGTTCAAGTTCCGTTCTAGGTGCACGAGGCTGCTCCAACGCCGGTGTTGTGGTCGGCGATGCGCCGGTCTTGGTTTCAATCAATCGGATTTTGGCCTCCAATGCCTTGATCTGAATCATGGCAGCATTGAGTGCTCCGGTCATCTCCATTACTGATGTCTTAAGCTCCTCCATTGTAAAAAGAAAATTTCCAGTAACGATAGGCTAGAGTTGCAAATTAAAACCAAACCAAGCTTCGAGACAATTTTGATAGTTTTTGAGAAAACCCAAGGGACCACACAAATTCAACAAGTAGGGGGAAAAAATGGAAAAAAAAAATCCTTGCACTTACCCTTGAATTTCCAATCCAATTCTAGGCTATATTAAATTTAGTTAGTTAGTTAGTTTTTTTATTCTTTAATTTTACGTACTATTCCGTCGCGATGTACATGTGATTTTGCGATTTTTATTTGTTTTGGATCTTGTTTCTAGAACGATAAAAAGATTTAAAATTACTTTGAATTTTTGAAATTAATTTACGGTCTTGGTTCGTGACCTTTTTTTTATTTAAACTTTTTTTTATTTCCTTTTTAATTTTTTTCTCTTTCAATATATTTCTTTTATTCTTCTCTTTTTTCATTGAATTTTAATTTTCATATTTCAATCTTAATATTGAATATTAATCAAATTTTTATTTTAATATTGAATGTATTGCAAACACCATTCCTGTTTTCGATCAAACCGCTAAGTGCCTTTATCCGGGTACTTGTGCTCCTTCTTATTTTCTTATGTATAGGTTATTTTATAGTTCACTCGATGGAGGATCGTGTTGTCCGTTTTCGAGCAGCGAAAGCTGTCGTACTAAGGCACGATTTGTCTCACCCCGTGAGTTTTTCCTACCATTTGTCACTCGTTATTGGGCGAGAAGGGTTCACTCTATTCCACTAAGTAGTGTAGGTTCCAATGTTGACTACAACTTGCGAGGATATTGTTAGGCGTATCCATACTGAGTTGTGTAGGTTCTTATGTTGCTACAACTTGTAAGGATATACGGCTTCCCATGAGTCCCTTCAGTCCCTGAGTACTTCGAAGGAAAACTTGCACGTTTTTCACAGTAAACTTATTTATTCATTAATATTTGTGACATAAAATAATTTTTTACGTACTGGAGGGCCTGGAGTTCAGGATCGCAGTACGCTGGGACCTCCTTGAGGACCCATATTGGTCACTTTCTTTTTCACTAGGTTCCCGGCACACTTAGCACTCCTAGGGGCTTTTCTTCCCTATCTTATTCAATATTTTTCACTTTCGTTAAACACTTTTAAATTTTCAAAATTTTACTTTATATTTTCTTCAATATTTTTTTCACTCGTCACGAACCAAGCACCTTAAGGATCCGGCACATCCTTGTTCGCGGCCGGTCCCTGCTCGGGCGCCAGTTAAGTATGGTCGGTACCATACTTCTAAAAAAATTACATGGTGGGCCGCCCATGGGGCCCAACCTCACTAACTTACTTGAAATAAAAGAGATCGTTTTGATTCAAACTGTTCGGGTTCAGCACTAGAATTGGAATGCCAAACCGCCCGTTTATTTAGGAAAAAGAAACTTATAAAATATTTTATAAAATGCTTATACTAGCTTAAATTAATGGGAATGGTTTGTCAGTAGATTTCTCACGATTGCACAAGTTAAGTGTGGTGTCGTATTGCTACACACGCCGTCTGGGATATTGCTGAGTCGGAATAACGTACAGGTGAATGTACAGTGGAACATAATGATGAAAAGTAGGTTGTAAAGATGTGAGGTGTTAACTTATATGATATTTTGTGAATCGATACAATTTTTTATTAATTGATATGTTTGACGGCGATATGTGGCAAGATAACAAAATAAAACAAATCTTTTGATAAAACACGAAATTTACACATATAATTTCTTAAACTTACGATTATTTCTAACAGTACGGTGGGCGCTTGACCTTGTTTATTTGTACTGTTACGGACTTGTCAAATGTGTTCACTTTTATTTGTTGATTTGTTTATTTATTTATTTATTTATTTATTTATTTATTTATTTATTTATTTATTTATTTATTTATTTATTTATTTATTTATTTATTTATTTATTTATTTATTTATTTATTTATTTATTTATTTATTTATTTATTTATTTATTTATTTATTTATTTATTTATTTATTTATTTATTTATTTATTTATTTATTTATTTATTTATTTATTTATTTATTTATTTATTTATTTATTTATTTATTTATTTGGTATCCTGATAATACAAAACTTAGTTTAGATCATTGAAACTATCAGTCACTTTAACAAGTTTTATCAATCACAAGTATCAATATAACAAAAAAAGGTTTATAAATGTAATAACTACAATGAATTAAAATACGTTTAAACTTTATTGTATTACTCATTAATTGTAGATATATTGGTAGAAAAAATTTCGTTAAAAAATTCTCTATATTCGTCCATTGCTGGATATAGCGTACATGCTTTAATCGACTTAAAATTTCTATTGCACTCTTTTTTGAAGTCTAGTCTTTTGAAATATTCAAGAAGAAAATTATAATTTTGAAAAAATGTTGAGAAAACCGTTAAACAATCAAGGTCTATTTGTGTCTCATTTCAAAGACTTGACTTCGATTTTTTCACTAATCCATGAACGAAGTCGAGGCCAAAAACCGAAATTTCAAAATAGAGAGTCGAATACCTTTGAAAATATTGAAGATGTTTTTGTGAAATAACATGTATTTTCTTTACAACAAGCATAAATGCAATGAAATTAAATAATATTTGTAAAAGCTCTAAAGCCAACACTCTGTAGCACACCGTGTGCTTAAGCAGGCTAATCAAAATTTCAACATCCTTAAAGCTTAAGTCCTCCTCTATGATTTTTTATACATTGTTTCGTAATCGATTTGCAACTTTCAAAGATACAGATTTATTACCCTTTTTTCAATTGGAAACAAAGGTGCGCTGTAGTGCAAATTTCTAAATAGTCATAAAAAGTGACGATATAAATACGTGCTTATTTACATACATAAAAATGCGCATACTAGCAAAAAAAAATGTCCTTTTCTAGACTGTTTTAAAATCAGTAAATTCAAACGGGGAAATACCTGAATTAACAGCACTATTTTCCAAACTTCGATACATTTTCTGACCGACTTTGGATACGAAAACGGCAACTTTTATAAAATCAGGCATTATCACGCTCGCGCACTAACGCGTGATTAAGTATTAATTTGTTCAAGAAAAATAAATCGCAACATTTTCAAGTTTCTGTCCTACATAATGTCAACAATCGATTATTGTTAAAAACTAAATGCTGCTTATTAAAACAATGCCGCTGAATATGTCTAACAGAAGGCAATAATAAGGACACTATGTCGCATATTATGTCATAAATAATGCTTGGTAGAAGACAAACTTTAAGATAATAATAGTCGCTAACGATCCCGCCAAAGGTATTGAACAGAGAACAACATGCAAGATTTTGTAATTCACAATGTCGTGAAGGACAAGTTTCTTTGAATCGTCGCTTTGATGCCTAATCGACAGGAGCTAAACCGTACATGAATCGTCGAAGACTTTGACATGCACGACGATTTGCCCAACTGGGAAATTTGAACAAAATATACATAAATACATATGTACAGAAATACATATATACATACATATGTACATACATAAATGCATACACAGATACATAAACAAGTATATCCTTACTAAACCTTTTCTGCAGTTGCCTACCAAATGGGCAAAACAAAAGGTTAGACGCCAATGAAGCAGATAAATAAATAGACTTAAATGGTAAATGTGTATTAAATGCGACAACACAAGAGCACCACAAAAATAATTTAAAGGCAACAATTTATTTAATAACCATGATAGAAATACTTTATACTAAGGGAATGTGCATGTTGCTACCAAACACTTTGATTAAAACAATTTTTATATGAAAACTATTCAAGTTGTTAAAAGTGTGATTCTATAAACATTTAAGGAAATGTTCTGTTTACGGAAAATAGTTTAGTTTTTCTAAAAACGAAATAAAAGTTAAATTTGCATTAAGTTTGTATTCCCAATTGGTCAAAACGAAATGAAAAGTAAGTAACAAATTTCAGTTTGTTTCAAACGAAATTGAAATGTTTTGCAAATTACTTTATATCAAAGATTTAAAAAACTTTTGTTTGTTGAGGGTTTTTAGCTAGTCTATATACATGCATTTCATTGGTGCTAAAGCCAAATCATCAATAGACCTTAAACCACATTTTTGAAATGTTTTAAATCTCTTATCTTATACACAAACCAATGAGAATTTAATTAAGATTTTATTTTCCGTTTTGCCTTATTAAATACTTTCATTGTCACCCAAAGGGCGTCTAATTGTATAAAGGTTGTAAAGAAAATAAAATAGATTCATATCGAATATAATAATTTGTTTGTTGGAATTTTGGAATAAGTTTCAAAGCCTACTATGCTTATACTATTGTAATTTTTATAATTCTCATTGAGTTTTTAAAAGTTTTTGTATAAGTAAAGAGGTTTGAAACATTTAAAAATTAGGTTGATGATGATTTGGCTTTAGCACCAATGAAATGCATGTATATAGACTAGCTAAAAACCCTCAACAAACAAAAGTTATTTAAATCTTTGAAAAAAGATATCGAGGCAATCTCGATTAATATAAAAATTTAATAATTACTTTATATCTTTATAAAAAATAATTTGAAATCGGCAATACAAAAGTTTATGCCAGAACGTTATACTTACAATGTTTATTTATTTTGCAATTCAATTAAGATACTTTTATTAAAAATAGGAACATTTTATAATACATACATAAAAACTAAAAATAAAATTTAAGAAAATTCACAGAATTTAAACATTTTTGTCCCCTTTAATGTTAAGCTTAGCACATTAAATATATTTTTAATTTAAATTCATATTGCACAAATATTTAATTGCTCATATTTTGACAAGGTTTTCCCATTCGTAAAAATATTTAAATTTTATTAAATATCCCATTTACCTGCAATAGCTTCAGGTCAACTTTTTTAATTGCCACTATGTACGTTCTCTTTAATTTTATTAATTTTTCCGCTTTTAATATCAGTTGTAATGTCAACTTTGCTGCAGATGATAATTATCGTTAACACCGTCATCAACGATGACGTTTGTGTGGCACATTAGCATTTATGTATATTCTGTAGCCGAACAATAAAAATTTTAAGTATATTTTATTTCCACCTGTTATTTATTGTATAAAAACAATAAATTGGAGAAACTTTTTTACGCTTGTTTTTGATTTTTGCTTAAATTTAAATTGTTTTTTTTTTAATATGAATAATTTAAAACAAAAAGCATAGACTTTAAGTGGTGGGTCGTACACACTTTATTTAATATTTATTTTTATGTGCATTTATCTTCTGAATGCTGCACAAACATTGTTTTATTTTTTAATTAATTTAAATATTTTTTATCTCACAAGAAATGCCGTTGTTATTGTTTGTCTAACGCCATTTATCTGATTAGAAAGATTAAACAAACACGAAAATATGCACATAGGTGCGGAATAGCACAAAAACCTTATGAAGAACTGGACCTTAACACCTGTTAAATATTTAAATTTTACATATCAGCGGTTTTTCTTTGTAACTTTTGTGTAAAATTTACCGATATCCACGAGAATTTTTAAATATGATACAAGGCGTATACGCAATTTCCGTTAAGTGTTTCGCACGGTCGAGTTTACTGGCGGCAACTAAATTGTACCGAACGAGCCTGCAAGTATGAACGTAAAATTCTACGTAGTAGCAACATGTGAATTATTTATTCAACAAATGGTGCCTTATTTAGGTGGCGTTACATCGAAAATTGCTTTTCGTTTCTAACTAAAATGCTTGGTTCTATCAAATTGTATGTACATTATACATCTGCATGAAACTAAATAACGATGTTGATGAAATGTTCACTATAAACTTTATATTTATTCGTTTCTATTCAATACAGATGAATAACGATAACATGAACACAATGAACACTCGTAAATAACGAAAAGAATATGGCATTCGTCAACAAGTCGATTAGTTTACTTTTACAATAGCATATCAATATTAATAAATGTAGACTAAAACACTTTTTGAATAAATTTCGATAAAGTTCGTAAAAAACAATATGATTCTAAGGATCAGTGTCGCCGCTTGAAGGAAAAGGAAACTAAATCTAAGACAGAACATAAAGTCAAACTTCTATAACTCAAATCACCATTATCCCAAAAGAAACTTCGACTTACGCAGACTTCGAGTTACAGAATTTTTTGTCAAAATAGAATAAATTGTTTTGGTATTATGTATTTTTATTTAAAATAGCCTCTAATCGAAAGCTACACGCTTAAGTATATAAACGTACGAGGATATGTACTTATATAATTAAAAAATTACAGTTAAGTAAAATATTCTAAAATAAGTGACTGAAAATTTACTTTTTTTAATTTTCAGTAAAATACCTCCAATGTGCTTGAAGCTTCGTGGTGCTCATCAGTTGTTGTCTCATTTGTCTGTAAACTTTCTATATCATTTCTTGTTGGCTTTTGAGAAGTTTCATCTAACGAACTTTCGATAAAACTCTCCGTTGAGCAATTATGCTCAACAACATCATCATCTGTAGGAAAGCCAGCTGCACAGAGCTCATTATCTACCTTAATAGGGGGCTTAACTCTTGTATTTCATAAACGAAATCCACATTCAAACGAGTTGATAATTTCTTCTTTATTTTTGAAAATTGTTGAGACCGTGCTTGCCGGGATACCATATTTATCAGCTGCTTCCTTTTTCTTCTCTTCTCTTATAAGTTTATATTTTTCTTCGATCGATAAGCATTTTAAAGCACGTTTAATTGCCATAAACGATTTCAAAATTTATCATCTAGCGCGAATTATGCATAGAACTGATACTTACGCAAACAAAAAAAACAAATTTGTAATTCCCGAAAAAAAAATAAACAAAAATACCAAGTAAAATATAGAGTTATAGAGTTTATGTGTATGTTTTTTGTTCGAGTTATAGAAGGAAAATTGTATGTGATTTGTTCTTTTAACGCTACTGCCAACCAAATTAGTTCGAGTTAGAGAAAATTCGAGTTACAGAAGTTCGAGTTATGGAAGTTCGACTGTATATAAAAAATACCACCGAAAAAAAAAAACAAGTAAATTAAAAAAAATGTTCGAACAAATTTTAAATTACAAATTCACAGCAGCATCAGCTGGTTCAGTATCCTCACTTTTATTCGAAGTTGCTATTGAATGAATGAATACGTTTTTTTTTTTGTTTTTTTATGGAATATTAGACTAGATATATAATTTTATAAATAAAATAAGTGTATTTCGATGATCATTAATGCACAAACTATTATCAAATCCCTACCTCAGATTTTCTAATTTCATACCAGAAATTAACTATTTCCACATCTTTTGAGAAAAAATGACAGAATTTTTGGCGGCAAATGAGTTATTTTAGAACTCTCTCAGATTCATATTTTCTTTAGAAACTAGATTTCGTGTGCAAAAATCGCTAAAAAATTATGAAGACATACTTCAACTTTCAAAGTTACTTCCTTTTTTGTAGCGTGCGTCACAAAACTATTCGATCAATTACTTCGCTACAAATACATGCTACCTAGGGTTGTCGTTCGAATAACAATTATTCGAATAATTCGAAAATTTTTTTTTTCATTTTTGTTCGAACGAACAAACATTTTTCAATTTCGAATAGAGAATTATTCGATTAATTTTTTTCGAATAAACGAAAATTCGAACAATTAATGAACGAGTTATAAAATAATTAAATACTGTTATTCCTGAATTCTATGAATTTTCCATCCAATACTACCTTTTCAAAATATGAAACAAAAAGCTAAACAAAGGAGTACACAAATCCTTTGTTTTCACGAGTATTTTGTGATAAAAATATGTATTACGAATAACCTCAACTACGATGAAGAATAAGATGACGTTTCTGAGGTAACTCATAATGTTTTATTGACTGATCTAAGAAATTTTATTTAGAAAAATAAAAAAAAGGAACAAACAAACTTGATATGTTCCTTAATGATATTTCAACCGTAAATTTTTTATTGTTTGTTTGTTGGAATATCTCAAAATTATTTGTTTATTCGAAGAAAAAAATATCATGAAGTTTAATTCATACAAATAATAACACGAATAATTGACAACCCCTATCTACAGAGTTAGTAATTAAATTTGTTTACAAAAGTGTTTCTTTACAATAAATCTATTCCTCCTTTTTCATATTCCATATAAATATATATATGTACATATGTGTATGTTTCTTTTCATATCATTTCATTTTAAGGTTGTATAAATAAAGAATAAATAAAATATTAACATTTATTAAAACGTTTATTAAAGGTTTATGTTATCTAAAAATGCAAATAACACTCTAAAATACGTATTGAATTTGATTTACTATTGGTGTTAGTAATATATAAAGTATGTACATACATATGTGTAAAAGTTAAAACTAAAATTACATGCATATGAAAGTAATTACACATGGGCAACGCATGCAAAAGATTACATGATTTCACCGAATTGGCAACACTGCTATGGCTTATTAATAAGAAAATGTGAGACGAGAGCGAGAACTTCGAAATAAAAATCGTTTCACTGAACAATCTCTTTGTCACTGTGTTAGCACGGGGTAGACCAGAGATGAAACTTTGAGGTTATGTTTTGGAGCAAATCAGTTTTTCATTCACCCAATTTTTTCGTGGAAAAGAGATAGCAATATCATTGAAGAATAAGGGAAAATAAGCATTATGCATGTAAGTAAGTCACAAAGGAGAAAAATGTAACAAATTATAAAACTTTTTACAATTTAATATATAAAATTATATTAATTATTTTATATATTAAATTGGAAAAAGAGGAATTATTCATTTGTTCTCTTATTGAAATGCATGCAGTGAGAAATGTGTCGTCCAAGTACTAATAGTTGTTTAGTGTAATTAATATTAAACGCCTAGATGCAATAGTTTAATAGTGTGTGTGGGTGTGTTTTTAAATGTACGCGTTTGTTCACCGAAAAATAAAGAAGCCAAGAAAAATAAGTGACATGAACAATTTTAATTTTCCTGTAAATAAAATAATAATTTACCTGTTAATGAAAGAAAGTTCTTAAGAAATTAGAGTTAAAAATTTCTTGCGGAAGAAGATGGATCAAAACAACACAAGAAAAATTTTGTTAAGATTTTTTCGTGTGACAGTCAGCAAAACAACAACAATAGCATGCCGTTCGTGTATCTGGACTTCTTTATGGTGTTAGTGAAATGAAACAAAATGTTCTCAATTATATTATGAATAAAACAACAGTTTATTTGGTGTTCTGATTTTTATTCGAAATATAATTTTAGTCAATGAACATATCAATATATTCCTTGATGACCACGTTCATGCAATTCTTTAATGTACGAGTACATTGTAAGTGAGAATATAAACATCGTACATTAAAGACTTCAATTCACAACGAAGATATTGCGCGTTGTTTGAATCGGTTAGTAATCATAACATGCGACACATGTACATATTGCACCTTTATTGCAACGTAGTCATATCTCAAAAAAACTCGTTCGTCAGAAAACGAGTTTAAAGTTTAAAATTTACACACACAACAATGGAAAAATAAAAAAGTATTCTCCCCTCAATAGGCGAGTAAACAAGATATTTGTATAAATTTTTTACACAAAATGAAGAACGATACGACGAATATTTCTGCATTCTGAACTCAAAAACCACGTTTTTTGAGATATGACTACGTTGCAATAAATGAGCGATATGTTGTTTGTTATTGAAAACATGCGAGTACCTTCTGTAAATGTGCTATACAAACATGCATATGGATGTATGTGTGTATTTTGATTCAACCGTTATCTAAAAGAGCTTTCTGTTAGGTTAAGCGTTGCCGTTTTGGTTATTTGTGGCCAATATTGGGTATTTGCTTTTGAAATTATGAAATAGGAAAATAGTTATCCTGTAAAATGTTTCCTTCTAAATGCTTTTGGAGCTTCTATTGTATAATATACATACATATGTATATGACCAAGACGATACTGTGATCTGAGAATCGTTTATTTAATATCGATTTTATGAAAGAAAAAAAAAATAAGTTTTAGAGGGAAAAATGGTATAATGTGTATTATTTCATAACGTCACAGAACTTAAAGGTACTAATGAAATGGGTGGATTAAGCATCATACCAAAAATGACTTCCTTTAGTTCTGGTTTTTTATTTATATCGAACATTTTCTAATATGCATTTCAATATTTCCGTTGCGACAGGGAAATCTATGCACTATTAAAATATCTTTCGAAATAGAATGATATCTTAAAAACTATACTAGTGTCGAGAACTTCGTAAGCTAAAGAAATTAGTGTTTCGTCTTGTTAATATTCACATTCACTGAAAGCTCCCTGATTGTTACAGCGTTTCCGCTTAGGATATTTAGAAATTATTAAGCTTTCGTCATATGCTCTCATGACAAATAATTAAGTAAAATAATTTTAGTCGACATTAGTTCTGTGTTGGTATTCGACTTTGAAAACTTACATGCACACATTTGTTTATTGTGTTTTGATATACATTGTATGTATGTACATACATATATTCAGGATATCACTCAGTCTGAAATAAAAATATATTGAAACTTTACAATTATACTTACATACATACTTGAATATTTGAAAAAGTTGTTTTGTCGATTTTGATTCTTTAAATTTGCCGATATTAGGCCAGCTTTATCTGGTAATTGTATGAAATTTGTGTAATTTTTTTATATTTTTATTATGAAATACAGTCGACTTTCAAAATTCAAGGGAGCAGATAAATAGGTAAAATTAAATTTATGATTAAAATCTCTGATTTTTTATTATATAACTCTTTAATTTACTATATAAGTATATTAAATCGATTTGAAACTCTATATTACCAAATGGGTTGAATTACGTTCACATAAAAAACTAAAATTCGATTTCAATTACGAAAACTTTGTATACAATTAATTGTGTTTTTAAAGTTTTACTTACGAAAAACTTATAAGTATATTCAATCACTAAAATTCAACTATTCAATAACTCGGAATTCTTCAAATTTGTTTGTAATCACTTCAGTAATTGACAAAAAAGATCACTTGAAACCAATTTTAACTTTGATTATCTGTTTTTATTGAAATTTTTTTTAGCTATAATTTATCTGTGTGGAATATTTTCAGTTTATTGACTATTTGTCAGGACAGCTCAAACAAATTTCAAATTATTGAGAGAATTACATTAACGTCTGCCAATTTTTGAGGGTCGACTATAATTCAATTTACTTTATAAATTTTACAACCAAATTGTTGCTTTGTTTCAGTCAATTAATATTCACAACAATAGTTGTGAATTGTGATGTAGATACTCGTATGAAAGTATCATATACCCTCTTGACTCAGCAGTTATTTCGAAGAGCTTTCGAACAGAAGCGTTGCTGTTTTGGTAATTTTTAATAAAAATTGGGTATTTTTTATTCTTATAATGTGAACATACAGATCTGTGGACTTTTGACATAACAACTTCAATCTTAATTCATAGATTTTTTAATTGCGTCTTTTGGTGGAAATTTTAATTTTTCTCTATTTTTTAGGTTCATTAATAGGGTAAACAAAAATATGATACACTATCGTCGGTCACAGGTTGACAACATGTTTTTTTGTATTTTTCAGGACAAAAAAAAAACGTCATTACTACGTACTAAGCCGTGTTGAATGTAATTAAAAAAAATTGGTAGGAGATATTTATTGTAAGATTTTTTTAATAAATGAAACGTACTAACATGCAGAAGGACAAAAACAGTCTTTTGGTATCAAAAACCCGATTCGATTTTTTTGCCAGTTAAGAGTTGTCAACCTGTGACCGACGATATACTATTTCCTGTATGTCATACGGTGGTTTCAAGACTGTTCATGATATCTAAATTAAATTTCACATACATAAGCATACTAAATTTCTACATAGACGTGCAAGTGAATGGCCGCGTAACATCAAAAAGGACCCAAAAATTTTACCACCTCGGATAACTAATTAAAAAAATACAAAATTTTATTGATAGTCCAAATGGTAAATTTTTTTTATTAGAATAGTTCCTAAAATAAGAAAAAAAACTCGCTTGCATGTGTGGGTTAATCTTTTATTATCGAATTTTTTTTGAGAGTTTTCGGGAGATTTTAATGTAGTTTGTTGACGTGGAAGTCATATATGTATGTCATATATGTATGGCGCAAAAATAACCTTCCGATGTTTTTTGGCTGTAATTTAAAAAAAAATGAAAAACTTTGATTCTTCTTGTGGATTATTTTTATTTGGTCTATTAATTTTTTTACATCAAGTCGAGAATATGATGTCATGAAAGCAGTCTGCAGCGGTCAAATCAGGCGATCTTGCTGGCCAGTGCAAATCGCCAAAACGGGAGATTAGGCGCCCGGGAAATGCATCCTTCAGCATATCGGTTGTGGCACGTGCAGTGTGTGCCGTTGCACCGTCCTGTTGGAACCACATGTTATCCGTCGACTGTCGACTGATACCCATTTGCGTGGCACGTCGTCTGGTCGATGTCGAAGGCGCTTCCATGACATCCTCGGCTACAGCAGCAATATTCTCTGCAGAACGGCTACTCCGGGGTCTGCCACGCCTGGCAGCATCTCGTGTTGTGCCAGTCTCTTCGAGGCGAGCGGCTAAACGTCGCAGTGTTTTACCAGTAGGCGTTGGACGGCCAGGAAATCTGCGACGAAATTCACGTTGTGCCAAAGTCACCGACCGATTATTGGTCAAATAAATAGTCACCAATATTCCGCGTTCTGGAGCAGTGTAGCGTAACATTGTTTATTAACGTGTATTTCGCATGTGTTTACTACACAAATGTCAAAACAGAACTGACAATAGGGGCCAATCGCAAAATTTATAGCATTTTCTGATAGGAGGATTACTTTTGCGCCACCTTGTATATACATATATATTATTTTTATTGATATAAAATCAAAAAACACCGAGTTACATGCCGATATAAGGTTTCTTTGGAAAGTTGCACGCACCTGCATTTGGAATATGGGCATTACCATGAAAATTACAACCACAACTGAAAATATAAAAAACCTTGAACATTTTTTTAAAATATGTCAAAGAGGGAAAAACACTATAGAGGAATTTATAGCTTATAAAAATTTTCAAAGAGCAAAATAACAATTTAAACTGGCCATTTCTTTGATTAGTTTTAGAAAATTGCAATCAGAATATTAAACAGAACTCCCAACAATGACGTTTGATAGAACGTCTGATAATTTTTTGTGCATTTTTACACACAAAAATTTCAATGAAATGCTTACGTTCAATTTTTTTTCATCTATTTGCTGCTGGTTTTTGATAATAGCCGCTCGCCAACTACTTAAAAACGCTTAGATTTTTTATAATTTCTTTGAATCTTAAATGTAGAGACAAAATGCTGTGACAGTTAAGAATTAATTTTGGTATATAATAATACTTACGTCTTGTTAAATTTTTTCGAGCACTTTTTGGCTATCGAAAATAGTTTTTAAATCGCAACTTTCATTTAATTTGGGTTTGAAAATAAAATGTATCTACAACCTGAGTATGCAGAAGACGGCAATGATTTTGCATATGTTGACCTTCAGGAAACTTCCAAGCATCATGGAGTAGATGAAAGAAAAATTTTTTAAGTGATTTAGGTCGAACTGAGCATAATGTACAATGCAAGGGGAACCTCCTGCAAAAAGAGATTAAAATATTGTAAAAACTTAGAGTTATTATTTAGGTATCCAGAAGTCTATCTCATATTGAAAAACTTAATATTTTTCAGCTTCAAGTTGTAAAAAACGGCACTGCCGCATCATTTCTGTAAAAAAAGAAAATATCTAACCGACATTTCTACCTAAAATAAAAAGATCAAATGACCAGCGAGACGTCTAAAACTAGTCCAAATGTATATAAAAAACATGACCTTTTTAACGTTTCGATGTCCTAGGGCTGGACTATATAGTCCATGTTTTCATTACATAGGACTAACCCAAAAACTATTCCATGTCATTAATACATGGACCACTCACAAGTAGTTTGTTCGCCGCGAGTGCGATCGTTAAAGCACGAATAATTTTTGTATAGAAATAAGTTATTGTTTGAAAATGTATATCATTTGTTGTAACTAGTCCGTTTCAGTAATAATAGAACACGTAGTAAAATATTATCCGTAGGGAGAATACAGAACATGTGTTTGTGGTAGTAGTTAAATTAAATTATATTTATTTTATTTATTTAAGAACTAAACTTCTATTTTATAACTTAAAAGTACCTTAGATGCTTTCCAACAAAAATCTCCTGTTGTTGCTGGACATATCGTCAGCAGTTTTTTATGAGAACGGAAATTATGAAATACGAATATTTTGCCAACAAGACCATTCAAATACTTTTATATTGACTTGCATTTAATTATTTTTTATGTTAAGTTGCTTAACTGCTGATGTGACGTAGATGTGCGGTAATAGAATGTTTTAAAAACTGTCTAATCTGTACTCTATACTGGCATAATCCTAGGATGTTCTATAACCTTTTCACCACTAAGTGCATCTCATGGCCTGGCCAGACCACAATTGAAAACCGTAGCCAAATAAGTAAACTAAACTTTGTAATTTTGTACTTATTTTGTGTTTATTTATTTAGTTATGGGACTATTTTGCAATATATTTAAATTATTATTTTCAAGAATCATTGCAAATGTATATTTTTGTCTCTTTTTCATGTTGAAAGCAACGCATAACGGACGGTAATTAGCTGAGCTTGATTGTTAGACAGGCCAAAATACATTTATATTCTGCACTTTGCGGTTTGTTTTCCTTACAAGAATAGACTTTGCCGTTCTCGCCAAGTTCTTGTCTTACATATGTGAAAACATTAACACTTTAAAAAAATTCACAAAGTAAACTTTGTCAATGCATATTCATAAAAGTAACATGTGGTCCAGCCAGCCCATAAGGTGCACTTGCGAACTGTTTATATAATGGGTGTTTTTTGTTGCCCCAAATTTATTTTATTCGATTCAGAAGAATTTACTTATAGAAGTCAATTATGGTCTGACCAGACCATGAGGGTCATCTAAGGCTTAAGTTGGATGTTTATGTCAAAAAGGGGCCCATATATATTTTTTTTGTGTGCAGCTAACTTTGATTTTTTGTATGAAAATATTTTAAGACTGCCAAAATATGGTAAATATGCAGGTATACAAAATGCACTTAAACAAGGTTTAGGAAGAATAATTATATAAAATATTTTTGGGCAGTAAGCTGAAACTTAAGATGCAAAATATTCACTTGGGCTTCAACAAATGCTTTATGACTCAATCCGAAGAAATCTAAGTGCATAATTATTACGAAAAAGTCAATAATAATAGAGGATGATATAAATATTTATGTACCTTGACGGCGAAAAAATTTATATAGTTAATACGAAAAAAAACCTCGATGTAACGTTCAACAGTTACAACGTCCATATGGTTACTTTTCGACCTTTTCGATAACGTTTACATTTTTGAGTTCTTTTAATTATCAAAAATAAAATGAAAACACAACCGCAATTGATTTTGAACTTAATGATGTTTTGCTTTAATACCACTGTTTAATAAAATACACAAAGTAACTTGTTTGGTTAACACTGCAAAAGCTTTTTGAAAACTGATCTATGCACGAAGTTCACAATGCCGTATCTTGAAAAAGACAGACTTCTTTGTGCCTGGCAAAGTCGGCTTATATAGCATTTAACTTGCTGCGGTTCTCGACCGTAGTAGAAAAATCCTCACCATGAAATAAGTTTGCTTGGGTAAGTCTGTGTTGTTATTCAGCTTTGTTATGGCTGCGGCGGGTAGATGGCAGTAGCAAACTTAAAATGTGGATGGCGAATCAACCAACCAATTTTATGTAAATTTTAGCCGTAATCCAATCGAGGGCGTTAGTCTTTGTTTACAATTGCTATGAAGATCTTGCATACAAATTTCTTGAACAGTCTAATAGATTCTCGTTGCTGTTTCTAGAACTTTCTTGAATGTTCTGTTTCCGTTAGATTGAATTTGAGAGCTCAATTTGCATACACACGGTTGATTAAACTGTGCTTGATCACCGTTGTACTTTTATGTCCGTTAAATTTGAATCTACATTTAAATTTTGTAACAGTATTGACATTTTTTATGGTTATTTGTAAGCCAAGATGGTAAGTACTTACATCTAATGTCATCGTAATATTACAATAATGAACTAAAGAGCTTAAGTAAAAGAGATACTTTATGTGTTTGCATTTTAACTCATTATTTTGCAGTCAAAGTTTTTGCTGGGAAATTTCATGAGTAGTATGGACGTGTTACAGTGTCCGACTCTATATGTTACACTCGACCCGGATGATGTAAAACAGAAACTAGATATTTCGTAAAGCTCTGTTTCCAGTTTTTAATTTTGTAATGATGTTTCCTTTTAAAATGAATTCAAAATGTATTAGGACTATGGTTTCTTAAGTATATATTAAAAAATCCAATGTTCTTCTGGTTTTAAAATGTAATTATTAATGCAGCCAACTTGACAAAAAGAATGATGCAGAAGTTCTTATTTTTGGGGCTGTTTTCACTTGCGATTCTCAGAATTGAGTCCTAAAATCATGTGTTGCACTGTGCAATGCGCTTTTGGATGCCCTTCTGCAAAGGACCAAAAAGAAAGCAGAGAAATCTTACTTTAGTTTTAAACACAAAATAATCTAATACAGATTCAGGGAAACGTACACGATTCAATTGTTTATGGGTAACAATTTGAAGTAAACAGCATCGAAAATCAAAGATGATATAGTTCTGTATCAAAAAAGTTCCCAAGTGGGACATTGCGAACAAAAAGCATGACAAAATAGTACACACAAAGCTTTTTTAATAAAATTAAAGTGAATTCAATTAGTAACACTAAAGTAATGATATGAATACGTGTAAATAGTTAATTTCTGGTATGGAATTAGAAGATCTGAGGTAGGGTAGGATTTGGTAATGATTTGTGCATCAATGATCATCGAAATACCTTTATTTTATTTATAAAATTATATATCTAGTCTAATATTCTTTAAAAAAAAAGATAAAAAATAAGTTGGATAAATTTAAAAAAATTTTGGTTGGTGGACTGAAGGGACTTGTCCATATACATACATACATATATCCTAAACTGAGGACTAAGGTTCAGAATTTAACACGAATTATATAAGCGTAATTGAGTTTCTCTGCAGACAAAATTTTACATTCTATTATGACCAATATTAACATCTTTCTTATTAGCAAAAACTTTTGTTCATTTACCTGCAAGCAAAGAAACGGCATTTAAGATTTATATATAATTAATTTTCAAATACACCCTTTGATTTGCGCTTTTCACAGAATTTGCGAAAGAAT
This sequence comes from Gymnocheta viridis, assembly GCA_956483585.1. Lineage (NCBI taxonomy): Eukaryota > Metazoa > Arthropoda > Insecta > Diptera > Tachinidae > Gymnocheta > Gymnocheta viridis. The sequence goes on along the minus strand of OY101442.1, from coordinate 67,152,168 downwards.
TTAAAAATAAATTTATGCAATTATTTAGTGTATTAAAAAATTAATTTATTTATAAAATGAAATAAAAAACTTTTGTTTGTTGAGGGTTTTTAGCTAGTCTATATACATGCATTTCATTGGTGCTTAAGCCAAATCATCAGTAGACCTTAAACCTAATTTTTAAATGTTTCAAACCTCTTTACTTATACAAAAACCTTTAAAAACTCAATGAGAGTTATAAAAATTACAATAGTATAAGCATAGTATGCTTTGAAACTTATTCAAAAATCCCAACAAACAAATTATTATATTCGATATGAATCTATTTTATTTTCTTTACAACCATTTTTACAATTAGACGCCCTTTGGGTGACAATAAAAGTTTTTAATAAACAAAAGTTTTTTAAATCTTTGAAAAAAGATATCGAGGCAATCTCGATTAATATAAATTTTATAAAATGAAATTTTAATTCTTAAGAATAACAATAACAAAAAATAAACAAATTCATAGGAAATAAGTCAACATACAGCCACCAAACTATTTACGTTTTGTAATTTTTTGCACATATAAAAAAAATAAACATAGGCAATATATAGAAGGCCCACCTTGAGCATCAGCTACAGCCTGGATTCGCCGGGGCATTGATATGACCAATTTCTCAGTTATGTCGGGTATTATTTCAGCCTATCCACGAGGTTTTTAGGGTTTTTTCGGCTTGTTATTTCGTATTTGCGGACAGTTTTTCTCAATATGTTCGACTGGGTTGAGGTCCGATGACTGGGGTGGGGAATTAATCTGTCTTGGCGCTTGGTATATAAGCCAGTCTCGAACAATGTGTGGGGTCATTGTTCTGCTGAAAAATCCACTTATTTCTTAGACCCAATCTTTCAACGCGCGACTTCGAATTTTATTCCAATATGTTTTTATATTGATGGTGGTCCGTAATACCTTCGACGAAAACCAAACGACCCACCCCAGATGACGCCTCCATCGTCTTTTACAGTAGGTATGACATTCTTTGGGTCACGAGCAGTGTTGGGTTTTCTCCCAACCTTAGATCTGCCATCATTTCCAAAAATTAAAATGAGCCTTAGCGAATTCGAGGCGAAGTTAACGGTTTTTAACCCAAATTAGTGACTTTTTTCGTGCAGTTCTGCTCTTAGAGGCACTACTAACATTTATTACTCTGCTGGATGTTACAGTAATATTAAAATATTTTGCAAGATGTCCCGCCAACTTTGGATCACTTATTTTTGGATATTGGTCGACTTCCTTCAAAATACTCATAATATCCTTTCTATTTAATAAAGCTTTAAAATTTTACAAAAAATTAAAGAATATATTACAAAAACAATTCTATAGCATTTTATACTTACATTTCATTTAATTATACACTTTTTTAAGTACAAAAACAAAAATCAAAAAACGTTCCGTTAGTAAACTAACTACATACGTGCAAAAACGTTGCTGCGATCGTAATGCAGAATCATTACAATCGAAAAGAAATCGAAATGATACAAGGAACGGAACGCAGAATACCAAATTTTCAAACGGATAAAATTTCTATTCGAATCGAAACGCAGAATTTGGGTGATTACATTTTACTTAATTATACACTTTTTTAAATACAAAAACGATCGTAATGCAGAATCATTACAATCGAAAAGATACAGGGAACGGAATACAGAATACCAAATTTGCAAAACGGAGAAATTTGGTAAAACAATCACAAGCAAGATTATTTTTAGCAGAGATTATAAGTGGCTGTTTAGTAATTTTCTTATGGCCACTTTTTGACTTAGAGATTACAGATCAAATTAACCTTAATCTTTATATGTGGTTTTTGGGTAGTCGATTATATGGTTTTGCTTGCTAGTTTAAGCGGCCAATCGTGGTGGTTTAATTTTAAACAGCTGTTGTACCAATAAAAACAGAACAAAAAACAGAGTTTTAACGAAACTAAATAAAAATGGATTATTCTAGTGGAGAGGAAGTGCTATAAAACCCTTATTCCACCTCACTAATTGTGAAGTTCGACGATTTTCTTGAATCCACATTGCTATCGCTTGTAAAAATAATTAATTCGTTCAACACTCTAAAATTTTTTACCTTGTAAATATTATCAAATTCGCGCATTTTCTTCTTCTCTAAAAAAAAACACGTTGCTTTGATAACAAATTTGATATTTGCAAAAAAATATCGCCAGTTTTTGTTATTCAATATGATAATACTACAGGCTCCGGTTTCCTGGAATTAATATGTCTTATACAGGTGCCAAATTCCGACAGATTAAGCAGCACTAACGGATATTATGTTTAAGTTAAAGTGTAACGTGTTTAAAAAGTATGCTTACTATCTATCAAAATGTTCACAATTACGCCCGTAAAAGCTTTTATTATAGAAACAGAAACAGTCCACAAAAAAAAAACAAATTTTTAAATTTATCCAACTTATTTTTTTTAAGGAATATAGACTAGATATATAATTTTATAAATAAAACAAATGTATTTCGATGATCATTAATGCACAAATTATCCTACCTACCTCAGACCTTCTAATTTCATACCAGAACTGAACAATTTTTACCTCTTTTGAAATACCAACAAATTTTTATATATTAATGTGAAAACGCGTACGAATGTAGCATTCGTCACGCAGGATTTGCCCATATGTATAATAATTTTGTGTATATTTACAGCCTGCCTTACCAAATAGTCGCCGTTCTCCATCGACAGATTTGAGACCTCCGATTGCACAAATGGCTGGCATGTATGCTACAGTCAACATGATGATACCAGGAATAAAAGCTTTTTATATAAAATTGTATTTGCTTCATTATAGAAAATATGTTTTAACTTAATAACAGCCCAACCGCGTCATCCTGGGCGACATCCAAATTATAAAGGAACACGGCCGCGCTGATACACGCACTTATACTGATGACATGGTTGTCTCAACAATATCGAGGACTTTAAACACAATGACGCTATACCAAAAACCTTAATATAGAATAATTTAAGTTTAATTAAACGACTATAGAAATACACAAAGCAACAACATACAAACAAAAACGATACTTCTGTAACTAATCTATAAAATTCATTAACTTTTGTTAACAATAATTACACAAAATAACATCCCTACAACAAACAAGGAAAAAACAATAGAAGAAACAGTACAACGGTTTAAGAAATCAATGGAAAGAGCTCTTCGTTTCGATGGAGGATAGGAAAAAATTTAAATCAAATAAATCTACATACTACATTTATTTAATATTGTATATTTCCCGGCCTTTTTTCCACAATGCAAACATATATGTATATGGGAAACATTCATACAAAAGAAAAAAATATATATTTAAGTTTAATACAACAAAATTGGCTTTAATAGGTAGAACAAAAAAGAATCCACACCAAACACTCAATTACACAATTAATACACAACATTTTTAATCATTATTAATCAATATAATGAAATAAGTGTTCTGCAGATAGGTCTACAAAGGGAAAAATAAATAAAATTCTATCTGTGAAACTGAACAATTCAATAGGAATTACAATATGTAATGAATTCGATGGATCAATTCAATTTAAGAATAAACAGAAGTGTGACAAAATTCTTATAAAAAAAAATTTTAAGCGTTGAGAAGAGAATAAACTACATGTGTAACAGCATTTGTGTGCCATTAAAAAGCAGTAATTTAAATGATGAAGAAGAAAAACTACAATTAAAAATTTACAAATCTGGAACTAAAATACACAAACGTGGCTTGCTTTCAGCACTGTGGGTGTTTCCATAGTTTCTTATAATTGTTTGTACTGTAGCTCGAGTTAATTTTAAAGTTTTGGCAATTACTCCATTTTTTATTTATTGTACTTTCCTTGCAGAGTTTGCTGGGTGTACGTACTTTAAGACGTGTTTGTGGGCTGCTCTGTAAAATTTTTAATTTTAAAGTGTTGAAAAATCGAAACAAAATTAATAACTGTGTTGAGTTTGTCTGGAGACAATTATCGGTTGAACTGTACATTTTATTGTGGATTTATGTTGTTATTTGATACGTTTTAAACCTCATGAACTCCTTCATTGTGGTAAATATACCTACAAACATTTAATATTCCCTAAAAATTTTATAAAGTATCAATTTATCCTACTGTGTGATCAGCTATTCGCAATATACTAATTTATACAGCTTGACGGGTTTGGGTATTTGATAGTTCAGTGGCGGCATCTTTTTGTGAAGTTAATTTTTGTTACCCAGAAACATAAAAGCTTAAGACAGTTAATATAAAAAACTTCAAATAAATTATAAATAATTATGGATTGTTTGAATGTAAATTGTAGTCTCACAAGCAATGATCGCATGGTATCTTGCTGGTTGTGCCTCGGAAGCTATCACGTAAAATGTAGTGGACTTAAAGCCCGGGATACTGATGCTCTTGGGAATCCGGCAAAATGATCAGAATGGTATTGTCCCCGTTGTAAAATTATTAATGTGGAATTCTATAAATATTTTTAAAGTTTTAAAGATGAGTTTAACAAACTAAATAACGACTTTTTATACGTTCAAAAAAGACTTTCCGAATTTGTTGATTTGTTTACTAACTTTACAAAGTTGGATAAATTCGCAGGCGCCCAACATCTCTCTATGCCTTTTAATAAAACTTCTGACGGCGTGTCTCCCACTATTCCCCAAAATAGTGTTTCGTCGCCAAATGCTCTTCAAATTCTAACGGAAGATAATACACAGGCTGCTTCAAGGGATGTTAAAAATATTTCTCCAACAGCTACATACACTTGTGCTGCAGCTTCTGCAACTGGCAGGGAATATTCTGGCTCGTTGTCGACTCCAACTAGATATCCTGGCACTGATCGTACTATTCCACCCAGGAAAACAATTTTTTCCACTCGTTTTTATCACGACACAACAGGAATACATTCAGTCTAAAATTAATATGGATCAGTCTAACAACGTTAATGTGTACATAATTAAATCAAATAGAGCATCTTTCAAAATAATTGTACCAGTTGAATTTTTCGGAAAGATTATAGACAAAAATTTTTGGCCTTAATACACGGTGGTTCGCAAATTTGTTTACCAAGACAATCTTGCACATATTCCTGTCTCTGCTACCTCGATTCCAAAAAACTAATGTCGTCATCAAACCTCAGTATATTATATCAGAATGAACACCAAGCTTAATAACACCTTTCTTAATAGTTTTAATACTGAATTCCATATTGCTGTCCTTACTGAGACATGGCTTAATAATAATACCAACAATGCTGAAATTATATGCGATAAGTATCAAGGTAAACAAGGCGGTGGAGTTTTGATTGCTGTTTCTAGCTTATATCCAGCCGAAGAAGTAATAGTTGAAAATTCTCTTAAAAAATATAAATTGTTGTCGTTGCAGCACAAATTTTAAATACATCACTATTGTTTGCTCTTACATTCCTTCTAATTCTGATCCTCAGATTTATCATTTGCATGGCCTGTTAATGAAATCCGTTGCTAATAAACTTAAGCCAGCTGATTACTTGGTAGTTCTTGGAGATTATAATATTCCATCAGCACCTGGATTTCTTCTGATGACACAGATTTTTTGATTCCGATTACTCCGAATGACTGGACAAATGACTTTTGTTCAGTTTTGTAAAACTTAATGTTTCTATGTCTGTTTTTATTTGGCTATTAATGATCATGTTTTGTATTTGATGTAAAACAGATTGTTTATTTTTGTATCGTAGCCTAAACAAATAGTAGCTTAAGCATATCGTTAATGGATATGCAGTAGGCATAGAAACCTTATCTTTACCACCAACGCGACGATTGACGCGTAAACCAATAATAATTAGTATTTATGTTAAGATAAGAAATTCACATGGTTAAGAAAATTCATCTTGTATGTGTGTATTAGTAACTTAGTTAGCGATAAGATTTTTGTATATAAACCAAAATATCATTATAATAAAGAGAGTTCTAAGTTTTAAGTGAAACAGAAAAGTTGTGTTCATTGTGTCGTTCCTCTAACTAAACAACTTTCTTATTAGCATTACTGATATTAATGTTTTTCAAATATATAATTTCAATATGAGATTGCTTGATTTGATTTTTGTAAAAAATCCATCCTTGTTTGATGTGAGTAGGACCAACCCGTTGTGCGTTCCAGAGGATCGTCATCATCCGACACTACTAATTTCGACGCCATTCCCGAAGAAGAAATCTATATTAAATATATCTGATGGTTTTTGTTTTAAACGTACGAATTATAAATTTCTAAATCAATTGCTTTCTAAAATAAATTGGTTAGAAATATTTTCTCACATAAATGATCGAAGTGATTATGAGCTGGTCATTCAAAAATTTTACTCAGTGCTAATTAGTTGTGCTTCTGCCAGTACTCCGATAATTAAACAAGTTATGCGCAATCGCTCTCTTTGGTTTACTAATGCATTGGCATGGTTAAAAAATCGACGGAACAGACGCCATAAAAAGTTTAAAAAAAGTAAGAGTTCAATTGATCGCAGCCTTTACCTAATAGCAAGCAGTCACTTTAATATTGAAAACAAAAAATGTTACGATTACAATGCTAGTAAAATTAAATATAACATCAAAAATAATCACAAAATGTTTTTCAACTTTGTTAACTCAAAACGGAGAGTTTCATCGTACCCTACAACTTTGAAATACAATGGTACTACATACTCTAATGATGCTGATATAGCAAACATTTTTGCTGATCTCTTCGCCTCTACGTTCTCGGCAAATACTTTTAGCAATTCATCGTATCCATATGAAATTTCATCTGCACCGTCAATTTACATTTTCTCCGTAGATGCTTCAACCGTCTTGAAAAGTCTTAAATTACTAAGTATCTCTTGCAAACCTGGACCAGACGGTATTCCGAGCTGCATTTAAAAAAATTGCGCTAAGTCATTGGCCTTTCCTTTAACGTATTTATTTAATACTTCTCTGAAGTTTGGTTTATTTCCCTACTGCTGGAAGGAATCATATATCATTCCTCTCTGCAAATGTGATAGTCGTAGCAATTCCACAAACTATAGATCTATAGCAAAGTTAAATGGTATTCCTAAGTTGTTCGAGAAAATTATAACGCATATGCTAAAACATGAAATATCATCAATTCTTTCTCCTACATTGGATAACATCGTATTTGAAAAACCGGAAACAATGCTTTATTTTCAATAACACCAAATCTAGGTATGTATATTGAAGTAATTTCAGGGGTTCCTCAGGGCAGCTATCTTGGATCACTATTATTTCATTGAATTCTGTAATATTCTGATCTATGCCGATGATGTGAAACTTTTCTGAAGGATTTCAACAAATGATGATACCACTTATCTCCAGACTAACTTGAATAACTTCTATAATTGGTGTACCGTAAACCTATTAAAATTAAATCTAAATAAATGTAAATTGATGACTTTCTCTAGATATTCACCGTATTCAACAAGTTATTTTATTAATGGTACTGAGCTATTAGCTTTTGACTCAATTTAAGATCTTGGCATTTACTTCGACAAAAAGCTTAATTTCAACGCACATGTGACATTTGCGGTTAATAAGGCTACTGCTGTTTTATGTTTCATAAAACAATGGGCAAAAGAATTTAATGATCCTTATATAACAAAAAATCTATTCACATCTTTAGTAAGGCCCATTCTTGAATATGGCTCTGTAATTTTTATTATTTTGCATTCGTTATCTGCAGTGGAATGCAGCTGTGAACCTGTCGCCTTGTCGTAGTCGATTGGCACTTATAAGCCTACCTATAGTGAAGAGCGGAAGTATTGTATCCAACATAGATAGTATTTTTCATAAACTTGTTTCAAGGGAAAATTGACTCTATTTGTCTTCACAGCGAAATAAACATCAACATTCCTAAGAGGCAACTTAGATCATATGAACCCCTTCGTCTACGGTTTCATAGAACCAATTTCATGAATTTCGACCCATTCCGTAGAGTTTGTTCAGATGTTAACAAATTTTATTATCGCATTGATTTATCGGCCAACGTTAATATTTCTAAGAGAAGACTTATATCTTATTTAAACTCCAATGATTATATATATAATTGTTTATAACCATTGTAATTTATGTGTTAAGTTTGTATTGCACATCTGTAGTAATAATAGTTGCAAAAGAATAAATAAATAAATAAAAATAAATAAAATACGTACTGAAGTTTCTATTTCTTTTCTACCTTTCATTTTCAAAAACATCGAGCTTCAATAAACTCTTATGTTTTGTATCAGAATACTGATTAAATGCATTCTTATCGTATAAGTGAGTAGTTTAAATAAAGGAATTCAATACCTTTACATATACATACTTATATTCCCAAATTATATTTATTTCTACAACAACAAATACAGCAGGCATTTTGTTTTTGCTATTTCTATTTAATTGTCAATTCCTGCATCAATAAAATAATGTTTCCCCTTTTTATTTAATTTTTTAACATATTGAAGACTTCCTCTCGAAAGAAGAGAAAACTTTCAATAATTGACAGACAATTCAGGAGAAATAACAGACAAAAAATATCAGTTGTTTTTGTTGTTGTAGAAAAGAGCGTCAGGAATAAATAAATATACTTTGTATATGGCATGATACGGCTGGCAACCCTAGTCCGAACAGATTGAAAATTCTTTATTGTCTTAATTTTTTCGAACAGAAATAATAATAAAACCTATTACCATTTTTCTTAAATAAAATAATTACTCTCAAAAACATAAGTTATATCTTATTAACTTAACTACAATTTTGTTTTTGAAAAAAATTTAATTATTCTGAACAACATTAAAATTTTAAAACAATAAAAACAAATTCCCATATTTATTTTCAACAACAATTTGAACTTTAAGCAATCACACTTTTACAAAAAACAATCGAAAAATTAGAAATGAATTTGATGCCAATTTTCAATTGTTTGATATTAAAGAAAAATACACATACATTCTTATTTGCGAATAACTAATTAGTAAAGAAAAAGCTTGATAATATGATAACTCAAATGATTTGAAAAATTATAGAATACATTTAAATTCTCATAAATAATATAATAATGTATGTATATAAGCATGTAATATAAATATACAATAAAGGTGTATTTTATTCTTCGGATTTTCAATACGTTATACTTATATTCTTATTTTTTTGTCACTCCGCCGTAATTACACGCATATTATTTATGAAACCCTAGAAAACTATATATGTACATATATAAAAATTAAAACAAGTTTAATCAGGTCGTAATGCACTACTTCCGCAACTTGTACGAACTTACTTCAAACGCATATCGACACGGCAACTAAAAATTTGGTTTTTTTAATTACTCATAAAAATCAAAACGATTATTTATCTATTCTATAAAAATTTATCTTTCTTTTGACTTTTATTTTTGTTATCGTATGGTTTAGTTTCTTTGGTGAGATCTCAGGAATTTAGAAAGTGAATTGTTTTCAATTTTATCGTTGAGTTAATTCACCTCAAGTCAACATGCGGGTAGAATTCATCATCTCTGACTTTTTTGAATCTTGTTACAATCGGTTTTTATTAACGCAACGCAAAATATTGGATTCATATCTCATCTGGTTATGGAGATATATATTTTTTTTATTAAAATATTTTATTCACGAACCTTATAAGCTAAATAAGGTACAATGTTATGAGATTTTACTTACGTATTACAGCAATTAAATCTGATAATTGAATAAAGAAACTATTAAAAATACCATCTTGAGTAAAATTTGTCACAAAAACCTCTTACAAACTTTAAAAATGTTATAATGAAATTTGGTAAAACAATCTTTCGTAAAGTAAAAAAGTTTAGTAAATTTCTTATTATTTCAAAATTAGACAATCTACATTTTGTATTAACTGACAGCGTCAGATTATTGGCAAACACGTTGATATTTTTGCATTTAAATCTATTGTGTAGTAAGTCCGTGGGGAATCTAGGGGGAAGATTGTGAATTATTTTAAAAGTTTTGTTTTGGATAATCTGAAGCTTTTTTGTATGGGACTTGGCAGTTTTGTGAAACCATGACAATAAGTATGGGGTATAGAGCACGTCTACATTTTATAGCTTTATCACAGATGTAATATATTACACATTTTTTATAAAAATGTTTTTGCGTTTTTTATGTATACGATATTTTTTGTATAAAAATTTTTTGAAATGCGACGTTTTTATTCCACTTCGTTTCGTTGTTTGGTTTGTTTACGTTCCAAGAAAAGAATGTTATGTTTGTAAATATGAAGGTTTTGTGTTTTTGCTTATGTTCTCTTGACGTGTAATTAAATTGATATTCATTAAAAAACATTAAATACACGGGCATATCCCTTAACTAAACTGTAAGATCTCTATTATAAAAAATATATTTTTATGTTTTTTCATTGTATTTTTGTCTTGATTAGTTAAAAAGGGAAAGAGATTCTAGTTAGTATGTAGCTTCAAACCGATTCTACCAATTAACTGCCAATCGCCTAAAAAAAGTAAAAAATAGTCCATAGAAATTGACATTGTTTTTAAAAAAATTATTAAAAATAAAATTATAGTCGACTTTAAAAAAAATGTTTTCTTATTGTTGAGCATAAGTATATTTTTCTTAAACTATAATTTAATTTTTGTTAAATTTTGATTTTAAGTGGAATAATAATTTCTACGGATAATAAAGTAAAAATCTGCTTTAAAATTAATCATTTTTAAAATGCAATTGATGTTTTTTCAAGTTATAAATAGTCTTCAAAAGTATTAATTGAATATTATTGTAATTTAAAAAAAAATTAAAAAAAATCAATTGAATTTTGAAAATACATAAGTACATATCAAAGATTATTTTAAAATTCAATTCGTAGTTTTTTAAATGCAGTTGCCAGTTTCGAAATTCTATTCACAATTTCTTAAATTTTGAAATCTATTAGATCATTTTCAAAATGTAATTTGAAATTATAGAGGGTAGTTATGAAATACAGTTAAAAATGGTGCTACCAATGCTGCACCGTATATTTAAACCAACATTAATATCATTCGAAAAACGACGTTTAATTTGTGAAAGCTTACCACTGCATATAAAAGCAATGGCATCGGCATAATATGCTGCTTCCTGATTTCTGTGCAGCTCAACATCAGAATTTTTATGAATCGGTATTACTTTCGATTCTTTGAAAGTACGGGGAAAGAAGCCATTAATTAAGCAACAATTAAATATTTTACTTAGATATTTTATTTTAGTGTGAGAGCTACCAAATGCCGGTTTTTTAAACTTTATTATTACTTTTAAGATCTGAACAAAACGAGTTCTTTCCCAATAAAGCTTTTGTTAGTTTCCAGAATGTTTTGGACCCCGGGGTAGTTTTGAAATAAATCTTGCCCAGGACTCATTTCTATCCTTGTGAAGGTAGAATTCAATTAGACTATTTAACTGCTGTTGAAGGGGGCTCTGTAAATTAGATCCCTACATCTTTGAAATTTACGTTTAAATTTGTTTCGTTGAGCAATAAGCATCTTAGATGTACTTGAGGTTTCTCTCTGCCACGGGGTTTTCCTCACTACGGAAATCTTGCTAAAAGCAGCATTAGCAATTGAAATTAATTTATTTGGCAATAAATCTACGTGGCTAGGAATACACTCTGTTTAGTCACTTTCCATCCAAACTCTAATTGCTGACCAGTCTGCATGATTATACAAAGTTACTGTATTTACTGTATGTTACTGTATGTCCATAAATGGAACAGGAAATCGGAACATGATCTGACTGTAAAATATTTGGGTGTGACTCTAAGTTTGAAAAAGGTATATTGGAATTAGATAGTAAAATGTCTACTGTAGAGGGCTGAACCTGGGTTAAGTTTTGACCGAATCGGATAAATGAAAGTGGAAAGTAAATGTAATAGTTTTCAAGCAAACAGTCTGTGTAAAGCTCATTACCGGCTGTGTTATTAAATACACAGTTCCAATGTGTGTGATGTGCATTAAAATCACCAAAAATTAAAAGTCACAAGAGAAGTTTGTGAGTAAGTCTAAATCCGCCTCAAAGTCCGGAGTATAAATTGGATTTTACCGCAACGAGTACTCCTCCACCATGCATTAGCCGGTCTTCACGATAAATTTTGTAGCTTCCTAATTGAAGTGTTGATGCAATTTTAAAAAGGTTTAATTGAGCAAATGTATATCAACTTTTTTGTCATGTATAACGTGCTCGAGCTGTGCAGCTGCCGACTCGGTTCTTATGCCTTGAGAGTTCCAGTGCATAACATGAACATTGTGTACAACAAAAGCTTTATATGGCATGTTTAAGCATCACACCTAAGACTCTCAATTTGTCAAACTTTGTGTGACATTTTTCCAATGCATCTACAGCATTAAAAAATATTTCCAATAGTTTGTACCGTTGTTGTTGTACCGTGTTTTGCTTTTATCCACTTCAGAAAACATATTTTTTCCTCTGAAACTGGTAGTCTTCAGCAATATCGTGATGTGCGGGAAAGCACTCTTGTCTATTACATAACTTTTGTTATGTCTCATAACAGTCCATCTAGTTTTTTCGGTTAATCTTTGTCGAATCTCTAAGTAATCTCTACGACACGGGCATTTAGGATCATCTGCCCTGTGGTTTGCAAATCTGTAATTTTTATTTGTACAGTTATGACATTTGTACACTATACTGCCATCAGGCGTGCTTTTATAAATACTCAGCCATGAACTGTCACTTTACGTTCGCAATTTGTGTCCTCATATACTGCAATTTGTGTAAACGAACGTAATTTAGTAAAATGCTGTAAAGATAGTAAAAATTTGTAAAAACATGTTGTACATCTTTTTTCTCATTTAAAATCAGAAAACATATATGCATGATCTGCTTTTGCTAACTGGGTTAATGCTGTTTTATACATATCGCTCATTTACTCAAACAACGTCATAACTCAAAAACGTGATTTTTGAGTTAAGAATGCAGAATTATTCTCCGTATCGTTTTTCATCTTGTGTAGAAAATTCATGCAAATATCTTATTTTCTCAGCTCTTGAGAGGAAAATAGTTGTGGGTAAATTAAAAACTTGAAACTTGTTTTCTGAGTTATGACATTGTTTTAATAAATGAGCGATATGCACTAATAAATGCTAATTATTTGTTAAATGCGGAATGTTTATGATAACAAAAAACTTAAAGAACACTTATTTTCGTGTTAAATTATGCAAAAAGAACACATGAACCGCGTAGAAAAGGTTTTTCAATTGTTATATAATGAATTCAAAGTTATTCAAATATAAATTTGCAAAAGCAACAAACATACCAGATATTTTTATAAAACATAAAACAAGATTTATTAATTAGCAAATAAAATAAAAATTAAATAAAATGAATTAGTTTTTAAATGGTTCTCACACTCAATTCTACGTTCTCTATCAAATCTTATGTTGTAAGATAATTAATGAACATTAAACGCTGGTATTAATTATAATTATATTTAATATATATAATATTAAATATCGTTTAATACAAAACATTTCATATAAAACTTTTAACTATCCTATATCAAATTATTAAACAAATATTTATTTATTAACTATAAAAAATGTGACCTTCACGCATTCTATGAGCAAAAAATCATAGACATTTATGTATAAACAATAATTTTATTAATTAGACAGTAAAACAATCATTAATTATTTAAAATAAGTCTGCAATTTCGAATATTTATTTGTCTGTCAATTGCCATAATATTGTTTTGGGTATATATTTTATGCATTCACTTAGAGGAAATCGTTAACAACGATTTTTAATTCCTAATATAAATAAACAGTGGGATAGAAGTAGAAACATTGTCAAGAGAAGTAAAATTTCCGAATAAAGGGTTTGAAAAGTCTAATGGACGTCCATCCCACAGAGGAGTATTTGAGTCAAAAAGCTGGCCAAAAATTTTAAACGTGTTCTTTTGAATTGAAAGATTGAGTTTTTTGATAGTTTTGGATGTAATTTGATATAAAAAATTTAGTGGCAGATTTTTTTTAATTTTCTAATATGACCAGTGTGCTTCGCTACCCCATTGTCACTGTGACCAGATTTTAATATAATATAAAGCTATATCACGTTTGACTGGAGCTAAAAAGAGCTAGGAATGGAAATTTAAGGACAAATAATAAAGCTAAATTTTTTATAGCTTTCCAATAGTGTTTATTTATTTATAATATAAAAATATTATTTGGTTCATTTAAATAAAAAATATTGAATCAATAACAAAATAAATTCTTTATTAAGCAAAACTTTCGTTCATAAAAATATATGAAATATATCGGAAAACAAAAAGTTCTTTAAGTAAAACTAAATAAACAGTCTTATGAGGGGGAAAAAGTTCGTAAAACAATAAAAACAGCTTTTCAGAAGTATCTTAGCTTTACTAAAATCCTTATCAAAAATTTTTAACAACATTTATTTAAGATATGACGTACATGGTGTTTAAAGTAAATCTGATTCTAATTTTACATTTTATTATAGTCATACCACTGAATACGCGCTCAACGTTTGCGTTAATAAAAGGCAATACTAAAAATTTCATCACAAAAGTTAACAATTCGCTAAAAGGGTTTTCATTCATTGCGTTTTTGTACTCAAAAATATGAATCCAAAATTTAGTAGTTGACTTCTGGTTTGTCCAATTACAGGAATTTAGTTTTTGCCATTGTAATTACAAAAGAGTTACATACATTTGTTTGTAGATCATCTACGATAAAATTTGACATTTCTTCTTTAAAATTTCAATACAATTTGTCTTTTGTAGTACTTAAGGAACGGTCATATCTGACAAACATTTGCCCAAAAAACGTAACCACTACTTTTGTTTAGGGTTAGTGTGATTTAACTTGGTTTTTATATCACAGAATGAAGTCAATTATGCCGCAAAATGCTATTTTTTAATAAATGCGAACCCATATTAAAAAAAAATATTGGAATTAAAGCAAATGCTTGTCTGTTGGTCATGTGTTTTTTCGGGAAATGTTTATCAGATGTGACCGTACCTTTAGGCCATTTTCTAATGAAAAGAAGTTGTGTTTTGTAAAGTTAAAAAATTATTTGGCCAACGTTGTCGTAGTTGACATATTAATTGTTTAACCAAATTTCGGCATGGGTATCTAATTGTTTATATGTTTAAGAATTTATTATGTCTTTACTAATGGGTCAAAAATTTCGGACTTCAAAACGATTTCATTACAAAGATTTGCCTTATATTCATAAGATTATGTAAATATTAATGTAGAATAAATTTATTTTAATTAACTGTTTTACTTATTTTGAAATAAAAATTATTAACACGAACTTAATTTTAATTAAAGAAAAAGCAACAAAAAAAGGCTAAATGCATTGTGGAAAAAGCTAAAAAAAAAATAAAAGCTAAATTAAATATTTCAAGCTAAATATTAAAAAATAAAGCTAATATGGGCGATATCCGTCTCTCCCATTGGATTCCAATAATTAGTTTGAAACTTCACTTTATTCTAAGAGCCAACCCAAATTAAATTTAGAGTCACACTGTTTTAGTTGTGCAGATATAAGGAAATTAAAAATAACTTTGAATTTCATCGCATTATCAAATAAAATAAATAAGCCTATTTAAATTTCCAAATCGCGAGTAAAATAGTCCCAAAATTTGCAAAAGATCACTCTCGTAGTAAGTGACAAACAAATAACAAAACAAAAATATACAAAGGTTTATAAAATTTATTTCATATTATTTAATACTTAATAGAGGAAAAAGTTATAGTAATTAAAAACGGCGAAATCATTATCATATGTCCCCATCTCCTTGACATTTAGAAATTTTGGACAATTTTCTAACAAAAACTGCAATTTCACGTCAATGGTTTTAGCATCAGATTCCTTTACTATTTGGAATCTATATTATTAATAGGCAAAAACATTTTTTGAGATCCCTTTTACAGCCGTAATACAAAACAGATTTCGGAAAGATTTATATGTTTTTGATTGGGATCTTACATACATAGGTTTAGTATTTTGGGAGTTATAAGCGTTTGAAGTTGCTTCTAACCCATGCACACTTATTACACATGCATGTATCAGCTTCAAATTGTAAAATAGACAAATTGTGTATGTTACAGGGCTGCCATAGTAAGACAGATTAAATGTGCTGGATTGCCAAAAACAAAGTGCTAAGATGTTCTGCGGTTAAAAAATAATTGCTAGATTTTGTAACATTTTTTCAGCCTTCTTTCTCATAACCATTACAGAAGACTTTTATATTTCTAGGTCTTCTCGAGGACTTCATTTTTATTGGACATCTACTCGTATATCAACACATACTTAGTGTGTGCAAGCTCTAAAAAGTCCTAATTAAATTAAATGGCTATGCAAAGACCGAAAAAAATAAAAAATTGGTAAGAGAAGACCCACATAAATAAAAACCTTTCTTAACAATTATGAGAGGACTAAAAGATTTTTAGATTTTTCTAATTGTTATTTTTCCAGCTATTTCTTCTTTGACCAATTGAATATTTCAGAAATAACAGAATTTGTTTTGGGTTCCCGTTCTAAAGTTTAGCAGCATACGTTGCCTAATTTCACACTCTCTCCTATAACCGGAAATAACAATTATTTGTTTTATTTTTCGTACATTGCAAAGATGTAAAAAAACTACGACAAAGTCGTCGAGGAGGCAGCATAGGTACGAGTATATATTTGTACGTTTTTATACAGTGAGAAAATTTATACTTAACTTAATATTATGTATGTGATTTTTTAAAGTAATTCTGCGATCTGAAAAAGTGCTAAAAATGCTAAATATTTATAAAAATACGCTAAATTAGCAGTCAGCATTTTTTTAAACTAAAGTGCTAAAATGGCAATCCTGGTATGTGTGTTTGTCCAATTTTCTTATGCATAAAAATGTTTTTTGTATTAAGAGGTAGTTTTAAGTTGATTATTTATGTTTTTTGTTTTTGTACTTTATCATATATATTTATGTAAATGCTTATTATTTAATTACTAGAATGCGGGAGATTCGCCGTCGAACGCTGGATACACTAATAACGATAATCTTGTGTAAATATTTTCCATGTTATCTCTCGAAATAACAAAACGGTTCTGATAAAAATTATATGCAATAACCCATATGTGTATATGTGTTTTTATACGTATGTTTTAATATGTTAGTTAGTATACTTTAGTCTTTGACATGGGTGGCCCATGTATTTTTTATGCACCTATATTTAGCTATATCCCAAAAATTATACTTTTTACACTTGTCCTAAAACGGAAATTTAGGGTGTCCATTAAAACTTGGATTTTTTTAGCTCTTTATACGCAATATTTATGTTAACAGCTACAAAATCAATGTTTTTATTTTTTGCATAGTTAGTTTGGGTAGTAAACTTCCATTTACGGATATTGTTGCAACAGTACACTGAGAAAAACAATGGCAACAACAAAACTTGGAAGCAAGAAAATACTACTGCTAACATTTAACGCGGCACGAATTGGGCTGAATATTATGTCTTGCAATTTGGAATGAATTTCCGTCATCCCACGTCAAATTTGGTTGATAAACAGACCGGTTTCGGCTATGTGCCATCTTCAGTGTTCTCTCAGTAACTAATCGTTTTTTGTGTTGTCCCTTGTCTTTCGTATAGTTTCCTTGTGTACCTAACCTCTTTTCCTCTCTTTCTCTCTTGTTCGTGTCTGCATCTCTCTCGTTCGTATATATTCGTGTGTGGCTCTCTCTCGTTCGTATATATTCCTGTGTGCTCTATATCTACCTGCTTCTTGTTCGTTTAATTTTTCTCTTGTTAGTCTCTTGTGTTTACCGTTACAGTTTATTATTTGAGTGATCATTTGCTAGGTGTTTTATCTTTGTGTAGGTAATAGTCTGTGATTGTACGTTTTTGGGTTTCTTTTTGGTTTTGTTCGTTTGTTGTGTTGTCTGGTTTTCTTGGGTTATTGTTTTCTTTTGTGTAAAAATGTTTTAGCGGTTCAAATATTATGTCTGACGCAGTGTTTATTTGTTCGTTTATAATTCTTCCGTCAAACGTTTTTTGTTTGTATATTTCCATGTTTTCTAATACGTTCAGTCGCCGTCCTTTGTGCTGTAAATGCAGTAATTCAACTGTTTGTCTGATGTGTCTTGGTGTACATTTGTTGTTGAATATGTGGTTCGCGAAATTTGATTCTGGCGTTGCTCCTGGTTGTTTCAGTTTCTTGTTGTAGTCTCTTATGTGCTCCCGAAATCTTGTTTTTATTTTCCGTCCTGTTTGTCCGATGTAGCTATGTTTGCATGAGCAAGTCAATTTGTAAACTCCTTGCTTATCTAGGGGGTCCGTTTCGTTTGTGCTATTTCGTAGTATTCTACCCAAATTGTTTTTTGTTCGGAATGCTGTGTTAATATTGTGTTTTCTAAAAAATTTTGCTAGTTTGTATGTTGATTTGCCCATATACGTTAAAGTAGCCCAAGTTCCATTTTCTTGCTCCTGTTCTCTGTTCCGTTCTTTATTTGTTTTGATATCATTTCGGATTTTGTCTACTAGTTCTTTTTTGTATCCATTGTTTTCTGCTATGTCATATATTGTTTTTATCTCTTTCTTATAGGCCTCACGTGTTAGTGGTATTCGTTCAAGTCTTGTTACTAATTGTCTAATTGCCGCGTTCTTGTGTTGTTGAGGATGGTTCGATGAATTATGTATTATTGTGTCTGTGGCCGTTGGTTTTCTGTATATTTCGTATTCAACTCTATTTAAACTCTTATTTGCTTTAATTGTTAGGTCTAGGTAATTTATTTTGTCGTCTTCTTCTACTTCCATTGTGAAACGGACCCCCTAGATAAGCAAGGAGTTTACAAATTGAGTTGCTCATGCAAACATAGCTACATCGGACAAACAGGACGGAAAATAAAAACAAGATTTCGGGAGCACATAAGAGACTACAACAAGAAACTGAAACAACCAGGAGCAACGCCAGAATCAAATTTCGCGAACCACATATTCAACAACAAATGTACACCAAGACACATCAGACAAACAGTTGAATTACTGCATTTACAGCACAAAGGACGGCGACTGAACGTATTAGAAAACATGGAAATATACAAACAAAAAACGTTTGACGGAAGAATTATAAACGAACAAATAAACACTGCGTCAGACATAATATTTGAACCGCTAAAACATTTTTACACAAAAGAAAACAATAACCCAAGAAAACCAGACAACACAACAAACGAACAAAACCAAAAAGAAACCCAAAAACGTACAATCACAGACTATTACCTACACAAAGATAAAACACCTAGCAAATGATCACTCAAATAATAAACTGTAACGGTAAACACAAGAGACTAACAAGAGAAAAATTAAACGAACAAGAAGCAGGTAGATATAGAGCACACAGGAATATATACGAACGAGAGAGAGCCACACACGAATATATACGAACGAGAGAGATGCAGACACGAACAAGAGAGAAAGAGAGGAAAAGAGGTTAGGTACACAAGGAAACTATACGAAAGACAAGGGACAACACAAAAAACGATTAGTTACTGAGAGAACACTGAAGATGGCACATAGCCGAAACCGGTCTGTTTATCAACCAAATTTGACGTGGGATGACGGAAATTCATTCCAAATTGCATCAAACCCCGTCGGAAGAAAAACACAATACTTATGTCTTGCCATTCACACACTTTTCGTTTACAAAAAAATATGGAAAATGTAAAAAATGCGAAAAAAATTTTAAAATTAGTTTTTTTCACCTTCATTCACATATAAATTTTGAAGTAGAAATGTAATCTTCAAGCACCACCTCAGAATTTCAGATATTATAGTTATCAACAACTGTGTTGAATTTCAAGGCATAATATTCAGCCCAATTCGTCCCGTACAAGAAACATTAAAACCTATTTTCGGCAAATTTTATTCATTCTATTATTATTTATTATCTGTTCTCAAATGATTTACTAAATAAAAAACAAACGAAAAAAATGAAGGTCAACAGTCGTTTACTTGACTTTCAATTAATCAATAAAATATATGATATTCAAAAGTTCTCCTTGTTGTTTTACCTCATCTTCCTCAAATTATTTCATTGTAAATAGTCCACTATAATTTTTTATATATATAAAAAATCGCAAACGCAAGTGAATTGGCAGTGCTTAAAGATTTGCAATTAAAGGATTGCTTTGTACATGAATCTAACAATATTTGTAAAGACCACTCAATAATAATTGCAATGAGTTTGTTTCCAAAATCAAAAACATTGCAAAAGTTATGAATTTAAAAAATGCTGCTGATTTCAGAAACTTTCAGACCGAAAAGGAAGTTTCCCAACCAAAAAGCATTGGGGATTTGGCAGACCACAGGTTCATGTTTTATCTGATTTAGCTTGGCAAATACTGCAGTTGAAAGATTTGCTTTTTCGAAAATGATTCATGATTATATTACAGACAAAAATTTTCTGTATCAATTTGAAGTCTGTGTACTTATCCACTGAACCATATTAGCACTTGTAAATCAATTGTTGCTCGAGATCATCTTACTTTCAAGGATGTGCTGTATCCAATATTCGAATATTTAGAGTTCGAAGATATAAATAAAACATCATTCTTGAATTAAGTTTCCCACAAATTTAAATTTGCTGTTAATTCAGACAAGCTTAATTTGCTTACTGCAAATTTGAAAATAGATGTTAACATTTTCCAAACAGTTTTAGCGGCTGCGAAAGATTCAATGTTAAAAAGATGTATTGATAGAGCTGTAGATGATGCATACTCATTCCACAGTAATGTCAATGTGCAGAGAGTGTTTGCGATGGCGAAGAGGAACGTGGATATGGCACCCCATAAGGAAATATACACCAGATATCAGCAAGTAAAGGCCCGGTAAAACCAATGCATTCACTTCTTTTTCGACATTCTGCAGTACCATCCGACGAAGAAAGATATGGAAAGTGGTGTAAAAATAAAGAAAAAGGGTTTTTAGGAAAATAAAATATGGAATGCTGAGGAAAGAATAAAGAGATTGGAAGAGATGGAGAGCAAACAACAAGAAAAAAAGTTCAGAAAGTAAAGTCCTATTTCTAAACTTGATTGATATGGATGAGCCTATGGAATTATTTAATTTATTACATGAACTACCTTATGTCGATGAGAGGTTTAAATTATAAATATCACGGTGAAAAAGTTTGGCAAACAAAAAATTTGGATTTAAAGTCCCAACTCAAAGAAAAGCTAAAGAATTTACACTCTTACACCTCTAAAAATTTAAATAATAAAAAAACTTAATGTTTTTAAAAGTATAAATAATAAACATTCTGTTAAATACAATTGTATGAAAATAACTGAAATTTTATTCGCAAAACTAAAAATGTAAGGACGTACAAAACTTTTATGACGAATTTAAGTTACATTATTTATTTTTATTATTTATTTTCAAACCGATTTTAATTTTTTTTCAATTTCGAATGCATTATAAGATATTCAATATATTTTAACAATATAAAAATTTGTAACATTTATTATTGGGAAATTTTTTAAATTACATTAATGCAAGAGGAAAAATATATTTTAAATTAAATATATTTAAATCTTAAAACTGATTGATTCGACAAAAATAAAATTTACAATATGTGACATATGTAAATATAACAATAAATCAAGGCGTATTTAACCAGGTGATAGCATTGCAGCAGCTGACTATTCGTTGCGAATTTCAAAATACATAAAAATACTTTTACTTTTTTTCTTTATCTGTTTTCTTTGCTTTTTTCCTGTATCTGTTTTCTTTGTTTTATGGGTTAAGTTTTTGACATCCGCAATGAAACTACACAAACAAAAATGCCTGTTGTTCTTGTATTGTTGTAATTGTTTTCCTAATGCTGTCACCTAGTTAAATTCACCTTGCAATAAATGAAGTTTACTTACAAATAGGGTTGCCAGCCGTTTTATAATATATAGCATTGTACTATATTTTAGGTTTTGCTTACTATGTACAGTTGATAAAAAATAATTGTATATGAAATGTAGATATTTTTAAACATACTCGTATTTTTCATACAAATTTTATTTAATATATACATACATACATTTCAAACGTAAATTATTTTTTATGAAAACGGCTGTACATTTATTAGAAGTGTACCATATTTTTTTAATAAATTTCTATAAAATACTATATTTAATCACTAAAATGTTGGGAACCCTACTTACTACTTTACTTGTCTGTAAAATTAGTAGCACGAAGTTAACTGCATCAATTGTTGGGCCCAGCAACCACTGCACCCAGACTCTGTTGAATCTAAATGTTAACATCCAATTTGCAATAAATTTGTGCTAGATAAAACGTCAATATTCAGTTTATTCAAACATACAGATTTTAGCCAACTTAATAAGCATTTGACAGCTGGATAATAATATTGTTTTTATTTTGAAAGTTACAATTTGTTTCGAAGTTTACAAAAATGGAAATATGTATATTCCTCTTTTAGAAAGAAATTACTATTATATAATAGAAACGCCGAGCTGTCGTGGTTAGTACGATCGAGTTTAAGTCCAAAGAAAAAGAAAAATTTGGAAATTCTGCAAATTTTAAAGAAACAACAGCTTTTGCTTCTTGCAATATTAAAATGAAAATGCAAATCAAAGGTCTTTATGAGAATTGGTAAGTGAAATATGAACAATATTATTTTAATCAATTATTACATTTCTAATTTACAGAATCACCAACCTACATTCTGGGAATAGATAGTGGCTTCTGAGCCGTTTACTTGAATGTCTCGTGGGTTGCAAGAGTAACCCTGCTGGCTGATCTCATCGGCCATCTCTGCGTAGATGCGGTCGTTTTTTCAGAAGCCCATCCATTTTGTTTGCGCACAAAAAAGGCTGTCACTGGCAGTACTCAATTTGTACACCTATTTATTTAAAAAGAAATTGGTAATTTTTTATACTAATACTTATTTGTTTTTTATTCTAAATTTTTAATTTATTATTAATAAACTTGACTCACGATTTTTTAATGCTTTTTATTTGTTATATTTTCTTCACATTTGCCACTCACTGTAGATAGTCTTGCGCACTAAACACAATTGTGACAAGTGTTACATTTCAATATTTCTAACAATTTAATACTTATTGAACAATAACTAAATTAAAATTTTATATGGAATATTGACATCAATAATGGTATTTATTGCGATAATCTCAATAAAGGTGCATATCTGAACACCGTATAATACTTTATTTTTGTTTTCCTGTTGTTTCCAAACAACAAGAAAAATAATTTATAAGAATCTATCTTAATTCAATATTTTTAGTATTTGAATTTCTTTTAATTTTTTTCTAATTTTCAATCTACATTCTGTTTAGATAAATGAAGAAAAACTTTAATTTCGACTTTTGTGTAAAGTTACTTTTGTTTAAAAATGTAATCCTTACTGAACAATTTCAAAATTAATATTTTGAAATTTTAAACCATTTTTTTCTTGTTTCCGTTTTTCTTTAAATTGAGCAAATACAGTACTTTAATACATCAAAATAATGCTTCAAAATATATAAATTAGTTTTAATTCATCTTTTTGCGTTTGCTTCAAGTTTGATCAAAGTTATTTAAAATATTACAATAATAATTTTGGGAAAGATTTTGAGTAAATATTTGTTTTTCCAATTGTATGTCTTATACACGTCTTATACATAAATATAAGCTCGGTAGATTTAGGTTTTTTGTATTTGAGTACTTTTAGCTTTAAGGTTGTTAGATTTCGGTTTAAAACTTTATGCTAAGTTGTTACGGGAAATGTGCTCCGTAACACGAATTGCTCAAGTGGCCTATTTTCAGCGCTGATTACAGGTAAATTATTTATTTATTTATTTGTTTGCGTGAGCTTCTACAACAAAACTTGAGTTTTAAAATAGCAGAAATATACAATTAGTTAAAACTAATTACAAAGAAGAAAAATAAGGATAAGAAAATTAGTTATCGTGATGTGAACTACATTACAGTGTTGCAATTTTAGAACAATTGAATTTTATAATAATAAATTAAGTTGTCAAAACATAGAAGTTACGTTCGAGAATAGAACTGAAAAATTTTCCTCTTAAAATCGAATGCGTTGTTTGTTGCCCTTATGTTTGCTGGGATACTATTCCAGAGACGTATAGTGGGTATCAATAATTGCCAGTCCAAAATTAGCGTACGGTATCTCATAGGTATTATTGGTTTGTTTCTTTCAGATCGGTTGAAATTAACACGATTGTACATTTTTTTCGTGTTGATGAGTGCTAATTATTTTGTGGAGTAGTTGTAACGATTTTATTTTCATGAGGTCTTCAAGAGGCACCCTGCAAGTTTGCCTAGAACAGTAGCTGATGTGTTGACGATTTCCATAGGATTTGAGGCCACGGACGTATCTGCTTTTTGCACAGCAGTTTGGAAATATTTAACAAGCATATGTTAATTTAGGAATCAGGTAAGTTTTCGCGTCGGATCCTAAATGGAGTACAAAACTTGTGTTGACCAAAGGTACGGAGAGTAGAAAATATTTTCCCACAGGTTGTTGAAATGTGGTCTGACCAGGCAAGTCGTTCGCGTATATATAAAAAAGAGAGGGCCGAGAACCGAGCCTTGTGGTGCACCCTTGGTAACAGATAGGAAAGTTGACACCGTTGTTGAGATAACTTCTACGTACTGTTCTCTACCGGCGAGATAGAACTGCATCAACTTGGAAGATGTAGTTAAAAAATGAATCATTCTTTTCAATTTCTGAATTAGAATGGTATGGTCGACAGTGTCGAATGCCTTGGAATTATCTAATAAAACTAATATTTCCATATACCCGACATATAATTCTCTCCTAAGATCTTCCGCTATGTCGACAAGTGCAGTGACACAACTGTGTTTTTGCGACGCACGCTACAAAAAACGGAAGTAACTTTAAAAGTACAAGTGTGTTTTTGTAATTTTTTGCGAATTTTGCATAATAAAGTACACAAAATATAGTTCCTGAAAGAAAGATGAATATAGGAGAATTCTAAAATAACTTATTTGCAACCAAAAAAATTTAGCCGTTTTTTGTCAGAAGACATGAATCCTTTGCGACGCACCCTACGTGACACACGTTTAGTCTTGGGTAGTTCACGAACGAGCTAGTTCAATTGAACGATACACAAAGCTTGTATAAATCGGCTTGGCATCGCCGCGGCGCGCCGTGCTAATGTTGCCATTCTCCTTGTTTTTGATTATTACTTTGAATTTCTTGTCAAACTGAAAACAGCTGGTGAGTATTTTATCTAACGAGGGTACCTGTATAAATATAAAGGGAATATTCTGTGATTTGAATCTGAAACAGTTTTTTGCGTAAATTTCAAAGTGCACTTAAAACATTTTTTAATATACTGTTACGTTTCGACCTTTTCGATAATTAGTGCAAATTTCATTCATCTATAAAATTCAAAATATGAATTTTACTAATCCAAATTAAACAAAAAATGTGATTCTTAAAGATATTTTGTTTTCGGCGAATTTAGACAAACGACATAAAACATGTATTTACATAGAAATCATAGCCCCAGTAATTACTATGGAATAAAATTTCTAATATTTTCAAAACCTTTTGTTTGTTGAGGGTTTTTTAGCTAAACTATATACTTATGTACATGCATTTCATTGGTGCTAATTCCAAAAATAAAATAAAGAAAATAAAATAGATTCATATCGAATAATATAATTTGTTTGTTGGGATTTTTGAATAAGTTTCAAAACCTACTATGCTTATATATAGTTTTGTAATTTTTGAAATTCTCATTGGTCGCGTTCATAAGACGTAACTGTTGCGTAACCGTTTAGTGTTTGAACGTTTGTTTAGAAACGCAGAGATGAGTAGTTCCGCTCCACACAACAGTTGAGTATTTGCTGCCAATTTTTCCATCATAAATTTTTTTCGCTACATTTAGTCAACATGTTGTGTTTAGCTCCACAGCTGATCAAGAGAGATGTGGGCTTTTATATTCTAATGCAACGCAGTTTTGTTAGGTGGCGACTGCAAATTAATTTCTTAAATTTTACATTAAAAATGCGATAAAGTAACGAAAATAAAGAAATAAAATTAAAATACTAATTTCATTAAATATACGTAGGTTTATTATGATAAGATAAGAGGTTTGAAACATTTAAAAATATGGTTTAAGGCCTACTAATGATTTGGCATTAGCACCAATGAAATGCATGTATATAAACAAGCTAGAAACCAACAAAAGTTTTTGAAAATCTTTGAAAGAAGATATCGAGACAATATCATCGATTAATAAATTTAAAAAAATACTTAATTTCTAATAATACTTACTAAAGTTCTCGTTCCAAGTAGCTTTTTGTTGCATGTATTTAAAATCAAATAGGTAGATTAATCGTTCTGTGATTATCTGAAATATGCTAAGCTATGATTTGATCGGAAAATTGAGAAGTTTAATTTTAGCTACAATATAAATGTATGGTTTTGCGTGGGCTAAGCGGGTTTAGATGGCCGAGATTTGTTGGTTTGGTGTCATACCATAAGCACTTTAATTTGAACTAAATGAATGATTTTGCCATTATTATAGATTCATTTAAAATCATGTACAAACTTAATGGAACATTTGAAGTAATTTTTATAAGTTCATGCTCTTTTACATTATTTAATTAATATTTTAAATGAATGCGGCAGTGGAAATAACTTTTAGAATATAATTCAACTTCATTATACTTTACCATTTCGTATGAAGTGCGCTTGTGGTGAAGGTACATATGTCTGTAGACTTAGGCCCAGTAATTGACTACTCATTTAAGTGTCATTTATCTTTACATGCCACTTAAGTACGAATTTCATTTTTTCTGTACAAAATTATGTTACATTTAAATGAAACTTAAATGACCATTCTTCTGCATTTATAAAGTCCATTTAAGTTTTGCACACATACATACACAAACATCTGTTTTTGCTTGCGTGTTGGTGTTTCGCGCAACAAAGTAAACAAAAAATTTGCGGCCATTGAAAAATCAACATCTTTTGGAGTGAAATTTGGACTTCTTTTATTAATATTATTCCTTTTTATGGTTTTTAAAATTGTTTTAAACTTTTAAAACATTGCAGCAACCTATCATTGTTGTTATTTTCAGCCTGAAAAGGAATCGACATTAGAAATTTTTCTATAATTTTGTTCAACAGCTGTTTCTCTAAGAAAATTGAGAGAATTTCGTGAGGCTGCCATATTTTTATCGTAATTAAATACAAACAATAATTTCACACTGAAAAACTCAAACTGTATTTAAATGCAACTTAAATTTAAGTGGCATTTAGCTAAATGGCATTTAAATGCGAAGTCAATTATTGGCCCTTAAGATTGTTTTCGTAGCTGAGAAATACAAGGCGGAAAAATAAAGGCTTGTTAATTATACTACACAAACACTGTTATCTTTGTTTTTTCTAAACAAAATATGACAAGTCAGTTTAATTTATTTTTTGTTTAATTCAGATATTAATTAGTTATAAACAGTGAATTGTAAACAAACTTTGTCATACCATAAAAAATCACCGGAGCATTTAAGGTTACAAAGTTTTCATATGGCTCGACAAAGATTATGCAATCAGTTCAGGGTATCGATTAATGTGAAAAAGGTTTAATTTAAACTGAAAATGCTATATCAAATTCTATTTAAATTTAAATGTTTTAAATTGTGTAGTCGTTGAAACCATTTTGTATTGAAGTTTTAAATTTATATGTGAAAATTCCAGTTTTCAATTGTATTCTAATACGAAAACTGCATGAACGAGTTTTCATCCTGAGTCTGAGTGCACCATAATTTTAATCAGAATAAACAAAAACGTAACATCGGTTAACATTTGATAGAGACATAACAAAAAAATTTCCTTTTTTTTTATTACAAACAAAGCCAAAGAAATGTTTAATTGCAACAACTGCCGAATTCTTTCGTCTTTAAAAATAATTCTTAATCAAAAATTTGGTGAGACCTACATATGTATATGAGATATATTAGATGAAATTCGCCAATAATATATTGATTCAAATATAAATTCCTTGGAAAAAAATGTTCACTATTCGTATGGCACACCACTGTATATATGGAATACAAAAAAAAGATATCATAATTAAAAACTTGAGAACAATTTCGTTTTAAACTGTACAACGTTGTCTGTAGTTTGCGTAGTGTTGGGTAGTGAGTTCCACGGTCGCATGGTATTTGTGAACTGTCATTCAGAAATTAAGATACGATATCTAAGTTGTATGATGTGTTTTCTTCTATTAGACCATGCAAATTGGAGGAGAAGTTCCATCATATCTTTTTATTACGAATACGTGCCGCAAAATCGTGTTGTATGCTACTTACTGTATGAATCACAGATAGCAAAAATTTCACACCCATACAGTAACTTCGGCATTAAGAATGTTTTCGCGAGAAGCACACGAATATTCAGAAGCTTAACATGTTGTGAAGGATTCTAAGCATAGAAAATATTTTTCCAGTTAATGTGAGAATTCCATTGAAGAGATTCATTAAATATAATGCCAAGAT
Organism: Gymnocheta viridis; assembly: GCA_956483585.1. Lineage (NCBI taxonomy): Eukaryota > Metazoa > Arthropoda > Insecta > Diptera > Tachinidae > Gymnocheta > Gymnocheta viridis. Next base: position 67,123,605 of record OY101442.1, on the reverse strand, counting down.
TTTTAGCTGATTCAGCAAACGCGATAGTTTGATTTCCTAGTAAGACCGGAATGTCTACAACGATATTCTGATTCCTTTGAGCTATAATTATGCACTTTGTTTTTTTTTTTTTTTGGATTACATATATGGTTTAAGTCTACATTAAGATTTGCAATGCATACACTCTCCTATAAAGTTCTTTTTACAACTTATATGTATTTGTACATTATCAGCATGTACATACGTGACTGCTGCTGAGCAAAAGAAAACAAGGTAAATCGTTGATGTACAAGGTGAATAATAGAGGCCCAAGAATAGAATACTTTAGTACTCGTAGAGCACGGAATTGGTACCGATCATCAAGATAAGTTTTAAGTAATGCAGTGGTACTTGAAGAAAAGTTAAACTTGTTATATAACTTAGTGCAAAGGATTTCATGGTTAACAGAGTCAAATGCTTTAGAATGATAGACGAGTACAAGTAAGGTAACTCCGCCTTCATCGAGATTGCGTCCGATATCTTCGGATACACTGATGAGCGATGTAACACAGCTATGTCGTTCTCTAATTCCAGACTGATTCCTAACTATTAGCTGGTGATTAGTTAAGTATTTAATCGTGTAACAATCGTTCAAATACTTTAGACAAATAAGGTAATATTGATATAGGACGATACTCATTTAAAGTTATAGGTACCGGGATGTTCTTTGCATATTTGCAGCAATTTGGAAATTGACTGGTAATGATAATAGTGCTGAATGTAAGCTAGTAGGTTAGGTAGTTTTATAAAGTTTTATAAATTTTGGATGTATTTGGCCAAGCCCGACCCCCTTAGACGTCAAAAGTACATGCATATGTGTACTCCATCTAAATCCTCTCTCGCCGACAAGGTAGAGATCGCAGCGACAAAAGTTGCATAATGTAAACGGGTATAGGATTGCAAAATCGTATCGTCAAACAATAATAATAATAATGAAAAATAACCACCCATGTTGCGCTAAAAAGTTGAGAGCAATAAGAATCATGATAATTTTATTCACGCACATATTATACTTCATACTTTGGTGAAGGGTATATGGAATTCAGAACAGCTTTATATAATAGCGCTCTTACTTGTTAACATTAGTATTTTTATTTGTTAAACTATAAATGATGTATATACAAGACGAGTTTAAGCTTTAATTGCCCTAAGAGCGTGTCAGAAAAATAAAATATAATTATTCAAAATTTCTGTAGACATCAAATACACCAGATTTGCTAAATAAAAATCGACTAATCGGCTACACCACCATCAAATTTTTTAAAATATATTTCGTTACAGTTTTTTATACATACATTTATTAAGGATTATCCATTCTTTGAAAATGTAAAGTCCTATCCAAAAAAAGTTGCCTGTGTTTCATCTGGTGGTATACGCGTCGAAAGTCGGGCGTTGTTAACAAAAAGTAAAATGATTGGCGAAAACGTTATAAGTACTTGATAAGACAAACGCAAGAAAAAGTGATTATTTAATTTATACGCATAAAGGAGAATTTGCAAAATTAAACAGTTCTTTTGTTTTCACATTTTTATATATTTATTTAATTTTTTTTTTTCAATAATAAACAATTTTTTAAAATTAGATAATTATCGGCAAAGACTCTTAAATATTTAATATTATATGGAAGAATTTGTATTTTTTATGCAGACATACATAAATATATACTCAACCAGGCGCGAGTCCAGATGATGGGAAAAATGGATATTTCCCCGCCTAAAATTAATAAATTATATCTTATTTCAATTATAGTATAAAAGAAATAAAAAAATATGTATGTATGTATGTATGTGTGCATTGAGAGCAATAGTAAAATATATGTACATCTTTTTTATACGTATACGATAATATTATTTGAGATATTGCTTGAAACGGCTTGTATGAGCTTCTTGAGCTCTTCCAGAAGGATCTTCCGGACAACCCCAATCTAGTCGTGGAGCCCACTTTTCAACTGTTAAGGCTGGCGATTTTCCTGGAAACTGTTCTTCAAAAATACATCTATAGTAGAAGGCTTCTTTCGTTTTTGGAGTATTGATTGGAAATCGTACAGATGCTTTGGCAAATTCTTCATCACTAATATGCTTAGAAGCAAAACGGGGCAATGATTCAATCAGATCATACCCAACGCCATCGGAAAACTGTTCTTTTTGACGCCATAGCACTTCGGCTGGAAGGTAATTACTTTCAAAAGCTTTGCGTAAAATATATTTTTCCATTCGATCAGCAGGTACGTCTTCGTAGCAATTAAGTGGACCGGGTATTTTGTCTTCCGGTCTAATAGACATAGCAAAGTCTACGAAGCTTGTATCAAGAAAAGGAACTCTTAATTCTAAGCCTTTCGACATTGTTACTTTATTAGCGCGCAGAATGTCGGAAACATTTAGCTGTTCGACTCGTGTTACCATCTCTTTATGGAACTCTTCAGAATTGGGAGCCTTAAAAAAGTACAAATACCCACCGAATATTTCATCTGCACCTTCGCCCGACAAAATCATTTTGATTCCAGTGCTCTTTACGTACCGAGCCAAATAAAACATGGGCAAACTGCAGCGTACGGTTGCTACATCATACGATTCCAGATGATAGATCAAGTCACGAACACCATCAAGACAATCATCAACAGTAAAACAAACTTCGGTATGGTCGCTAGAAATATAATCGGCTACCATGCGAGCGAATTTAAAATCTGGCGATCCTTTCATGCCAACTGAAAATGTACGCAATCGATAGTTGGGATCTCTTTCTCGCATTATTTTTGTTGCAATAGACGCAATTAAGCTTGAGTCAACACCACCCGAAAGCAGCGCTCCAAAAGGTACATCACACTGCAAATGTGAACGCACAGCTGATTCGAGACGTTCTTGTAATAAATGAATATTTGCACGTTCAAATGGGATTTCTTGTTGCCATGTACGGTTATAAAATCGCTGTGGATTTAAATTTCCGCCCAACTGACCCATTACAAAGTGCCCTGGAGGAAAGTTTTTAATTTTGGGACAAAATTCTACCATACACTTCATTTCTGACGAAATCCATACGTTGCCTTCCGCATCCTCTCCAATATACAGTGGCATGATGCCATAAGGATCACGAGCAATTAATACGGTTTTGGTGTTTCTATCATACAGAACAAATGCAAACATTCCAGTAATGAACTCAAAAAGTCCTTCTCTGAAATCCTCGTACAATTCCACAATGACATTACAATCACTTCGTGGACGATAATTGGGACGTTTCTTTGCTATCGACTCCGCTAGTTCAAGATAATTATAGATTTCGGCATTGGCGATCAAAGTAATGTTTCCATCCTCCGAAAACAAGGGCTGACGTCCAGTCTTTACACCAATAACGGCTAGACGTTCATGTACAAGAGCCACTCCATGTTCTGGAATTATTGCCACACCGGTTTCATCAGGACCTCGATGGCGTTGTTTTCCACTTTGCCGATAAGCAATCTCACGGATTGAATGCACACAACCACGACACATTGTGGGTAATATTGGTTGTCCTTTTTTCGAGAGTATTGCGAATATACCACACATTTCAAATATTATTTATTTTCAAAGCACCTTTTTCCTATCTTCAAAAGTTGAATATTAACTGTGCTTTTTCTTTTTTTGTATCTCCCTTTTATATTTAAGATGAACTAGATTTTTTTTCTTTAGTAATTAATTCATTATTATATTATTTTTTATTATTTCGGTGAACTTGATTTGGTGCTATCATTGTTATTGTTTTTACTGCTCACGTTTTATCGAATTTAATTATTTGTTTTTTGTTTTTGTTAATCTGAGATGGGACATTCATATCGTTGTTTAATTTTTGGATATTAACGATTTAATTTTACATAGATTAAATTATAGTTAATTAAAATTTGTACTAAATTTCATATGTATACACATGCATAAGTATGTATAGAGACACGATGATTAAATGCATTGCATTAAATAACTCTTTACAAAAAAGCATCCAAAGAAACTGCTGCCAACTTTTTTTCCACAATTTCCCGTCAAATTACACTTAAAAATCGTTGGAAAATGCAAATTTCTTTATTTGCGTTGAATGCTTATGAAAAATAACAAAACTATTTCAAAGATTTTCATACTTACATACATATGTATGTACGTGTGTACATACATACATATGTATGTAAGTATGAAAATGTTTGAAATTTTGCCGAGATATTTCAAAAGCAAAGGAATGTATAAAAAATTCAATATGTATCTCAATCGGTGCATGTTTAGGTCTTGAGAAGATATGAACATGCAATTAGACTGAAAAGCTATTTGCATAGTATGTATGTATAAAAAAATAATAAATAAAAGTTTGAAGATTTAAATTCTAATCTGTATGTATGTAGTATGTAAGTATATCACATTTATTTAGAATTTTTTCATGAATACGGGACTCATGCTATTTGAGATTTGAAGATATCGACTCTACTCACGGATTCATAAAATGGAAACCGTCGTACGTTATAAGTTGCTTTTTTCAACTGATATTAAAGTATCGGCTGAGGAGGCTGACACAATGAGTACTTTGTTGACGGACATTAAATAAGCTTGATTGATTAAAGTACTAAATTTCAATGGCATTTGAGGATATTCTGGAGTTTCTTTTAATTGTAATTTTTATTTAATTTAGTTTAGTACTTTGCGTTGATGGAGATGTACCGAATATGACAAAGCTCATAAGAAAACTTGTATATCAACTTAGTTGTCAGTTGAAAAAAGCAACGTGTAACGTAAGACGGATTCTATGTGCCTCGGCCTGTCAAATAATTTCTATAACTACCAAAATAATTAGATAAATAAGTACAGTCCATTACTTTGAAACCTATAAATAAACTACTACACATTATAAAAATGCCTAAAGTTTTTGTTGGGATTTGGCAAAGATTACCACTGATAGATACTTCAAAACTGCTAGATTTACCGCAAGCCGCCAAAAGAATTTTTCTTCCTGCGATTGGCATTTGAAAAACGCTAGCATTAGCGGCACAAATCATACAGAGGTGACAGAAAGGGACAACTATATATGCGCTTTTTGCGACGAAAGAGAAATGAAAAAGTTATTTGCATTCTCTGTGGTTTTACTCTTCGAGTTCGTTTGTAAAGTATTTAATATTTTGTATTAAATAATATAAAAGACAAACACATAACCGCACTATACATTTATCAATGACTTCTCAGTTCAGTACATATTGAAAATCTCAACTTTCTTGAAGATATAAGTATTTTTCGTGTACAATTTTAAGTTTTCATCCCTTTATTCGTAGCATTTTGTACTTTACAGTTGTCTCTTTCTTCACCGACCAGCGATTTAGTTGGCTTGGAACATTTGCAAATGTCATTTTTTACAGGTCTGTTAGTAGTTTGTGTTTAGCGGACAGATCCCTGAATTGGCAACAGTATCCAAAAACGTCAATAAAATGCAGAGCATTGGATACGATAATACGCAAGACTCGGGGGTACTAATTCGTGCAAGAGTTATTCCAATAAACCCGACAGTTCACTTCAATCGAGACTGATAAGAATATTGAAAGTGATAAAAGTATGTATTTCAAAATACTGTGGTATGTAAAAGTAATATCTGCAGTTAATATATTTTATATAAAAAATATTATTTTAAAAAGTTCACCAAGATATGTACGTTATTATATCTTAGCTTTCAGTTGCTTTCCACAGCAATATCCCTAAAGTTCTAGATAATAATGATGTATTCGAACAAGTTAGTGTTGTTCTCAGCTGCATAATTGCACATGTTTGATTCTTTGTTTCGTCATGAAATGAAAAACAAGGCAACAGTATCGGATTTTGTTTTTCGTAGAATAACTAATATGTAAGAGGCCTTTTCCACGGTCAAAGTTTACTTTGCAAAGTCTTGTGTTTGATGGCGATAAGGGAAAGAAGAGAGGGGGTGTGTACACACTTTGCTGTACTCACAAAGTTGCTTTCTACTTCGTTCATCATTTACACAGACTTGTATTTAGTTGCATGTATGTGTTTCGTTTACATATTTATCCAACAAACGAACACAAAATTTTTCAAAGTAAACATTGCGTGTGAAGAAGCGAAAAAAAGTTTAAAAGAAAATTGAAAAGACTTTGTCAAAGTAAACTTTGATCGTGCAAAAGGGCTCTAAACAGTAATCATTAGACAGAAGATTCCCTCTATGGAGAAGTCCAGACAGTGTTGGTAACTCTAGAAAGAACAAAAGCACCGTCAGCTGTTCCAAAAAGGGTAAAAAGCGCAAAAGATTACAGAAAAAGGGTAAAAAGCACCATACATATAAAAATATTTTAAAAATTTTAGTTATTTAAAAAATATTAAGCAATTTATAAAAAAAGTTAAGTTAAATGTCCAAAATACAACTGAAAGTTTTTGCTCGAAAATAAATAAAGGACTTGAGATCAAATTGTACAATTTATTAACATTTTAATTAAAATTAAATTGCTATTTCATTTTCAATCAGGCCACAAAACGGTTGTAATAAAATATTGAGATTTTTGGTATGATTCGTTCGAATTTATTTTGCTACAAACATTTAAAGGCAGTTGAAAATTGTTACAACATGCATTTTAAAATTTTAAAGACAAATGGTTTTTAATTTTTGTTTAAACAAATTCATCAAACTGAATGTTCTTTCAACTTCAGCGGAAAAAATTCGTGGTTGCTTAAAAAGTACTATTTGCTCTTAAAAAAAGTAGACAATTTTTGTAACTAAAAACATTTCTCAGTTGTAAAAAAGCACTGTGAGAAATTGAGAAAAGCACTGTAAATACCCGCTTTTTAAAAACGATTATTTAAAAAAATTTTACGCATATGAAAAGACAACAAATACCCGAAAAGCACCAAAATGCCATCACTGCTCCATGAAATATCTTTTGTCGTTCTCTCGGTCGAGTGATTATCTTAACCCTGGGATCCATCTACCAACCCGTGTCTGCTGTAGTTCAATAGAGCAATAATGTTCGCTATGATAGAAACAGGTTTTTCGCGTTCTATAGTATTATAAATAATGATGTACGTAATTTGTAATAACTTAATATCATTCAGGAAATAATATCGTCTCTTTTAATCGCTTTTTGTAGCATTTTTGTTTTTAATATTTTTTTATTAATCTTATTTTGAATGGGTATAAGCCGTAGAATCAATTTCTTTTTGTATTTGTAGCTGATTCCCCTTAAAAATTACAGTATGCTAATGGTTTCTTAAATTGTACTTCTTTTATTTCTTCCATGTACATACTTCTTCCCAATATCATATCTGGCTACCGTATTTGGAAAGTTCAATACCAGGTTATCACACGTTTTTAATTGCAATATGCTCCTGGCGTCCTAAATATGTATGTTGTATGTACATATGTATGTATTTATGTACATAAGTATGTATATCTGCTTATTGGAAGCTATATATAACGATTACAGAAACTAAATTTTCTTATATGTATGTACATACATACATACATACTTATGTTAATACTACCAATTAAAAAATGTGTACAATGGCGTGACAATTTGAAATTTTCTTTTCGATATTTGTAAAATAATAAAATATACATATGTATGTATAATAAATATACATACATACATATGTATGTATGGATGTATGTACATATAACAAAAAAAGAGAATGGGATGTAGATATTGTGTAATTGTTTTCTTAAGGTTTACATCTCTGTTGGGAAATTAAATTCTAATTAATATTAATTTTGCAATAAATTATCAATACGCTATAAGTTTATTATTCGAATCACAAATTTAATATAATTTCTACCATTAGTAACTTATGTATGGGAGTATTCGAAAAACAACTACATACATATGTACGTATGTATTTATCTATATTTGAAAGTACGTACTATATTTTTTCATGTTTCCAGATATTTGAAAGGTTTTAACAATATTGCCAAACGTTATTCATTTCGAATGAAGTTCTTAATGTACCCTTAAATTTCACTAAGGAATAGATAGACATTTTTAAAATTATTTAACAATCAAACGGTATTTAATACTAGGCTTGTACCAATTAAAAAAAACAATTGAATACACGAGTCAATATATGTATGTACATATTAAACGATAACAGTTAGTTACACTGAGATTGATTTGTTAATGCAAGAATTAAAAATTAAAAGGAATATATTAAAAATTCGAATAACCAAGATTGTTAAGAACTATTTCGGATATATTGAAATGTAAATGTGAGTAAAATGTTAATTAGTTTGTGAAAAAACTAAAATATGTGAATTAAAGAAAGGAAGCAAAATATCACACCGGTTTGTATTTGTAATAAATAAGCTCATAATTAGTTAGTGCATTTAAAACAGGAAATTTTTCATTACTGACCACTGGTTGTAAAACATAGTCAAGTGGAATGCATACAAATAATTCAATAGCAGGATGATATCGATCTTGAGGAACTGTAACAAATTGAGTTTGTTTAACATAACAGCCATCAAAATCATTTCCTAAAATTAGATCAATAATTCTTGAATACTCACTCATTGTACCATTTATTTGAGAAAGACTCATATCGTATAAAATGTTGAACAACTTCTTTCAGCAACCGTTTAGTTTAGTGTGAACGTAATAATTGTCATCAACTAAATAACTAAAACTTTCTTAATACAAATTATAGAGTTTAGTTCTCAATACACGGACATTTTGGTATAGTGAAGACAATGAGTTTGAAATAGAGATTGGCTGTGCTCACGTGATTAGCGTGAATCATGAATGATTTAGCGTGCATAAGTAGATTTTTGGAGTAATTCTTTTTTTGCTGATGTATAGTAATTTTTTCATATAATTTTTTAATTATCTAATGTTTTGACGTAATTACTTCATATTATTTAGGTTTATGTTGAAAGAAATTATTTGGCTCATATTCAAATCTGACTACTCATTTCTTTATTAATTTAAGAATTTTTTTGGTAAATTAAAATGATTTTTATTAAGAAAGTAATGTTGGAACAATTATCCGCTACTCCACCTTATCATGGTTTTTTGTTCGAATTTACCACTTTTGACGATGGATACTCGTGACGAAGAATATCAACTATTTAACCGTAATATTTAACAAATTAGAATACGAAAATTGCTTCTATTCATTTCTACAAGTTAAATAAATTTTTGGTTAGTACGAAATTCTCATATCTGATGATTAATTATTCCATGTTATTACCAGGCTTGCCATTTTAGTGCTTGATCTAGCATTATTTTTTCTGAGTTAGCACTAAGAATTAAAAAAAAAATACTTAATGCTTTTATTCTTGCGTACATAAGTACATACATTCATACATATTTGTAAATACGAGTAGTAGGGTGAATGCTCCTAAAGTCGGCATGCACCAATTGTCGGCACTTTTGAGTTAAAAGTCAAATAAATAAGAATAGGACAGAACATGTCCTAGGAAAGTAATGAATTTGCAATGAACAAGCAAAAACAATGTGTAATTTTTGTGTGTGATCAAATTACCTTTTCGTTTCCAATGGATGGCATTGTTTTGCTTTGGAAAATAATACATTATATCTTCCATTACATATGTAATCAATGACTAGTTTCCCACTGGGAAGTTGATGAGATGATTATTTTGATCCTCAATAGTCTTCATTCAGTGACCACCTTTCAACGCACGTGTTAGTGCCATTTTTTAATAAGTTTTTTAGTGCGATCGTGAACTTTAACAAGTAAGTGTTCACAATGTAAGTTTTCTTATTATTTAGACGGTTTCAACATGTAAAAGTTTGCTTATTTATTGTTCCTAAAAAAAATTTTGATAAAAAATATTTTTTTCAATCATATTAATGACTGCCAAGATTAGGAACACAATTTTTCTTGATTTCCAATAGTCGGCATGGTGGTGCCGACTTCAGGTAATACACTTTTTTCTCTCTTTGAACTCAAGCTCTAGAAATTTATTAATATCTCTCCTCTCATTGCAATTGCTATAAAAAAAGTTGTTTAAAATGATTTTACCCAATAGTCGGCATAGTTTTTGTTGAGTATTTTAAGAACTGCCACTATAGGTGAACGAGAATCCTAAAGTCGGCGCAGCTTTACTTGTGTTGAGAATGCAAAATACAATTATAATTTAAGTTTTAATAGAGGTGGTTTGTACTAGCATTTCAGGAAACCATAATGGATCAACAAGGAAAAGGACCAATGCATTAATATTCCGAAAATGCCTTAAAAAATCCCTTATCCGAAATAAGGGAAGGCGAAATTTCCATTTTAGGTGCCAGTAAAAAGCATGGTGTTCCGCGTTCCACAATCCAAGACAGGCTCAGTGGCCGCGTGTCGGAAGGCCCTAGGAGAATGGGTCCACAGAGGGTGTTGTCAAATTTAGAAGAAATCCGTTTGGTTAAATGGTGCCAAGATCTGGCAAAATGTGTATTTCCTTTGAAATCTGAGGATTTACTGAACACAGTACAATCGATTGTAAAGAAAGATAATCGTGTACAGCCACCAAAAGATCTTATAAATAGCCTGCCGGATAAATGGTTTCTTGGTAAATCCGAATCAGGATGGATGGTAAGCGAAACGTTTTTCGAATACATCGCCAATGGAGTCCACCAATGGCTTAATGAACACAACGTCCAAAGACCCATTCTGTTATTTGTCGACGGGCATAAGTCGCATATGACTTTAGAATTAAGCCAGTTTCGTGAAGTCAACAACATTATTTTATATGCACTTCCACCAAACACTACCCACATACTGCAACCTGCTGACGTGAGCGTGTTTAAGCCATTGAAAGTCGAATGGAAAAAAACAGTCCGAGAATGGCAAATAAAGCAGAAAAATTACAAGTTAATAACAAAGTCAACTTTTTGCCCGCTACTTGACATGATTCTTTCCAGAATAAACCTTGAGGATACCATTAAAAATAGGTTCCGCAAATGTGGCTTGTTTCCTTTTAACCCTGACAATGTTGACTTCACCAAATGTGTCCGAAATAAGTTGGAATTATTGGGCGTTAGTCAAAGTACAAAAGAAAACGAAACTAAAGAAGATTTTGCTTTATTTGCGTGACCGTGGAATCGATGTCAATGTTATTCTTGAAGAGATCAGCAATATACCAAAAAAACAAGAATGATCAGGCAATTGAGATTTTAGGAAACGTAACCATAGAATCAGGCACATATTTAATGCATGAAGATGGTGTTTTGGAAATGCACTCAAAGCACATAGACTCCTCGCCAATCTTTGCTGTAGAAAATGACGTTGATTTATTTAAGCCCTGTCCATCTCTAAATGTGTCAACAAATAATAGAAAAAATGGTTCGTTTAAGCCATTTACCTGCTCTAGTCCATTGTTAAGTGCACCTTTAGAGATTACTCAAACGCTGCCTAAGACCATTGATTGTCCATCTCCAAGCTATCACCAGTGCCTGTAGTAAAAGTTCTTTTTTCAAGGCCCTTGAATGTTCACCAAGCACAGGTAAATATATTCTAAACAGTATGTAACATTCCTACGTGCTATTTTCATTCCCCATCATATAGGCTCATTGTTTATGAAAACAAATTCGATGTCAACATCGTTTGATAAGCATTTATTTTTCCCAAGACCCTCGACTCCCTCAAAGTTCTCTTCAAAGCCTAGGACACCTCGTGCTACATCTAGTCTTGCACGGAGGGCTCATGTGGAATCTAAAGTTCAAGAAAAAATGCTAAAGCTGAAGCAATACAAAAAAGAAAGCTTCAACGCCAACACAGAAAAACGGAAAAAGAAAATAAGTCGAAAAAAGTTGAGAAGGGGAAGACAAAACAAATTTGTGGAGCATGCAAAGAAGATTTGGACACCGATGCAGAGGATGATGGTCTTAAAAACATTGGATGTGATACTTGTCCAGAGTGGTTTCACCTAAAATGTACAAACTTGAAGGAACTGGTATATAAATAAGTAATTGGAGTTGATTTTGTATGCAAAGCATGCAACGAACTTAAAGACTGAAGTACTAATCAAATATAATTTGTTTTATTAATAAGATATGTAGTTTTTATTAAAATAGTACTAATTGAAATGAAATTTTTATGTTTCACTTCAGAACTTTAAAATAAAACAAAATTCATATTTTCTTTAAGAATTTTCAATTGTATTCAATTCAATTTAATTTTAACTACAAAGTTTGAAATCGCGTGATACATATGTACATACATACATTCATAAGTGTAAAGCCTGCGTGACGAACCCTACATTCGTACGTACGTGTTTTCACATTAATATACACAAATGTTTTGGTCTTTCCAAAGATACCTTCAATTCGTGCATAGTGTTTAGTGGGATATAAGTGTACTTTCGAATGGCTTAAAAAATAGTTTTTTAGCAGGTACTTATTAGGAAATAATTGATCACAAAATTTTTTGACGCCCGCTACAAAAAACGGAAGTTAAAGTGTGTTTTCGTAATTTTTAGCGAATTTTGCATAATAAAGTACACAAAATATAGTTCCTAGAAAAAATATGAATATAAGAGAGTTCTAAAATAATTTATTCGCAGCCAAAAAATTTTGTCCTTTTTTGTCAGAAGACATGAACCTTTTGTGACGCACGCTACGTGTCTCACGATACATTTTTTCTATTATATTTCTATTCTGAAATTTCATACCTAATTCAATGTTACCAAAATAGTAAAAAAAATTGTTTTGCTTGAATTGAAGTGAATTCAATGTATACAAATATGGCTTTCGACCGGGCCATCTTCACTAACACTAAAGTAATGATATGAATACCTAAAAATGGTTAATTTCTGGTATGAAATTAGAAGATCTGAGATAGAGTAGGATTTGGTAATAATTTGTGCTTAATGATCATCGTTATACATTTATTTTATTTATAAAATTAAGTATATATCCAGTCTAATATTAAAAAAAAATTAAAAAATAAGTTGTATCACTTTCAAAAAATTTGGTTTGGTGGACTGGTTCTGGGGCTTTTTCATGTATCAAAATTGAAAAATTGTATTTTTAAACTAACAAGTTGTTTCAGAAAAGTATATTTGTCAGTTAAATATAATTTTCCTATTTTATTGCAGAATTTTATAATTGTATATTAGATTTTTCAGAAATTTTAATGTATAAATACTTATAGGTTGTGATTATTTCGTGAGCGTGAGGTTTCGTGATTGTGACTAACTTTTTTCCACTCAAAAAAGTTGCAGACCGCAAAAAAATTGTAAAATTGCGACTTTAGTATGGTGAACGGTAACTCTACTTCAGACATATCGGACGATATTGGAAAAAAAGGTTCATCTGAAAAATACAAAAATGACTCAGTATGTGAGGAAGACGCAAATAATATGGTTGATATTTTAAATACTCTTAACAACTTTAATTACAATATATTAAAGCTTTTTGATTATAAAAATTTGATATCATTTAAATTTTTTAAATTAAATAAAATTAATTTTGTATCTAAATATATTTACATAAATAAGATATCAAATAAAAACTAGAAATTTGATAAATGATAAAAATTTGTTAAAAATGTACAAATGTCTGATATCTAAAATTTTTTCATAAGTATATTGATAAAAATCAATGTTACAAAAACTAGCACTTTTTTAACTGTTCTACAGTTTTTTAGCGCTTTTTTTGGCAATAAAGCCCAATTAATCTGGCTTCTTCTGGCAACCCTAGTTATTACTGTGTCGCTTTTTTCAGCAGCATTGGCTGCTGAGATCAAGTTGTTTTTCATTTCTGTATATTATTTACTTGGTTTTTTAATTTTGTAGTTGAATTTTTTGGTAAAGGTGTGTGCCAATCGGCAGCAAAGTACTATGGTGAAAAAATATTTGCTTGTGGGGATAAAACTTCATGCACGGGCGCCATCGACTTTTTTTTTGTTTATTTGCAACTACAAAAATATAGTTGTGTTTTTTTTATTTGGACATAATAAATTTTACACATTTCAATTTGGCCTCAGTGCCAAGAAGGCATTATTAAGGCAAGTTGGCAATATAGTTCAAAAATTAAATGTTCAAATAATATATAGGGTAAAAATTGACTTATAGAATATATTACAATTATAGTTTTATAAAAAAAAAATTATATTAAAAGCGTTTCAATTTGTTCTGTTCCGTGTATTGAAATTTATTTGATTTTGCGTGAATGGTATAGTATGGTAGGCAATATTGTTAATACATTTAAATACAAACATTAAAACTAGATATTCATGCAACCCATAAATTGGTAATATTGTTTTACATATTTCTTTATATAATGAAATAGTATAATACAACAATGGTAAATTATACACAATTTTTAATACTTTGTTTTGCATACGTTGAAGCGATTTTAATAAAATGTTATTTTTATTGTAAGCATAATAATCGCCAAGTGAGATGAGATTGAATCAAGGAATGATATATCATCAGTTTTTGATCTGTTTTCCAATTTGTTCTTCAATTTATATAAAATTTCTATCGCTGGAGCTATCTTCCTTTTCACATCACTGATTTGCAGATCCCATAAGTTATAATGTATGTATGTATGTGATATCTGTGTGACAAAAAGGGAAGATTTACAAAAGCCACACCAATTTCCATCAAGAATTTGAAATTTTAGTATTTTATAATAAATAAGATATATTATGTTCTTAAACGCGTAAACTACTATGAAAAATACAATTGCTCTGTGGTGTACAAGAAGCGGTTGTGACTACCAACCAAGAGGTTGTTGGATTGAATCCCACGCAACTTTTTCAAAAAAATTTTAAAAGTAAAATTAGTTCGAATGCCATTTTTTTTGCTCATATTTTAGTCGTTAATGGACCGACTTCAATTATTTTCAGTCTAAGACTTCGTAGAACTCCATACAAGAGATCTGCTTCATAAAATTGACCGTAGGACAGTTGGGCCATAAAAAAACAACAAAATAGGAAATATAACAAAAAAGTATTTTGGCTATATCTCATTAATTATTGGACCGAGTTTTCTTATTTTCAAACCGAACAAATTTATAAAAAATTCCCAGAGAATGGTATAAAATTTATTTCTCTATGTTGTGTTTTGGCCTTAATTCTAACTACACCAAAATGTAGGAGACGGATAGACGGACAGACGGACATCGCTCATTCGACTTCTCTATCTATCAGGATCCAGAATATATATACTTTATGGGGTCATAAATGAATAATGAAGAAATTACATACGGAATGACTTCATAAAATTGACCGTAGGACAGTTGGGCCATAAAAAAACAACAAAATAGGAAATATAACAAAAAAGTATTTTGGCTATATCTCATTAATTATTGGACCGAGTTTTCTTATTTTCAAACCGAACAAATTTATAAAAAATTCCCAGAGAATGGTATAAAATTTATTTCTCTATGTTGTGTTTTGGCCTTAATTCTAACTACACCAAAATGTAGGAGACGGATAGACGGACAGACGGACATCGCTCATTCGACTTCTCTATCTATCAGGATCCAGAATATATATACTTTATGGGGTCATAAATGAATAATGAATATCCCCTTTCCAAATTTTTTGGTGATGGGTATAAAAATTACGTTATGAAAATAAACACTTTATTTTTTTTTTTTTTTTTTTTTTTTTTAACTTGGACCAGCACTCAGGGGATGACCCCTACATATGCAATGCATTGTGCCGGAACTAGGAAAATTGGTTATAGGAAGGAGGATAAAGGGAGTAGTGTTTGTGGACGTTCGATTTGAACTTTCCCACACTGAAAGTAACAGGAAAGACCTCTGCAGGAAGTTTATTCCACATGCGAACTGTTCGGCTAAAGAACGAATTTTCTCTGTAATGCGTAGTGCGATCCACTGGCATATCAACCACAAATGGATGCGCTCTTAACGAAGAACGTGTTGTTCGTACAAATGAGCGGGTTTCGGGAATAAGTTCCCTGATTTCATTAGAGCACATTCCATTGTAGTAGCGATAAAACAGTGAAATACATCCCACATTGCGTCGATGCTCCAGTGAGTCAATAGAGTTGGCTACCCTACTGTCACCGATGAGCTTCTTCGCCCTCTCCTGTACCCGGTCGAGTAACTTCAAAATAGACTTTGAAGCACCGGCCCATACATGAGAGTTGTATTCCATTTTCGGTCGGATATAGGTGGTGTAAATATTAAGGAGATCAGATGGAGTGAAGTATCTCTTACACCGTCTTAGAAAGCCGAGGCACTTGAATGCTTCTTTTGAAACCTGAAAAATATGATCAGTCCATCGAACATCACATTTAATTTTCATGCCAAGAACATCAAGAGTTTCTGATTCCTCAATATCTACACCACCCATTATTACAGATGAAGCAGCATGATTGTACGTACATTTGTGTGTAAGCATACAACACTGGGTCTTGCGAGCATTAAATTCGACCCTATTCGCACGTCCCCATTCATGGATTGCTAAAAGATCATTATTTATCGAGTCATTCATATTTTGCCTCATTGCCGCGATCTCCGGCAGGCTTGGTCTGTTATTGAATGAATATGAATGGCACATGCTGCTGTCATCTGCAAAAGAGTAGATAGGATTGGAAGTTTGAAGTAGAAGGTCGTTTAAGAAAATAAGAAAAAGTGTGGGAGAAAGAACGGATCCTTGCGGTACCCCTGAATTAATCTTGAACTCGTTTGATGAGATCCCGTCTATAACAACTCGTATAGTGCGATCTCTGAGAAAGCTTGATATAAATCGAGAGAAAACATCACCGACACCAAAAGCAATAAGTTTTGACAGAAGTGCACCATGCCAAACTCTATCAAACGCCTTGGAAATATCTAGAGCCACCACCTTACTCTCGCCAAAATGGTGAATAGAATGACACCATCTTTCCGATAGAAAAGCCAGTAGGTCTCCCGTAGAGCGACCCCTACGAAATCCATACTGGCGGTCGCTAAGTAAGCTGTTGGACTCTAAATATCTCACAAGATGGAAGTTTACCATACTTTCCATAACTTTGGAAAGTGCTGAGCAAATTGCAATTGGGCGGTAATTTTCAGGGTTGTTAGCCTCTCCTTTTTTGGGGATTGGCGTTACATTAGCAACCTTCCAACACATTGGAAATTCACCAGCATGGTACAATGTACTGAAAAGGTTAGCTAACGGACGCGCTAGCGTCGAAGAGCACTGCTTCAAGACCAGTGCTGGAATACCATCCGGCCCAGGAGATTTATTTATGTTGAGATCTGCTAAAACCTTTTTAACTGCACGGGCTCGAAAGAATATTTTAGGCATAGTTACAGATACTCTTTCAAGCACGGGCAGTGGTTGAGTGCTTTCCGGCAAGTGGGAGTTACTTGCAAATAATTCAGCCAGAAGGTTAGCTTTATCAACCGGGTTAGTGAATATTTGATCATCCTTTAAAAGAGCTGGAATTGAGGAACTAGCATTATCCTTTACTCTTTTAACGAATGACCAAAAGCTCTTACTACCCCGAGGGGCATTAAGAACTTTAGCACGAAGGCACTGCTCGTACAAAGCTTTTTGCTGCCTTAATACTTTGGCACATGAAGATCTCGCCCTTTTGCGTAGCGAATCAGTATCGGCATTTTTGTTATTACGCCATATACTGAAAGCTTCCTCTCTGGATTTGACTGCATTTTTGCACGTCAGATTAAACCACGATTTCGCTCTAGGTTTAATGGATATTTGCTTAGATGGAATGAAAGCTTTCATTCCCTGCAAAATTACGCCTTCAACAATTTCCGCCATGGCATTGACATTATTGTCTAAGAAACAAAGCTTCCAGTTAAAATGCCTAAAGAATGCGTTGAGCTCAGCCCAACGAGCCTTTTCGTATATGTATTTTGTACGTTTCGTAGCTGTTTGAGAAACGTTGTGAAGTTCTGAAGTCAAAAAGGAGGCGGAAATGGTGCAATGGTCCGAGTTACCGAGAGGTGCATTTACGCTCACTTCATACTTTTGAGGGTGTGAAGTTAGAAACAGGTCAAGAGTATTGTGTTGGTGCCCTTCAACGCACGAAATATGTGTTGGCTCATTCACTAGTTGCGCTAGGTGGTTGTGCGCTGCAAATAACTCAACATATTGGCCTTCTGGGGTTGTGTGGCTCGAATGGTGGAGCCAAGATAAGTTGTGAACATTGAAATCACCAGCAACAACAATTTCACTGTCCGGACAACTTTCCAGGATCTTCGATATGGAGTCGGAAAGGGCATCGAAGCCAGAAAAAGTTTTATCCCTTTCCGCATTTGGGCTTCTATATAGGAACCCGAAATGTAATGAGTGTGACCTGATTTTGAATTTAACCCAGAGGCAGCTAAATTCCGGATCACTCGTGCCTAAAGATTGCTGGCACTGGTACACTACTTCATTTCGTATATAGAGTGCAAGGCCTCTGTGAAGGTTAAAAAGTGATAGGAGGTGATACCCTGGTATATGAAAATCCTGTGGATCAGCATCCTCAGATACCTGGGTCTCACATAAGGCGAAGACGTCCGGCCGATGGACACAAACGTGAGCATAGGCAGAGAAGAAATTCGCCCTCAGCCCACGTATGTTGCAGAAGTCAATTTTGAATCGCCCTGTCATAACAATGGTAGGAAAATTAAAATCGAGCGTTTTTTTGTATTATTTTACTGATAACAGTGTTGCTAATTGTTGCTATTATAACTGCTCAGTGACCAGTGTTATACCTTCGTCACTGAACAGTCTAACAACAATTAACACAATGCATCAGTAAAATAACCTAATTTGGAATTTTGTCACATGGGAAGCACAATAACAATGCTAAAAAAAAAGAGCCATAAAAGCCCTGATCTGGTCATTGTATCAAAAAACGACCCGTTGTGCCAACACTGGTTTTGCTGTGCCAACACTGTTCTCTCAGAGAGCTCTTTTATTTTTACTGTTTTTATTTGTTTTTGTTTTATTTATTTATCATGTAAGAATGTTGTAATTGTTAAATTGTTTTATGAGTTTTTAGTTTTTGTTTTTTTTTTTTGTTATTTGATAAGTTTATGGGGAATATTTTTAAATTTTGAGTTTTTTGATTTTATGTTATTGCTTATTTTAAACAAATATATATGTATGTATGTATGCCGCGGACGAAAACATTTAATTTTTAAAACACTTAAACAGGGATAGTGAACACAATAAACGCGGACAACGAAAGGGACACGTGCGAACGGTACGGATGACAAACTACTAAATAAAAATTGTGAACTTAATTAATTTCTGTTATAAAAAAACACGGTAAATCACCAAATTGAATCAGTAAGTATTAATGATAAATTAACTATTTTTTTTTCTTTTATTTATTTATTTATTTATTTATTTTATTGCAATATAGCACAACAAGATAATAATCTTATAAATGAGAGTGCTATTGACTAGAGCAAAATGAATAGCAACAGAAAATTACAAAGTTTATAACAATAAAAAAATTAATAGTTAACAAAAATCATAAATAAAATACGACTAAGTAAAATACATGGTATAATAAAAAAACAATAACATAAAAAAAACAATAACATGATGCGTACATTCATAATAGTAAGGTTATTACGTAAACATTTTCATTAACTCTCTTTTAAATGTGTTTGCGTTGCTAATGTTCTGGATACAATTCGGTAAGGCGTTCCAAAGACTTGTGCTGTATATAAAAAATTGACGTTGTGACAGAAGGCTTCTATATTTTTTTTGAATAATCTTTTTTCCTCGATTGGATCTGGCAAATTGAATCCTGGAGGCTGTTTAGATGTAATAATTTTATGAAAAAAAACTAGGCATTTATATTTTAGCAAATTTTCAAATTCCATCTGAAAAATCTGGTAAGAATAAGGAAATATGATCACGACGGCTCCTTTGAAATATGTATCTTGCAATGTTATTGTATGCAACTTTAAGTTTTCGAAAATCATCACTATCGCAGTTTGCAAATAGTTCACAACCATACAAAAGTGCTGGAGTTAGGTATGTTTTCGCTAATAGCATACGTATAGAAAAAGGTGTTGAATCTTTTAACAACGCTTAATTTTCCCTAACACCCCAAAAATACCTTGATTTACCCAGGTTAACGCAAACGAAATTAACAAAAAAAAACTTTCCTATTTTAAAGAGCTCTCTAAAACGGTTTTACTAACAACGAAGTTCCTTTTCTTTCACCTTAACACTACACCACGATCTGATAGTTTTGGGTTAACAATAAATATTTATAACTTATCACTGATTCCACTAACACTAAACACTTAAATTTTTAAATCTAATTATTAAAAAATTTTTCTAACCTATATATTAGGCCTTCTTTCTTTTCCGTTTAAAAACAATTTTTTTTATATATATAGTAATATCGCAATTAAACTTTCGATCAATATATTTAAATTAATTTTGTTTTTGTATTTTTAGGAATATTTTAACAGTTTTTTTTTTATAGGTACACTTTTCTTTAAAACACTTTTTCTATATACATATATATATTTTTATTTAGCTGACCTTATGAAGCTTGGATTGGACTCACCAACATTTACCCTGGCGCCTTAGCTAACCCTTGGATTTCACCACGGAATGGAATTTTTCTTCCTTTTTTTGTTTTTTTTTTATATATAGGACCATAAAATGTTGCGGATTACAGCCCTAAGAATCCCCTTACTGGTACTTCAGCTTTGGTGGACTGTAATCCGGATTTTTGACTCTTCCAATAATTTTCGACGATATTAATACCTAAATATTTAACAACCCCATTATTCTCTCCATAAGTTCAAGTATAACTTATTTACCTTATGAAATTTTTTTTTTGCTAAAATTGTTTTTCTTCAATAATTGGTCCCTTGGCTGATCACAGTTTCAATTATAATCTGTCCGTTCTGCCTTGGTGTTTCCTGTGTACTACTTTTTCTAGATTCGACAATTTCTTCGCTACCCCAAATGTTCGCATTCAGCCGCGATCCTTATCTCTACAAAAAAAATTTCTATGTATTCGTGTATAGAAAGTATCTTGCTGTCTTCTTCTTCCTCTTGCGATTATCATCTTTTCATAATTTGGTTTTTTTTCCTTTCAGTCAACCTCTAAAACCTTCCATTTACATATATACACATACCTATACATACACACAACTATTACTTGAATCTGGAATTAAGCCAATGAACTTCGCCATCACGGCCTTGAACTTTCCCTCGTAACCCAGATTCAAAAAAGATGTCTATTATCTTCTTTATGAAGTCAGTGAGTGACCTTCGCCATTTCGGCCTTGATGCTGAAATACCCTGAAATATAAACCATCAGGTTTAAAAATTGTTCCATACATAGACGGGGTAACAGGTCAACAGCAAACTAGTAGGTGATCACACCTCTAATTGCTTTATTATTTATTTTGAAATTCTGTTTCATTCGTTCTTCTTTTCGCGCTACTTGTTGTGCGTGAAGTTGTCTGACAACAAATTATAATATTTTACCGAACATACGCTACACTCTCTTATTCGTATAACCGGAAATAACAATTCCTTATTTTATTTTTCGTACATTGCAAAGATGTAAAAAACCTACGACAAAGTTGTAGGAAAGGCAGCATATGTACGAGTATATATTTGTACGTTTTTATACAGTGAGAGAATTTATACTTAACTTAGGCCCAATAATTGACTACTCATTTAAGTGTCATTTATCTTTAAATGCCACTTAAGTACTAATTTCATTTTTTCAGTACAAAATTATGTGACATTTAAATGAAACTTAAATGACCATTCTTCTGCATTTAAAGTCCATTTAAGTTTTGCACACATAAATAAACAAACATATGTTTTTGCTTGCGTGTTGGTGTTTCGCGCAACAAAGTAAACAAAAAATTTGCGGCCATTGAAAAATCAACATCTTTTGGAGTGAAATTTGGACTTCTTTTATTAATATTTTTCTTTTTTATGGTTTTTAAAATTGTTTTAAACTTTTAAAACATTGCAGCAATCTATCATTGTTGTTATTTTCAGCCTGTAAAAGAATCCACATTAGAAATTTTTCTTTACTTTTGTTCAACAGCTGTTTCTCTAAGAAAATTGAGAGAATTTCGTGAGGCTGCCATATTTTTATTGTAATTAAATACAAACAATAATTTCACACTGAAAAACTCAAACTGTATTTAAATGCAACTTAAATTTAAGTGGCATTTAGCTAAATGGCATTTAAATGCGAAGTCAATTATTGGCCCTTAATATTATGTACTATGTATGTGATTCTTTAAAGTAATTCTGCGACCCAAAAAAAAGTGCTAAAAATGCTAAACTGACATTTCAGCATTTTTATTTAAACTCTTAGTGCTAACTCAGAAAAAGTAATGCTAGTTCTAGGACTAAAAGTGCTAAAATGGCAAACCTGCTTTCAGCTTTATTCCAAACTATTTCTTCAATCAACTAAAGGTACGGTCACATTGGCGAAACATTTCTTACAAATATTTTTGATTATGTTTAACCAAAATGTTTTTAGCTCAGTACACAATTTGTTTTCTGGTCACACTACGCACATTTTTTGTCACTGTTGATTTGTCAAACAGCTTTCAAATAACGTTAAGTGCAAACATGAGAAAATGTTTTTTCCCTGTGGTGACACTCAAATTAATTTTTTCCTATACAAAACATTTGATCAAATATTAGACAAAACATTCGACGAGGAAGCACAAGCACTATGTAAATTCTCTCACACTTCTATCAAATTTATACTCTTTGGATATGACAAAATAAAAAATATATTTCAAACAGTTTTATTAATTTTGCCACCGCACAGTGGTTCCAATTAGAAAAAATTAATTAATTGATCTTAATATGTACATGTAGTCGTGAAAAAATCAAAGTCATGTTTTTGAAATGAGAGTAAAAAATTGCTAAATTTTGACAAAAATAGAACTTGATTGTTCTTCAAAAGATCAGATTTCAAAAAAGACTGCAGTAGAAATTTTAAGTCAATTAATGCATGAACGCCACATCCAGCATTGGACGAATATGGAGAATTTTTTTTATCGAAATTCTAAGTTATTCGCTTAAGAAAAAATAACGCCCATTGAGTTTTTAATTTTTTTATGAATTATATTAGATATATTTAATACAATTAATTCAATTTAAATGTTACCCGCTCGCTCAAATATGTGGCCAGGAGAGCAGATTTACTAACAAATAGTTTAATTTTAAGAAGCATTATATTTACCTGCATGAAAATTGTACTAAATTTAAATTTTTTCCAAAATTAATGTTTTACATATTTAGTAAAACATTAATAATTTTATAAGATGATTTATTAAATAAATCAAATTTTGTATTGCTGAATCTTCAATTGTTTTAATTAGTTTTGTATTGCTTCTTATGATTCAAAGAATTAAAAAAAATTATAATTTTGTTAAAAATAAATTGAAATTGATTATTGAGGGGTATAGCTTGTTTCTATGCGCATTTAACTGTTGCTAATGGGTAATGGAATTTTACCCAAATATTTCTTAGATATTATATTAAACTTTCATTAAAACATATGAAAAGTTTAAACAATATCAAAGTTGTAACAAGCACTCTATAATCAACCAATTGTTTTTGTTTTCTTACTTTACCATTCATTACTACCTAAGCTGACTTTTTTCAACTCTAATTGTAGTTGTAAGAAGTTTATAGAAAATGTAAAAACAACAACAGCTATAAAATATTAATTTTGGGAAAAGGTGCGAATAAAAATTTAAAATAGAAAAATTTGAGCAATTCCCGTAAAAAGCACCAAATAAATTTTTAGTCTTTATTTCTTCATTTTTTATTGAAAAATATAGTAATCCTTTTGTGTTTAAAAATTTTCAACGGTATATTAAATGGAAATTGAACAACAAAAATTGTATTCTTAGGGCCATTATTACAACTTGCCTTTAGTTAAGGGCTGGACTTTGTCGAACCGATAAATGGCTTTTCATTATAAAACATTATTTTATTATTGTTATTAGTATTAATAAAAATAACAATAAAAAATTTAAGTTGTAGTAATGCAGAGCTATTTATCAGGCAGGCAAAATCCAGTCTGTAACTAAAGACAAGTTGTAATAATGGTCCTTAATGTGATTATGGCGGAAATAAATATGACGTGATTCTATTTAAAGGTCATTGATTTTGTTTAAAAACATTGTTGTTCGTGAAGTAAAATTTTTTTTAATAAATAATAATCAACTATCATTTTACGCTCTCAATTTGTGTTCTCATTTACTGCATCTTCCATGGTAGAATAATATACTTACATAAATACATAGATAGTATCGAAGCTACAACAAACCAACAACGGCAAAAACAAAACTGCTTTTCATTGCTGTTTAGTACCGAAGCTGTCAAAAAGCACAAAAGAAAAATAGCAAAAAATTATATACATATTCACATGTGCATTTTCTCTTGATATCCTTTTCTGATTTGCATTTGTAAACAATTTTTCATTGTGCTTTTTTAGTAGTGTGGGTATGTGTTGGTAAAACATAAGTATACAAATTTTGACAGATGTGAACCCAAAAAAAGTTCGTTAACGCTTCGCTACTACCTGTATTATAAAATTTTTTACTAACTTCATACACTGAAGACGCAATCCGCACTATTTCAGCAACAGATGCTATGTAATTTTATAATTGATTCTAAGTCATTCTTTGATTAAATAATTTTAATTTGTATCGAAGTGTCAAAATTCCAGGTAAGCTGTTTATGTTGTCGCTGTCGCTTTCAAAATAATTAAGTAGCTGGCTACAGACGGCAAATGTAGCTAGCGTCGTTTCAAGTCGTGCAGTTGTCTAGCCTGCTGTGGTCTATGTGTTTAATGCTTTGCTCTACCATGGCATCTCGTGTAAACGAACGCAATTTAGCAAAAAGCACAAAAAGCGACACTGTCGTTGACGATCATATGGGCGGCACTGTCGTTGACGATAATATGGGCGACAACATCGCTTATTATGTCATTCATATGTGGGAAATGTCGCTCATATTGTCGTTGACGATTTATCAACGACATTGGCACCATAGATATCAAAAATTTCGTTTATAGGTATTCAGTCTTTCTTTACGCCATAACATTTATGCAATATCATTTTAGTTTTTACTTACCACTTAATAAAAATACCGACCTTTTACCCGCACTTTAAAGATTCAACTGAATAATTTTACATGTTTTCATATTTGTTGTTTTTCCGTTATTGTCCCGTTATTTTTATTTTTCTCAATATCAAGCATAAACAAGAACTTGGAAAATAGTTGACTGAATTTTTCTGATTTGAGATATTGTCTCTCATCTATAGTTGTTCTCTCTCCATTTCTGAAAAAGTATAAATTGTGTTATGCACGACCATTCTAATATTTTTGTCGGTCAGTATGTCTTCAACAAAATGTGATTATCGATAAGTTTATTATATTGTCGCTCACATAGTTGTCAATGTGGCTTGACATACGACAAAATTCATTCAATTGTCGCTCATCTTGTTTTGAATAAGACTTTATTGAGGAAAAGATAAGCGGCAATTGCATGCATTTTATCATCAAATTGGTTTGAAATATGACAAAATGCATGCAATGGTCGCTTATGTTGTCCTCAATGAGTCTAATTTAAGACAAATTTAAGATATTGCCGCTTAAAAAGTCGTAAATACGGTTTTAAACACAACAAAATACACGCTTTTTTTACTTAAGTTGTCTTCATCAATAATTTATAGGCGACAAATTCTAAAATATCCTGAGCACATCATTGACGACATTTGCGTCTATGATCATTTAGCCAACTGGGAAAACAAAACTGGCAAAACTCATACAAGAAAGGTTCAATTTATTAAAAACAAAAATTTTAAAATAATTCACAATCGTTCTCCTAGATTACCCACAAACCATGATCAAATAGTATTATTGGATCATGCCACAAACTTACTGGACAATCGATACATATATATGTATGTATGTACATACATATGTACGTATTTAAATACTTACAAAGGGGAAAATGCATTTGCAAATGATCTGACGCTGTCAATAAATGAAAAATTCAGATTTTCCAATTTTGAAACAATAAGGAATTTGCCAAACAGTCACGACGAATTTTTAGATTCCATTACAATACCTACATACATACATACATAATTCTAAAGTTGTTTAGTTGTTTTTTTTTTAATTTTGGTCAAGCCAGTGTAGTTTCATTGTTTAATTATTATATTTGTTTAGTACGTTTATATACATATGTACATTATACATAGATACATATGTATATGTATGTATAAAATTCTGAAAACATTGTATGTACTATGTATATACATATGTATGTATGTATTTATGTACCTTATTTAAAATATAAGATTTGGGAATAAAAATTATCAAAAATAAATGTCGTTAAAAAGTGCGATTGTTTATTATATCTGTTTATACCTACTACAAACAACTTTCGAAAATTGTTAACTCCAGCTACTGAAAAATTTTAATAACGTCGGGCTTCCTAATGCAAAATAAAAATGTACGACAGAACGTAGACGACTAAATATTTCATGGTAATGTTCAAAAGGTCGCCTTTATTTTTAATGCTTTGAGATGTTTTAGTAGACAAAAAATATTTTGCCGCCTTTTTTTGATAATTACACACTAGACGGCAACATTGGGACTTATACATTTTGTAAGTAAATGACGCAATAATACAATAGAAATTATCATACTCAATTAAAACAACCACACAAAACCAAAACGATTGGGGTATTCACACTGTAGTCATAAGTCATATGTCATAAAATAATAGCACACCAAAATATGACAAGTGTGAACAACCCCGTCATAATTTAGTGTGCTATGTCATAATTGTGCCAGCTGATACAAAAAAACATTTAAAAATACAATTTCATATCAAAATGCCGAAATCAAGTGAAAAAAGTAAAATAATAGCTGGTTGTGCGAAAATTACATGTTAAACGTGATAATGGCTACCTCAAGTAAATATGAACAAAAAAAATTCATGTATGTGTGTATTCAAATTTAAATGCACCCTTTTCTAGGTGATGAAGAGGAGGAAGAACAAACTAATGAGCCGAAACTTTTTTTCTTACGGCGGCAAGTAGAAAAACATCCATAAGCTGCCAGGCAGATAGCTTACACAAACGCATAATTTTCATTCAAGGCGAATTAATTATGAGGTGGTTGCAGTGGCGAATTCACGTGAATTTATACATTACCTGCCCTTTCAAATTTGTTAAATATTTTCCGGCGCCATTTTAATGTAATTATTTATGCATGGAGAATTTTGACAGCGTATATAATGAATTCACCGTTTACACAAACAAAATGCCTGTTGTTTGCTTTGTTGTTGATTTATTGTAGTCGTAATAAATTTGCCTTTTGCACGAAAATTACATTAAAATGGCGCCGGAAAATATCATGGTGTAATAATATCAGGTGTGCGCAACAAGGAATATGGTTTTTTGTGGGGTTGTGTTTTGACCGTTAAATAATCTGCAAAAAAAATGGTAAGTTTCACGGTCTTGTCAAAAGTTGTTTACGTTTTTGGCCGCCATTATGAATATTTTTGTTTACGTTATGCTTTTTGTTTTTGCATAACCACTAAATACATACAAACCACATTTTGTTATGTTTTGTATACAGCTTTTTTTGACAATATTGTGATAATTTTACACAAACAATATGCATGTTGTTTTTTATTGTTGTTTGATAAGAGCACCTTATATTATTACACCATGGAAAATATGTAACAAATTTGACAGGACAGTTAATGTATAAATTCACGTGAATTCGCCACTGCAACCACCTTATAATTAATTCGCCTCCTGGTAATGAATTTGCCTTGTTTTCATTTTGTGTTATTTGTAGCGGCGGCTTGTTAATATTATTGCCGGCTCGAATAAGGAGTTACAGCTGCTCGACTAAGATTTCTACTGTTATTTTATGACAAACCAAAAACATACCTTAAAAAGTCTTATTTTATGACTTTTTTGCTTGAAGCACAACAACAACTTTTTTAAACCATTGTAAAATAATAAGACATTATGACAATATGACTGATATGACCACAGTGTGAACACCCCAGATATTTGAGAACAGAGTGCTATTATCTTGTGGCGTGTTTCGTCTATGGAGTATGTATGTATGTATGCATGGATGTATGTGAAAGGGAGAATAAGAAATAAGACCACATACCCAGCAAACAATATCTTACAGTAAAATTACTTTATAGAAATATTTGATGAAACACAATCCTTACAATTGTTGTAAGCATACCAGATTCTGTATTTAAAGTTTTTGCGCAAATGAGAAGTTCTATGTACATATCGGTCACTTACTCAAACAGCGTCATAACTCTAAGAACGTGATTTTTGAGGTAAGAATGCAGAATTATTCTCCGCATCGTTCTTCATCATGTGTAGAAAATTCACACAAATATCTTGTTTACTCAGCTCTAGACAGGAGAATAGTTTTTTTATTTATATAAATAGTA
The DNA here is from genome assembly GCA_956483585.1 of Gymnocheta viridis. Lineage (NCBI taxonomy): Eukaryota > Metazoa > Arthropoda > Insecta > Diptera > Tachinidae > Gymnocheta > Gymnocheta viridis. Next base: position 67,095,195 of record OY101442.1, on the reverse strand, counting down.
CAGTGGTCAAAATAATTGACAAGTAGGTACATACATACATATGTATGTACATGGTGTTAAGATTTGAATTGTAAAAATGCAAACCGAGGCAGTCAACACTATGCATTACATATTAAAAAAAACTGCAGTGTCTATAAATATTTTAGTGACGCTCAAATTATAAAAAGAAAATAATAATCTGACATCACGAAATTTACGCTTTTTCTGCCGAATTTGTAAAAAACAATTACAATTACTTCCGCAATTTACACCCAACTTAATGCAAAAGTTTAATAATATTCTTCTCTCAAAAGGTGAGTATATGTAGGGGCAAGATATTTGCATGAGTTTTGTAAACGGTTGGAAGAGCTTTTTCGATGTTTATTATAGTAACAAATGGAATAGATTTGTCCACACTTAAAATAATATTAAGTAAAAAATATCAGTAAACAAGTAATTTTATGTATGTAGTTTTAGTGGCATTTAATTAATTGCAATTCAATTATTTGGCGTAATAAGAAATAATAAAAGACCTGTCAATCATGATGTATCAAGCCCTAATCGCGCAAATAATGTATCTGACATATTTTTAGAAATCAATTTTTTGAGGCAGAATCGTTCTAGAGAAAATAACAATTTTAACGTAACAAAAATATTATTTACATAACTAAAAAATATTAATTTCTTAAGATTAATATTACTTACTAACAGTCGCAATTGGATTTTTTTTCAGACACATTTAGGCTTAAGTGGATATCTATGTACATATGTATAATGAAAAATTAACCACGATTACAAAAACATATGGCTAAGCAATACTCACGGATAAAATTAATCTAACAAAATCATTTCTGCTTTTACTATCAAATATTTTATAGAAATTTGCTGCCAATAATACATCATTTTTATTTCTAGTTTATAATTTTCGAATTGTTTTTCAGAAATTTAAAATGACAAACGAGAACATGCGCTCACGCATGTGGATATTTTATACTCACGTTATAAGCAGAGCAAGTTTTTTATGGCATTTGTATTTTTTTTATTTCGCAAAAAACGTTTTTTATATACTTTGTCATAAAATGCAATTTACAAAGTTTGACTTTGTTCAATGGAAGTATGTAGTTTTGTTCAGAAAATTATAAATTAATTTTCAAGACATCTCAAATGCACAAGGTACGGCCTCCTTGTGCAGTTATTTTTCAAATATTAAAGTTTCTAACCAAAAATATCAAACTTGTCGTTTTCGAAAATGTCAAGAGCAGATTCGTCAGTACTTTATTGTAAATATAGTATTTGTTCAAGCATTACAAAATTGGAAATCAAATGCAGTTGTTGGAAGTTTTTGTTAATGTGTAAAAATTTAATAAAATTGCTTTCACTAAATTTTGTATTCATAAATTTAATAAAATCTTTCATTCGAAACGCGCAGCTGGAAACAATAAGTATTTTAATAAAAACCAAACGGATGTGTAAATTTAAACTTTATCTCAATTTTAATTAAATGCATACAAATTTGCTGCATTAGTATATAATGATGTCAAACGCGTCTTTACCATGGATTCATATATTTATTTGACAATAGATGATGATTTCCCTTTGAAAATATAAGACATGATTGTACTTCGCAAACAACATTTCTTTGGTGCCATTTTGCATACTTTTTAACCAATTTTCAAGCTACGTATTTTTTAAAATTAAATTACATATGTATCTCTTGCCCATGTTAATGAATTTATAATTTTCTCATATAAATTGAAATAGATGAAACGTATTCGTGATAAAAATAGTATTCCTGCAAGATTTCATAATGAATACCTTCGGCTCCACCGATGCAAATCTTTAAAAGAGATATTAAATGAAACGGATATAGTAACATATACATATGTACATAGTTACATAAGTCCTTGCATGTCTGTTGCGCTAAGGAACATAAGGCACCATATCTTGCCAGAGTTCTCAATTTTGTTTGAATAAAGGACGTTCCAAAAATAAAAGTTTTGAGATAATTGAAGGTAAATATGCAATATGTCTTGTTTTTAAACTGATGAGATAAAACTATGTACATATGTATGTATCTCTAATAAACTAAATTTATATAAAATATTTATAAGATTTTACTGAAATTCAATACACAAATGAACTTTGTGTTGTTTTAGTTTAAATTTTGAAAGCAATCCTTACTTCAGAAGACAAAATTAACGTAACTGACAAAAAAAATAATAATATACGGAAAATTAAACTAAAACGTACATACTTATATTATTTGCATTAGATCAAATTGGGGAAAAAATAAAACAAAAACCATCTGTAAAATTTGATATTTAAGGGTTATGTTATTTTAGCGGTTAGGACTCGATATGTGGTTATCTGAAACTTATTTTCAAAAGAGCAGAGAAATTATGCACAACATATTCATTTCAAGAGAATATAGTAAACATTTAGCGACGAAATAGAATGGTTCTCTTGCGTGTTGATTTGTTGTTTTCTTGACTAGCGACTTAAAAGCAGAGACAACCGGAGAATTATTTTTAGTATTTACTGAAAATACCACTTGGAACGTAACTGCTGTGCTGTGCCTAACAGATTTAGTTGCTGCCAACGAACACACAATTCGTATTTAAACAATTGAAATTTGAATAAAGTAAAAAAGCAAGACAAGCTGATAACAAGTGTGTTTCTTGGTGACAATGTGTGGAATATTTGCTATTTTTTCTAAAGACGGGGAGCCCATCAAGCCAAAAATTTATTACGAAAGTATACACAGTTTGCGTGAAATTGCTTATAGACAGAGCGGAAGGCAACGGCACCGTGGTCCTGATGACACAGGTGTATGTCATATTCCTGAGCATGGGGTAGTAATGGTTCACGAGCGTTTGGCAATTATGGGTGTTCATACAGGCCATCAACCGCTGTATTCTGAAAATGAAAATGTTGTCTTGATTGCCAACGGGGAGATTTATAATTATTTGGAACTATCGTCCGAAATCGCCAAAATTCGTGGCTACTACAAGCCCAAAAGCGATTGCAATGTTATCATCGAATTATATGAAGAATATGGAGAAAGATTATTGGAATATATAACGGGCATGTTTGCTTTTGCTTTGTACGATAAACGTTCTAAAACAATCCTCATGGCTCGAGATCCTTTTGGTATAATTCCAATGTACATCGGAGAGGACAGAGATGGAAACATATGGATCGCATCTGAAATGAAATGTCTTGTAGACTTTTGTCCTGAAATCGAAGCCTTTACTCCAGGCGAGTTACGTTTCGGCAAGGCAGATAATTTGTTACGAAGGAAATTCTTTCAAGAAAAATGGCAGACAGATATTCCAAGTTTAAGCACCGACTTAACTTTACTGCGCACCAATTTGGAAAACGCAGTACGATCCCATTTGCAGTGTGATGTGCCATTTGGGGCCCTTTTATCTGGTGGTGTAGACAGTAGCTTGATAGCTTCGATTGCTACAAAAATATGTCGTGAACGTGACCCAAGCTTTAGGCTTACCACGTTCTCGGTGGGTTTACCTAATGCTCCAGATTTTAAAGCTGCGCGACTGGTAGCCGATTACATAAATAGTAACCACACCGAGGTTGTATTTCAAATTCCAGATGCTTTGGACAGTATTCGAGATATTATCTTCCATTTGGAGACGTACGACGTAACTACAGTTCGTTGCAGTTTGCCCATGTTACTCTTAGCGCGCTATATTAAGAGCACTGGCATTAAAATGATCTTGTCTGGCGAAGGTGCTGACGAAATTTTTGGTGGATATTTGTATTTTTTTAAAGCTCCCAACTATAGTGAGTTTCATAAAGAATTGGTGAAACGCGTTGGACAACTTTGTGACTCTGACTGCCTACGTGCCAACAAAGTAACATTGGCCAAGGGAATCGAACTGCGCGTACCATTTTTGGATACAGCATTTGTAAATTACGTGATGTCTATAAGACCAGAAGATAAAATTCCTGGTGATGTCAATTGTTTTGGTGACCAACAAAAGCACCGCATAGAAAAGCACATTTTGAGAGCAGCATTTGCTAACAAATACCTGCCTAATGAAGTTCTCTGGCGTCAGAAAGAGCAGTTTTCTGATGGCGTAGGGTACGATTGGATCGACAACATTCGCCGAGTAGCAACAGATCACATTTCTGACGACGACTTCAGCAGAGCTGCCAAAAGGTTTCCAATAAATACACCAACTACCAAAGAAGCCTACTACTACAGATGCATTTTCTCTCAGATGTTTCCTGGAAATATGGCTGCGAAAACCGTTAAGAGATGGGTGCCACGTCTCGACTGGGGATGTCCAGAAGATCCATCCGGGCGAGTTCAAGCCGTGCATCAAGTCCATCAATAAAATAATGCTTACTTTCATTTAAGACTGAAGTAAATAATAATTCAAAAAATTTCGCAAACTATTGTTCATCCTCATATTACAATCCATATGTACATATGCACATACATACTTATCTGCATACATATATATGTATGGATGTACCTTCAATAAATACAAAAATTAAATTTAATTCATTTCGTAAATGAGTACAATATAATAATATACCCCAATAAACTCAATACGATGAGTGTATCATTTGATATCAAACTTTATTTTCAAGCATAGACCGAGATTTGAAATAAAAAATTTTACTCAAATATGTATGTATGTGTTCTTTTGACGAATGACACTCTCAGTTCAAGCGTCAAACCTTAAAATGTCTGGTTAGTTAGTTGTTAGGGACCATAGAACACCTTTTTGCCGATACGATACCGATACTCAAAAAATATATAGACGATGCCGAATTCAAGGTAAAATTAACAAAACGCAATCTTTTTATTACTAAACAAAAATGGCAGCGTTAGAGATTATTAATAATATTTTTGCTTAAAAAAAACAAAGTATTCTCAAATTTTGAGCAGAAAGACGAATTCGTAATTCTTACTTTGTAGGCGAGAGGAGACAGGGAAGGTACATATGAATGTGCCCTTGAAATTCGGTTTGTTTCCTCGTTCGTGGATATAGAAATGTAAACATCCATAAACAATGTTTGCCATAAGAATGTCACATTGTGAAGGCAGATGGAACTTTAAAGAAGAAAAAAGAAGAAAAGCCTATTAGATGCGACAGAACTCATTTCAAAACTTAAGTTTTATCAAGTTTGGGTATCAGGTCTCAATGCACCACTAAACAAGCTGATCTGCATCTCAAGATATTTATTTATTTATTTATTAGTATATATTCTGCAAAGTAAATTTGCAGAATATAGTTGCACAAAAATGGCGCCGGTAACTAGACCATATGTCCAAGATGTTATTAACAGTATCTTAAAAAAGTTTTGTGACTGACTATACCCGACCTATGCCTTCACATAGGAAGTAGTAGCAACGTGGTTGTTAACGAAATTCCACAAAAGAACCGTAAGACTATACGGTTATCCGTGGCAAATCAGTCAACCAGTGCGAGCGAGACGAAAAACTCTCGAAGGCTAAACAACACACGCAAGCCTGACCGCACTTAAGAAATAATCACGATGACGCGAGAGCGGTTCTTCAGCCCAGAGCTGCTTAACGACTGCCGATCTCAAGATATATTAGGCGATCTTAGGTATCTCTCGACTACTTCTTCAGCAGAACCCTAGGTGAGGATGGGCAGAAGCTTATCTTCCTCGAATTATCTAATAGTAATAGTAAATACCTACAAGGTTAAATAAAGTCGTTTTTAAATCTGTTAAAATAGCTGCCAAATTACATACTATTATTTCGTTATTCCGCTTTAGTTTTATGCTCTGCTGTTTCATGTGTATTTTCTGAAAGTTATGCTGCGAAATAAGCATTGAAAATATGTAGTTAAGCAGTGTCCAGAAACGAACTACATACTATTAATGCTTATTCATAAAAAAAAGTTCAAAAGCATGAACTATCGCCGATATATAAGATATCCCTAGTTTTATTCTCAAATGAAAAAAAATTTTAATATATGAGTAAAAACTAAAATCTAAAATGCTTGAAAAAAAATTAAATTTGTTTAGGAACGAATCTAAAATTACTTATTTTATTTATATATATGAAGGTAAAATAATTAAAATTAATTTATTAGAGTCTGTCTTATAGGGAGATAAGAATTGTGATTGGTAAGACTAGCAGTGTTGGCACGACCAACAAATACAGACGTGTAATTAAAATTTTTGAGAAAACTTTCACGAATTTTAGGTTATTTTTATATGCTTTTAGCGAATTTACATATATTTTAATACTAACCGAATTTGTAGGCTACGTGATACTAATATTACTTAATTTTGGGGTTTTTTTCATGTATTGGTATTTGTTTGATATTGTATTTTTATACCCTTCACCAAAAATTGTGTATGTACATAAGTGCATACATATGTATGTATGTAGGTTTGTCATTCCATATGTAATTTCTACATTATTCATTTAAGACCCCATAAAGTATATATATGCCGGATCCTTATAGATAGAGAAGTCGAATGAGCGATGTCCGTCTGCTATATTTTGGTACAATTAAGGCCTCAGACAACATAGACATAAATTTTATACCATTCTCTTTGAATTTTTCATAAAATTGTTCGGTTTGAAAATAACAAAACTAGATCCAATAAATTATGAAATATAGCCAAAAAGGGTTTTTTGTTGTGTCCTATTCTATTATTTTTTTATGGCCCCCGCTGTCCTACTGTCGGTTTTATGAAGCAGATCTCTTGTGTACAGTTCAAGGATGGTTTATATTGAAAATAATCAATTAACGGCTTAAATATGGACACAAAAATGGTAATTTTTACTTTTAAAATTTTATTGAAAAAGTTGCTTTGGGTTTTATACCTATAGGTATAGGTTGTATACCCATATTGTTACAATAAATCAAAAATTTACCAAGAAAATGTCCAAGACCTGTAAAACTTTGTGGGCCCGTAACTCCGAAAATATGCGTTAGCGAGGTTTTTTCATTTCACATTTTTTTCTTAGAATTTAATTTTCTATCAGATAGGGTGATTTTTTTTAAATCGGAGCTACGTCGGTAAAGTAAATTTAAGCCATCATTCTCCTTAAAAATATCACATTTTCGTATAAAAGGACAATCATAAACAAAAACATAATAAATTTAAAGCAGAAAAATGCAAAACAGGTTCATAAATAAATTAAAATATCACAGCGAATCCTTATTTGTCGTCATCGCAATAAAGGAATACTGAAAAATGATAAAATTTTTATAGACTATAGACTGCATGTGTTGAACTTCAACGAAGCCATTTGTGAAAATTTTAAATCCAGATCTTCAAAGATATTTGAGAAAATATTGCAAATCCTATTAAACGTGACTTTAAAAAATGTGCGGCTAATATGGTACACCATATGCTAGTGATGTGGTAAAGTGTATTGTGGTACACCAAATGTTTTTGAAGCTAACAACCCATTTCTTTATTGCACGTTTTTTCGGCATTCTATATTTTGGAAAGTTAGGTGGCGCAGTGTAGTAAATTAGCTGACTCAAACTGAGTTAATGCAGATATTTCTATATTTCAAAGAACTACTGCATAAATGGAAGAATTGCATATATTCTTCGCTTATTTAGTAATTACTAATTTTTTAAATCTTTAAACTGAGAACTTTTAAAACACCTTTAAAACAAAAACTTATATTTTAGCAAAAAAGTCTAGCATACACCAAAGTAAATTTTTTCAAATGACATCACCCGCACTTTACACATACAGCCAATTACGCATGGGTCACACATGAAAATATATATGACACATGATATTTGTAATTACACATGAGTTGGTAGCACTGGATATGACAAACAATGAAAATATTTCAATAAGTTTTATTATGTATGTATACCACCACACAGTTGTTCCAATTAGAAAAAAGGGTAGAATCATAGAAAAGGATCTAATATGGCATTCACACCAAACTGAAATCTAGTCGATTTCAATTGAAATCTCTATCAAAATCTTTACCGTTTACACCGGGTTATTCGTGACACTTTTTAAGATTTCGTATCTATGACAAAAACAGTTATTTGGAATTTTCAAATGTCAAACTCCATACGAAAAATAATCATTCAAAAGTGAAACAGCTGGCGATCATACACTTTTTGCTTGAAATCTCATAATTACCAGATTTTAGTTTGTTGTCAATGCCATATAAGCTTTAAGGATATTTAAATTTGAAGCATCCTGTTGAAACATACGGTTGGCTACAGGGTGTCAAAATTTACTACCTTGGCTTCATAGCTTTTACATATATGTATGTGATTTTAACAACCTTATGCTGTTTGTAACGGCACGTCTCTACGCTCAATATTTATTTCCGAACATAAGCAATAACGTCGGCACCATGACATCACAAATAAGTTCATTTACAAGCTTATGTTTTTAGGTGGAGAACACTTGGTGCACATTGGACATAAAATTAAAAAGTTCGCTGTGAATGAATACATTAGCTTCAGCGTTTTCTGTGCTTGTTTGATTTTTTTGTTGGTCAAAAAGCTTAGCAGATGCTAATAAGTAAATATATACATACATATTTGCACGGTTTTTTATTTAATTCGCGGGAAAAACAAATGACAGAATTGACAGCCAAATTTTACAGTTTATTTCCAACATAATTGCTTGAAAATAAGTTGGAACAACTATTTTGCAATATATGTGCAAATAAATGTTTGTGCGGTCCACACGTGAACATTATGTGTTGGCAATAGAATTTGACAGTTGAAAACATAATTATTTCCAAGTTTATTGCACGTGAAGATCCCCTGTAAAGCTTTTTAATAGACAAAGAAAATGCATTTTATTTCAGAATAATATCTTTAATATTTTCTAAGATATTATGCTTCAATTTTGGTTTTTGGCTTTGACTTTGCTTGCAATTTCGTGAATATCTCCGGTAATAGTATAGATCAAAAAGAAAATATTACATGACTTTCCTCATAATATGCAGAAAAAACTTTTAATTCATCTCAATTCATTCAATTCAAAATTCGTAAACATGTTTGGAAATTCATGATTTGAACCCGTGCCAACTAATGTCTTAAGTTGGTTCGCGTTCAAATCCTGAACTAAAATATGCAATTTTTTTAGAATTTTTGATAGATTTTAGTTATGTTTATTACCTTTATTTTTTATTTGTTCTTTTTTTTAAGAATTTTTGATAGCTTTAAATTATTTTCAATATGAAGATAATATTTGAAACATTTTAATCATTAGACTGGCAGATTTATGTTATAGTTGGCGATATTCTTATCAATTTTCAGAGAATTTCTTCATAATTAGACCTTTTCTTACGTTTCACATCATTTCTTCGTTTAGTCGAACACCATAGACTTTATAATAAAGCCATTCAATTCAAATAAAATTTTACCAGCCCAGGGGGGCTAGCAGAATTTTTGTCAGCACTTGTAAACAAAGAGAGCCACCGCCGTATTTTTTGGAAATTCCAACCGTCGCCTAATATATTGATTCACGGCTCTTATATGTAGTTAGACTGAAAAATTCATTGTATATCATAATTTACGATTGTAATTGTACATCACACTATACAATTTTTCGCTACAGGAGAGAATTTTATGTAATGTGTATAAAAAAGTTATTTTTGAAATTTGTTGGTAGCCAACGACTTTTAGTCAATTTTTTGCCTCGCCGCTTCCATAATTTGCTCATCAGCTTGTTTTTACAGACGTCAAAATTTTGAGTTGTCAAAAAAGATATTTGGCAAAGCAGAAACATGAAATTTCTTCCCCACAAGCAAGTAAAAAATATAATACTTTGCTGCCGATTGAAACCGGCAGCTCTTCTCGCAAAAATTTTACAGACACACTTTTTTTGTAAATTGGCTAGATATATGCTTAGGTGAAAGCAGGTTTACGTGCCTGCCCTCCACACGTAGGCATTCAAGCAGAACCTGGATGATTACTTGTTGAAATCCGTGTTAGCTATTACTCACAAAAAAAAATTTCAAACATAGTTTAATTAGAAAAACAGCTGGTTGTGTCTTTTTATGACATTTTTGTTTTATTGCACTCATTTCAATCGAAAAGTTTCTCGACGCGGGAGTTACCGAACGTGGGTACTGAACTCAGAAGTCTTGATAAATGTATGTATATAGCGGTTATGTGTTGGTCTTTTATATTATTTAATACAAAATATTTCACACTTTACAAACGTGCGAGGAAGTAGCGCATATATAAACAAAGTACTGAATATTGTGTGATGAAAACTATTAGACACTACTAAATAGGATTTTTTGGTTTGTTCTCTTAACATTAAAACATTCCTGAAAATAGGCCGACACCCATGGGAGAATAATACATCTAGTGTCAAAGCATTAACGGACTTTTTTTGGGTTCGGGTCTCTTAAAATTTGATTATGTATTACTTACGCACAACCACACTACTGAAACAGCATACTTTAACATTTGTTTCAAATGCAAATAAGAAACAAAATTCTTGATAGAACAGAAAATGCAACCATTTTTCCATTTTTCTTTTGTGCTTGTTGACAGCTTCGAACCTAAAAGCATTGTTGTTGTAGCTTCGACACTAACTTTGTTATCTACCATGCTGATACTTTTCATATAATTTGACAAGTAAAATGACATAATGCCAATACCATTAGTATTCACTACAAAGTAATCTCTACAAGCGACGAGCACGAAATTTTTCGATAAACATACGTGAGAGAAAAGAAAAAAATTGTTCTACAAAATTAATTATTATTTAATTCCAAATATGTGTAAACGAAAGAATAAATAAAATATTACGAAATTTGTAAAATTGATTTTCTAACATTACAAAGTTAAAGAAAAAACAATGAATTAAAAAAGTTACTGCTGGTGTCAAGAAAAGGTGGTGGTGTCACCAAAGAAAAAAAACACGAACTAAAAGCTAAAAAGGAATGATAATCGGATACTTTAAAACGATAAAACAAAAAAGTTTTTGAAAGAGAAAAGATAAAAACGGCAGAAGAAAAATAGTGAATTATCAAAGAAAACTTTGAAAGAAGCTGAAATTGTATTGCTGCTGGTAAAACATTTTACAAAAAAATATATCTATTACATGAGTACTGTGAGTAACTTAAAATAATTTTCAATTACATTTTTTGCTGGGTTATTCACCTAATTTTAAAAAATGTGTAATATGCTAATATATGTACATACGTAGTTTTTAAATTATTACTCATTTGCAGATAAATTTGCTACTGAAATTTTTTCCTTGTTTAATAATTGACTGATCAGCCAGAGAATCATCGAGCCTGCAATATCCCTGTTTCGGCAAAATCAATTTCAAGAGGCAGCGGTGACACACAACTCTGCTCAATCTTTTGATCGCATTTTCACATTAAAGAAAGAAAAGTCGTTGCCACCCATCAACACCTTAAAAGAAATTTCAATATTTTTATTGTGAATCCTTCTCCAACTGTTCTATCCATTTAAGAATTAAATCAATGATATTTTTTCATCTGTTTGCAATTAACATTAGAAAAACGGCGTACAAGGATTTTTTCAAACTACTTTATCCATTAAAAGGTAAGCCACATTAATAAAAAACCGATTCTATCAACTAATTTTTTTATAGGCATGTAATCTATTTTTGTATCACAAATTTTATAAGGTACAATGTTATGAGATATTACTTAATCGTACTACAGCAATTAAATCGAATTATTAATGGAGAAAGAAAAATATTAATAATACTTTCTTAAGGATACTGTCACTGAAACCTCTTACTAAATTTAAGAATGGTATAATCCAATTTGTTAAAACAACAATATGTTTTTTTGAGGTTGAGCTTAGACCTCGTATTAAGTAGATCACGTCCACATGTTATAGCTTTATCACAGATGTAATTAACATGTTGTTTGAACTTGACTTTTTTTTATCTAAAGTAATACCTAGGTATTTAATATCGTCTTTGATGGATATCATGTTTCCCCGACAGTATAAAATTTTTGTAGGAATGCGTTTTGGTGAGTTCTTATATGGGAATATAATGGCCTGCGTGTTATTATTATTCATTTTATTTTCCACTTGCTAAAATATTTTTGGCTTGTGGTAAGGCTTTCTTGATTTTCTCTTGTTTATTGCATTTGAAACTTTTCGAATGCACATAAAAGCATAAAATGTTGCTTACTGATTTCTGTGAACCTCCACATTAGACTTTCGAGTATATAAGGAGTATACTATACTGTTGGCGATAACACTGACCCTTGCGGCAATCACAGTCAACACAAACAACAAATGTACGGTTCTTTAAAAAACTGCATATTTTTTTTTAATATATTAGGAAACCCAATCAATTTAGTTTTTATAACATTCCATCGTGCCAGATAGTACCAAATGCCTTTTCTATATCGAGAAAAACTACCCCAGTACTCATGCGATTTTTTCGATATAATTCACAACTTCCTTAATTTGGTGTACGGAATTCATAAGGAATTCAAACTGTTGGTGGTTAATAATATTGAGCTTTATTTTGCCTTTTTCTTCGACATTTTGTACTACATTAAAAGAGCAAGCAATATTTTCTTTTAATTTATGACAAAACATCGAAAGCGAAGTTCGACAAACAAAATAATTATTTTGGTCTGCAAAATCTACTAATCTTTAAAGAATTATTTTTTAAAGCCCTCGCCAGTAAACTTTATTTTATATGTAATTTAGTGATATCAACCTTAGGTTATTTTGTTAAAATTGGGAATTGGCAGCACATTTGGTTTGGCGTTAATTAAATATTGTGTCGGTTTTGAGTATATGAAGTTAAAAAAAAACATTATGGCTTAGAAAATTTCTAAAAAAGGGCTAACCGGATTTTGGTTTAAAAAAAAAATTAAAAAAAAAATGATAAGCAAAAGCCTGAATTTCTGCATTTTTGTTCGGTGATAGAATTTCTATAAAAAAGCAAAGTTGACATTTTTGTGATGTTCTTATTTTCCTTTAAATTACACTTTAAGTCGCGTTTAAGAAAATACCCTCATAGTAATTCTGCCAGTCCCAATTCGCCATCAAAACACTTTTTTGAACTCTCGTTTAAAATTGCATAGAGGTTTCACGCTTCGTCAATAAATACCCGATTTGTTTACTATATATCTGTGTGTTCCAACTTTATCGTGAATTAGACAAATATTTCTATAAAATGTATGTACATTTAAAATTTTTCTATTTATTTAAAAAGAAAAATGCAAAGAAAATTAGCTAATAATGCATATACAATGGATAATACATGTTAACTTAATGAACATTTGCATAAAATGAAATAACACAAGTTCCTCTAGTATAAAATGAATAGAAGTGTCGGTCAGAGTTAATCGTTGTTGTAGACGCTATGAGAGAGGAATGTTTCAGTAAATGTCATGCTCCAAAAACAGAAACTTCTACACTAGAAAAATCTGCTAAGAGCTGTCCTACTCCAAAAACAGGCAATCGTCTACACTAGAAAGAGCTACAGAGAGCTATTGTATAAGTTTTAATAAAATAAAACAAATCGGAATATATTTGATCAATCGAGTTTTTATTTAAAAAACGAATGCAATAATACAAAAAAGTGGCTTAAACCCCGAGTTGACCGCTGTATTAAACATGTTGAATAATATCCTTCGTTGAAAACATGAATTTTTAGTTTTAAAACTTGTATCCGTCTCACGTCTTTATCTCAAAAACAATACGTTAATTGCTTCTTCTTCATGCGTTTAAATGTTTTCTTTCTTTTTGAAATAAACAGAGTGAAAATAAATATAATTTATTGGATTTTTCTTTATTCATTGACTTTGTCAAGTGTCAAATTCTATTTAATAAAATAATGAAGAAAAACAACTAATATTACAATTTTTGTTTGTAAACTATGTATTTCCAAATTTACAGCTTTATGCTTTATATTTTAAAATAACGTTTCTTTTTTAATACCTAAAAACTAATTACTACAAACGAATTCCATTAAAAATCCAAAACGTTACATATGGATTGGATGTATGAAATTTTTATGCAAAACATTTGTTTTCGAACAATTCGCCAGTTTTTGCCATACAAATTTGTAGGTCCTTTGAAAATAGTTTCATTTGCGAGACATACGGGAAATAAGTATTATAAAAGAATGTACCCCTCTTCTCTACTCCAAGTTTAAACTCCAGTAGTTTTATTTTTTATAAAAACAATATATTTATTTCCAATATTTCAGGGGAATTTTAGTAATATGATAATAACAAACATTGTTATCTGGTAGCGAAGTATGTATTGGAAATAAATGAATTATTAATCTTGAAAAATATATATTTTAGTAATAGTAATTATTATTATTATTATTATATATTTATTAGTATTTTTTTAATATTTTAACATTTCACATTATAAATTTTACGATATTTATCAAAAAAAGCACAAAATTACATTCCTTTTTACTAAATTTATACATTCTTTTCTAAATACATACTCATTTCGTTCATTTTTAATATTATTTGATAATGAATTAAATAATTTAAGGCCTTTATAGAAAAGAGATACTTGCATTGCTGTTGTGGTAACTCGTTGCAGTCTAAAATCTTCCGCGTTTCTCAATCTGTTAGGTTGAACATCTCCCACATATTGTATTTGTTCGCCAAGGTACTCAGGCGCATTTCCTTGTTTAATTTTTCGGATAAATAGTAGGGTATTTAATTCCAATCTTTGTTTTATATTTAACCATTTAAGTGTGTTAAGCATGAATTGTGTAGGCGTGTATCTGTTACATATTAATATTGCTCGCATTGCCTTGTTTTGCAGTTTTTGCAGTCGCTCAAGTTGCGTTGATTTACAACATGTATAAATAATTGTAGAGCCAAACTCAAAATGTGGTTTTATCGTCGTGTTGTATATGTTAATTGCTGTTATTGTAGAGACTTTATTTCGGATTCTTTTTAAAAATCCTATTTTTTTACCAATTTTTTTACAGACGTATTCTATGTGTTCTTTAAATTTAAGTTCTTTGTCTATTATGAAACCTAGGTATTTAATTTGTTTGACTTTTTCTATTATTTTATCATTTATTTTAAAGTCTGTGTCACTAGTCACACGAAAATGTTTTTCTATATCCAGATTGATATTTTGATATTAATGCATTTTTTCCATATAATCTTCCAACTATTTTTTCACAATATTTTCATGTACGTTTATTATTTGATATTAAACTAGCTTAATACGGTGTGCTTTGCTACACCCATCATTACAAAATTAAATAAAAGGTGTTTATGTAGTTAAAAAAAAACTATTTTATTATATCTAAATTAACTGTTGTAACACTCTAGGATATACTACATTTGTAGTTTGTCCATACGGAGCATAAACAGACAAATTGTTTGGTTTTCCTCACTGAAGCATGCAACGTAAAGCTGTCCGTGGGAAAAACATTGACTTGATAAATTTAAGTCATAAATTTGCAGGGATTGACAGTGAACTTTATTGATTGTCATTTCTAACGCTAACTGAACAGGTAACTGCAATCATTCGAAGTTAAATTGCAAATCTGTTGGTATCGTGGGAATGCGATGCAGCAGCACATTCGTTCCATTATATTTGCCTGATATAATAGTCCCTCCGTGGGAGGCCCTTGAGGTTGAAGTTCGACATCGCAGAGTTGCTAATCATGCATCGTGTTGCTCGAGATCGTTCAATTCTAAGGCGTATTTGTTGTTCTTCAGATGTTTAATTCTCTCTTTTTAAAATTGGTTCACTTATGACGATGTTATTGGACAATCAATTATTGCGGCAAGCAATTTGCACCAACGCCTCCCTCCAAATTTAAAAAAAAAGGAAAAAAAAATATGAAAATTCATGATTTTTTTAGCGGGCAAATTTGAAAATTGGTCTACAAATGGCGAAGTAATGCTTGTCTATATTGTAGAATCTGTTAAAAACTATGTGAAAGGAGTACCATAATATTGTTGCCGTTAAAGTAGGCTTTGTTGGGAAGAGTAACCTATTTTTCATTCCAGAGTCCCAGATAAATGTTTCGAAAATTTCAGAAAGGCCGGTCCAGAGATATGCTCTTCTATGAGGTACAATCAAACAAACATACAAACACACATTCCGTTTTATGTACTCGTATCTAGATTACTTTGTGTAGGGGTTAACCGTTTCCTCCTCTTATACGGATAGTATTTTTCTGGAAATTCCACGCTATTCTAAGAATAAAACTCACCGAATTTAAAAAGCCTCACTTATAGTTGCACAGATATAAGAATATTAATATCTTTCTCCTATCGGGGTAGCCGCTTCCCCCATCCTATACCACAAATATTTTAGAAAAAATTTAAAAAACTTTACTCATATACGAGTAGTTGTACAAATATGAGAAAATTTATAGTTACCTCCTATGGGGGTACCCGTTTTCCACCTCCGTTACCTGTCAGATTTTCCTAGAAGTTTTATTGTCTTTTAAGAGCAGCTCACAGTAAATTTGAAGAGTCTTACTGTTGTAGTTATACAGATATGGGGGATTAAAAATTGCTTTGTATGGGGGGTGCCCTATCCCCTAAAATTAAAAAAATAACCTATTTGAGTTTCCTTGTCATCAGTAAGACATTTCTGAAATTTTAAAACGATCGGTTGTACCGTTTGGCATCCTATAAGGAACATACAAACACAAAGGAGGAATTAAATAAAAAAGTAAATAGTGTCAATTTTAAAATAAAAAATTTTGAAAATAGAAGAAACGGTTCATTAGTTATTCAAAGTGAAACAATTGAAGAAAGAGAAAAAATCAAAGAGGCTATTCAAAATGAAATTAGTAAAAATTATGAAATTGAAGTTCCAAAACAAATTGAAATGCAAATAATAATCACTGATATGAACTTTAAAATAGAAGAAAATTAATTAATAGAAAAGCTGAAAAAACAAAACGATCTAATGGAAAAAAAAACAAAAAGGTTTAATAAAACAATTTTCAATGCAAAGTTAAAGATTGTTAATAAATCATACACAAAAGTTATATCGTGTCAAATACTGAATATTGGATGGGATAGGTGCAGAGTTTTCGACGGTACAGATATAATACAATGTTTTAAATGTCAAGGATATAATTACAAGTCATCGGAATGCAAAAACAAAATACATGTTTTAAATGTCACGGAAATTACAAAAGTCAAAAATGCACCAATGAAATAACAATGAAATGTATTAGCTGTATGACAAAAAATAAGACTGAATTTAGGACTTGATGAAAATCATGTCACTAATAACCGGCAATGTCCGGTATATCAAAACAAACTTAATTTAAAGAAAAGGAGGATTGGACTAATAACATAATAATCAAAGAATATGTATGGCATATATACGAACATACAAGGTCTCATCAATAACTTCAATCAATTAGAAATACTAGCTGTTAATATAAACCCATACTGCATGGTTCTTTCACAGTCCCATCTTACTAAAGAAATTGATGAAAGTGAAACTGAAATACAACATTGTGATCATTATGCTACGCTATCAAACTCTTCTAAAACTGGTGGAATTAGTATATATTAAAAAAATTGGGACATTAAAGAAGACGTAAAAGATTATTCATTCGGGATTAGCGCATATAGGGCAAAGTATAAAAAAAATTCTTTTGTAATAGTAATTGTATACAGATCACCAAGTACCTCGAAGGCTGAATTTTGTGATACATTTCAAAACTTAATTGAAGAAATATGTGAAGAAAATTGTGATATTATAATAACTGGTGACTTCAACATTGACTGGAAGAACAGCGATGAGTTTTACAAAAATATAATGAAAAGCATAATCAACGATAATGACCTAATTCAAATAATAAATAATTTTACTAGAATTACAAAAAACTCAAAAACGTTTGATAGACTATGTTATAAAAAATAATGAAACAATAATTGCAAAAACTAATTTTAACAACAAAATATCTGATCAAGAATCTGTTGACATATTTATTGAATCCTAAAATAGAAATCAGGAAGAACAAAATAAACAAATAGAAACATTTAAATATAATAAAAGTAGATTTAAAAATGAACTAAGTGCAATATTAAAATGTAATGAAATCAATGACTTTGACGAATATGTACATAGTTTTGATAATTGCTTTGAAAGTACAATAAAAAAATTTACTGTTAAGAAAAAATTAAATAAAACAAGTAAGAGAGATATATTCGGCTGTGCCGAATCTTATATACCCTTCACCATAGTATGGAGTGACGAAAGAAGTCAGAATCACGAAAATTCACGCCTACGAAATACGAAAAACAAAAAATTAAAAAAAAATAATTAAAATGGAAAAAATTACATTAAAGCAAAAAAAATTGCCACTCACCGTCTCACGGACGCACACCCACGTGATGGAAACAAAAAATGAATCACGATCACGCATTATTGGTTCTAATCTCTATTTCTAGTATAGGCTGATTTCATAAACACAGCTTCCAAAGCAACACTGGAAGCATGAGTTTACAAAGCATTCTCGTGTTGCTTTGCAAACTGCGTTTATGAATTCAGCCATAAATTATGAATTCCGTAACAAATTTGTAACACTTTCTTGCCTGGGGTGCATTATAAAAATATTAACATCCCCTTATTAGCACTTATATAATTTTTCACACATCCAAGAAGTGTTTCAACGTCTTTATCAATAAGCCAGTGGTCTTCGACTAAACAAAGAAATGATTTGAAACGTAAGAAAAGATTTAGTAATGAAGAAATTCTCCCGAAATAGATAAAAAATATCGACAGCTATTATATAAATCTGCTAGTCTAATAATTAAAATGTTCCAATATTATCTTCACATTGAAAATAATTTAAAGCTATCAAAAATTCTTAAAAAAAGAACGAAGTTTTTCAAATAAAAAGTAAAAGCAATAAAAATAACTAAAATGTATCAAAAATTAAAAAAATAAATAAATTGTTGGTCAGGATTTGAAACCGTACCCTACCCGGTGGTGGCACGGGTAGAATTTTCGATACATTTTCGTTGTTTTTATTACTTTTACTTTTTATTTGAAAAAGTTTGTTCCACAATTTATTTAAAAAAACACGGCACAATCTCATTTATAGTATTTTTTTTTAATTTTTGCGTTTTTTTCCAATTTTATGAACGATAAAATATAATATAATAATAATACTAAAAATAAAAATAACTTGACGGTGTAAGAAAAATTTTTAAATTATAAAATATAACAACATATTTTAATTCATTATTTAAATTTAATTTTTTCTTTGAAACTCGTATGATGTACGTGTGTATGTAAACTAGAGGTATTCTGATAGTTGTCTTTTTAAAATTTTGTTAACTTTTCCATTTACTTATCTGTATTGCGGTTGGACCTAAATATTTCTGATATAGAAACACAATGGAATTTCAAACATAATTGATTTATAAAATGCGAATTCGGTCATTTATATTCAACCTGCTAAAAAACAGATGGATTTAATTAAAAGCATATATTATTTAAATCTTCTTCTGCGTTTACTGTGTAAGACAGAACTAAATATGAAAAAATTACGATAAAATCGCAAGCAGAAAGCTTTTTGCTCTCAAATCCAACCCATAATTCGGCTTATTTTCGTAATATTTTACCATTAATCCGCGTCCAATTCCGTAGTAGTGCGTGCTATCGACAATGCGATATTCCGCAAAACTATGATTTCTTAGGTGTTTTTAATGAATGTAAGACCAGCTAATTTTATATGAATATGAAAAAATGAATTTTTTATCTCCTAAGATCTTAACTTATCATTTTGTATATGTTGAATTGAGGAAAATACGAAAATATGCAAAAAAAAATGAAATACAAATATGTATGCATATACTATTTTTAGATGCGGTACAGGTCGCGAAATATTATCGCTACGCGTTACAAATGTTTTGGAAACTTTCCCCAAACATTCCGATCTAAAAATCCAAAATTCATAGGAACTGATTGTTTGAAAAATATTTGATGAATTGCGAACTATTCTTAGAATACATTTTAATTAAGCCCACATTAAATTATTAAATTTGTGGAAAATAGGTATTTGCAATACATTTATTCAAAATACAAATGCATTTTAAATTTTTATTCCAAATACAAAATAGTTTTTAATAAAAGTTTAATTTTCACAATGGAAATGATATTTTTCAAGTTTTTTTTACTCTATAATTTTCGTGTTTTTTATTCAATATTGAATCATACAATTTTGCTGATGTTCGTATATTTTTAAGAATTTTTGACATTTTAGAGATTTTTTCAAGACTTTTGGCTGCCGATTGCCAATTATATGATTTTTTTAAAATAAATTTTGGGAATAATTTCCAATATTGCAGTTGCAATTTTTAGAATATGCGCTATTTTCGCGGGGTTTTCAATTTTTTAGTTTCTTTGCTAATTACATTTAGGAGCTTGATATCAAATTAAATTCTTACTTTAAACTTTGTTTTTATTTTATAGAAAAGGCAATTAATTGAAGTGCTTTTGAAGATTAACTCACTGATGTTACAGAATGAAAGAAACATTTCCTATCAAATTCTAGCCGGGAAGAGATTTTTCTGCTTTGTTATGTGTTACTAAGTATCCAAACAACATTTTAATTGTCAAAAGATTTTTTATCACATTGTACAAATACAATAATAATACCGGGTTCTGATATACTGCAGGTACGCTCAGCACCTGAATATAGAAAATAATTAAAATTTTTCCTTTCTTCTGAAATTGCAAATAGTCATAAAAAATGAAAAATTAATACATTTTTAAAACAAAACTAAAATTCAATTTCATTGATTTTGTATATTTACTCGTACATAGTGTCTTGACGATCCATTACATTTCTTTAATATAAATAAATAATATAAAAAATAATTATGGTTATTTAAATACCAATAGAAAATATAAGCGATAAAAAATACTGTAATATGCATACTAAAATAAGTTTAAAGAAACAAACAAAAAGAAAACAAACAATTAATATTTGTTTTTCGATTGCACATGCATACACACAATGTGTACATGTGCCCATGAACGCATTTCAGTATTGAGGTATGTGTGACAAAAATAGTGAATTTACAACAACCACACCAATTTCCATCAAGAATTTGAAGTTTTAGTATTTTATAATAAGTAAGATATATTATGTACTTAAACGCGTAAACTACTATGAAAAATACAACTGCTCTGTGGTCTACCAACGCTTCTGGCTACCAACCAGTAGGTTGTTGGATTGAATCGCAACGCGACTTTTTAGAAAAATTTTTAAAAGTAAAATTATTTCGAATACCATTTTTTGCCCATATTTTAGTGGTTAATGGACCGACTTCAATTATTTTCAGTCTAAACCTTCGTAGAACTCCATACAAGAGATCTGCTTCATAAAATTGACCGTAGGACAGTTGGGGCCATAAAAAAACAACAGAATAGGAAATATAACAAAGAAAGTCTTTTGGCTAAATCCATTAATTATTGGACCGAGTTTTGTTATTTTCAAACCGAACAATTTTATGAAAAATTCCAAGAGAATGGTATAAAATTTATGTCTCTATTGTGTGAGGCCTTAATTCTACTTACACCAAAATAAAGCAAACGGACAGGCGGACATCGCTCATTCGACTTCTCTATCTATAAGGATCCAGAATATATATACTTTTTGGGGTCTTAAATGAATAATGAAGAAATTACATACGGAATGACAAACCTATATATCTCCTTTCCAAATTTTTTGGTGAAGGGTATATTTTTGTTGTCATATTGTGCAGTCGATTTTAATAGCTGAATGCATAACCAATGCAATTACAAAATATTCCGCTTTATAGTCAAACTCCAAAGTGTCTTTAATGTTTTCCTTGTTAATAAAAAGTGAAAATTGTACTATCATGTCCTAGTAAATTTGCATATTTTATTAAGAAAAATCCAACTGGTTGGGTATTTTCAAATAAAATACCCAGTAAAACTCAGAGGGTTTTTTTGGGTTACCTAGTGGGTAGCCAACCCTGCTGCAAGGAGATCTTATTTATATCCAGAAACTATAGCATCTATCATTTGGAACTAATAACGCGATTCAACATTATATTACAAGTTCTACCATGCAGCAAAAAGATAAGTGCTAAAAAATTTGGAGAGTACGCCAAAAAACAGATATACTTTATAACGAAAAATCCTCTTGGAGATAAGTATATGCCATCCACAGTTCATAAAATTTTGTACCATGGAGAACAAATAATTCAACACAATATGCTAACAATAGGAGACCTATCTGAAGAAGCGCAAGAAAAAAAAACAAAGCTTTTAGATTCTTTCGCAACACAATAAAAATTTCCTGATGTACTAATGCGCATTAGATCCCTATATGTCCAATATCCGACAAAAGAAGCTAAACTATTTCTAGAAGATGAAAATCAAGGCTATTTAGAAGAAACAATTACTAAAATTGTTTAATTAATAGTAATTTTTCAAAACACTAGAGATATCGTTATTTGATCGTTTTAATATTTTATGTAAATTAATCAATTTTAAATTTACAAATTTATAATAAAAGTTTACATATAATATTTATAATGTCCATTTTGGACTTATATAAAAACCTACGTCTTTTTCATTAAGACCTCTTTATCTAAAGTAAATTCGAACCAATGTTTGCAGTTTGTATTTTTACTACTTAAACTAATTTTTTAACTCAAACTGCTTCAAAAACCTAAAAATTTCACGGGGGCCAAAGTTTGGCACTTTCTGAAAAAATTTAACAAGTGTAAAATGTAAACGTGACTCAAAATATAGGGCTTTGTGTAAAAAAACTTTTTTAATACTTCTCTTTTGCAATGCAAATGCATTTTAAACCCATCATAACTATTTTTCTAACCGGTCAATTTTAAATTTTTATATCTTAAACTTGAAGCCTATTGTCACCTAGTAAAAAAAACCGCGAATCAAAATTCCAACCCAGTCAAAAGTTATAGATTTTTGACTGCCTTCTCGCGAAATGGTCCACTGGGCAAGTAAATTAACATATGACGGCATCGCATATGATTTCCATCCAAGGCCTCGTAAAAAAATCAAAAATTTCTTTTGCACCCATACAATAGATTCATATTGAAGAATAAACCAAACTAAAGAAGTGTATGAAGTTGTTTCGTGACATAGGGGACTGAAGATTCGTTAGACCACCGCCTCATAACGTTGTTGACATTTAACGCAATGTGATAACGAAAATCAAGCCTGTGAGC
Source organism: Gymnocheta viridis (assembly GCA_956483585.1). Lineage (NCBI taxonomy): Eukaryota > Metazoa > Arthropoda > Insecta > Diptera > Tachinidae > Gymnocheta > Gymnocheta viridis. Next base: position 67,072,034 of record OY101442.1, on the reverse strand, counting down.
TAACAGTAATATTGTCCACTTTTTCAAGTGTTGTTCTATTAACATAATACCGAGAATCTAATTTTTTATTCTATAGAATGTCATATGTTTATATTTTTTTAATATTTAAATCCATCAAAATAATTTTACACCATTGAGAAAGTTTCTCAATATCAGACGGTAGTAAAAGTTGTTGATTATAATCATTAACACTCTTGAATATGTTGACATCATCTGCATACATAAGACCCTATGCTCCTTGTAGGAGTTAAGAGGAACAAATATTTAAATACTATATATCTCCATACATAAGTATTTTGGAATGCAAACGTGAACAGTGTGAGACCGAGATGACTTCTCTTAGGGAAAACCAGAAGAAATGTCAATGTCTGTTGAAGTAAGATTTCTGATCTTTACTACTTGTTGAGTTCTAATATGTAGGATAGATAAGAATGCAACCACTTAGGGCTGCAATACCAAAATCCATTAGTGAACGTGTGTAAAGTAAGATTTTATGATGTACTTTGTCGAAGGCTTTTCTGATATCCGTGAAAATTACATCCGTTTGGATTCTTTTTAAAATCCATCATTTACCATAGAAGAAAGTTCCAGAATATTAGTTGTTGTGGAACGCCACTTTCAAAACAGCGAAGAAATTTGGTGAAATTTTGTATAAGATAAGAGGTTTGAAACATTTCAAAGATATGGTTTAAGTTCTTATTTATTTCCAATAAGCTAATTGGGCCTATTATTTTTATGTAAATAAAAAACTTTTTTATATCTTCTTCCCAACGTTTCGTCAATTTTTTGTTGACATCTTCAGGGGATTTTTATGTCTTGCATTGCAAATGATTGCAACATTTAACATGAAATTAAATTAAACACACAACTTAAAATAGTATCACAGTGGTTTTCTTTTTGTTTTATTTTATCACAACTCTGTAACTGGAACTGATATTATCGGTGTCTTCTTTTTGGTTCATAGTTTTGTTAATTTTCTGTTGTATACGTAAGCTTTCTATTGTGTAACGCTTTTTTTCTTTTGTTTCTATGTCCAATATTTTTATTCTGTCAAAGTCTGGTTTATGTTTTTCGTTGATCATATGTTTTGCTAGTGCTGTTGTTTCTTTTTGTTTCTCTATATCATTTTTGTGTTCGCATATTCTTGGAAAATCTACAGCTTATTGGAAATAAATAAGAACATTTAAATAACCTGGCCAAAAAATAAACAAACGATATGGTTTAAGGTCTACTGATGATTTGGCATTAGCATCAATGAAATGCATGTATATAGACTACCTAAAAAACCCTCAACAAACAAACAAAAGTTTTTAAAAATCTTTGAAAGAAGATATCGAGGCAATCTCGATTAATAAATTTAAAAAATAGTATAATTTTTAGATATTTTTCCATACATTAAGTAGCGTTGTAAACACATTAAATTTAGGTGTTTAAAATTTACTGCCTGGCCCACGATGTCGAAAGAATTTCTTTTTCGTACATTTACATTGGAAAAAGAAAATGTTGTTTTTGTTTCAAACGAAAAAACGAATTCTTGCGACATACTGGGCAGGCAGTTAAACTATCCGAAACCAGAAAAAGCGAGGGGTCAGATAGTGTCAGCTGTTTGTTTGATTTTGGTGTTGCACTTAACTCGTTTTAAGGCAGAATTAGCGGAGTGCACCCGTACCGTACTGTATCAGCTGTTCGTCTATGTTAGGGGAAAAGCAATACAAAAGCTTGCCGAATTTAAATGTACCATAGCTGCAACGTACCAATCTGTATAAAATAGAAATTGCTAACGTTGTTTCGTGACATTTGTAAGCCAGTGATGGCTGTTTCTTTGGTACAAGTTAAGGGGGTATTTCCGCTCTTATTTTTTGGTACTATTTTATAATAATATTTGTGTATTTTTGACAAAACAACTTAAAATAATGTATATATATGTATATGTACATACATATCGTCATATAAAATGCAAAATCGCCTATCTATTTTTATTTTAATTTCCAGGAGAGACAAAATTTTTTTATCTCTAGTGAAAATTTTGTTATAATGTAGATAGGCCCTTTTGTATTTGATAAGACGACATATATGCTTAGATGTATATAATAAACAAATACATATGTTATATAAATGTGATATTTTCGTATATACATATAAAATAATTTAAATAGTATCAATTTTTTTTGTATGCACATATAAACACTAATTTGTTGTTTATATTTTATATTATAATTTTATAATATAAATGTGAAATAATAAATAATTTTTATATACATACATACACAAAATAAAGTTCTGATATCATTTAAATATATTAGGTACTTTTTCTGCACAAGTCACCAATTGAAAATTTTTAATACCCATCACTGTGTTGTAAACAGCTGTTTCTTTTTCCTGGCAATGAAACAAACAGTATATGTATGTCAAAAACAAACGTACGTTTTTAAATGTTCTATAAGTGGACCAACGTGCTAACAGTACGGTGCGGTACGGGTACAGCAACGCTCGGCTAACGGGGCCTTTAATGGCGGCCCGCCATAAATTAAATGTACATATGTATGTATGTATATCAGAAAAAAGTGTAAATGAAGTATAATATCATAAATATAATAAATACTACAAATATTACAAATTTTCAGAATTTGTTTTTCATAGCTGATATCTTATAGGTACATATAATTTAAAAATAAATTATATTTAAACACGAAGTAAAAAATTGGACATTAATATTATAATCATATTAATCATTTGACATTTTGTGAGTTGATTGAGCAGCTGTTGTAACAATAAAATAAGAGAAAAATAAGATATGAAAAAAATCAAATTATTAAAATATGACGATTCCATTATAAAAAATGGTAAGTTATTAAAAAAAATAGAATATACTAAAAGGCGAAGTATCATAAATAGAAATGTACTGAAGCGGAGATATTACGCAATTGAAACTTTTATAATTATTGGAGTAGTAGTTAGGTATATAATTTATTTTTGAATTATATTTAACCCTAGAACCATAACGATATTTTATACTACGTTCATACTTACGATAAGTAAATTTTACGTACATAATATTTTTAAATGACACATCTGCAGTATAGTTTTTTGTAAAATAAACTATTTTTAATGATTATTTTTCAAGTTTTATTTTTTGCTGGAAAATAGTATTTATTTCTTAAGCTATATTTTTCGCTTAGATAATAAAAATTATTTGAAAATAATTTAACAAAAAATAGCTTATGTACGGAATCTGACACTTCTAATACGGAATTTATTCCGTGACTCCCAATACCAACTATTAAATTTCAAAAAGCAATAAATTCAAGGATAACCGTATTTTGAAAAATAGACCACTAATATCATTATTTTTTATGAGCTTGAGATTTTTATCTACAACAATATTTTTTTATTAAAGAACTTTATTTAACTCCGATATTTTGATACAACATGGAAATATAACAAATTTACAAATTGAAATTACTTAAAAAGGCGGTAGTATCAATAATTAAAAAATTATTTTTTCATACTAGAGATGTTCACCGCTAACGTGATTAGCATAAACCATGCGTCATCACGCATTATCGTGATTAGTTTTTTGTTTCAGTCACGTGAGCGTGCACGAAAGTGAGTACAAAAAAAAATTATGTGTTAATGAGCGTCCATGAGTAGATTTTTGGCGAGATTTTTTGCTTTATTGTAATTTTTTCATATAATGTTTGTACGTAATTACTTGTACTATTTTAGGTTTATGTTGAAAGGATTCATTTGGCTCAAGTTCATATCTAACTACCCATTTCTTTAATTTTATATATTTTTTTATAAATTAAAATTATTATTATTAAGAAAGTAATGTTAGAACAACAATCCATCATACCAGCACATCAGATCAGTACTGATTTCAGCGTTATTTTTTCGAATTTACCACTTTTGACAGTAGATGCTAGTGACGAGGAATATCAACTATTTAACCGTATTATTTAACAAATTAGAATACGAAAAATGCAACTTATTCATTTCTTTCTCATCTCTAATGATAATTATAATGATTTCATAATTATTACTCTCTCACTTTTTCCAGCGTCATTTGCTGCTGAGATCAAGCTGTTTTCCATTTATGTATGTGTACTTGGTTTTTGTATTTTGTAGTTGCATTTCTTAGTAATTCAACCAACCGTCGTTTTGAATAATAAATGTTTGTACGTATAATTAGTTGAACTATTTTACCCTTTTTAAAATTATTGTATTTCCAAAATCTGTATAATGATTAGATATTCTACAATGTAATGATTAGATATTCTACAATGTAATGATAATGATATTTTGGGTGTAAGTGTAATTTTTCAGAAATTCTAGTTTTAATATATACTTTATTAATATTTTCATTGTCATTACCAATTAATGGTATCTTACACACTAAATTAGATATTTCAGATTATTATATTCTATCCACTGTTTGCTAAGCAATCTGCCTTAAGTGTTATACATTTTGTGGGCTATTATATATGTATTTCTTATTAACATAATGTATCTGTGACTTCTAATCTTTCAGATATAAGAGGAATATAAGTTAATGTTTTGTAAATCGTAGGCTCAGTACAGTACATTTGATTGGAATTTTCATTTTCAAATATCATACTCCATACAAAAATTACCATTCAAATTCGAAACACCTGGCGAGTACACCCTTCAAAGAATTGTTATTGAACAGCGTAGTATTTTTCAGTACAATTGAGCAAAAACCATAGTTGCATGATTAAGTACTACTATATTTTGAGTAGATTTTATGAAAATCTAGTGACGAAGTAGATTTTGATTTGTACGGGAAATCTATTCAAAATCAACAAGATTTTGCTCGAAATCTCGTAAGTACTAGATTTGGTCTGGTGTAAATGCCATATAATATTTAAACTTCCGATAAAACTATGCAATAACTTCTCCATTGTGTTATCTATATAGTACATACATATATCTTGGTATCATATTTGAAATATCTGGGGCTTACTCTCTATTGCGATGCGAAAGCAATTCCAGTGTACCAAAAAAAGATTATTTTAAATTATTGTATATTGTTTAATCATAACCCACTTTTCTTCAATAATATCTAGAGCCATATCTATTGATATACTAGGAAATATACAACATCTAACGAAATTAGTTTTTCATGATTTTGTATTTTTAAGTCCCTTCTCTAAATTGTAAAGAATCCTTGGTATTATATTTAAGAGTTTTCCGTTCTCTTAAGAATATTTGTAATGTATGTGCAAAGATCGTAAGATGGGGAATTAACACATGACCAAGTTGGTGTTAAAGGCAAGTTGTTCCTAATGGATTTTTGGTACTCAATATAATCTAGGTGATTTAATTTTGTTCTTTTCTAAAGATGTAACAATTTTTAATTCGAAGAGATCCTCATCTAAATTATTATTCATCGTCTGTAGCCTGATGTTGGTGTTGGTAATATCACACATAATATTATTCATTCTCGAAACATAATCAAACTTATTCATTGTTGCATTTAAAATAAATAAGTCTTTATTAAAATAGACGCTAATAACAATAAATCATCATCTGATGACGGCATACTTATAAACGAACTCTGCGAAGTCGCATCGACGGGTTTATTTATACATACGTCTCATACAATTGCAATAATTGACGTATTTATTTCATCGTTTCTAGGCCATTTAAGACTGGAGAACTGAAATTGTATTCAAGTGTAACTTATATTTAAATTAAAGATGCGCACCGCTCACGTAATTAGCGCGGTCACTCATGATCGTAGTTAGTTTTTGGTTTTAATCGCGTGACGGTGAGTGAGCGTTCATGAGCAGATTTTTAGCTTGATTATTTTTGCTTTATTGTAATTTTTTTCATAATTTTTTTTTATTTTTTAAATGTTTTTGTCTTAGGCATCAGTATTTGTGAATGAGTAATTTTTTTTGTCGTATGCGTGCAAGAGCGTGAGTGAAAATTAATTCACGGTCCTACCTCAAATTTAAATGAAAATGGAGAAGAGGTTTTTTTGACGTTGCCTTGATGTGACGTTCGACAAATAGTTACGGAATAAGGGAGAACATTTAAAACTCACCCAACATGGTATACTAGAAAATATAATTACGGTCACTGACTATCTGAAACGCATTAACATATTTATAGATATATAACATGGTCCTAACTTTACAACAAAAAATATTTATTGCTAAAATTAACCTAATGAGCATTTATTAATATTCAAAGCCTATCATTATTATACAGGGTGGCGCAAAATTAACGATATGGTGTAAATTTTTTATATCATTTTGATTTAAAATTAATTTTCTTCTTTTGTTTAAGATTTGTGGAAAGAAAACTTGGGATATTTAAAATGTAACATTATAGAAATTTAAGATGGAACAGGGCACAAGTTATGCACAAAGTCTCCTGGTTGATGTTTCTGGATTTTCTGCCACATTCTCACGTAAAAGTTGAATATTTACTGCGTTGTGCACCGTACGCAGTCTTCCGGCACCAGGGATACCCCCTATCGAAGCGTGTTAACGAAAAGTGGTAACCAGCCGGTTTATTATTGACACTAAGGATCCACTCAGCACATTAAAATGTATATTGTGTACTGCTCCATTTTAAATTTCACAAGTCATCTTTGCACGAATCTTAAAGCAAAGAAATAAACAAATTTTATATAAATAAGTTATAAAAGCATTTACGCTTTTTAGATAACTGCATTAAAAACAATCGGCATAAGAAAGACTACTTCATACAAAAATAGTACCTAGTTTATTTAAAAACCGCATAACTCCGAATCAGAGTGTTGAAATTTAGCAAAAATCGCATTAAAAAATTTTCGGGCCGCTTATACGATTTCAAAAAGTTTAAATGCTACTTTTTCATTGTTGTTGTTTTATGTAATTAAATTTTGGAAATATGATATTGAGATCCAATGCCTATAAATTACTTTTTTTTTGTAATTGGATGTACTTCGAGATTTTCCGTTATATAGAAAAAAGAGGATGATGCATTACATAATTATTTGAATTTACTCGAAAACTAGTTCTTCGATTAAATTAAAAAAACACGGAAGAATCGACAAAAAATAACCTCTAAACTACGTCTTGTATAATTTTTTAACAGTCTTATAGTTTCGGAGATATTTAGAAAGTTTTATAAAAAAATAAATGAAAAAAATTTTTTAAATTTTTGTTAGAGACGGATTTAAATTTTAAACTGAAAAAATTTTAAATTTTATTCTTATGTTACAAATAAAATGAGATAAAATTTATTAAAATCATTTCATAAGCTCTGAATTTATTCACAATTCTAGTTCTCAAGTAAATGCACATTGTGTGATGCAGCATTCTCTTTTTTTATATAACGGTGTTACACCTTGTAGCAATAAAACGCAAGTTATAATTGTTAAAAATGTGAACCATGGTAGAATAATATAGATAATGTCGAAGCTACAACAACACTGCTTTTAGGTTCGAAGCTGTCAAAAAGCACAATAGAAAAATGGCAAAAAATTGTATATTCACATGTGTGTTTGGTTGCATTTTCTGTTCTATAAAGAATTTTGTTTCTTTTCCTTTTCTTATTTGCATTTGAAACAAATGTTAAAGTGTACTTTTTTAGTACATAATAAAATTTTGACAGCTGCGAATCTAAAAAAGTGCGTTAACGCTTCGCTACTGCCTGTATTATTCTACCATGATATGAACTTTATTCTTCACGTCTTCATTTAACAATGTTGTTTTATTTCACGCTAAGGTTAAGTTTAAAAACTGAGTTTCTATAGTGCTCATCAAAATACAGTGATGTTTACTTAAAACCCCACAAACGGAAAATTTCGTGATACAGAGTCAATTAAAAAAAATAGTTTGTAGGTATTGAAGCTCAGTAGCAGGTGTATACAAATTGACTACGAAACTTTAGACCTTACATAACAAAGTTCATAAATAAAACCCTTTGTTTAATGTATACATATAAATTTTATTTTAAAATTATATGTATAAATTTAAACACTTATGTATATGAATTAGTTCTTTGTTTTTGCAACTGACTCAAAAACTTTTGCAGCTGACTCCTTGCTTTTCCTTTTTTAAATTATCCATTTTGTCTGTTTTTTGCTGAATTCACATTTTTTGTGTATCTTTCTTTCTGCATGCTTCAAAAGATCAGACTTGCCGTAATTGAAAATTTTATCATCAGAGACAGCTTCCAGTCAGCCTTTAAAGCTGTCGTCCTCCAGCCATTTTTTGCTAAATTGTTGTTTCCGGTAGTTTTCGGTTCCCTCTAAGCATGTTCTACAAAAGTAGTGAAATTGAAATAGGAAAAGTAAAATTTTTCATTTTTGATGTTCTGGAAAAATATAGTAAATTTGTATTGAGTATTGAAAATCAAATGTAAAAAAAGAATGCAGAACATTATTTCACAATTTTTAAAAATTTTGTTAATATGTTTTTACAAATCGAAAAAGTTTTCCAAATTAATATATTATTCACATTATTGGAAATTTCCTACATTTTAATGATTTCAATAAATCTGTCACTTTTTCCCCACGGCAATTTATTTTAGAAGGAAGTCCCTACGAATAGGGATTTTTCCCTAAGTATACACACAGAATAAATCATTGTAAAATCAACTAAATCAAGGTTGATTCAATTAGTTATGTTAACAATTTTGATTCATAGGCGTTTCATGTTAATTTAACATGATATTAAAGTAAAATAAAAGTTATAGTTATTCACTCAAAAGAAAAATGAATCCCAGGCGGTGTTAAAAGTACGGTAATCCCAGATTTATTAAAATCGAGTACAGAAAGATTGATTTAAGTACGAACGGATTTAAATGCTCAATTTAATTTAAGAGTTTTTTAGTTGATTCAAGATTTTTCACGTGATTAAAGAATTTTGTACTCATTTTAGGAAACCCCAGGATTGGTTATCTAAAGTAATCCCGTTTTCGTCTGGATTGCAGTACATTTTATTGCTATTTAGAAAATACTTGAATTTAGTACAGTGTTATTCTTTCTGTGTAGAAATCATTTGTAGTTTTTAATCCAAAGTGATTATTATTTTGGATAAAATTCGTAACATTTTTAGTCAGAAAGAATTGGACATAAGACAATATTCCAAAGGAAAAAGGGGAACATTTTAACCTCTACAATCCCATCATCAGTGTTCATGTGTGTTTCCATGTATCCGCCACTGTTTAGGTGGCTCGGTTGTATCTGATTTCAAATTTGTATTTATACAAATAATTACTCGAAAAAAGCATACGAGAGTTATTTGTGGTTGACTTTTTCTATTTTTTATTGTTTCGTCGACTTTTAAATGATATTAAACATTTAAATTTTCCCAATGATTGGGCTTAGGCGCATATGCATACGAATTTGGCATATGCTGAAAAGCTTGCATACGCCTTTCAACAAATAACATATATATCAGCATATGCAGGAAATTTGTTAAGCACTAATAATAAGCTGTTTACACGATATGCTGAAATTGACAACATACGTGTTTTGGTATTGTTAACAATGTGTTAGCAAATGCTGATTCAACATATCGTCTAAACTTAGCTTTACAGCCATATTGAAAAAATTAAAATATGTTAAAATTATAGGAAGTTCCATGTTAATTTAACATGGTTCCTGTATTGAAATAACATTTACGCAATGTTGTTTAACAATGGGACAGGCAGTTAGTAAAAAGTAGTTAATTATTTTTTTTAGGTTTACAAATATTTGTTTCTTAAATATATTTTACCATTATTAATTAATTTTTCAACATTTCGTCTAATTGGGAAAAATGACAATTGTTGTTTGTTTAATGCTTTAAAGTAGCGGTACATTTTGATTTTTTCTCTTTTATCACGAGTTAATTTCTTTTGAGTTTTTTCGTTGCAAAAATCATAAGTTTTAAAGTAATAAAGATATTTAAAAATTGTAAAAAGCAAATACATGACTTGCACGGTCATAGGTTAGCCGCGGCTCTGCGCACAGTGTCGGCATTTGACTGTTTTTATTACAATCATCATAACTTGAAAAGTAATAAAGATATTTTAAAAATGTATAAAGCATTTAAGAGATAACTCTTCTTCCTAAAAATAAGTAACCTGCATGGCCAGAGGCCCACAAAGGCACTATGTACAGTGGTTTTTTCGTTGCAAAAATCATAAATCATTCAGCTTCAAAATAAGTGCTCCCGCATTATGATAGGCACTGGGCACGGTGACACCTTTTGGCCTTTTTTGTCGCAAAAATCATATCTTTTGAAATAATGATATTTTTTAAATTTAAGAAGCATTTAAAACACAACTTATGCTTCAAATGATATCCTCAAAAGGAAGTCTATAAAAAATACCACTCTAGTATAATACTTTAGACTAATATTATATTCTTTATTTACACTACAGATATACATTTGTGAGATATTTTTGCTATATATTAATGCTATATAATATATAATGATATTAAATTATTTAGTATATTTTTTCAAACTGGTATATTTTTTTGTTCGTTAGTTTTCTATGAAATAATCATTAATATTGGGAGCAATATCTAATAGACTTAACATATCGGAGCTATAATTATGGTCTTCCAAATCCTTTCGAGATCTTACATGTCTTCGTGGTAAAATTAAAAAGGTCCTCATTCTGTCTAATCCGTGAAATTTTGCAAGTATTCGTGTATCTGAAGTGTTTGTAGTCTTTGTTTTTGCGTTCCTGGGCTTCTCCTGATATTCTCCAATTGGCAAGCATTGATATTCAATTAAATTTTTACCATGAGCCAAAATCTTATGGACCGTACGAGTAAGTTTCTTCTCAGGGTATATTTGAGTTGGGCAGTTTTTGATGCCAAATGATGGGCCATTTACCATTTCTCTAGAGTTTGTAACATTTAGGATAACTGCCAACCTTTTTATAATATGATTGTCGACCCCAGTAATTTGGGTTGTTACCTCATCATTTTCAAAAAATGTCCAGAGCATTTTATTACCATCGTTAGTATTTCCATACAATATAATTTTTTATGAACAGATAGTTTTGCGTTCTTATGAAAACATTCTCCTTCTCGCGGAATTGCCATCAATCATTGTAAGACAAAATTCCTAATCAATGAAAACAGTTTATCCATTCCTCATTTCAAGAACAGAAGGCTTTAGTTCAGAAATTTGCTTTTTTATATCGTTTACTGCAGATTTGATTATCTCTGAAGACTCCTTTGCTTATTAAAAAAATATCGGACGGCAAAAATTAATTGATTATGAGCGAGGATTTTTTCAATGCTCAGAGATTTCACTTGTCAGTCGTAAAGGAACTACAGAAGCCATAAACATATTTGCATCTGTAATAGTTGCGTCATTTGTCGATATTGTTTGTTTGTAAGCACTTTGGCCGGATGATTCATCACATCCCCACTTATTTATCAATGTAAGCCTATCTGGAAGTAATACTGCTTCCTTTTCATGCAAACTTTGAATAAGGCGTTTAGCTGTATGATCCATTAAGTCTTGCAGGTTAACATCTACCGATACTTCAGTAACCTTTACATTAGATGGCACTGCATCTTTTTCGGCAGATGTAACCTTTTTGTATCCAGGAAGAATATTCACATTATGATTCTTTAAAGATCTTCGTGAAATAGAATATTTTGCCTTTGACAATCCCAAGTCCATAAATAACGCTAAGACTTCTTCTATGCTATAATCTCTGGGTAAAGCATTTGGAGGAGTTGGAATACTGTCATTAATCCCCTGCGGTAGATCTGGGCTTGCAAGCGCCACAGCTTTTGTAATGTTAGACTTTGATTTGTCTTTATAAGTGTTGTGTTTTTCTTCCGACGGGGTTTGATGCAATTTGGAATGAATTTCCGTCATCTCAGTAACTGAGAGAACACTGAAGATGGCACATAGCCGAAACCGGTCTGTTTATCAACCAAATTTGACGTGGGATGACGGAAATTCATTCCAAATTTGTCTTTATCTTTTACATACTTAAGACATAACGCTTCTGAAAGATGCGATTTAGATATATCTTTTTTTTTAATCTTATGCTGTCAGAAGATGTATGCGGTTCTTCGATGTTTTCAAAAGTTGTTACTCAAATTAGCCAGTCTGATTTATTTTCCATTAAGGTTTTTGTCGTACAGCTTGAGGCAAGCCCTTTTTTTATTAATTTTTATGTAAACGATGTGAATTTTAATTATAACATAATTTTCGTGGTATCCTGGTAAATCGTGTGAGTTTCTGAATAACTCGAACAATTCCGAATTCCGAAATGACATTACCGCACTTTAAAGTAAAATTGTATAAGTTCTGGTACTGATCACTATTTTTCCAAAGTAAAAACTTATCTGTCTGCATTACACAATTGCGCCCTGATTTATACCCAGAAATACAAAAAGGTTCAAACTACCTGAATTTGTGAAACAGAAATCGAGGCCTCAATTAACTGGATTATACAGCTGCAGTTTTTTGTTTACTCATTATAAAAAAGGTATTAAAACTACCTGCATATAAAAGAGAATTCAAGAAAATGCAAGGAAAACGTCATTCTGTAAATCCCGTATTAACGAAAACCAATAGAAATATGTGACAAGTAACTGCTGCAGTGAATACAATTTTGGAGAACCTTTTTTGTTATTTATTTCTTTCAAAATTTTTAATACATCTTTGTTACATACTTTAAAAACGGGGAAAAAATATTATCGTTTTCGCCATGAGATTGTAACAGCTTTCTTCATATTTCAAGAAAACCTGTCATTTTTTGTGGCTTAATTTAGTCAAATTATTTAAAGTATTATGTAGCAAATGTGCTCAGAAAATATGGGCGGGACCATTTTTAGATATGTTCTATTTTATTTGTAAAAATTGTCTAAATATAGGGTGTCTGAAAAACGGCAACTGCCGAAAAAGTAGGGCATCTGATAAACATTTTGTTACTTTTATTAATAAAAAATAAACATACCTTTAAAACAATACCAAAAAAATAATAATCAAACGGCAATTTTTCTGACACTTCAATTCTAATTTTTTTTAAATATCACCTTTTTTTGGCTTTCTAAAAATGTCGAATTTAAGGAGCTCCACCAGCTATAATTTTTATCCAGTTAAGGAAAACGTTTTTGAATTGAGATCAGTAAGAAGCTCTTTATACGATCTGTTCATTCATTTTACAAAATTTTGTCATCAAATTTTGTATTTTTGCCACGGATTTTGGGAAAAGGCGCCACAGTGCAACTTTTGTTAATATTTAACATTGACTGAAGTTTTTTCAAAGCATTCCAATGTCATTTTTAATTTATAACAATGTTGATTTTACAATAGTTAATCTTATTTCAAATGTAATGTTCATTTTACATGAAAAACTTTAATTATTACAAAAATGGAATTTACAAAATTAAACATTGACTGATGTTATCTTATCCCTGTAAAAGGTAAAATTTAGAATGTACAATGTTATTTCAATGTGATTAATTTTAACCAACACATTTTAATAACAAATTAACTATTTTAACCATTGATTTAACTTGAAACAATGTTAAAAGTAAATTCAATTGGATTTTTTCCACATATTAACAATGACTTGATATCAACATTTCTTCATGTTGATTTTACATTGGTTTTTTTCTGTGTGTAGAATCATTGCCACAGCTCCTCCGGATGCTGCTAAGAACTCTGAAGGTTAATTTGAGTTACCTTCATTATACTCAATGTTGGTTGCCACTGTTTGCGAAAAGAATCACTCCCCAAAAAGTACCATTTCCCAAACATGTATTTTTAAAATAGTACTTTTTAAATAAATTTAAAAACAGTTGTTTTCTCTCAGCGGTGGCTTTAAAAATATTTTTTAACATATTTTTCTTAAAACATATAGTCGCTGTGAATAACACTATTTACATTTAAGAAAATATTATTAACACTGAAAATCAATTTGAATTTTTTAAAGCTCAGTCGAATGAATTCCGAATTCGGATGAATGAAAACCGACATTTGAGAATATTTCTTAATACAATTTTTGAAACTCGGACTACTAAATTTTGTATTGGTATATTGTATTGTAACAATGATTTACAAAGATCGTTTTGAAATGTTGTGGCCTATTTTATTCATAACTATAAATATGCACAGTGTTTTTTTAATTTTTAATATTTCATTAAAATTATAGCAATTTAGAATAAATATTTCTTTAAAAATATGTATAAAAACAGGAAAAATTCATAAAAAGTTATTTATTTAAAAAATTGGATAAACATAGTCTGTTTATTGGAATAAATACCTTTTTTAATGGCATATTCTGGAAGCTCTCTCGAAAACATTAAGTTTGTGCTTAATAACATATTCGTGTTTTATTTTAGCCTCTAGAATTTCAGTTTCATCAAGCTCTTCCTCATTTTCGTTTTGTTCATCATTTTGTTTTACATTTGTTCGTTAAACCAAGTACAAAGTAAATTTTTTATTCGTAATACAAGGTACTTAGTAGAAACAAAAATTTGGGTGTTTGTTAAATGCGATGTTCATTAAATCGGAAAACTACTGGATTTATTTTGCAGCACCATATATTTCAAAAGAGCTAGTGCTTCTTTAAAAAGATCCTATTGAAATATTGTTGCAGTTGGATTCAGTGCATATTCCATGATTAGTTTCTGTGGACGGTTTTCTTGTTTAGAAGACGCCAATTGGTATTTCCCATATTTTATATGTTGTTCCACATTATACTTTTTTGAGCTGTTTATTTTGCAGCATCATAGCCAGTTTCTTCAATCTTGAAGACTCTTTCATTAATTTTTACCATTTTTTTTTATAATAAATTTCTATTACTTTTTCTTTCGGCATTTTTTTACTTTTTCTATTTTTAATACCTTAAGCTTAGTACTCTGTTTGAATTTGCAAAAAATGTTGAGCAAGATTGATTATTTCGTTTGAAAATTTTGACAACTGATCAGTGGTGACAATACCACGATTTATAAAAAATTTATCGGTTTTATTGCCTTGAAATGAACAACATTGTTTTTCTTATAAAAACAAAATAAATGTGTTTATTAAAAAAAATTAAAACAAATGGACAACAAAGTAATTTTAGGAGTTTGTACTGCAATGTATCAATTAATACATCTCGCAGCTGCTGCGGAGGAGCTCATTGAATACACACGCTCTGCAAAAAGCACTCACCTTCATTTTATATTATATTTACATTATTTTCCATTATTTTAATTATTTCTGGGCAGCAAATTTAAAATTAAAACCACAACGCCCAGAAATATCTGATCATCTGTTGTTTGCAATTCCGCACGAAATAAGTGGTGCTTACATTATTTCGCAGTTGAAAAATATGTTGCCAGCAACCAGAAACATTTCGTATGTTTTCACAAGATGAACAGAGTACAACTTCGGCCATATTGTTTTGCAATTATTTCGCATGAATTTTTTTTATATGGACTTTTGACAGCAGTTCGCACGAAATGATGAACAGAGTACCCTGCTTTACCGAGAAATCTGAAACGATTTGGGGAAACACCGAAACGTGCAAAGTATCCAAAGTTATGTGGAGATCTTATGATCCAAAATCGGCTAAACTTCTTCTATCGCTATCGACAACTGCAGATTCTGTGGTGTACCAGGGGAAAAAGAGACGGTGGAGCACATACTCTTCTACTGTCCGGCACTCATACACTCCAGAGCGAACTGTCTGAGTGATGATTACTACCAAGATCTCGGGGAAATCTCTGGAATTGGACTAATGAGACTCCTATCATTCGCCAAGAGAGTGTGGAGTACTCTTAGTATCAATACATCGAACTAAATTTTTCATTTACGGGTTATCGTACATCATGGTAACGCTAAGGACCAACACGGTCTATGTGTGGTCTTTATGAGCGTCCATCTTAAACTAACCTAACAGCCTACTATGATTTCAGTTGATTGTTTTTAAAATGAAAACAGAGTTGTAAAAAAGATAGCAAAAAGAGTGTGCTCACAAGTTTTTTTTTTATGGCAAAAATGAAAAAGAAGCAAAAACCAACTGGCTTCATAAAAACAAAAAACATTTTAGTATGATTATGACACATAAATTTGGAACATATCGGGGTAAATTAGGTATATCCCTCCGGATCTAGCTTAGGTAGACGTAAAAATTAAAAAACAACATTTTGTGTTAAAAGTACCAAAACGAGCTAAAAATGTTATATACAATAAAGTTTAATACGATAAAGTATCAAATCGTATTCCAGGAGAGAAGAATATAATTTAAAATTAATTTTTAACTTTGTTATCTTGAAAGATAAATGGGATACATAAAAAATACCAAAATTAAATTTTTACCATGTTTCATACCTCGTAATCGCTAGCACCTGGCTAAGTCTGAGTTGGCCGATGTTACTCAGTCTTATGCTAGACAAAAGCAAACGCAACATGCGCTGCTCTCGTAGCTTCTTTGAGGCGCAGACCACAAATATTATACGGCACGATTTTCATCTTGGTCTGATGATACCTGAAGTTTCCATCACTTTCCAAACGTAATTCTGACATTGAAGCCGCCTTTATAAATAAGTTCGGCGGCAATTCCAGCACTGCCTCCATTGCTTGCGTCGGCGTGGTGCGTATTGTTCAACATATACACACACCAGCAATCCTCTAAACCCCATGTAGCCTACGCCGGGGGCTGTTTTTTATCAAGCCTTCGACCACCAGACAACCGATGCTTATGTCAGTGTAAGCATTACTATCATACTATAGATCCAGCGTTCAGCCTTAGGCAAGATTCCCCACTTTTGACCTTATAACTTTCTACATTTCTATAATATCCTTTTTTCCTTTCGTATCTTCAAATCAACGTAATGATTCCAAGTTACTTTCGTATCTAGCTGTTAACCCTACATATTTCACCTTCCTGGGGATATTAATTTCGAGTGAAGAGCACAGCGGTGATTCATGAACCTTCCACCAACCATCAGCACTATGTTGTCAGCATACCTTATAGTGTGTATGTCCATTAAGTCTTCTTCACAAAAGACTATATACGGTAATATTCCTCAATAGGGGGAGCTAGCCTTAGCTTACACAGTGCAACACAAAAACAAAAAATAACCATATACGGAAGACCCGTGTCTCCCAGTTTTGCCATGCACTTTTTTTATGGGGCCCAAAGATTTGGGGCATTGGTGTCATTTTTCCGAATGAAAATCGCAAAAATTTTAGAAAAAATTATGTTTATTTTTACCTTTTTTTCACTGTTCAGGTCCATATGTAGCAAACCGTTAAAAATTAAAGAAACGAAATTTTTAATTTCATTTGTTTTTTCTTTACTTCAACATTGAGATACATATTTTGCTATCTATTACAAAAATGTCCCTAAGATCTCAATAAACAACTCACGCAATCACGCACCGACCGCGCAGCAGCACAGGTAAAGTAATAAGCTCAGCACACGCATCAGAGGACGCAGCACACAATATAAAACCGACACGACGCTCACATCGAGGCATTACACAGCGCGACGTCAACGAGAGCTCAGCGGTGATCTTGTGTTATAGCATAATTTGCGCACAACATTGGAACTGACAATTTCCATATGCAGTGCAAAAAAATTGATTTATTTTGCTAAGTTTGCGGTCATCAAATCAGAAAATTTTTTTTACAAGATTTCAAAAGGAAAAGAATCTTTTAACTATTGAATTAAAAAGAGCATTTATGTTATTTTTCGACGAAGTAGACTTGACCTGTGAAAATTTCACACTCAATACAGTGCGTCGCCCATGCTACAACGATCTCATGGCATGGTTAAGTGGAGGCAAAGATAGTATGAAGTATTGTAAGCCGGTAAAATGGATTAATCGCCCAGCTGATCATGATGCAACCAGTTGCTATGCATGCGTAAATTACATATGTCGTCTAAATCAACATGCCAACCAACAGAGAAGAGATGAACCACAACTAATAACACAAATGGACACGGATTTCATTGTGGCCATATTGGGATTATCGCAGAGACTTGCCATATTTTTGACAGCGTTTTTCAAGCAAAGAAAAATTACACATGCTAATATTAACTCTACGGCTACCGCAAACGGCAAGCTGAATTTCAGATCCTCTACGCTCTAAATGAAAATTCGTTCGCTTACTGCAACGATTAAAAGCTTTGGTGGTAAAAATGGGAATGAACTACATCGCTATTGAGTGGAGGTTATTTATTGATGGTTCTTTTTCGAGCTTAAAGCAGTGTTGTTGCGTGCGTCAAACCGAAAACCTTCCATTCCGCTAGCAATTGGTATTAACATGAAAAAAAGCTATGAAACATTGAAAGGTATAATGAAAAAATTCAAATACTACGAAAATAAATGGCAGATTTGCTGCGATTTGAAGGTCATCAACATTTTGCAAGGGCTTTCTAAAATTATTTTGTTGTCTTTGCAATTGGGACTCGCGCTCACCTCTGAATCAATTCCAATGTAATTCGTGGAGACCAAGAGGAAGTGTGGAGGAACAAATGAAACAACATAGATTGAAGAATGCACCTTTAATTGACAATACTCAAGACATGTTTCTGCCACCCCTCCACATAAAATTGGGAATTGTTAAAAAATGTTCGGGAAATTTTTCACTTTTGCGGCTACCTGAGCGCTACCTAAACGGTATTAAGAATCATTCCTAAGAAGTTAATATGTACTAAAAAGTTGTTTATTGAGATCTTAGGTATATTTTTGTAGTAATTGTTTTCTTGAATTTTTAACGGTTTGCTACCTAAGGACCTGAAAAGTAGAAAAAAGGTAAAAAACATCGATTTTTTTTAATTTTTTGCGATTTTCATCTTGGTGATGTAGATTTTTTTGATTTTATATGTGTACAATTTTTGTTCTTTATGACAAGATCTACAACTTTGCACCAGAGAGTAAAACAAAATTCCGAACGTTTTCCAAGAAATGGGCCTGAGAAAATGATCAGTATTTTGCAAAAATGACACCGAGGCCCCAAATCTTTGGGGGCCCATTAAAAGGTGCATGATTTTGGGCAAAACTGGGAGACACGGATCTTCTTTTTTTTGGTCTTTTATCACGTAGTAATGTCCGTATATGGTTATTTTTCCATGACTTAAAAAATTACACACAGTGTTATCAAACGCAACCACTATATCCGGATAGAGCGGCTCCACATTCGTTAATTTATCTTTCCACCACTCTTAACAAGTTGTCTCTGCTCTGTAAGCGTGCTGGTAACTACTCAAAGGCCTATATATTAGCGTATGGTTCTCTAGGTTGTCGTCCAATACTCTTTCCGTTGTTTTCAAAAGAAAGGATGTTACACTGACTGGCCTGAAGAATTTTGCTTCTGCATAGTATTTTCCTCCGTTTCGTGTGAAGAACAACTTTTGTTTCCCTCCATACCGTTGGCATGTAACGTACCAAGACAGTCCACAAAATATCTCTGATCTTGCCTAGTAGGATAATCATACCTCACTGAATTAAGGCTGGAAAAATAGAATTAATTTCAGCCGCTTTTAGTAGTGTAAAAAAAAGCAACGCGTTTCAGAAACCATTTTGAGTCCTATGCCTTTCAGATTCCTCTCGCAATATCACTCTAACTCGTCCTTAAGTAGGATCCTATGGATCATTCAATTGATAGGTACCAGAGGAAAGTGTCTCCATCAGCGAGTGCAATGTTTCAACCACCGACTTAGTTATAAAACCGTCAACTTTTCAAATCAGCCCCACAAGATATCATCTTCTACAATATGACCACTTCCAATGACTCTTTTATACTGGAGCAAACTTCCCTTTAAGTTCTTCGTTTCCGAACAAAAATGTGTTTATTCAGCTCTCCCTTTTTATCCTTATAATCGCTCCACGATCTCGACTCCCACTCTCTCATATAACTTCATGGATTCCAGTCCTCCGTTCCACTATGTTGTAGGATACCTCTCATCCAGTACTGTCAGAGAACACCTCACTTTCCCTCTAGCTTGTGTATAATACAGGTTGACGCTACTCTGCAACATGCGACTTATATTGTTCTTGACAATTTAACCACCAGGGTAAAAAATTGGGCCCGGGTGATTACGTGTGCCTTAGTTAGATCCGCAGATATAACCGAACTTACCCGTTCTTATCACCTCAAAATTTGAATCTCCGAAAACTCCTGAGTGGCAGTATTGCCAGGAGCTGGAGAAAAAATAAGCTAAAACAGCTTTTTAAAAAGGCCAAAAAAGCTAAATCGCTCAAAAAAGAAAGCTTAAAAGGCTAAAAATTTTTATTCATAATTCAACTTTTTATTTATAGTTTATAAAAAAAATTAATAAAAGATGTTAAAAGTTATTAAACAAAAATGCACTTCAAGCAGTGTTGGCAAAAACCCTGGTTTTTTAATAAGCTTTATTGGGTTTAAATAAAACTAAGTGTACTTATGGCCTTATTCAGAAACGATTAATAAAGTTAAGGTGTGCATTAAACCTACTATAACTTTATTAATCGTTTGTGAATTAAGCCATTAGTTTATACATATATTATATATATTTTCATTGAGATAAACTTTTGCATAAGTTTGCATTTTTAACCAAAAATAATCATCCTTATTCCAATTGTTAACATCGACGCCACGTCAATATAACACTTTTTAATTAAAGCAAAGTTGAGTAATAAACTTGAAATAAATACAATTAATAGTATAATGCTCTGTAAAGAACTTATAGAAAATAATGCTCACGCATTGTATGGTCAGCAGAAAGATATTATTCTAAAAAGTTAATTGTATGTAAAAATGTATGTACATACATAAATACATATGTATGTATAAATATAATTGAGTAATTAACTAAATAATTATTTATGTATGTACATACGAATTACATACAACTCGATTGTTTGAGTGTAGTTTTAATAATAATTCTTTATTAATATTCAAATCTTAAAACCTACTTATGCAAGGTTTGCATAAAAACTTAAAAATAATTTTTATGAAAGTGTCGCATAACAACGACAACAAATGAGTTGCGCAAGCAGTGGCAGACGCTAAGTCAGCATTAAGTGCATGCGCTACTCATCTACTATGGTATGTTATGTATGTCACTGGATTCGTGTATGTCACTCCTCCCCTCTTTAGAAATTTCAATGTCCTCATTGATCTTTTTTTTTCATACATTTGTTTTTTATAAGATCTAAGAACTTAATTTTTTGTAGTATTATTATTACCAAGAATATTAAAATAATAAAAATGAATGCAAAAATAATATAATTTGTTTCTTTTACTGCATAGTTCTTGTGATAATTATTTTTCAACTCTATTTTAGTTATATAGTCTTTGTTATTTTTAATTAAATTTTCAGAGGTTTTAACATATGGGACAATGCTTGATTGTGGATTACTTAATTTGCTTTCAACTTCAAAAGATCCAATTTTAAGTTTACAATTGCTTAATGTTAATAAATTATTTCCATTAATGGATATATTTAAGTCGTTACAATTTTGGTTAAGGATTGTTTTTTGTATGTTTTTTGTTAAAACCATATTGGGTGGTACAAAAGTTATACTTGTTTCTTTATTTGTTTTGAAAGAACAATTTGATAATTGATTATTCAATAAATTTTCTAAACACGAGTCATATACAGGTGTAATTTTTTTGTTATTTAATTTAAACAGTTTTCCATTTCTCTTTACAAGATCTACATCCAAACTTAATACTAGTTCTTGGTTATCATTATCAGGAATTGGTAATATCTTAAATCTAGGATACATTGTACAATTTTGTGGTATAGTCAATACAAAATATATAAAATTTTCTTTAATCCACACAGAGGTTTTAATAAATTCAAATTTTCTTGCGTTTAATTGAGATATAGTTTTAATGTCAATAAGTTTAGGATTAACAATGCCAACTGTATTCCCATCTGAATATCCTGAACGTGCTCTAAGTAGGTTTTGACATTATCAAGAAAAGTATCGGCAATAACTTTAGTAACAAGTGCATTCTGAAGGGCATTTGTTGAATTTCTTAGTTCATTTAAAAGTGTACTTCCAGCATTAACGTGTTCAATAATACTATTTGTGCTTATGTCGCCATTATCAATTCTGTTCTTTATTTCAATTATAGATTCTTCTATTGTTTCTCTATCTTCACTATCAAGGGTTCCAAAAAGAAATTTCAGACCACTACCTAATGCAATAAATAAGCCCCGTTTGTGCCTCTTTATGAATAGCTGTTTCTCTTGATCAGCCATATTAAGATATTTTGTTATGATGGCAGATTGTAAGTATTCGTGATTATTGTACTCATTCCACAATTCATTGAAAGATTTCTCAAGCTCGGTCATATTGATCTCAACAATATGATTACCATAATCAGTGGGGATTGATACCTCTCCCTGGTCAATGACAACATAGCCAAACCCGTCACTAATTTTATCAATTTTAATAGTTTGAGCGACAACTCCGAACGTCAAGTACAACAAGACCATAGCTGTGAAGAACATTCGGGAAAAATCAATTTGAGTGAGATGTTCCAGGATTCTCTCCTGTAGATGCTGTCTCGAATTGATTCCTGCAATCATTGATATTTGTTACTCTATTTCTTTTAAAGTGGCTTTTATATTTTCTAACATTTCTATCCCTAAATTTCACTACAAAATGCTCCCCATCATCCTCTCTCCTTAATACTTCTGCCCTTTTAAAAGGATTTTCTATTTTATTTAGTCTCCCTTTTATTCTCTGCATTTATATATTTTACATTAATGGGGTTTTCTATTCTTTTTAAATTTGCATTATTGATTCTAATTTCCTTTTTATTTTGCATATCTATCAATGGTGGAGCTTTATTAAAAAAAATTTTATATGGCTTTTCTCCGGTACTAGAATGGTTTATTGTGTGGTTGTAGGCAAATATTGTCTGTTCAACGCTCATATAAGTTTGTTCTTTATCACCTGAAGTATTCAAAATTCGTAGTTTTTCGTTCAGCGTCTTATGAAGTCTTTCTATGTCACCTATGCCAGTTTTACCAGTGGTAACCTCTAATATTACATTTAGCTGTTCACACCATTGCCTAATATTCACATTATTCATACCTTGATCTTGATCGATTTTTAAAATTTTCGGAGGTCCCATAGCGTTAAACACTCTTAACAATGCTCGTTTCGTTTCTACCCAGTTCAAGTTTGAGACTTTTTCAGCCATTGCAAACTTCGAATAAAGGTCTATACATGTCAAATAATTCTCCTTATTCCATTGCCAAAAATCGATAACAAACTTTTCGCGAGTGTCATATACCGGGGGCGTTAACTTATAAGGCAACCTATGTCTTATATGACCGGATTTGCACAAGTTGCGCAATTCGCATGCATTGATGATTTTCGAAATTTCTTTTACATAATTTGGATAATAATATTTTATCGAGAATTCCCTAACAACTTTTTCAATTCCCTGATGCATTCTCTCCAAATGCAAATCCATTACAATAGTTTTAAATTTTGGATATTCTGTAACGTTTTCTAATTCCCTCATCGCCCTCGATAATTCGGTATTACCTGAACGTATTAGGTCTTTATAGACGTCCTGAAAACGGAGAAAGTCTACATTATTTGGCATAAAGATTGCCGATTTTTTTCCTAACAAATGCTCTTTAATAATATTTTTAATATCATCATTATTCAAGTTTGTGTAGTATATAGTAGTAACTGTATTTGAAAATATCTTCTTTTTAATGATACTGTCCGTGTCATTGCTAAAAAGCCTCAACTGATTTTTAAATGTATTCAATGTCCTCTCAGATATGGGAATATAATTAGCATTATCATCTTCCGCTGAATGAATTGTGGCCATATCAGAATTAACATCTTCATTCATATTACATTCGTCCAGTTTTACTCTAGAAAGAGCATCAACAACGTAATTTTCCTTGCCAGGAATATGCTTTACATCGAAATCGAATTCATTAAGTTTGATTCTCCACCTCTGGAGTTTGGTGTTTGGTTCTTTGAGGTTATGTAACCATTGGAGGGGCTTATGATCGCTGTTAACCAAAACTTTTCTGCCAAAAAGATATGGACGAAAATATTTGGTTGCCCACACCAAAGCCAAAAGTTCGCGTTCAATGGTCGAATAGTTAAGCTCATGTTCATTGAGCGTTCTGCTTGCAAAGCATATCGGTTTGTCTTGTTGACTCAACACCGCACCCAGAGCCACGTTCGAAGCATCTGTTGTTAGTGTAAAAGTTTTCTCATAATTTGGGTATGAGAGAATTGGTTCTTTATTGTTTCGACTGCTTTTATATATTCTTTATCTTTAAAGTTAATTTTATTTTTAAACAGGATGTCAAGGGTTTGGTTATACGAGCAAAGTCTTATGAATTTTCTGTAAAATCCAGCTAGACCCAAAAATTGTCTTATTTCCCTTTCCGTTTTGGGTATTGGGTATTTAATAATAGCACTTGTATTCCTTGGATTTGGTCTCACACCTTCAGGCGACACCAAGTGACCCAAAAATTCAGCTTCCCTCTTCAAAAACTCGCATTTATCGAGCTGTACTTTTAAGTTGGCATCTGTCAATTTCTTGAACACTATCGAGCGATTCGATGTGCTCCTGTAGAGATGCACTGAACACTATTATATCGTCGAGATACACAAGGCAATGTTTTCCAACAAGTTCTCCCAGTATCTCATTCATCAACCTTTGAAACGTTGATGGGGCGTTTTTTAGCCCAAAAGGCATCCTCATAAATTCAAAATGACCGTTTGCGGTAGAGAATGCCGTTTTCTTTCTATCAACAGGGTCCATCTCTATCTGATGAAAGCCCTTTGCTGGGTCAATCGTTGAGAAGTAAAGGCACCTTCCCAACTTATCTAAAATATCCTCCATGTTAGGAATAGGATATCCGTCGGATATCGTAATTTCATTTAATTTACGATAATCTACGACAATACGCCATTTGTTCTTCCCTGACGCATCAGGTTTCTTGGGTACAACCCATATCGGTGAGGAATAGGAAGAAGTGCTATGGCAAATAATGTTTCGCTCGAGCATCTCTCTTATCTGACGATTCACCTCCTCTCTATGGACCTCAGGATATCTATGATTTGCTATAGATGGGGTCCTCATGGATGGTTTTAATGCAATGTTTTGTTGCATGAGTAAAGGTCAA
Source organism: Gymnocheta viridis (assembly GCA_956483585.1). Taxonomy (NCBI): domain Eukaryota; kingdom Metazoa; phylum Arthropoda; class Insecta; order Diptera; family Tachinidae; genus Gymnocheta; species Gymnocheta viridis. The sequence goes on along the minus strand of OY101442.1, from coordinate 67,046,942 downwards.
ATTATCACCTTCTTTATAAAATATATTAATTGTAGTTACGCAATAACCTAACTAAAGCTGAACGTTCCTCCCAGTTGAGGTGGTCCATGCGAAATCTAGATTCTTCATTAATTATTTCAATCTCATGAATATTTAATTTCTGCTTCTTTAATTCGTAGTCACTATCACTACTGGTATGAAATCCTATTAGATATTCGAAGTCATCTAAAACTATATTATTTCTAGCAACATCAATTTTTGTGTTTAAAGTTCGTAGTGCATCATAACCTAACAATCCCTCATAATTATCCGAAAAATCATACACATAAAACTTTATTAGCTTACCATGGATGAAAGTGTCTTGAGTGGAGTCGAAAACTACTGAGCCTGTTGCTGTTCTTAAAGTAATCGGTTTTGTTTTTTGAACCATTGTTGATAAATTATTTCTCCTAATTATACTAACAGATGATCCTGTATCAATGAGAAAATTAAATGGTTTATTATTGATATAAAACGTTACAACCGGTAATCTTCCGGGGCATGTAAATGAAAATTTGATCCATCCTGTTCCATTGGAACAGGAGCTCCATATCGTCTGATTCTAGATTGGTTTGAATTATTCCAGTTTGTTTTACGAGCAAACTGTTCATTTCCATTAAAATAAGGTTGTTGTGAAATATTATTGTTATTATATGGTACATGGCTGTTATTATTAATCTGATTGAAATTTGGACGTTGCTGTCCCCAATTATATAATTGAGAAGCATTTGTTGGATATTGAGATGGGAAAGAATTGTGTGGCATTTGCGAAACATGAGTTACAGGCCGAAAGATTTTTCCTTGTGAATAATCACCTTGATTAACGATTCTGTTTTTATTAAATTTCTTTTCCGTAAATTGAAAATAGTACAAACAGCTTTCCCTCAAAATTTTAAGAGCTGATTTAAAATCTGATAAGTTGTTCGCATTAAGTATAGCAACAATATGGTAAGGCAATTTTTTCCTCAAAATTTCTAAGTTATATCTATTTACTTCAGATTTATACATACTTTTCCTACTTTCAGATTCTTCACTTAACTTTATACAATCCCTAATTTACAAATTTGATTATTTAATTCATCACAAAATAATTTAACACTATTAATAAATTTTACATTACCCAATTCAAATATAAGTGTTGAGATATCCTTTTTCTCTCCAAATGCCTGCACGAGCTCCGCTTTTAGCGTTCTCTAATCGCCTGGATTTTCTCTCCTGAGAAGGTCCGCCGCAGGCCCAACCAGCTTCCTTTGGACTGCATTAAAAAACAGCATCTTTACTTCAACCTCCAGTCCACTTATGGACGACACAATGGAGTCTATGTGTCCGATGAACATTGCAAGCGTGTTGATGTTTCCATCGAACGGTTCCAAGAAATTAAGGTTCTGCAATGCGAATTCCTTTTTTTCCTTGTTATCTGTCATATTGGTTATGCTGAGGTCACTTAAAAGTCTGCTTACTTCTTCCAAATTTTTGTTCTCCAGCATTTATTAAATTTTTAGTATTTTATTTATTCCTTTCGTAGCACTTTATTTAGTTTCTTTGATAAAGTTTCATTAAATTTTATTTTCAATTTGTATTTAATTTTGAGCTTATTTTATTTAACTTTGCTTTCAGTTTTTATTTTTGGACACTTTTAACTTATTTTTAAAATTCTTAATCTTAGTTTCTTAATGTAGGTACGTTTATTCCGACTGCGCCAATTACATACAACTCGATTGTTTGAGTGTAGTTTTAATAATAATTCCTTATTAATATTCAAATCTTAAAATCTACTTATGCAAGGTTTGCATAAAAACTTAAAAATAATTTTTATGAAAGTGTCGCATAACAACGACAACAAATGAGTTGCGCATGCAGTGGCAGACGCTAAGTCAGCATTAAGTGCATGCGCTACTCATCTACTATGGTATGTTATGTATGTCACTGGATTCGTGTATGTCACTTACGAGTATGAATATCAACACAAAAAATATTTTGAGGCAACGAATGGCGATTAATTTTTACTATTTGTTTTCATAACATATAAATATTGTGAGTGTGAAACTATATGTTACATATTGGGAATGGTCAATAGTAATTCTAGTTTACGCACATATCTAAATGATTTTTTTTATGTTCTTACATCCTTCGTTTTCGTTACATTCCTGTTATTTTTATTATTTGTTCTATAATTTTAAAACTTTATCGAATAAAAATTGTACTTTATATGAAAAATACATACGAATATACGTTTTTCAATATAAAAAAATTGGTCTTTTCGGAAGGATTTTGGTAGGGTTTATAGCCAAGTTTGGTAGGATAGGAAATTTTTGAGTGGCAACCCTGACAATAACAGTAGCACTCATTTTTTATTTGTACTTATGGTATGTTGTATGTAACATGTTAGAACTGTTTTCACGAATTAAAAGCTTCATATTTTTAAATTCATATAAATAATTATATAACATAAAAAATTAAGTATTTCTTTTGAGTTCAATTCAATATTGGATAGAAAATAAAACTAAATATTTATATTTAGGCATGATACAATAATTATTGAATATATATGTATGTATGTATATATGTATATACAGTACGAGCTCGTTTTGTGCAACGGAAAGGTAATCGGGATTGTTGCAATAACCGATCATTAAAATCTTAATACACTATTTAACTTTTTTTATTATTTATTTATTTTGTCTGTGGATATCATATCCTTACAGACAGTTAAACAATATAATAACATAAGAAAAACTGTAACGTGCATCACAAAGGCTTCCCGTCTTTTGAGAAAAAACGAAAAAATTTTTGGCGGCAAATAAGTTATTTTAGAACTCTTATATTTATATTTCCTTAATTTCGTTAATATCTTGTGACCATTAGTTTTTGTGATAATGGTTAATTTTTTATTCGATCCACGTAATCTTATATGCTTTGCATTAGTAATACTTTTATCGTGAGCGTGCACGTCAGATACGTTATTTTCTCGGTTAGGGTTCGGTATGTTTACAATGTATGAAAACGGTATGCATAGTACTATAGTGAACAAATATTTGCTTGTAGGGAACAAATTTCATGTTTCTGCTGCGCCAAATGATATATTTTATTTAAATTAAATTAACTTTTTAAATTAACTTTTTTATACACATGAAAAAAATTCTCTGCTGTAGCGAAAAATTGTATAGTGTGATGTACAATTACAATTGCAAATTATAATAAACAATGCATTTTTCTGCCTAACTGCATACATTTGGGAGCCGTAAAAATTCAATGTATTGGGCTACGGCTCGAATTTTCAAAAACGATGGCGGTGGCTCACTTTGTGATACCATGCTTCTAATTAGCTTCTTGTCTAAAATTTACAAGTTCAGTCAAAAATTTAACTAGCCCCCAGAGATAGTAAAACTATTCAAATCAGCAGTGTTAAAGATTTACATACAAGAGTACTTTGCTACCGATCGGCACACGCCCTTGCATACGTTTTGCAACTAAATTTTTCATGCGTATTTTGCATTTGTATACGTTTTAACTGCAAAAGTGATACCTTTGGGAAGAAAATACGAAGTATAAAGTATAAGAAAATACGATGTATTACTAGAAAGCGACATGCGTTTAGTAAAACAGCCAAGATCTACTATCAACATTGAATTTCCCTGCAAAATGACCAGCCCTGCAGATAACGTGACTAGTCCAAACATGCATGTAAAGTATAGTCCATAAAGGACGAGGACTAGTCCAAAAGTAACCCAAATTAATGTAGAAAACATTACGATGTCCTAGGGCTAGACTATTTGGTCCAGGTTTGCATTACTTTGGACTAACCCAAAAACTACTCCATGTCATTAAAAATGGACCACTCACAAGAAGTTTGTTCGGCACGAGTACCCTCGTGAAAGCACGAACAATTGTCGTATAGCAACAAGTTCTTTTTTGAAATGAAATAGTCCATGACTGCTTTATATAGGACTATGTTGTAACGAGTCTGTTTGGACCACGTAGTCCAATATTATCTGCAGGGTTGCCCTTTCTAAATTTTGAATCCATGTTTCTTTATAGTTAAATAAAATAAAAAAAGTATTCTTCAAAAATTTTTTTGCAATGATAAATGATATTTTAAAGATATTTAATTAAAAACGAATATTTAGTTTAAATGGGCGCGTGGTCAACAATTTTTTAATCATACTCACTTTTATCATGAATAAGATCCGCTCATTTGTTTCAAGTGAAAAAGGGTAATATAAAATTTACGACAGCAATTTTAGGGGAAAAAACTAGAATTACACATTTCTCGTGAACATTTATTCACGATAAGGGTGATATTGTCACGGGAACTGAATGTACAGAGTTTCATAAGAACTTATTAAATAACTTTTGTAACTAGTTGGAAAAGAATATTTACTTAATTCTTATAAAATTGTATGTCACGGGAACCAAATGTGCTTGTAAAGTTTAAGAATCATTGTGGTAGTGAAGAAGTATAAAAAGATCGCAAGATTTAATAAATTACAAACCCAACAAAACATAATTATGTGTTTTTTATATTTGGATTTTGAAACAGTTTTTTTCATTTTTTTCAGGAAATCAGCAAAAAGTAAAACATTAAGTTTACACTGCAAACAACGTAAAATATCGTCGCAGTTTGGGGAGCAAATAAATATAATAAAATGGCGTATAGAAAGCCAACCGATTTGGATGGTTTCATACAGTTGATGCCAAAAGCAGACATGAGAGTTAAGGCTCAATTAGCAGAAGATCTAGTTACATTCCTTAGCGATGATACCAATTCCATAGTCTGCATGGATATGGGCATGTTGGTTGATGGTTTAATGCCATGGCTCACTGGCAGCCATTTTAAAATTGCACAAAAGTCGTTAGAAGCATTTACTGAACTTATCAAAAGATTGGGTCCTGACTTTAATGCCTACACTGCAACAGTTTTACCGCACGTTATTGATCGTCTCGGTGATAGTAAGGACACTGTTCGGGAAAAGGCTCAACTATTATTGCAGACATTAATGGAACACAAAGTTCTCACACCACAAGTTTTACTTGACAAATTAGCGGCCAATTGCTTTAAGCACAAAAATGGTAAAGTTCGCGAGGAGTTTTTACAGACAATTGTAAATACACTTAATGAGCATGGAACTTCGCAGTTAAGTGTTCGAAATTACATTCAGCCTATATGCATTCTACTAGGAGATCCCATGGTATCGGTTCGTGACACTGCGATTCAGTCACTCGCAGAAATATATAAACATGTTGGTGATCGCTTGCGACCAGATTTGCGTCGAATGGACGATATGCCAGCTTCAAAATTATCAATACTAGAACAAAAATTTGACCAAATAAAAAGTGAAGGCTTGTTGCTCAAGTCAGCCATGCTTTTGACTCAAACACAAATAAACAACAATAATGGCCATGATGAGGCAGATAATATTGCAGCTCGTGAACGCCCCACAAAAATAGTAAAACGCACTGTTTCCGCCACTATACGTAACAAAAATAATATTGCAACTGACAGTGCTACCGATGCAGGAGCTGTTACCATGGACATTTTTGAAACATCTTTCGAAGCCGTACCGCAACTGAATATTTTTCATCCCAAGGACATGGACGATGTTTATAGAAATATATTATCAATTATTAGTGACAAAAACTTTGATTGGGAAAAACGTATCGATGCTTTAAAGAAAATTCGATCGCTAATTATGTTAAATATTCATTCGCAACCCCAGTTCATTACAGTTCAATTAAAAGAATTATCGATATCATTTTTGGATATTTTAAAAGAAGAACTCCGATCACAAGTTATTCGGGAGGCGTGCATTACAATTGCTTTCTTATCAAAAACCCTTCACCAGAAATTGGACAAGTTTTGCGAATACATTTTAGAGCAACTAATACAGTTGATACAGAATTCAGCCAAAGTCATTGCATCGTCTTCGTCTATTGCACTGAAATATATAATCAAATATACACATGCTCCCAAGCTAATCAAAATAATAACGGAAATGCTTCAGAACTCAAAATCTAAGGACATTCGTGCAGCTCTGTGTGAGATTTTGAGTTTACTCTGCGAAGAGTGGCCTACTAAAGCGCTCGAACGGAGCGCTACACTGTTGCGTGACGTAATTAAGAAATCCATAAGCGATGCTGACAGTGAAGCGCGTCGTCATTCACGGCGTGCTTATTGGGTTTTTCGTCGTCATTTTCCCGATTTGGCGGATCAAATCTACGGCACACTTGACATTGCTGCTCAAAGAGCGCTAGAAAGGGAAAGAGATGGCGGTGGAGGGGGAAGTGTAGAAGAAAGACGAGCGACAGTGGCTACGTCCTCACGTATCCAACGTTCGCCAGGTGCACTTCAGAAACCTGCTCCTGGTGTCCGCAGTGTGTCGGCTGTAGATACAGCTGCAGCACAACGTGCAAAAGCACGTGCTCAGTACGCGTTCATAGCACGTAAAAAAGCTGCTAATACTGGAACACCTTCTGCAAATAGTGCTGTAACAGGATCTCTACCTCGACCCCGAACTGGGGCAGGCCAGCAACAACCAACATCTCAATCAAATATAAGTAGTGGAGTTACACCTCGCCTGCGTGGACGGGCAGGAGTATCCCAATCACAGCCGGGTTCTAGATCCACTTCTCCAAGTTCGAAGTTGCGTGAGCAACATATTATTGGTTCATATTACAGACCAACTGGCACAATTCCAAAAAAAGCTTCGGGCATTCCAAGATCTTTGGCTAGTTCTCGTGAGACGAGTCCTACAAGAGGGGGGGCTGGTGGAGGAATCATTATGAAAAGAAGCTTGTACACAGCCGGAAGCTCTCGTCGAACTCCCGAACGTAATCAACCTACACGACAATTGGCTGCAGCTAGGTTGCTTCAACAAAGTAGAGATGCTGAAAATTCTCTTGCTGATGCGTTGTCTCCTGACGGTAGCACAGGTGATTATGCTTCAATGGGTGAGTACGGTCGGGATCGTGGTGGCTTTTCGGTTAGTACACGAATTGGCAGAAAGCTTATGTCCCGAGAGGAGTCCGACGATTCCGAAGCTTCATCAGTTTGTTCTGAAAGGTCATTTGACTCGTCTTACACTCGAGGCAATAACTCAAATTATTCTCTTTCGGGATCCAGAAATCGGCTGGACTGGAGCTGGGTTAGGCCTCCATTTGAAGATATTGATACAATTATTCAATACTGTGCTTCCACACATTGGTCCGAGCGTAAAGATGGCCTAATTAGTCTGACTCATTACCTCGTTGACGGCAAAGAATTAACACCGCATCAGCTCCAGTTGGTTCTTGACACTTTTCGTAAAATGTTTATGGACACACACACCAAAGTCTATTCACTTTTTCTTGAGACAGTCACCGAACTTATATTGGCTTACGCCAACGATCTTCACGACTGGCTGTTTATATTATTGACACGTCTATTCAACAAGTTGGGTACAGAACTACTGAACTCAATGCATGGAAAAATTTGGAAGACTTTACAAGTAGTGCACGAGTATTTTCCAACCGATCTTCAAATGAAAGATGTCTTCCGTATATTGTCTGATTCTGCACAGACGCCTTGTACAAAGACACGCATAGCAATACTAAAATTTCTCACAAGTTTGGCTAATACGTATTGCAAAAATACAGATTTTCCTGGTGCAGAAGAAGGAATTGTTCTACCAATTGTAGAGAAGGCGCTTCTAAAAATTGTTCAAATGGCCGGCGACCAAAAAAGCCTTGAAATGCGAAGTCAGGCTCGTGTCAGTCTAATAGCACTATACAATCTCAACACTCCCCACATGACTAAGGTTTTGTCAACCCTCCCAAAGGGATACCAGGACTCTGCTAAAGTTTGCATTCAGTCACATTTGCGTCGCAGTAACACATCAGGCACAAATTCACCTTCATCGTCCCCACTCTCAAGCTCAAGCCCCAAGCCCTTGCAAAGCCCAAATGTTAGTGGTCCATTCTCTTCACTGCAACCCCAATTTACTAGTCCACGTTCGCGCCAGTCTTCTGTCACTGATAACGATTTAATGCTCGGATACTCGGAAGTCGATGTTCAGCAAAATATACAAAAGACAACGGAGGAAATACGTAATTGCTTTGGCGGCATTGAAAACCAATATAAGTCGTTGGCCAACAATTCGAATGGCGGTGGCTACAATGGACACTTTAGCGAAGCGCTAGATTCATGCGCATCTTCTAATTCGAAGACACAGTCGGCTACTACCACAGAGTCGAATACGCCTGAGAGCACAACAATGCGCTTAGATGGTAATTTATTGGAACATCACAAAATGACAGCCAGTTCATATGGTTCTAGCATGGGACAAAGAAATCCGTCTTCGTCGTCTGGAGTAAATATCAAGTTTGGTGATAACGGGGAAATAATTCTCGAAAACGGTACTCTAGAGAGTGAAATTATAAAGGTGGCACTTAACATAACGCCTGACATGCCCGTGCCTCAGGTCCAAGGTGCTCTTGCCAATCTTGGCACATGCATAAAAAGTGGAAACTGTGAATTGCCCAATAAACACTTTCGCGCTATTATGAAAATGCTGTTGAGCATGTTAGAAGCCAGTTCAAATGAGGTAGTGGTGGAAGCACTCTATGTGCTCTCTAAAATTCTTCGTCGACCACAAATGAAACCCAATTGGATCAACTTTGTCGAACTGATATTGCTAAACATTATCCACTGCTACCCAAAGAGTAAAGAGATAATTCGCGAACTAGACCTGTTAATACCTCGAATTGTGCCAGCTCTGCCCTTGAATTTGACTATTAACATAGTGAATCCTGTGATTGCAACGGGCTCATTTCCAGAGAATCTGTGTGCCTTGAAACTGCTTACGGAACTAGCGGATCGACACGGCTCTGAGTTGACAGAGACACAGCTAGACATAGTATTTCCCCATTTAGCGCGTCTCGCAGATGATTATCAGTCGATGGTACGTAAAGCAGCGGTTTTTTGCATTGTCAAATTGTATATTGTCATGGGCGAAGAGAAGGTCAAGCCTAAGTTAACCATGTTGAATCCCAGCAAAGTTCGCCTCCTAAATGTGTACATTGAAAAACAGCGCGGAGCCTCCAGTGGAGGCGGAAGTTCAACAAAAAATTCATCAGCATCATCTTCATGATTGCCGCTAGCTGTTAAGAAGCTTCATCAAATTGATTTTAGCGATGTTAATTTTTAAGATAAGTATAGTTTTCTCTCTACGTGGTATATTGAGATTGGGCATTTTTTAATTCTAGCATTTGGTTGTGTAAACGAAATGTGTGCGTATTGTGTTAAGCAAAACTTAACAAAAAACCATGCCATGGAAGTATTCCAATGTTGTTTTTATTTATTGAAGTGCTCATTGTTAACATTAATGTAGAAATAAAGAATTAATGTTTTGGTTTGAAACCACCATATTCTCCTGTAGACTAAAGTCGATAATATTAGCTTCAGCTCAAAAATATTAATTTAATGAAGTCTAAACAGCCCACGTTCAATCACCAATATAATTTACCACTGATGATGAGCAAGTGCATTTTCGTCGATTTCCTAATTGTCATTATTCTGTTTAAGTTATAATTTAACTTGTTAATTATCTTTTTTGCGGCATAATCATATTTATACCACTAACAAACGAAATTTATTTTAAGTCTAACCGTATTTTATGTTTGCTGACTTAATGTTTCCTCTTTTTTTTTACTCTGAAATGCGACATCGATCTACTCGAAATGTATCCTTATGGTTACAGCAAGTAATTAAAATAATCATAATAAGAAATCTTGGAAATAATAGAAAACTCAAACTATTGTAATTATTTACCAATATTATTACATACTATTATTATTTTCATACTTTTAATATTATAATTTATTATCATTATTTGTTTAGTTTAATGCTAAGTTATATACATGTATTTCTAAAGGTGAATAATAATAAAATTAGATCTAATAATAATCTTTATGATATAACAAAAACAATAACTAATATTTATCACTAAAATAAAATATAAACTCTTTCCAAGACAAAAAAACACACGAACAAACATTTTTGCTTAGTTAATTTTAAATAAAACTTCAATCAATTTGAAGATATTTAGTTGCCGAATTTTAAACCAAATTCTTAGACAAACGATAACGTAAATTAAATTAATGCAAGTTCCCTTATTAAAATAAATCTAAAGATGTTTAAGTTTAATTAAAAAAAATATTTCTTAAAACCTTTTCGTTTGTTTGTTTTACTTTAAAAATAATTTTGAATTGTCTCAAAACCGATGAAATAAAAATAAGAAAAAATGGTAATTTGCAGAAGGTTGTCTTCTTGTGGTTTTAAATGACATATTTACGGTCAAAATTCAAGGTCAACATCATTAGTCAGTTTTTCTGTATCCGTCACTGACGATGCTTAGTATGTGTTTAGAAGAGTCGTGTCTTATTGACATGATCGGTACTTTGTAGGCGACAGTGACGAGGGAAAAGAAACGAATACTCAGGTGTATGTACTGTCATTAAGTTTTGTTTTCTCATTCGTAATTTTAAGCCAGAAGGTTTTTGCAAGTAAATGTCATCAACATGTATGATATGACTTGTGTGAACAACAATGAGACTTCAAGGAAAAAAAGTAAGAATCATGTCAATAAAACATGACCCGTCTAAACGCAGACTTAAAGCAAAATCAAAATTTGGGGATTTTTCATCTGCATGACGTTCGTATTTTGACCCTGCACGTGCACATTTTTTATAAGACTAATGCGATGGTTATCTGAAAATGTCTGATAGCGCTTCAAATAAATTATTTAAGCAGAAATCTTAATAAAATTAATTGAATGATTTTTCTCATGAAATTAAATGATTTTATCAATTACTAAATTTTATATTTGAGATATTCTCCCAATTTAATTTCCACAAGTTTTCATTTTTTGTGCGTTGAGTTAGTCAATTTTTTGTGGGTTGATCTAGTCGTTCTACATACATATGTACATACATAAATTTCATTGGCGATTAAACTTAGCTTTACAATAATTTGCTGAAATCAAATCAGAATTACAAAAGTACGAGAAGGGGAAATTACACATTTAAATTATTTTACACCTAATTTAAAATAAGCTTTTCATAGCATAATATCGATGAATAACTAACATTCAAAATAGTTATGTATTTTAATCTTGCTTTGTTATATATGGCTTATATCATTTTAAAGCTTTTGAATAGATCTTTTAGATTATTCCAAATGTATTAAAAAATGTTTAGCTCTTAACACAGTTTATAAAAAATTGTACACAAAAATGTTGCGGATGTGCACTAGGTGAGTATGTAGATTATTCAAATAAAACGATTTTCTCCTCTATACATCAATAGCAGAAGACTGCTCGCTCGATAAAAATTCAGCTAGCGAATAATTCCTTTTAAGCTATTGCATAGCTTTTATTGCGGGTTTTGAGCGCGGCGACCGAATCAGAAATTCCGTAACAAAAAAAACCTAACACTAATTTTGTTTTCTTAAGTATTTGAATCGCCTAGCGTATGTTAACCCCTAAAGTATGCTATTGATTTCATTAATACTGTAATTGCCATACTGGCAATGCTGTATTGCCAGAACAGATTTTTACATGTAGGAAAACACAAAATGGCGTACTTACGAACAATCGTGGTTGAAAAAAACATGATATACACAAACAAACAGACAATTCGTAGGTTTTTACGCGGCATTTTCCAGATATTTAGAGGATATCAAGTCTTCAAATTATGTTTTTTATTTCAGTTACCATAAATCTATAGTTTCAATGATAAAAATTCCTGAATAACCCACATGTATTGTAAGATAATAAAAATATTTTAAACGATATTAACTTCTCATTTATTCCATAAATTAAAAAAATTTGTTTTCTTATCGGTCACCACGCTCAAAAAGTGTAACTTGAATTAATATCAAAGAAAAAACTTGAATTAATATCAAAGAAAAAAATACTGTATAGTGACTTTATTTTACTCGATTGTTCTGATTAATTACTTATTTTCTCAAAAAGGAAGTTGAATATGTCGCCCAAGATTATTGGTTAAGTTGACTGCAGTTCACAAATGTCAACTGATGTAACTCTGTTGTTTTAGTGATGCCGACCCTCAGACCAGTGCATTCTCGGCCGACCTCGATTGTTAGTTCGCTTCCAAGGACTCATTATCTAAGAACTCATAATCTTCACATTCAACATCCTTCATATTATTAGAATCATATTAATATTCTAAAAATTTATATTTTTCGTACACGGAAGTGTTGCCTTCAGAGATCGGTAAACTACTATCGACATTATTATCCTGTTCCAAGAAACGTTTCATTCGACTAGCGTCAACTATTCCCGAGTATGTCATTTGTGTAATTTGACAATTCTCTATATCTGATATTAAGTAACGATCGTCACCCACTTGCTTCTTAACGACATAAGGGCCTCAGTATTAGTTTTTTATTTGACCCCTCGGTTGTGTCTACATATTGTAGCACTACAAACTCTCCTACGTTAAATTTTTAGGCTGGTTTATGATGTTCATTGTGATATTTCAGGTTATATGATTGAGTTTTCTTTATGGTTTCAAGTGCAGACTCTAATCGTATCCAAGTCGGATTTTTCTTCAGGGTATGCTTCTTGTAAATGTTCGGTTATTTCGTCTAATACTTCTCCACGCTGTTCTACTCCGAACAGTAGCTTAGAAGGCGCCTGACCCATGGCACGATGTGTCGTGTTGTTCATCACAAACTGTAGCTGAGTCAATTTCTCCACTCAGTCGGAATGTTCAATTGGTTCCGTCACCTTTGCTAACATTGCCCTTAAGTCCCTGTTCACCCTCAACCTGTCCGTTCGATTGCGGCGATGCCACTGACACCTTCACATGAACGATATTGCGTTCCCCTAAAGAATCTACTGAACTCATTGCAGGTAAAGCATGTTCCACGGTCACTGACTATATGCCGCGGCCTGCTATAGTATTCAAAATACTTCCTGAGAGCGCATAAGACCTTTGTTCCTGGGGAGTTTACCGCATACAGTTTAGTGAATTTTTTGAAGCCGTCCACTATCACTAATATATGGCTTCTTTTAGATCTTATTGCCGGCAGAGGGCCAAAGTGGTAACGTATCAAATGGTATTGGTTTCATCTCTATATTATATAAATCTCTCTCGTTTTTCCTATGGGGTGCTGAATAGAATATGCACTTCAGGGAATTCCTTATAAAAAAAGTCCACCTCATTCCTCATGTTCGGAAACCAGTAATGTTTTTAAAACTGGTTCATACATTTTTCAATTCCCAGGTGGCCGTATTTCTCGTGTGTCGAGCGTATGATGTTTGTTACTATTTCCTCAGGTACATATAATTGTCTCTGCCCCTTCGCATTAATACAAGCAAAAACTAGCCCGTTAATCATCTCATATCCCTCTATATATTCCTGTTCTAATCTACCTCTAATGCACTGAATATTATCGTCCCTATTCTGAGCAATCTGTATATTTACGTCAACGTCATAGTTGTCCACAAACGCTTTTACCGGCGCGGCGCACAGTGGCTGAAAATCGTTTTTCATTGGCCAAAACTCTGTAACTTTTGAACCGATCAAAATATTGAAGTAATTTTTTTTTTATTGGATAGATATTTAGTTCAGCTTGACTCAGTTTAAATTTTATTAAAATTGATTGAGGACTTTTTAACGAATTCTAGGTCAAAGTTGAACTTTTGAATTTTTTTTAACTTTTAGAGTGAAATATGGAATTATTATTTTTTTATTTATTAAAAAAATTGAATATTTGGAAATTAATAATAATTATAAATAATTTTTGTAATAATGGAATTTTTTTTATGTTACACTTAAAAAAATTGTACACTGAAAAAAATAGTAAAATCAACTGGAGATTTTGCTATTACTGAAAAATTTAAAATTTTTTGCTGACAAATTTGCAAATTTGTTTACACTCAAAGAATAGTTACACTTAAAAAAAACGTTAATAATATTATCTAAAAATATTGCTATTACTACAGAAAAATTTATTATTTTTTGCTGTCAAATTTGATAATTTTAAAAACATTTTAAAATAAAAACTGCAATAAATTTTAATAGCATTTGTAACAATGGTAGGTTCGTTTATTATTATTTTTTACTAATACTATGTTTTTCGTACTTAAATAACAATGAAAGGCAATTATAATTATTATTCATTTGACTCAAATATTGATTGCAAATATTCCATATTTTGTTCTGTGCTATCTCTGTTCTTTAGTAGTTTTTTGGCTTCTTCATCTAAATCCCGATGTTCCACTTTCCATTGATTTCGAATACTGGAGATAAACGGATCTGACGTTGTCAATAATATATTAAATAGATCTTCATTTGTTGAATTTCTTGAAATTTTTCTAGTATTGTGATCTCTATAAAATCTGTAATCCTTGTTCCTTTTTTCCTGAGCCTCCTCTGATAGATCTCCAAGTGGCACCAAATGATATTTAATGACATCTTCTCCATGATAAAGGATTTTGTGAACTGTTGCAGACATATTTCTCCATGGGTAGTTGGTTGTATATATTTTTGCAGTTTCCTTTGCATAATCTCCAAATTTTCTAGAGTCAATTTCTTCATTGCACGCAAGTACTTCTAGGATTATTTTAAATCTGAAAATGAGGTTTAAATCCACTCCTGTTATTTCAGATGCTGTTTCTGGATCTGAAAAGAATCTTCTTGCGGTATTGCCATCATTTGTATTGCCTGACCCTTGTTTTGGCTGATCTATAATCAATCCTAATTTGCGATATTCATCTTGAACATGTTTCTTTTTTGCACTTCTTAACTCTTTGTTGGTTTCGTTGTTTCTTATTGATCCTGAAGACCCGAAATCCAAATCATAACTGATTTTTAGTATGTGTTCCATAAGTCGTATTCTTGCATGTAGTGGTGATAATCCAAATTCATATGCATCTTTATTATCTAATGATTTTGTCGGGACCTGGTTTAATTGGGTTGATGTTGCTTGGCATATAATGCAGCTGGATGCAGCCTTCGTGTTAGTCAAAGCCTGACCTACTTTTCCATCTATCATTGTCAGCACTAATTGGTAGCTTACTTCAATTTGCTGCCCATCTAACTGTAATTGTAATGGCTGTAGTGTTGCAATTTGGGTCTTGATATCACTAACTTCTTTGCTAATGGCATCATGAGTTTCTTTTTTGAATTCAAATTTGATTGGCCTGCAGTATTTCGTAGAAGATGGTGTCTCATTTTTCCAAATATCCATTGTTTGCGTTGTACTAGTCGAAGGATCTGAATCTTCCAAAATCTTTTTCAATCGCAATGGTACAAATGATACCATGAACATATCTGAGTCCGATATATTTTCACATACAGCTTGTTTGTATTGTTTTTGTCCCGAAGAACCATCACATCCCCATTTACAAAAAAGAATTAACTTTGTGTTCCCATATTTCTTTAACGCATTTCCTACATGTTATTTCCTACATCTAGATACATGTTATTCACACATTGATCTTTAATTTCATAGCAGGTAGTGCTTAAATTGCACAAAACTGCACATGTTGTCCAGACCTTAATATCAGGTAAAACTGATTAGTATCTCGCCAATATTTGTTGTTGTTGTTGGGTTGTTTTTTTATTTTTAGTGGTTTAATGTCCCGATTATTGCTATAAAATTGCTTATGACTTTGGTTGACCCTAACATTTGATAACAGGTAAATTTAGAAACAGATCATATGTTTACTGTAGAATTTTGTGATAATTTGTGATAATTTTATGACTTATTTTTTGCTGATCAAAACAAAGCCATTAAACCCTTTCGCAGGTATTATATTTAATTTTTTTAGTTTTACGTAGTCTAAAGTAAAAAACATAAACTTTTAGGCAAAAAAGTGAAAATTATATACACCATTGTATACGAGTACTTTGGAGTAATTTCATTAAAATGAAAAAAGTGTTCTACAGACGGCTCGTGGCGGGTGCAAAAGTATATATAGCGTTAAAGAGGACACTTTCACCTTTCTCCGGGTGGTATACATTTCTTGTTCCCTTTTGTTCCCTAGAAGTTCTATTCCACTAAAGTTTAAATTTCAGAAAAATATAGTAGTTTCATAAATATTCCGTAACGCCCTTAATATTAAACGCTAGAGCTCTGACCACTTACAAAAACTAAAGACTATAATCCTACCAACATTATAAAAAAGACCGCAGGCCATTATCGATGATAGCTTGCGAGTAGTAACCATTTATTTTTTATAAAAAACAAAAGAAAAACACCTTTTTCTGAAATTAAAAAAAACCGTTGAGTTTGACAGCATGCCACGCTCACAATTATCAATAGTTTAACCTAATTTTTTGGCTACCTTAATCTGGATATATTAGCTGCAAAATGGCGTAAAAATTTTAAAAATCGGTGACAAAAAAAAATTTGAGTTTTGGCCAATGAAAAACGATTTTCAGCCACAGTGCGGCGTTGGCGTACGGCTGAGGGCGTTAACGTGTGTCATCAATTCCCCCTTCGGTGTCTTATGTCGTAATCAAAGGTTTCCAATTCTAGTGCTCATCTCGCTATTCGATGGTTAATCAACTTCTTGTTCAGTGTCAATGTAAGTGAGTTGCAGTCAGTGAGTATAGTAAATTTGATACCCTCTAAATATTCGCGAAATCTTGTTGCATACATAATAGCCAGTTTCCAATTCAAAGCTATGATATTTCGATTCTGCCCCCGATATGCACTTGGAATAATACGCCAATGGGTGAAATTTTCCATCGTCCTGTTTTTATAGCCGAACCCATTGGAACTAGCGTCTGTGTGAAGCTCCGTTTCGCGCCGAGGATCATATACCGCTAGTACCGGCGCGTTGACTAATTTCTCCTTTAGCGTAAAAAAGGCACCCGAACATTCACTCGCCCAGTCGAATGGTTTACTCTTTAGGTTTGTCAATGGCCTCGCTATTCTAGCAAAATCGAAAACAAATTGCGGAAAAACGAGAATAATCCTAAACATTGTTTCAATTCCCCATGATCCGAAGGTTCTGGGTATTGCTGTATTGCCCTAATATAATCGTCGCTCGGCCGTATACCCCCTCATTCACCTTATCTCCCAAGAAGTCCAATTCACGATACGCAAATTTGCACTTTTTAGATTAAGCTTTAAACCTGCATTCCTCAAGGTCCTCAAAACATCGGCCAGAATCTCTCAGTGCTCCTCGAATGTCCATGTAGCAATGCCTATATCGTCCAGGTATACCACTACTTTCCCCTTGTCAATAAATTCCCTTAGCACCATATTTATAAACCGCGGGAAAACTGCGCCAGCATTTTTCAGACCGAACGGCATATAGCAGTATTCAAATTGCCCCAGTGGAGTTACAAAAACAGTGTACCTAACCAAATCCTCACGCATCGGTACCTGGTGAAAGCTATTTTCTAAGTCAAGAGTGGAGAAATGCCTTTTATTCCCCAAATAATCTAAGCATTCCTCGATAAGTGGCATGGGATAATTATCCTTCAATGTTATCCTGTTTAGTAATCGATAATAGGGTTCTATAAGTCGACTTTCGACTAATCGACTAGTCGACTTTTTGTAGGCAAAAGTCGAAAAGTCGAAGGTCGACTTTTTAGGTGCAAAAAAGTCTAAAAGTCGACTTTTGCTTTCGACTAATCGACTTTTTTATATTTTTTGCTTTTGCTGGTTTTCCGTGAAACAAACTTACTTCAATGTGTGAAGAAGGAGGAATTCCAAATCAACTGCGTGGTTACATTACAAGTCCCACCGTAAATCGAAAGACGAACCCTAATCCGTTTCTTGCTTGGCGTAAAATAGAAAATGAATATCCTTTAATTTGGAAAGTAGCTAAACGCGTTTTGCCAATTGTTGCTACTTCAGTTCCCTGCGAAAGACTGTTTTCACACGCAGGACTAATAGCAAACCAGCAACGGCACCGCTTGTCAGCAACAAATTTTAATATGTAAGTGTTTTTACGGTCGGTAGAACCAGAAATGTGGTTTGCAAAATAAGTAAAATTATTACAAGTTGATCTCTACATGTGGTGTTAATTTTATAAATAGTTTACCAATAAGTTTGTTATGTTATTGTTTTATAACAATGTTATTGATTTTATTTTAAATAAAATGAATTTGAATTGAATAACGTTTTTAAAAAATTTTTTAGCCAAATTTACTAGATTGGATCTGCTGGGGAATTTTTCATATAAATAGTTTAAAAGTCGATTATAATCGACTTTTTGTAGTCGAAAAGTCGAGAGTCGACTTTTTAAAAATTTTCAAAAGTCGAAAAGTCGACTTTTTGTTGCCACTATGTAACCCTAATAGATAATTAATGCACATTCTCAAATTTCCGTTCTTTCTCTTCACCAGCACGATTGGTGCGGCATATGGTGAATCGCTCGGTCGGATTATGCCCTTACCCAAAAGTTCATCCAGTTTTAATTAGAGATGGGCACCGCTCACGTGATTAGCGTGAATCATGCATGATCGTGAGCAGTTTTTTGTTTCAATTACGTGAGCGTGAGTATAAAAAAACAACGTGAGTGAGCGTGCATTAGTAAATTTTTTGCGTGATTTTAGAATTTTTTCATATTATTAATAGGTACTACATGGTTTTCAGTTCTGCAAAAATTGGCTAAACAAATACTGTGTGTACCATCCAGCTCAGCTACAAGCAAAGAAGTTTTTCAACGTCAGGAAGAATACTTGAAGAGATGAGAAACAGACTTCACGAGAAAAATGTTGACACAATTTTATTTCTGTATAAATCTATTTATCTATTAACGTTAAAGTACAAGATCCCACTTAATCTTAATATTTTACACAGATTCCTTATAAGCAAGAAAATTTATGATTTTAATCAAAATATGTTAAATATGTACGTAATTTTAAATTTCACTTCAAAATAAAAGATAATCCCCCTGTTGATATTTACGTCAACATAATTTTTAGTTTACTTTTATTTCTTATTTTTAAGTTTAATAACCGTTGTTGTTGTTTAAACAGTTTACTTTACTTATGTTTTAAGTTCAATTACCTAAACATTGTATTATTGTTGACTAAACATTTTTATTTTGGATTTTAGTATTAAGTTCTGGTTAATGAACTTGTTGTTGACAAAACAGAAATTAATATTAAATTTGTAATTTGTAAGGTTCAGCAATTATGCAAAACTTGGTTATTTACTTACTAAGCAATTTTAATAAGTTTATTGTAAGACAATTTAGTATATAAGAAATGAAAAAATAAAGAAAATGGTCAATCATTTTTAAGTCAAACAAAACTTACTTTCTTGATTGGTCAAGCAGTCTTAGTGTTTCTACTAAGACTTACTTTAGTTTATATTAGCACATGGTGTTTCTACCTGGGCTAAAACCAAAACCACAAAATATATATAAAACACTCTGAGCTCCAAAGGAAACCTTTGGTGCTCATTTTTACGACAGTTGTCAACTCAACATTTGGTGACCCCGACGGTCCTGTAGCAAGGTACAGGATTCCATCAACAGAACACATAGTTCAAACTCGACGGTCCTGTAGGTACAGGATTCCATCAACAGAAAATATATTTCAACTCGACGGTCCTGTCACAAGGTACGGGATTCCATCATCAGAAGATACATTTCAAAACCGACGGTCCTGACACAAAGTACAGGACTACATCATCCGAATACACAAACATTTGGTCTGACGGTCTGGCAGCTAGATCATTTAGTGACCCAAACGATCCTTAAAATAGAAACAGGATCACATCAACACAAGAAGCAATCGTGAAAATATTGTACATAAGCAATGGAAACGTTTGAAGACCTGGTAGCAGCCCAACAGAAAATAGCGGAGCAAATAGAGGCTATAATCCGCAATTTCAAAAAAGACTCTTCCACAAGAAAAACTTCAGAGTACTATTTGGAGCGTCTACAGCGGCTTGATAAGGCATGGCTAGAATTTGAGACCATTGATAACAAAATAAGGTGCCTCTCAAATCTGCCATTACAACACAATTATTTTACAGAACAATACTTGCCGAGTTCGGACGCCACACTCAAATACAAAGAGCTGTTTGAGTCCGAAAGTAAAAAAGTGAAGAAACCAACACCAGCGATCAGACAAATAGAAGAAGGCGCAAGCTCAGGTATGCAGGAAAAGACACAACCTGACAATATCACAAGCAAAGTTCTTCGCAATCAGCGGGCATTGACGAGAGCATTAAAACGAACTATTGACGAAGTCAGGGCAGAGGGAGATCAACAGGTAACATATTACCAGAGCAAATTATTGCTCATTAATAAATATATGCATGAGTTTTCTACAAACAACGATACGTTATGGCAATTAACTAACGAAGAAGAAATAGATGGATACACCTTGGATGACTTTTACGAAATGCAAGCTGAGGTGCACAACATCCAATGCGAGCTAGAGCAGTGTGTGAAGAATGTCAGCAAAAATAATCCACGTAGCACTGAGCATTGTCAACCCCATTTACCAAAAATTCAGATTCCGAAATTCAGCGGCAGTTATCTACAATGGGTAGCCTTTAAAGATCTTTATATCCAACTAATCCATAACGCGTCAATGAGCGAGGTTGAGAAAATGTTTTACTTAACCACACATCTAGCAGATGAACCAAAGGCACTAGTAAAACATTTGCCAATTACCACAGCAAATTATGAAATTGCGTGGAATATTTTGGTTGATAGGTACGACAACAAAAGGCTCATTGTGACAACGCTACTAAACAACTTGCTTTCTCATACCCAAATGAAAACCGAAACGGCACAAGCACTAAAAAATATACATGATGTCACTAAAGAATGCATCCATGGCTTAAGCGCACAAGGACTGCCAGTGGACAGTTGGGACGCCATAATTGTTCACATTCTGTTGAAGAAACTTGATCAATCAACGCAAACTTTATTTGAGCAATCACTACAAAACAACAAGAGCCTCGTAAGTCTAAAAGATCTGCTTAGATTTATAGAGCACCGTTTCCAAGCGTTGGAAACACGCGGAAAGTCTCACGAATCTGGTGGGGGGAAGGATAGAGCCAAGCTTATAACAGCAGCCACATCAACCCCAAATTGTAAAGTATGTGGAATGACAGGACATCCCATATATTACTGTGAAAAGTTCTTAAAAATGTCCCCAGCTGGGAGATTACAATGGATACAAAAAAGAAGCTTTGCGTCAACTGCTTTAAATCAGATCATACTGCCAAGTCATGCATGTCACGATCTTGCTCAAAGTGCACAAAAAGACACAACACATTGGTGCTCTTAGAGCTAGCAAGAGGAAACACTTCAGCAACTTCGGCAGAAGGTTGCCAAGGCACACAAAAACTAGCGTCTGCATCGAATGAAAATAAGCCAATCGTAGCTGCAACAAACAAACACGTCATCGGCAACACTTACGTATTACTAGCCACTGCAAGAGTAAAGGCAGTTGGAGCCAATGGTCACACATGCACATTCCGAGCCTTATTAGATTCGGGATCACAAGTCAATTTGGTTACAACCCGCGTACTGAACAAACTATCATTGAATTCCACAAACTCTTCGTTACGCATTGAAGGAATAGGCCGTAAAATTCAAAACGTATCCCAACGAATCAATATAGAATTACATGCATGTTCAGGCAGCTATGTCACCAGAATCGAAGCATTTGTGCTTCCGACCATTGTACCACCTCAGCCTACAAAATCTTTCGACACGTCAGACTGGAATCTGCCTGAAAATATTAAGTTAGCGGATCCAGGTTTCAATCAAATGGATAAAATTGACATATTGCTCGGAGCAGAATTTTACCATCAATTGATACTCCCACAACAAATAAGGATCAACCAAAAACTACCAATTCTACAAAACACAGCACTGGGTTGGATCGTCACGGGTAAATTACAAGAAGGAAACGACAACTTGGTAACCTGCGCAGTGTTTACCCCAGAAGAGCAAACAACAAACCAGCTTATTGAAAAATTCTGGAAGCTTGAAGACACTAATAATACGGAACGAGCACTATCTTTGGCTGAGAAACGATGTGAGGATCATTTTGCACAAAACGTAAAAAGAAACAAGGACGGGAGATTCATTGTGCGACTACCATTCGCAGAAAATCCATCCGTTCTCGGAAACTCTAAAACAATGGCATTCAATCGATTTTTAGCATTGGAAAAACGATTGAACCTTAATCCTGAGCTTAGAACAGGATACAACAAATTCATGCAGGAATACGAGGACTTGGGACACATGGAAGAAATCCAAGAAGAAGACATTCCTGATTCACACTACGTCATGCTGCACCACTGCGTACTGAAACCTGACAGCTCAACCACAAAACTAAGAGTAGTTTTTGACGCATCAGCTAAAACATCCAGCGGTCCCTCTCTGAATGACATCATACATGCCGGACCAACCGTACAAAGCGAACTATTTTCGGTTCTGTTGCGATTTAGAATGCACAGAATTGTCTTCACTGCAGATATAGAGAAAATGTACCGGCAAATCCAAATCGATGACACCGACCAGTTGTTCCAGCTCATCATATGGAGATACAACAAGCATCAAGATATAAAATATTATCGTCTAAAAACTGTAACATATGGCACCTCTTCTGCACCATACCTAGCAACTAAATGCCTCCAACATTTAGCTATTCAAAACACTACAAAATATCCACAAGGTGCTTCAATATTACGTAATGATTTTTATGTGGATGATTGCCTCACCGGAGCTGATTCTATTCGCACAGCATTAGAGTCACAACGACAACTAAGCTCAATTCTAAGAGAAGCTGGTTTTAAGCTGCGGAAGTGGTGTTCAAATCATCCTCAGTTATTAAGTGGAATTGCACCTGAAGACCAAGAAATCAACTTGGACTTAGACGAAAACTCAGACTGCTCAATTAAAACACTCGGATTAATATGGCTCCCAAGGTCCGATCAATTATGTGGACGGTCACAAAGTCTAACGGCCACAAGAGTAACAAAAAGAATAGTCAGTTCCGAACCAGCCAAGATCTTTGATCCTCTAGGGCTTTTTGGGCCGGTAGTTGTACGAGCCAAGATATTTTTACAGAATCTATGGCAGTTACCGATTTCATGGGATGACGAGTTACCCATGAATCTTCAGAATGACTGGAATAATTTTCGCACAAATATAGGAACCCTAAACAAAATAAAGATAGATAGATTTGTACTAAAACATGGAAACCCAGCAACTACAGAAATTCATACGTTTGTCGATGCATCTGAACGAGCTTATGGAACAGCAATCTATATTCGTTCAACATATAAGGACAAAACTTTTTCAACCAGACTGATATGTTCAAAGTCCCGAGTAGCGCCCATCAAAAGGCAAACGTTACCTCGCTTGGAATTATGCGCCGCGGAGTTAGGTGTTGAGCTAACAAATAGAGTAAAAGAAGACCTTCGCCTGCAAAATACGGCAAACTTTTTTTGGTCAGACTCAAAAATTGTTCTTGCTTGGATAAACTCGTCAGCAGCATCCTTCCATACCTTTGTAGCAAACAGGATAACAAAAATTCAAGGTCTAAGCGATTCCCAACAATGGCGTCACGTTAGTTCTAAAGAAAATCCAGCCGACGCAATATCCCGAGGAATGGCACCAGAAAACCTATCACAACATGCAATGTGGTTTTATGGTCCGCTATTTCTTTCGAGACAAAACAATGAATGGACAACCTCAACGTCACAAGTTATTGATACATCCTGCACCGAAGAACGTAAAAGGACGAAACATGTGCTAACAATAGCCGCTTCGCAGCAAAACTATGAAGACGTCATAAATCGGATAAACCACAGGAACTCTCTTAAAACTCTTCAACATACGATCGGTTATATGTTGAGATTTATTAGAAATTCTAAAACTACAAATATTTATCGGCCAACCAAAAGGGCGCTCGATGCCTTTGAATTAGAAGAAGCTATGAACATTATCATCAAGATCATCCAAGCATCAGAGTTTGGGGAAGAATTAGAAAGGCTATCACATCAAACACCCGTACATAAATCAAGTCCTTTGGCTTCGTTAAACCCATTCATGGATGAGCACCAGATAATGCGCGTGGGTGGTCGTCTAGAGCAGTCAACATTATCGTTCAAGGCAAAACATCCTGCGATTTTAACACATAACCACCTGATGACAAGGTTATTAATGCAAAGGCTACACGAAGAGAATCGTCATTGTGGCCCACAGTCATTGTTGGCAGCATCCAGGTCACAATTCTGGATCACGAACGGGAAATCATTGGCACGAAGTACCGTCCACAAATGCATACGATGCACCAAGGCTAGGCCGGTGCTCTTCAAACAATTAATGGGAAATCTTCCGGCAGACAGAGTGACCCCAGCACGTCCCTTCATAAACACAGGAGTTGATTATTTTGGCCCAATTTGGATTCATCACAAAATCAGGGGCAAAAGGCCAGACAAGGCCTATATTGCAGTATTTTGTTGCTTTGCGACCAAGGCCATTCACATGGAAGTCGTATCAAATCTATCTACAGAAGCATTCATAGGCGCACTACGACGTTTCATCAGCAGAAGAGGCCACTGTCAGACTTTGTATTGCGACAATGCTACTAACTTTGTGGGAGCAAACAACAAAATTGCTGAATTAAAAGAATCAATATACTCTCAATCAGCGCAAGAGAAAATTACACGAGTATGCAGCAATCAGTCAATCAATTTTAAATTCATTCCACCAAGAGCTCCTCACTTTGGTGGACTTTGGGAAGCGGCTGTCAAATCCGCCAAACATCTGTTACTGAGAAGCGTGGCAGCTGCATCACTCACGTATGAAGAATTGGAAACAGTAGTGATTGAAATAGAAGCAATATTGAATTCACGACCATTGATCCCTCTCTTATCAAACTACGATGATCTTCAAGCTCTTACCCCAGGTCACTTTCTGGTAGGAGAACCCTTGACATCAGCAGTAGATATAAATGCCCAGTCCCCAAGCATATCGTTAGACGCAAGATGGAAAATAACTTCAGAAATCAAACGCAAGTTCTGGAAGGAATGGACGCAAAACTATTTACACGAGCTTCAGCAAAGAGGAAAATGGAAGTCTGCTTCACCGAACGTCATTGAAGGCATGCTTGTTATCCTTAAGGAAGATAATACTCCAGTGCTACAATGGCCATTGGGTAGAATCAACCGCATTTACAAGGGAGATGATGGACTTATCAGGGTCTGCGACGTCAAAACAGCAAAAGGAATTTTTAAGAGGCCAATACACAGACTGGCACCTTTGTTCAACGACTCCCTAACAGAACATTCCGGATATGACAACTCGAACTCACAAAAAAGGCAAAGCTCACCAGAAAGTGATGTTATACAGCCAAAACGAAAGGTAGTGTCATATGCCTCACTGGGAGTCTTCAATATGCTTCTTGTTTCACTCCTTCTGGTGCCGATAATATTAGCCTCTCCAATCAATGTTACAGAATTTTCTTCCAATCCAGGACTGTATTTCGAAGGCATGGGCTCTACAAGGTTAATGACAGGTACCTGGAAATTCATTATATACTACGATTTAACACCAATTTGGGATAGGAATAAGGTTTTGGAAGTTGGTATAACATCATTTTCAAAGCTCTGCAAGAAATCGGTAGCCTTTGAATCATGTGAAATGCTTTCCAGACAACTTCAACATACCTGGGACAATCTGATTGAAGAATCAGACCTTTTAACTCCAAAAAGGAGCCGGAGAGCTGCACTCGATGTTGTCGGGAACATAGCCCATGCTCTATTTGGAGTCCTGGACTCAGAATATGCAGAACAAATGGCTCAAACTATAACTAACGTAAAGCAAAACGAAGAATATCTACATCTGTTACTGAAAAACCAAACTTCAGTAATAGACTCTACAATTAACATTCTTAAGCAAAGCGAGAACAATACTAAAGTGCACTTTTCAGAACTCAAGAAAACCATCTATGAAGATCTAAATAAAGTTCAAAATGAGAATTCAAATTTACGACAAGTCCAAAATCTAATGTCTCTAGCAATGCAATTAAATACACTTGCCTCAGATTTGCAAAGAATTGAAACAGAGCTAGTCGCTGCCCTCACGCATACGAACCACGGTAATATAAGCCCACTTATCCTCACACCAAAACAGTTAAGATCAGAGATTACTAAAATTAAAGGACACCTTCCCATGGGCCGAGCATTACCAGTGGAAGACACCGACCTGCTAGAACTATACAAAATTATGAATGTTAAAGGAACAGTAACTAACACAAATGTAATTTTCGTTATTGAATTACCATTGGTGGACCAAGGAAAATTTGAACTTTACAAGGTCATTGCAATACCAACACATATAAACAATAGCACCATTGTCATAACAACCAACATTGAATATCTTGCTGTTAACGAACACCGCGATGAATACCTTGCACTAAGTCCACGTCAATTCAATAAATGTACCGTAGTCATGATCGACATATACATATGCCCAGCATTGCAAATTCAAATGGCCAAAGATTCCGGTAGTTATTCCTGTGAAATTGCTCTCTTCAACAACAAAACAACCCCTCATTGTAATTTTGGCTATATCCAGAACAATATCTCTTTTATTCCATTGCACAACATAAACCAATGGCTGTATGCCACAACTTTTCCTATAGAGCTAACTGCAGTCTGCGGCAATGATATCATACATCTACAGGTCAATACATCTGGTATCATGACCATGAACTCAGCTTGTATAATAAAAGGGAAATTCCTTACCATTCGTGGACACGAAACTAGTGTCACTACTTTGCGCAACTCATACGCAACATTTGGTAATATCACCTCAATAGGAAAACCCTCTGAAGTTAAGAAAATATTAGAGCCAAACCTCGTCTTGGATACCAAATTGGATCAGCTTACCGAGATTCAAAAACAACTAACGCACATTAAGAATTCCTCACTTGAAATACATCAGCCGGCTATTCATCACCCCAACATAGGCTTCTTTGCGCTGCTTCTATCGTTACTCATAATCGTAACACTTACTGCCTATCAATTTCGAGTCAAATGCAACAAAACCGCCTCAATCAACCTAACACCGGCTCCGCCAAGGCCAACACCACGTCATTCTATTTCTGAAGTTTAACACTACATGTTTCGCTGACTGCTCAACGCGGGGGAGAATGTTGATATTTACATCAACATAATTTTTAGTTTACTTTTTATTTCTTATTTTTAAGTTTAATAACCGTTGTTGTTGTTTAAACAGTTCACTTTACTTATGTTTTAAGTTCAATTACCTAAACATTGTATTATTGTTGACTAAACATTTTTATTTTGGATTTTAGTATTAAGTTCTGGTTAATGAACTTGTTGTTGACAAAACAGAAATTAATATTAAATTTGTAATTTGTAAGGTTCAGCAATTATGCAAAACTTGGTTATTTACTTACTAAGCAATTTTAATAAGTTTATTGTAAGACAATTTAGTATATAAGAAATGAAAAAATAAAGAAAATGGTCAATCATTTTTAAGTCAAACAAAACTTACTTTCTTGATTGGTCAAGCAGTCTTAGTGTTTCTACTAAGACTTACTTTAGTTTATATTAGCACATGGTGTTTCTACCTGGGCTAAAACCAAAACCACAAAATATATATAAAACACTCTGAGCTCCAAAGGAAACCTTTGGTGCTCATTTTTACGACAGTTGTCAACTCAACACCCCCTTATTCCAGTTGGCGACATCGACGTCACGTTAACACAATACCAAAAAATTGGAGCTTGTCTACTCGCTCTCGAAAAAAATTTTGTGCTACTGCTAGTTTATATCTCTTCTCTAAGGTCCAGAAAATAACATGAGCCTGTCAATAGTAGTCAGTTGTTTTCGAAAACGGGTTGACAAGACCCAATTTTTTGGTATTGTGTTGACGTGACGTCGATGTCGCCAACTGGAATAATAGTGAATTTATATTTTCTTTGAGAATTTTCAATATTATTCAATTGTCAAATTTAATTTTAACTACAGAGTTTGAAATCGCATAATACATATGTACATACACGTACATAAGTAAATAAATCCTGCGTGACGAACCCTATATTAGTACGCGTTTTCTCATTAATATATAAAAAATTGTTGGTCTTTCAAGAGTTACCTTCAACTTATGCATGGTGTTTAGTGGGATATATAATTTATATTTATAATTTTTTGGCAAGTATTTGTTGCGAAATAATTGATCATACAATTTTGTTCCGCACGCTACACAGAACGGAAGTAATTTTGAAATTTGAAAGTGTTCTTAATTTTTGCGAATTTTGCATAATAAAGCACAAGAAATATAGTTCCTAAAAGAAAGATGGATATATGTAAGAGAATTCTAAAATAACTTATTTGCAACCAAAAAATTTTGTCGTTTTTTGTCAGAAGACATGAATGAACCCTTCGTAACGCACCCTACGTGTGTCACATTACTTTTTTCCTATTATATTTCTTATTTGAAATTTCAATGTTTCCAAAATAGTAAAAACAAATTGTTTTGCTAAAATTGAAGTAAATTCAATGCATAAAAATATGGCTTTCGATCGGGTCATCTTCATTACCACTAAAGTAATGATATGAATACCTAAAAATGGTTAATTTCTGGTATGAAATTAGAAGATCTGAGGTAGAGTAGGATTTGGTAATAATTTGTGCTTAATGATCATCGTTATACATTTATTTTATTTTTAAAATTATATATCTAGGTAATTATTAAATTTATATTAATCGAGATTGCCTGGATATCTTTTTTCAAAGATTTAAAAAACTTTTGTTTTTTTAGGGTTTTTAGCTAGTCTATATAAGTTATCATAATAAACATTTATATTTTTTACATTTTTCCAAGTACGAGTTCATTGCACTGCATTCAATAAGTCATTGCTTATTCTTAAGTGGTCACTATAAAAAATATAAATATTTAATACTAACACTAAAGCTAAAACAAAATTTCTTTTCCATGAAACCCGATACCATTGCACAATTAAAACCCAAAATTATAAATAAGCATTTTTGTATTACTTTTAATAAATATTGTGAAACGCCACTTAAGACAAACTAGCATAAACAATATTGTGAAATACCACTTAAGACACAAATATTTTTATGAAATATAAGCATTATGATATTGCATTGAATTTTGTATTTTAGTTTATAAGATTGATTTTTTCCAAATAAAGAACAGTTCTAAAGCAGCACTCAAATAATTGGTTTTAACTTATACATGATTTGGCTTTAGCACCAATGAAATGCATGTATATAGAATAGCTAAAAACCCTCAACAAACAAAAGTTTTTTAAATATTATATATCTAGTCTAATATTCCTTTAAAAAAGGAAAAAAAATTAGTTGGATCACTAAAATTGTTTCAGAAAAGTATATTTGTCAGTTAAATATAATTTTCCTATTTTATTGCAGAATTTTCTAATTGTATATTAGATTTTTCTATTTGCTTTCAGAAATTTTAATGTATAAATACTTATAGGTTGTGATTTTTTCGTGGGTATTTCGTGAGCGTGATTTTTCGTGATTGTGACTAACTTTTTTTCCACTCACGTGAGCGTGAGTAAACGTGAGCCAAAAATATTAGGTCGTGCGTGAGCGTGCATGAGTGAAATTTGTTTATCGTGACCGTGCATGAACGTGAGTGAAAAGTCACTCACGATCCCATCTCTAGCTCATTCATATGATTCATACCGGCACAACGTGGTAGATCTTCATGATAAAATTTAAACAATTGCGCAAAAAACCTACTCATGCACAATCAATTTTTATACCCTTCACCAAAAAATTTGGAAAGGGGATATATAGGTTTGCCATTCCGTATGTAATTTCCTCATTATTCATTTAAGACCCCATAAAGTATATATATTCTGGATCCTTATAGATAGAGAAGTCGAATGAGCGATGTCCGTCTGCTATATTTTGGTGTAAGTATAATTAAGGCCCAACACAACATAGAGACATAAATTTTATACCATTCTCTTGGAATTTTTCATAAAATTGTTCAGTTTGAAAATAACAAAACTCGATCCAATAATTAATGAGATATAGCTAAAAGACTTTTTTTGTTATATTTCCTATTCTGTTGTTTTTT
The DNA here is from genome assembly GCA_956483585.1 of Gymnocheta viridis. NCBI lineage: Eukaryota > Metazoa > Arthropoda > Insecta > Diptera > Tachinidae > Gymnocheta > Gymnocheta viridis. The sequence continues at coordinate 67,016,811 of OY101442.1, read as the reverse complement.
TATGGCCCCAACTGTCCTACGGTTAATTTTATGAAAAAGATCTCTTGTATGGAGTTCTACGAAGGTTTAGACTGAAAATAATTGAAGTCGGTCCATTAACCACTAAAATATGGGCAAAAAAATGGTATTCGAAATAATTTTACTTTTAAAAATTTTTCTAAAAAGTTGCGTTGCGATTCAATCCAACAACCTACTGGTTGGTAGCCACAAGCGTTGGTAACTACAGAGCAGTTGTATTTTTCATAGTAGTTTACGCGTTTAAGTACATAATATATCTTATTTATTATAAAATCCTAAAACTTCACATTCTTGATGGAAATTGGTGTGGTTGTTGTAAATCTTCCCTTTTTGTCACACATATATCACATACATACATACTGAAATGCGTTCATGGGCACATGTACACATTGTGTGTATACATGTGTATATTTAAACAATCGAAAAGCAATGATTTGTTGTTTTGTTTTTGTTTGTTTCTTTAAAATTATTTTTTGTACGTTTATTAGTATAATATTATGCATGCGTATTACAGTATTTTTTATCGCTTATATTTTCTTTTCGTATATAAATAACCATAATTATTTTTTATATTATTTATATTAAAGAAATGCAATGAATCGTCAAGACACTATGTACGAGTAAATATACAAAATCAATGAAATTGAATTTTAGTTTTGTTTTAAAAATGTATTAATTTTTCATTTTTTATGACTATTTGCAATTTCAGAAGAAAGGAAAAATTTTAATTATTTTCTATATTCAGGTGCTGAGCGTACCTGCAGTATATCAGAACCCGGTATTATTATTGTATTTGTACAATGTGATAAAAAATCTTTTGACAATTAAAATGTTGTTTGGATACTTAGTAACATTCTTCCCGGCTAGAATTTGATAAGAAATGTTTCTTTCATTCTGTAACATCAGTGAGTTAATCTTCAAAAGCACTTCAATTAATTGCCATTTTTCTATAAAATAAAAACAAAGTTTGATGTAAGAATTTAATTTGATATCTAGCTCCTAAATGTAATTAGTAAAGAAACTAAAAAATTGAAAACCCCGCGAAAATTCCGCATATTCTAAAAATTGCAACTGCAATATTGGAAATTATTCCCAAAATTTATTAAAAAAAATATCATATAATTGGCAATCATCGGCAGCCAAAAATCTTGAAAAAATCTCTAAAATGTCAAAAATTCTTAAAAATATGAGAACATCAGGAAAATTGTATGATTTAATATTGATTAAAAAACAGCATCATTATAGAGTAAAAAACTTTTAAAATATCATTTCCATTGTGAAAATTAAACTTTTATTAAAAACTATTTTGTATTTGGAATAAAAATTTAAAATGCATTTGTATTTTGAATAAAAGTATTGCAAATACCTACTTTCCACAAATTTATATTTAGCTTCTAGATTGCATTATCCAATTGAATAATTTAATGTGGGCTTAATTAAAATGTATTCTAAGAATAGTTCGCAATTCATCAAATATTTTTCAAACAATCAGTTCCTATCGTACATATCATACATATGAACTTTGGATTTTTAGATCGGAGTGTTTGGGGAAAATTTCCAAAAATAGTATATGCATACATATTTGTATTTCATTTTTTTCGTATTTTAGCATTTTCCCCAATTCAACATATACAAAATGATAAGTTAAGATTCTTCATATTCATATAAAATAAACTAGTCTAAAATTCATTAAAAACACCTAAGAAATCATAGTTTTGCGGAATATCGCATGTCGATAGCACGCACTACGGAATTGGACGCGGATTAATGGTAAAATATTACGAAAATAAGCCGAATTATGGGTTGGATTTGAGAGCAAAATGCTTTCTGTTTGCGACTTTATCGTAATTTTGCATATTTAGATCTCTGTCTTATTTAGTAAACGCAGAAGAAGATTTAAATAAAATTTGTTTTAATTAAATTCATATGTTTTCTTAGCAGGCTGAATATGAATTACCGAATTCGTATTTTTTAAATCAATTGTGGTTGAAATTCCATTGTGTTTCTATATCAGAAATATTTAGGTTATATTGAACCAAAATCTTTATCGTCTGGTCCAACCGCAATACAGATAAGTAAATTGAAAAGTTAACAAAATTTTAAAAAGACAACTATCAGAATACCACTAATTTACATACACACGTACATCATACGAGTTTCAAAGAAAAAATTAAATTAAAATAATGAATTAAAATATGTTGTTATATTTTATAATTTAAAATTTTTTCTTACACCGTCAAGTTATTTTTATTTTTGGTATTATTATATGGTGGCACGAAATAAGCCCCAAATCAAAAAATGAAATAGGCCCCAAAAAATTTTAAAACTTTTTGTTTGGGGTTTATTTCATTTCTTTTGGGGCTTATTTCATTTTTTTAAAATTTGGGGCTTATTTCATAAAATTTTTTGGGGCTTATTTCATTTTATTTGGGGCTTATTTCATATCCGTAAAATAGATCTAAACACAAAATGTTTTTATATGATTTTTTTTTGCAAATAATTTGAATTGATTACTTAAATAAACTTGAATTACATAAAAATTAAATCAACATCAGTTTCTTAATTCTTTAATGTTCGACATACCATAGAGGACGGCAACGTAGGCCGGTTATGCAGAGAGTACTTTGAATGCGAAGCCGGTGGTCGATATACCATAGAGGATAAATTCCTTGCGCCCGGCCGTAGGCCGGTTATGCAGAAAATACTTTGAACGCGAAGCCGGTGTTCGATATACCATAGAGGATAAATTCCTTGCGCCCGGCCATAGGCCGGTTATGCAGAGAATACTTTGAACGCGAAGCCGGTGTTCGATATACCATAGAGGATAAATTCTTTGCGCCCGGCCGTAGGCCGTTATGCAGAGACTGCTTGGAACGCGAAGCCGGTGTTCGATATAATTTAGAGAATAAAATCTTGCATTTTATGATTTCTTCTTAAGCTTACTCCATCAAGTTAACAAATTTGGGGCTTATTTCATTTTTTTGGGTTTATTTCATTAAATGAAAAATTTGGGGATTATTTCATTTTTTTTGGGTTTAATTCATTTTTTAAAAATTTGGGGCTTATTTCATTTTATTTGGGGCTTATTTCATTTTTCGATTTGGGGCTTATTTCATTGGGGCTTATTTCGTGGTGCCTTATTATATTATATCAAATAAAAACGTCGACAACTTACTGAATTCTTTATATAATTATTTTATCACTGTATGAAATCCTATCTGACAGCATGTTGGATATTTTTGAAAAATAAACCTTTTATCGTTCATAAAATTGGAAAAAAACGCAAAAATTAAAAAAAAAATACTATAAATGAGATTGTGCCGTGTTTTTTTTAATAAATTGTGGAACAAACTTTTTCAAATAAAAAGTAAAAGTAATAAAAACAACGAAAATGTATCGAAAATTCTAAAAAATAGCATTGTGTTGTGTTCAGGTTTCGAAACCGTGCCACCACCGGGTAGGGTACGGTTTCAAATCCTGAACAACCATATATTAATTTTTTTTTGAATATATGATACATTTTAGTTATTTTTATTACTTTTACTTTTTATTTGAAAAAGTAAGTTTTTTTAAAGAATTTTTGATAGCTTTAAATTATTTTCAATATGAAGATAATATATCACTCACAGCCGAATATACATATCTCTCTTACTTGTTTTTATTTTGAATTGAAATTAATTAACGTTCTTATAAAATTAAATTAAAACATTGCATGTAAAAAGTCATACCAAGTTTTTATTCTTTTCTTCGTTATTTTGACATTTAATATAAAGTGCTACCAAGTAATTGTTATTTTTGCCCATATACATATTAATACTTCGCTGCAAGCTATTCGAAAGTGTTGCACAGAACAATTTAATTTTCGCATCGAATATACCATTCAAATAATTTTAATTTTCGGATCGAATTACACAGTAACTATGCGGACTTCCTATCAAATTTCGATATAATTTTTAAACCAACAAAAGCTAATGCTAACGATTGTGAAACAGGGAAAAAATTGCAGACTCTAGGATATAAATCACGGGATAGTAATCACAAACTCATGAATGGGTGCTTATTGTTCGAACATCGTGTGGTCATTCCAGAATCACTTCGACAAAGAATCCTAAAAGACTTGCGCGCTGGCCACTTGGGCATCGCTTTAAGTCACTAGTAGAGTTGTACTACATACGTATTCCAGGGTGAGCTAAGTTGTGTAGTGTTAAGGATTGGGTATCCAAAATTCTTCTGTATGAAAGGCCGCATACGCGAACACATTTCGTTCATCACATGCTAAAACATACCAACGTATTAATAAAAGTTAATTGGTAGACGTACCTTAATTAATTAGAAAATTTTTTAGCTCCTCGTCAATAGCTTTGCTTCTGAAATTTATGATTAGTTGAGCGGCGCCATCGGTTTTGACCAAAGTTTGAATTCTCGAGAGTACATTAGCTGTTGCATTCTCTTTTCCAGGGGTGTGACGAATATCAGTTGTAGACTGAAGCTGGTGGACGCATTGTATTCACCCAGTCTTAAGAGCTCTGTGGAGTAGGACCATGTTGGTAGGCACCCACACAAATCTTGGACACATTGTAAACTGACTGATAAAGTGAAGTCTTAACCTACGCTATCTACGTTTTCTGCTTGTCGGCATAGTGTAACGGGCGATAACCGTCCTTCTATAGCGTATCGAAAATGGCACACAGCCTGGTAGACGGTAGCTGGCTCTCGATCGTGTTTCTGCTTAAACGCTGTGAGCTTTTCAGAGTGAAAGGTTGCATATTTCCATTAACCTTTTGATGAAACGCTGCTCCCACGGCAATGACTTTTGCGTCGACGTAAACGGCTAGTTCTGCCAGGGAATTGGAAGAACAAATAACGCCGATTTTACAATGCGCTTTTGGTATCTGGGGATCATCTTAAAGTGGTAGTGTTGTTCTCCTTGTTACCCTCAATCATACCCTGTAACTTCTTGGTAAGGTATAGTGTGCGGCAAACACTTTCTGTAAAAGTTCATCATACCGATGAATCTTTGAGGTTCTTGCGCATAAAGCTGTGTTCGGTACTATTTCATCACGGAATCTCTATTGGGCGGTATCCGAATGAATAGTTTCGGGGAAGACAAGGTATACCAGAAAATTTATTACAAACTTACTAAACTAATTTTTCAAGTTAAAGTTAGGCGGTTCTTTCGCCGTCGCTGAAAAACTGGGCAGAGCTCATGGCAGGAAACACAAAATCAATATTTCTGATGACTTCGTTAATAATAAGTTGCTGTAAAGCCTGCGCGACGTTACGTAAACTGAAAGTAATACAGTTCTTGCAACGAAAGTGGGTGAAATGCCTTTTGTTAGTCAAATTTTGAAAAGATAGTTGGCAGGTTATTAGTGAAATCCGTTAAATACGGTAACAGATATCGGTCTGGCAAGGTCTCCGCATTAAGCACACGCAGTAGTCCCTGCATGGCTGCCAGGTCCCATCGCTTTTTTACCATATCCAAATTTATATATTGTTACAAAATTTAAATGTAGATTCAAATTTAGCGTACATAAAAATACGGCGATGATTAAGCATAGTTTAATCAACCGTGTGTGCAAACTTGGTACCATTGAAATTTTTAATAACGAAAATATAACATTCAGAAAAGCGCTAGAAACAGAACGAGAATCTACTAGATTGTTCAAGAAATTTGTATGAAAAATCTTCATAGCAATTGTAAACAAAGACTAACGCCTTTGATTGGATTACGGCTAAAATTTACATAAACGACATAGTGAACTTCGTGCATAGATTAGTCATGATAAAGCTTTTACTTTGTGTATATTTTAAAACAGTGGTATTAAAGGAAATAAAACATCGTTAAGTTCAAAATCGATTTCCGTCGTGTTTTTATTTTATTTTTGATTAATTAAAAGAACTCAAACAAGTAAACGTTATCGAAAAGGTCGAAACTTAACAATTGGTGTCTGAAGTGAAATTTCAAAAATAAAATCAAAATAAAGGATAGTTAATTAAAATAAATTAATTAATTTTAAGGACCATGAAGTTTTAAGAACTGAAAGTGGAACAACTCAAGAAGGAATTGAGTAAGTGGGACCTGCCGACAACAAGTAATAAGGCTGAATTGCAGAAGCAGCTTATAGATGAGTTCAAGCGGCGTGATATCGACATCAGTACATACAAATTTGAGGGCAAAGACGAAAAAGAGCAAATAGAGGTATGTACTCGCCCGACAACAAGCAGCCTGGATTTAAACACGTCGTTAGCCGCTATGATAGACAAAATGGAAACAAAAGTTAAAGCCGAAGTGCCAACAATGAAAAACTTTTAGCCGAAGTTCAGAAAAATTCTAGAACCAATAATGAGAAACTTCTAGCTGAAGTTCAAGCCGAAGTTAGTAACGTCGAAACCGAAGTTCACGAAACACCTAGGGCTACAAACGAGAAGCTTCAAGAAATTTCTAAGACCATAAATAGAAGAGTGGATGAGATCGAAGTGCAGTCGGAAAATTCGACGAAAAACTATCCGACATAGCGGCCAGCAAAATCGCATTGGGTAGTGAAGAAAAGGCCATAGAGTTGATTTTGGCACAGCGGCAGAGGTACTTGAAACCGTACCAGTGAGCCTCAGGAATAGCTATGACGTCATAATGGCAGCACTGTAGCACAAGTATGGCTGTGAACACAAGCGCGAATTGTACCGTATGGAATTGCGACGTAGAGCACAGAAGCCAAATGAGTCTCTACAAGATTTTGCAATGGAAATTGAGCGGCTTGTGCAACTGACGTATCCAGGCGAAAATCACCCATTTTTGGATAACTTCAAAATGGAGGCGTTTGTAATCGGAAATCGTGATCCGGACGTCAAGCTTGCAGTATGTGCCACACAAAAAGCATCCTTTGAAGAAACTGTGGCATTTGCCCTGGCACAAGAAACCGCTAGAATTATTTGTAAGCCCAAAATATGCAAGGTGCGAAACCTAGTTACAAGCATTAAGGAGGCTTTGAAGCAAGTATTAGCTGAACGACAAAAGAAGGACGTAGGTAAATGCTATAACTGTGGTAAAAGCGGTAGTTTTCAGTGCAATTGCAAAGCGCTAGAAAACAAACTAGATATGTGTCATCACAAAGGAACAACAAGCGAGTGAATCATGGAAAATCGCAAGGTTGTAGTCTTCAGCAGGCCATTCCCTAAAGCAGCGTCATTATGAGCGGGAACGTATTTGCCTGTTAGAGCGTGAATTGCAAGAAGTGCAAAAACGGTATAGAAAAATAATGGAGCGTCAGCGTCTGAAAAGAGCTCGACTAGCTGATGAGCACAGTAAACTGGCTCTGGAACGATAATATTTGCAACGCTAGGTTTATTACTTACGCTCTAGACGTGAATGTCAGAAACTAGAGCTCGAGAAGATTGAATCGCAGCGTCGAGAAATTAAATGTCGGCAACTAACAATTTCTGAAAACGTTATAGCCCTGTAAAAGGCGAAAGCAAAAGTAGTTTCTACAAGCAATTTTGGCGGTAGTACTTCGCTTAATAAATGTACACATGACAGCAGTTCATCATCAAGCAAGAAAATAGGATACAGGAACAACAGCGTAGGCCACAAGCACTCAGCTACTGATGGCTATCCAGTGATACATGATGAATGTAACACACGTGACCTTAGCTCGGAAATAATACCATCACGGGGCGACTATAAGCACGAAGGTTGAATGATGTGATTTACAAAATGAAGCATTAAACTAGCCCGAGGACAAAAATTAGTGTTGTTCATCTGGAACGACTAGCCAACTGGAAAAGGTGATTGTGTGCCTATTCGGGAAGAATAGGCTTAAGCGGGCGGCGGTGTTACAAAATTTAAATGTATATTCAAATTTAACGAACATAAAATACAGCGATGTTTAATCAACCGTGTGTGCAAACTTGGTACCATTGAAATTACGGAAATAGGACATTCACGGAAGCGCTAGAAACAGCAACGAGAATCTACAAGAATGTTTGAGAAATCTATACGACATATAGTGTTCACTACTGTAAATGATAATACAGTTTCACCGTTTGGGTTGACATGAATTTGAATTGTATGGTTGACATGCCAACCATATTATGAGGTCTTTAACATAGCGTCTATACTAGCCATTTTTTTGTTATGACAAAAGTCAAAGTTGATATAAAAAATTAAACTGCTTTTGTCAGCTCATTTTTGTATATGAAGTTTGACATTCGGTATGACAAAAAATTGTCTCGTCTAGACGCTATGTAATAAAGCTGTCATATAGATAAAAGCTAAATACACAATTACATGCATATACAAATTAACCGGCAACACCAAACCGCCTCTACAAAGAAGCTGTGTTATCTACTATATAAGAAATTGCTGGCTACTCACGGGGATCAGTTGTTAAAAAGCTTTTAAAGTGTCAAGTCGATAAGCAAACTTCGTGTATACAACAGTGGTATTAAAAGAAATAAAGCATCATTAAGATCAAATTTTATTTTTGACTAATTAAAAGAACTCAAACAAGTAAACGTTATCGAAAAGGTCGAAACGTAACAAGATATATATAACAATAGCCGTCTTCCATCTCACTAGGTTTTGAGCTAAATATCTAAAAGTGCATTTACACCAGCACGAAATATAGATTTCAATTAAAATCTTTATCAAAATCTATAACGTTTACACCGGGTTATTCGTGACATTTTTCAAGATTTCGTGTACATACCAACAAAATGATTGGCATATTTATTTTCAAGTGTAAAACTTCATATAAAAAATTATCAATCAAAAGCAAAGCAGCTGCCGCTCACATGGATTGTTGCCATGAACATTCAGACACTTCGTTTTAGCTGCATTTATTTTAAGGCCTGTGCCATTCAGATTGCTTTGAAGGTTTGAAGCAGAAGAGGTTGGAATAATTTTCCTTTGTGCAGCACATAACAGTTTGCATCGTTGTATACGGCCCAGATGCAGTCGCGATTGATGCTGTCGAATGCCTTTTCAAAATTGATGAAAAGTAGATGTAGGTTAGAATTGAATTCCACACTTTGCTCAATATTTAATCGAATGGTGTTAATATGATCCGCACAGGAAAATTCACTTCAGAAGCCGGCTTGAGCGGAGTCAATAGAATCTTCTAGATGTTCTCTGCTGCGGTTAAGGATAACCTTTGCAATCTTTAAAAACGTAAAAAAATTATAGCAAAATTATAAGAATTGTTAAAAAAATCTCATTTAAATATTTATAATAAAAAAAGAGTTTTAATTAAATAAACAGAATCTGTAGAATTTGAATTATGTGAAACATGTCTAAAGCTAATCGTCGTAGTACCAAAAACAATAAAAATTGCGGCCAATGTAATTTAGTGGTAAACGAGGAAGAAGAAGATGATTTTATTGTTTGTGACAAGTGCAATAAGATTTTTCATGTAGTTTGTATGAGAAAGTAGTGGCACCATTAGGTGTGTTCGAGTACTTTTACAGTAAAATGCAGTAAAGGAGTAATTACTGAGTAAATTGAAGATTTTACTCTCAAAAAAAGCTGTAGCACAAAAAAGTACGCGAACGGAAAAATTTTAAAAATTCGTAAGATTAAGGAAACAGCTGCTTGTAAATCAATATAGTGTTAAAATATATTTATCCTTTTGACTACTCAACTCTTTTTCTTGTTGTTACTCGATGCAATATTTTAATTATAACACGAATATTTTAAGAAAATATAAACAAATTATTTTCTGTAATCGTTTCCATGTGTTTATTTTTATTTTATTTGATTTTCCTAAGTTGTTTCTGATTAAATTTATTCAAAAGTATATGATTATTTGTTTTTGCTATTGACTACCTTAACAGCAAGTGCAGTACCAAAGTAACCATATACTTAGCATTTTCACAGCTCCAACGAAATAACAACGATGGCTGTAAATGATTTTTACAACATTAATTTCATTTTAAAAGGCATATGCATACATGTTTAACGAATGAATAGTTTAAAAATAATTGTTTGCTTATTATTTTATATTAGTTTATTTCAGACTTTCCTTTTTTAAAGTAATTTTTTCACATATTTTATACTTTTTGTTTTCTTACTTTTGTTTGTTTACCTTTGAATCATATGTTTCTTTTGGTTTTACTAAATTTTACTGCAAGAAATTTCTGCAGTTTTACTCGGTTGTCATTTAACATTTTAACGGAAGATTTCAGAGTTTTTAATTCGATTTTTGTCAATTTATTCAATAAGACTCCGTTTTTACATTTTATTTGCTTCAATTTCTTTTATACAATGATTACTTATATTTACAGTATTGCCATATCATTCATTTACATTTCATATTTCAGGGATCTAATTCCACAAAAACTCAACAGCTTTTCCCCCCCTAACAATATTCAATAAATTCCCATAGAATATCAATTGATATGACATAATATAATTAATAATAATAATTATTATAAATCTATTTGTGTTTTTTCTTTCCTTTTTTCTTTAATCGATCTCAAAGTCTTCCAAATATCTTGGTTTGCGTTTGGTTCTAACTGGAAACCTAGTTCCTTTATCTTCATAATCGGATGACTTTGCATCCTTCGACCCATTAGGAACTGGTGCTGCATCGGAAATATCCGGCAAATCAAAATCGTATTGTTCCTCTTTAGTCACCGCCTCAGTCAAAGCCTCTTGCACTTGCGTGTCCTCCTCACGAATCCTAACTTCCTCTGTACATTTATTTTCTTCCGCACCTATTCTTTCACCCACCTTCCTCAACTGGTCTACATGTCTTTGCCACACCCTGCCATCATCCAGCAATACTTCATAGTTTAAATCACCTTTTCGTTGTCTTATTTTGCCGAACTGCCACTTGTCCTTAGACAAGTAGTCTCGGGCTGCGACTCTCTCTCCCTCACCAAAAAACTTTTTTACTACCAAATTTTCGTTATTACCGCTTGTTAAATTCTGCGGCAGTAGCAAGTCTAGACGATTTTTAATTTGACGACCAAACATCAACATGGCCGGGGAACTGCCAGTTCCCGTGTGGATAGATCTGCGATAAGCCAGTAAAATTTTCGCTATATCGGTTTTTAAACTTTTCGGTGTAGATTTTAATGATTTTAACTTGTTTTTCAGCGTTTGCACAAACCTTTCAGCTAATCCGTTTGTAGCTGGGTGGTAGGGAGCTCCATGTTTGTGCTTTACTCCATTATCAGCCAGAAATTTCTGAAATATAGCAGAATGGAACTGTGTACCATTGTCACTAACTACTATATTTGGTATCCCCATTCTTGCGAAAATTTCACGACACACTCCCATGGTAGTTTCTGCAGAGATGTCGTTAATCACCATCACCTCAGGCCATTTTGTAAACGCATCCACCAGTATAAATAAGTATTTGCCAAAGATTGGTCCCACGAAATCTACATGAACTCTCTCAAATGGTTCCCTCGCTGAATTCCAACAATGAACCGGTAGTTGTTTTGCGGGTTCCGGTCTTACTTCTTGACACTGTGCACAGTTTTGTACCATATCTTTAATGTCCTCATCTAATTTTGGCCACCAACAATAACCCCTCGCTAAAGTCTTCATCTTACTCATTCCGAAGTGTGCCGAATGCAATTCCTGCAAAACTCTCTTCCGCAACACCTTCGGAATATATACACGTATACCACGAAGTAAGCATCCCTGTTGCAAACTAAATTCTGTTTGAGTTATTCCAAAACGAAAATTGTCCTTGCATTGCCGCCCAAATTTTAAGGAATCAATTAAGGTCTTTACTTCGTTTTCTTTAGCAGTTTCCTTACCCAGTTCCTTAACTCCTATCGGTAGGTTCTGTATTTTTTCCAATTCGATTGCATTGATTTCATCTTCATGACTTTCTATAATATTTTGGGGCAATCTGGAGACAGCATCGGCATTTCCGTTTTCTTTTGAGGTTTTAATTTCGATTACGTAATCAAACGATTGTAGATATAAAGCATAATGCTGCATTCTAGTGGCTGACATCGTTGGTAGGCCTTTCGTAGGAGAAAATATTTGTGCAACTGGCTTATTGTCTGTAACTAAGATGAATTTCCTGCCGAAAATATACTGGTAGAACTTCCTGATACCGAAAATAATGGCGTACGCTTCCTTGTCTATTTGGCTGTACCGTTGTTGCGTGAGAGATAAGGTTTGTGAGGCGAATTGTATCGGGCGTTCTGTGCCATCTGAGTATCGGTGGCTGAGTACTGCCCCCACACCGTAGGGGCTTGCATCAACAGCTAGAACCAGCGGCAATCTTGGATTATAATGAGCTAAAATTTTATTCGACATCATTTGCTTTTTGACTTCACTAAACGATTTTTCACAACTGTTATTCCACACGAAAGGTACCTTCTTTTTCAATAAATTATTTATTGGGTACAGGATAGTGCTCAAATTCTCTATGAATCGCCCGTAGTAATTAACCATCCCCACAAAGGCTCGAACTTCTTCCACTGTAGCAGGTATCTTCATATTTTGTATTGCATCAATCTTCCTTTTTACTTTCCCAATACCATGTCTATTAATTACGTATCCACAATACTCAATTTCATTCTGCATCCAGTAAGATTTTTCCATATTAATTCGCATGTTATGATTGTCTAGCCGACGTAATACCTCGTCGATTCTCCCCAGATGACACTCATCGTTTTCTGCCGTTATTTTAATATCATCCAGGAAAACAGAGACGCCCGGAATGTCTTGAAGAAGCTGCTCCATAAAGCGTTGCCATTTTGCCGGAGCGCATGCAACCCCAAACATCATTCTAGTTGGGGTGAACAGTCCTTTGTGTGTATTTATAGTTAACAGATTTCGATCGTGTGGGTGTACCTCCAATTGTAAATATGCCTGGGCCAAATCGATCTTAGTAAATTTTTCCCCTCCAGACATCGCGCTAAATAATTCTTCGATCGTGGGTAACGGGTGTTCATCGACTATCATGTGGGGGTTTATTGTAATTTTATAGTCACCGCATATACGTACACATCCATCCTTTTTAGGTACTGCCACGATGGGCGTTGCCCATTCGCTCGATTCTACTTTTTCAAGTAGTCCTTCCGAAACTTGTTTTTCTAATTCAAGTTCAACTGCATTCATTATAGAAAACGGCACTCTCCGGCTTTTGAAGAATGTTGGAGTCGCTGATTCTTTTATGTTTATTCTTGCTTGATAGCCCTCGATTTTTCCAGCGGAGGGTGACTGAAGTGTGGGATACTTTTTGAGTATAGCTTGAAGTTTTGTTTTTACATCTAGCATTGTGTCTTGAGATATCTGATTTATTTTTGCAGATTCCTTGGTTAATATATTTGACCAATTTAACTTAACCTCTTTTAACCATTCTCGACCGAGTAAGGGTCCCCTTTTTGATCTGACTACGTATAATTTTAGGGGAGGTGATAGAACAGTGGGACTAATTTGGACCGTGACCAGCAAGAACCCGAGACAATCAATTTCGTTGTTACAGTAGCTGTATAATTTCGTGTCATTCTCGTACAATTTTAATTTGCCAAAATATTTCCTCGCATCCTCCACATTTACAATAGTTACTGGCGCACCTGTATCGATTTCAAAATCAAGTAAATAATTATTAACTCTTAATCTACAAATTAATTTGGAACGTTTAGAATAAATTTTATCCTCTACCCTGTTTACCTCCCCCTCGTAAATATGGAACATATCCTCTGTCCCCGTATGCATTTCGTCATCATCTATGATATTCACTTGCCTCTTCTCTTTTAAACATACTCGACGTAGGTGACCCTTAAGCGAACAATAGTTACACACAGTCTCCTTGTGACGACACTCATTCGCTAAATGTTGAGTGCTTCCACAACGATAACATGACCTCTTACCAGCATCCCTTGGCCACCTTTCGACATTTTTTTTCTTCGGTCTAGGATTTGTCGCTACCATATCTACTGACATCTCCTCCTTCGGTTGGCGTAACTCCGCCCCTCCTTTTTCGGCACTCTCGTATGTTTTTGCGGTTGAAATAGCGGTTCCCAAGGTTAGATCGTTTTTCTCGAGCAGACGGCTTTGTATTTTCTGAATGCTTAATCCAAAAACAAATTGATTTCTTAATGCTGTGTTTAAGTACCCGCCAAAGTTGCAGTATAACGCTAATTTCCTTAAGGCAATTAGGTACTCCTCACAGGATTCTTCCTCCTTTTGCTTACGTAAGTGGAACCTATAATTCTCCAGTATCTCATTTGGTTTGGGGTCATAGTGCTCGCTGAGTGCAGTTTTTATTTGATCGTAGGTTTTTTCTTCCGGCTTTTCCGGCAACAATTTATCGCAAAGCAAGTTGTAAGTACTAATTCCCATAAAATGTAAAATGTATTCTTTATATTTCCCGGTATCGCATCCATAAATTTTTAAGGCTGTTTCAAAACGAGTTACCCATCGTGACCATGTGTGGCAAAGACATGTAGACCAGTTCTGGATCAAAAGGTTCCAGACTAAAAATTCCGGCATTTGCTGTATTTGTATTTGCAGTTGTCGCCATTTTGGCTAACACTTCGCACGTGCCCCCAAGATTTCCTTCTTTCAGTTTGTCTTCTCAATTAAAGTATGTATAGTTTTTTGTAAGTATGTTAATTTTCCTTTTTATTTTCTCTGTTTTGTTTTACTAACAAAAAACATGGTATTATTTCTTTTTCCTCGTCGCCAATTGTCAATTTATTCAATAAGACTCCGTTTTTACATTTTATTTGCTTCAATTTCTTTTATACAATGATTACTTATATTTACAGTATTGCCATATCATTCATTTACATTTCATATTTCAGGGATCTAATTCCACAAAAACTCAACAATTTTTAATTTATTATTTTCTTTGACTACTTCAGAAATCTTCTTTTTGTTATCTTCAACATCTTTTAAAACTTCATGACACTTTATTGACATATACATAGTTCATTGTTTCAGTCAGCTGGTCAAGTTTATCAAGTTTTTCTAACTTTAACAAGTTTGTTTTTATTGCATTTAACTCTTTTCTAATTTCTCCACTTCCTTCTCCACTTGCTTCTTCTTTATCTTTAATTAATCTCTCAAACTCTTTTCTTGTTAATCCAGAACATTTTGAGTGAAACACTTTCTCACATTTATCACATTCTATAAAATCATCTACCTCCTCTTTGATTTCGTTTTCGCAATGACCGCAAGCTATTTTTTTAATTTTATTTGCAATACTTCTACGAACGTTTAGGCATATTTTGACTTTTTGGATAATATCTTATTTGCTTTATAAGTTAAATACATTCAATTATTATTGATTTTCTTTTGTAAAAGACATTATTTTTTTTTTAAAACGATAAAAATTCTGACAGAATATATGTACGTCTAATTACCTAGGGTTGCTTAAATGGTACGATTTATCAACAAGACAAGAAAAAGAATAGTATACGTCCAGAACTCGCTTTGACAGTAATGGAACTGTAACAAGCTCTTGTAGTTATTGTACGAGCAATGCAGTCAGATTTTTAAGACGAACGATATCGTTCTTTTGGAAAATCCATTTGAAACATAAAATATTTGACATAAAATTTTACATATGTATTTGAATAAAATTTTACTATCCTTGGGGCTAGTAGAATTTTTGACAGAAACTGTAAACTTTTGACAAACAGCAATTTTAAAGCATGCTATCACAAAACAATATGAGCCACCGCCATCGTTTTTTAAAATTCAAGCCATAGCCTCATACATTGAAATTTTACGGCTCCTAAATGTATGTAGTTAGACTGAAGAATGCATTGTTTATTATAACTAGCGATTGTAATCGTACATGACACTATACAATTTCGCGCTACAGTAGAAAATTTTATTTCATGTGTATAAAAAAGTTAATTAATATTTATACGTAATTGTTGAACTGTTTTAAAGTATATATTGAAATGAAATTTTTATGGCTTGAGTTCAAATCTGAGTTTACCCATATCTTCTTAATTTAAGAAATTATTTTTGAATAAATTCATTATTTTATTAAGAGAGTACTTTTTATTTAAAACAATTTATTCATCAGACTAGCAGAACGGATCAGTACTGATTTCGAGGTCGCTACACCATCTCATCAGCGTTCTTTTGTTCGATTTTACCACTTTTGACGGTGGATACTAGTGACTAGGAATATCAACTATTTAACCGTATTATTTAACAAATTAGAATACGAAAAGTGCAACGTATTCATTTCTTACAAGTTAAATCAATTTCGGTTAGTACGAAATTCCATCTCTGATGAGTAATTATTCCAAATATTCAGATTTGAACTGAAGCCATAAAAATTTCATTTCTATGTATGTATAAAAAAGTTAATTTAAAAATTTATTGGTTGGACGGCTTGTGGTCAAATCTTTCGCCCCGCCGACGCAGCAATTTGTTTATCAGCTTGTTTTCACAGACGGAAAAATTTTATGTTGTAAAAAAATATGTCATTTGGCACAGCAAATTAATATTTTTTCCCCACAAGCAAATATTTGTTCACCTTAGTACTTTGCAAAGATTGCTACCATGTGGCACACGCTCACAACATAAATTGTGCGCTTAAAAATTGTTCTCGTGTGTGAAGGCTCAATGAGTTCTAAAACAGTCGGCGGCTATGAATTAATCGGCCGTGGGCTTTGATTGCTAAAGCCAAATATATTCATATGGGATAGGTATAAATATAATATATTGAGAAAACCAAAAACGAAAGAAAACTTTTAGTTAAAAATGGTAGACTACAGTAA
This sequence comes from Gymnocheta viridis, assembly GCA_956483585.1. Taxonomy (NCBI): domain Eukaryota; kingdom Metazoa; phylum Arthropoda; class Insecta; order Diptera; family Tachinidae; genus Gymnocheta; species Gymnocheta viridis. The sequence continues at coordinate 67,000,077 of OY101442.1, read as the reverse complement.
ATGGAAAAATATAGAGGTAAAATTGGACTTAAAACTTCATAGGTTTGGTGAATACAATTAATCAAAATAAAATTGGTCTTTAAGATATCCGATGATGAAGATGATACTCACCCTAACATTGATACACCTTCGCTATTCCGATGGCGCCATCAGGCACGTGTTGAACGAATGGCTGAATTTGAGAGAGAGAAAGAGGAGTTAAAGAAGATAAAGCAATCCTGGCAGGCCCGATTGATTGACTGTAAAGAGTGTATTAAGAAGAAGGATGGAAACGAAGAAGAGTTAAAGAAACTATTGGCGGAATTGGAGAAAGAAGGTAAAGATTTATGCCGCAAAGAAGAAGATATAATAAAAAAGGAACGGAAAATGCCGTGGAACGTTGATACTATTAGCAAGCCTGGTTTTGCAAAGACCGTTCTTAACAAACAACCTTCTCGAAAAGCTGATGAGAATCTTTCTGAAGAGGAGAGGGAGGCGAAGATGAAAAATTTCGTCAAAGAGAATGAAAAATTATGCAAACAATACGGCATGATGCGTAAATATGATGATTCTAGACGGTTTCTTCAAGAGCACCTTGAATTGGTATGCGAAGAAACTGCCAATTATTTAGTAATATGGTCCATTAATTTGGAGATGGAAGAAAAACATGAACTAATGGCTCATGTGGCTCATCAGTGTATTTGTATGCAATATATTTTGGAGCTAGCTAAACAGTTAGATATCGATCCAAGAGCTTGTGTAGGGTCGTTCTTCTCAAAAATCCATAATTGTGTGCCTGAATACCGCCAACAGTTTGAAAGTGAAATTGAAGCATTCAAAGAACGTATTAAAAAGAGGTCGCAGGAAAAAATTCAAGAAGCTATAGCAGAAGCTGAAGAAGAAGAGCGTAAGGAACGTTTGGGCCCAGGCGGCCTAGATCCTGTAGAAGTTTTTGAAGCGTTACCGGATGTTAGTAATGATGTTGATAGAAAAAGTACGTTAGTAAACTTTTTTTTTTATTTATAGGAATTGAAAAAATGTTTCGAAAGTCGTGATACTGCACTATTGCAAAAAGCTATCGCCGAAATGCCAGTAGAAGATGCTAAGTATCACATGAAGCGATGTGTAGACTCGGGATTATGGGTTCCAAATGCTGCAGATTTAAATGAAGATTTGGCAGAAGGACCCAAAACAAACTCTGAGGAGTCCACAGATACAGATAAGGATTTAAAAAAAGAACCTATATATACTGGGGTTAGCTCTGATGATTTAGATTGATTCATGCTGTGAGAGAAAGTAACTAAAGAAGAAAAATTAGTAAAAAATCCGAACTGGAAGTGCTTCACAATTTGAAAAACCATGATTAGACAAACAATTTACTCAAACTTAACTCCATTATTGTTTAGTCTGCTGTCTAATAAAAATATAAATTGTATTATTTTAAAATATATTTTCCAAATGCAGATTCCTTCCGTTGGTATAAAAATGTAAAAGACCGGTTCAGCTAAATATTTGATTTATCCGTGAATGGCGTACCTATTCACTATTTATTACCACCTTGTAACAAGTACACTTTTTTGTTCTGGCGTTAAAACAATTAAAACCAACCTACCACTGTTTCTCTCATTTTGATTAAAATTTTGTATATTAGGTTATAATCTTGGCTGACTCCTACTTCGCGGAATATAGAGACCCGAAAATATATAATTTGCTAATAGGGCTTGAAATATACTTTCTTCTTGAAAAGTACATTATTAAATTTTTGTGGTAAACTGCATTTCAATGTTAAACTGTAATATGCTCTGAAACTAGAGATAGGATCGTGAGAGACTTCGCTAGAGATGGGATCGTGAGTGACCACTCACGCTCACGATAAAAAATTTTACTCATGCACGCTCACGCACGACCTCATATTTTTGGCTCACGTTCACTTACGCTCACCTGAGTTGGAAAAAAAGTTAGTCACAATCACGAAAACTCACGCTCACGAAAAAATACATTAAAATTTCTGGGGGGTTACTCTATTGCGATGCGAAAGAAAATTGGAACAAAATAAAACTAATTTTACACTGAAATCGCTTTCGCATCGCAATAGAGAGTAAACCCCCTGAATGCAAGTAGAAAAATTTAATATACAATTAGAAAATTCCGCAATAGAGGAAAATTATGTTTAAATGAGAAATTACTTTTCTAAAACAATTTGTTATGTTTGTAATAAAATTTTTAAATAATGATATATGGATAAGTCCTAGAAACACTCCACCAAACAAATTTTTTGAAAGTGATCAGACTTATTTTTATGGCATATTAGACTAGATACATATATAATTTAATTAATAAATAAATAATAATAAATTTTATAAATAAATGTATTTCGGCGATCAATTTCACAAATTATTATCAAATCCTAACCTACCTCAGATCTTCTAATTTCATACCAGAAATTAACCATTTTTAGGTATTCATATCATTACTTTAGTATTAGTGAAGATGGCCCGATCGAAAGCCATATTTTTATGCATTGAATTCACTTCAATTTTAGCAAAACAATTTGTGTTTACTATTTTGGAAACATTGAAATTTCAAATAAGAAATATAGAAAAAAATGTAATGTGACTCACGTAGGGTGCGTTACGAAGGGTTCATGTCTTCTGACAAAGACGAAATTTTTTGGTTGCAAATACGGTATGACCTCGGTTACTGCAACTAATAAAAACCAAGACAGTTGCAAGAACCGCGGTTGTTGCATTGACCAAGTAACATATATAAATACTGCTTTAAGTATTTATATACAAACAATATCTAGTTTATATTGTCCTAATGATAATTTTGTGCATAATTAATATATTTTTTTAAATAAAACAACTTTAGTGTTATCAATTTTCTTCTAAAATGATAATTTTTTAAGAAAATTTAATTCATCTTATTAATAATAATATAAAACACAAAACATTACATACAAACATATGTAATTTAATTAAACAAAAAAATAAATAAAAAATACACATTCTTATGTACAAAATATGAGTAACTCTCTCTTAACTTAACTCTTTTATTAATCACTGGGATCTTTATGATTCAAAAGAAGAACTCCGCAAAGACAATCACTTCCAGGCTGAGAAAAAACGGTTAAAAATAGTTAAGAAAAAAACACAACCTGACGGCAAAATTTAAAAGTTGCGTTTACTGAGTCAAAAATTTTTGCCAAGTTGCATACACTGAGTCTACAATGTAAATATTTTAGTTGTTGCAATAATTGAGGTGTTGCGCTCATCGAGGGTTGCAGTAACCGAGGTCATACTGTAAGTTATTTTAGAATTCTCTTACATATATCCATCTTTCTTTTAGGAACTATATTTCTTGTTCTTTATTATGCAAAATTACGAAAACACACTTTAACTTTCAAAATTACTTTCGTTCTGTGTAGCGTGCGGAACAAAATTGTATGATCAATTATTTCGCAACAAATACTTGCCAAAAAATTATAAATATAAATTATATATTCCACTAAGCACCATGCATAAGTTGAAGGTAACTCTTGAAAGACCAACAATTTTTTATATATTAATGAGAAAACGCGTACTAATATAGGGTTCGTCACGCAGGAATTATTTACTTATGTACGTTTATGTACATACATATGTATGTATGTATTATGCGATTTCAAACTCTGTAGTTAAAATTAAATTTGACAATTGAATAATATTGAAAATTCTCAAAGAAAATATAAATTTTCTTTTATTTTAAAGCCTTGAAGTGAAATTTAAACATACATACATACATATTTAAAATATTTTGATTAAAATTATTCATTTTCTAGCCATAGGCTATCTGTGTAAAATATTAAGATTAAGTAATATCTTGTACTTTAGCGTTAATAGATAAATTGATAAGTATATGCAGAAGTAAAATTTTGTCAAAATTTTTTCCGAGAAGTCTGTTTCACATCTCTTCAAGTATTCTTCCTGGCGTTGAAAAAACTCTCACTTGTAACTGAGCTGGATGGTACACACAGTATTTGGTTAGCCAATTTTTGCAGAAGTTGAAGATCTTTAGCTTTTTTCCAAAAACTTAAAATACCTAAGTCTTGTTCGTCTGTGTGAGCGCGATTGAAGTCGAAACTCGAACTTATACTGCTACTTTGACTCTTTCATTCACATCAGTAAATTATTACATACCGGCACAACGTTTTATGTCTTCATGACGAAATTGGAAACCACGTACCTATTAAAAATATGAAAAAAATTCCAAAATCGAAAAAGTCACGAAACAATCACGCAAAAAATGTACTCATGCACGCTCACTCACGTTGTTTTTTTTATACTCACGCTCACGTGATTGAAAAAGAAACTGCTCACGCTTATCACTTGAGCGGTGGCCATCTCTACTTTTCACTCACGCTCACGATACAAAAATTTCACCACTGCACGATCATGCGAGTTACATATACAAATTCAAATACACACTTATATAAAAAATGACACTATTGATGAATTTATTGAAAATATAATATGCACCATGATCCAATAATACAGGTCTGTTTAATAATCCAGCTGATTTTTTGTAGCGTTGTGTTTTTTCATGGCCGACTCCATGTATAATGTCAAAAGTTGCGTTTATATGTGCTAGAGATGGGAACGTGAGTGACTTATCACTCACGCTCATGCAATCTCACGATAAAAAAATTTTACTTATTCACGACCATATATTTTTAGCTCCCGTTCATACACGATCACGTGAGTGGAAAAAAAGTTGGTCATAATAACGAAAAGTCAAGCTCACGAAATACTCACGAAAAAAATTTTAGATTATAAAAAAAATTATTATTATTACTGGTCCGTTGTGCTTGTCTGATAAATAAATTGTTTCAATAATACTTTCTAGATAAATATATTTTAATCAAAAAATAAATTTTAATTAGAGAAGAAATGTGTAAAGTCAAATTTTTACTTTATCCAAACAATTCCTTTCAACATAAACCAAAAACAGTTTAACTAATTACGCGAATTAAATTTCTCAACTTTCCTTAAAATAAAAAAATATATTTTTTGGTCGACTATGCGACTTTTTTATTTAATACACTTTCTTAATTTTAAGGGAATTAAAAATATTACAACGTACACACGTCTCTATTACTTATTTTTAACTAACTAACTTTACATAAATATTAGTCTTAAATACTAAGGGAATAACATATTTGTCTTATCATAATTAATTGTTTACAATATTTAAGTTTATGATCTTAAACCTTTTTTATCTTATTTTACATGTTTTTCTCTTAATCTAGTTGTTTACATAATTTTGTCTTTGTTCTTTGACTTATCATAACTTCTTCATTCTGTTGTTCTAAAACGTATCTCTTTTATGGTTGTTTACAATATTTAGGTTGTTTTCAATATTTAGGTTGTTTATGATATTTTATGATTACTAATTATGTTACTAATTACTACCTTATCACCTATGACAGTCTACTTGTTTCTTATCTTATATAATATGAACATGTCTATGCATGTGTGTCAATTATGCATGGGCGTCGTTAACTATGAATGGGCGTCGTTAACTCGCGCAAACATTAATATTTAAAACTATGACAACCGTCAAACTCCATGTTTACGTTGTCACAGTTGGTTGAATTAAGAAATTCAACTACAAAAGACAAAAACCAAGTAAACATACATAAATGAAAAACTGAAATGGAATATGGAATAATCAATCATCAGATATGGGAATTCTATACTAACCGAAGTTGATTTAACTTGTAGATATGAATAGAAGCAATTTTCGTGTTCTAACTTGTTAAATAATGCGTTTATATAGTTGATATTCCTAGTCATTAGTATCCACCGTTAAAAGTGGTAAATTCGAACAAATAACGCTGATAAGGTGGTGTAGCGACGTTAAATCAGTACTGATCTGTTCTGCTAGTCTGCTGGATAATTGTTCCAGCATTACTTTCCTAATGAAAATAATTTTCAAAAGTAGTGATCACGGGTGATTCACGCTAATCACGTGAGTGGTGCCCATCTCTAATATGTACTAACTCCAATGTTCTGAAATCAGTGATGAAAAATTAATTTTTTCTTCAGTACAAAAATATATTATAAATAGTAGTTTTTTGACTTCCACAGTACTAAATTGAAGTCTTTGTAATTTTTTCTTTATTAACTAAAGACATATAATGAATTGTATTTGTTCTTGCGCTTATGTTATATTATCGAAACAATCAAAATGGTTTTATCTGATACTAAACGTTAATCTTAATCTTATTTATTTCCAATAAGCTAATTGGGCCTATTATTTTTATGTAAATAAAAAACTTTTTTACATCTTCCCAACGTTTCGTCAATTTTTTGTTGACATCTTCAGGGGATTTTTATGTAATTATTTAGTAATTTATCACATTAAATTCTATTTAAATGATTGCAACATTTAACATGAAATTAAATTAAACACACAACTTAAAATAGTATCAAAGTGGTTTTCTTTAAAAAGAAAACCACTGTGAAATGTGATAAATTACTAAATAATTACATAAAAATCCCCTGAAGATGTCAACAAAAAATTGACGAAACGTTGGGAAGAAGATGTAAAAAAGTTTTTTATTTACATAAAAATAATAGGCCCAATTAGTTAATCATAGTTAATCTTAATCTCTTTTCACATCAAGATAATGGCTTGCGATTAAAGTTTCAAATCATATTGAGAGTAAATGTTTGGTGCTGATCGAATATTTAAAAATATGTATTTTCCTAAATTATAGTGTTTTTCAAACTTAAAATACACTTCAAGTAGAACTTTTTTGTTGTTTGTGTGCTAATAAGTTTAAAATTTTTCAAAACGTTTTTCAAGCATAGCGACTAATTTCGGTCCTCGGATTTGTGATACCGACCTAATTCCGTGTTACTCCTCTGGTTTATTTAGTACTTTCAAACTAATTTGACTTTTATGCGTTCAACAATTGCATATAACATAGTGAAAGAATTTTAAAAAAGTACAACGTCTTAAGCTTGTCTTTAAATATGTTTTTACAGGTCTCGCGTATATATCCAGGTGATAAACAATTTGATCTTAAATTAAGAACGATTCGCAATAAAACTCGGTACTATGTAATAGCTACCAAATAAAATAATTTCCAACCAAAATGGAAAAAGGGCCACCGGAAAATTGAAACTTAAAATTAATTTTTAGTTTGAGAAACACTATAATTTAGGAAAATGCACCTTTTTAAAAATTCCAAGTTTTGAAGAAGATCAATGTAGTTTAACATTAAGGTCAGAATCAAACATTTATTCTCAATATGATTTGAAACTTTAATCGAAAAGAGATTAAGATTAACGTTTAGTATCAGATAAAACCATTGTGGCTGTTTCGATAATATAATATAAACGCAAGAACAAATGCAAATTATTATATGTTTTTAGTTAATAAAGAAAAAATTACAAAGATTTTAATTTAGTACTGTGGAGGTAAAAAAAGTCTTATTTAAAATATTTTTTTTTCCGAAAAAAAATTTAATTTTCCATCACTAATATACAAGGTAAGGTAAGGTATATTTTATTGAGCCTTTATAAAAAAAACAATACAATTAAAATGAATAACAAACATAAGAAAGCTTAGGACTAAAAAGTAATATCCTAATAAACATAAAAACGAAACAGTAACCTACTTACAGTAATTTGCTATATATAGTAATTATTATAAAATATTAATAGAGAATTACGCCCTTGCTCCCGGGGCTTAACATGGTTTGAGAGAGAATCTCGTATCTAAGAATAAGCTTAAAACTAATTTAAATATTAACTTAAGCCTAATTAAAAAATAAATAAATAAAACAAAATCAAAACAGGAAAGGAATAAAAACAAAAATGTATAAAAAACAAGAAAAAATAAATAAAATATGTACGGACAAGCCGGACTAACCTCTATGTGTGCCTTGTACACTTTTTGAGAAAAATTCATGTCTCAAAGAGGTTGACAAATCGAAAGATGGTGCAGTTTCATTCAAATAGCCAATGGGAGATAAATAGTTTATATTTGACCAACTAAAAAGTTTTTGATTTTCGTATATATCTGATATAAGTTTGTTTTCATGAAAACAAGATCTTGATATAAATTTCCTGAGGATATCACAAACGTAAAGACCTACAGGTGTTACTTTTGACTCTTTGTATACAAACCAATTTGAATACCGTTTGTAAAACGATTCAAAATGTTTTCCAATAGAGTTTCGCAAAATTTTTCTCTCAAAAATTTCTATTTCCTTTATAACAGTTGGAGATACATTGAACCATATAGGAAATCCATATAAAATAATCGGTCTTAAACTCGTTTTGTAAAGCAAAAGTTTAGTGTTTACAGGTAGATGTTTATTACGAAGTATTTTGGAAAAAGAACCTAATATCCTATATGCTTTTGACAACACCGAGCGAGCATGTTTGTTAAATTTCAAGAGTTTATTAAAGGTTATTCCAAGGTATTTCATATCATTCTTAAAAGGAATTACAATATTATTTATGCACAGCCTCAAATGTTTACTCTCTGGAACAACAAACCCCCTACATTTACCTGAGGCATTTCGCAAACAGATTGCCTCACACTTTGAGATGTTTAACTTAACACCCCAATCGACATAAAATTGGTTAATAATTTCCAAGTGCTCAGAAACTTGTTCTAATGCCAGACGAGGAGATTCATTATGAGAGTAAACAAGAGAGTCGTCAGCATATAATAAGCCAACAGAATTTAAGCCAATATGAGGAAAGTCATTCATAAAAATGTTATAAAGATGTGGAGCCAAAATCGAACCTTGAGGGACACCACAGAGAACATTACCATAATCAGAAAACAATTTATTAAATTGAACAGAGAATTTTCTATTATTAAAATAACTATTAAGTATTTTGACAATGGAAGAGTCAAATCCGATTAGGATCATTTTATAAATAATTCCCTTATGATAAGCACGGTCGAAAGCTTTTTCAACATCAAGTGAAACCGCTACTGTGCACTGTTTAATTCGAAGGTGGTTTACCACGTCACCTTGGAATTTAAGTAATGCATCTGAAGTAGAATGACACTTCTTAAATCCAAATTGCATGTCCGGAATATAAGGTTCAAATATACCAATATCCATTTTGACACGTAAAATTCTCTCAAATAGCTTCCCTACATTTGAAAGCAATGAAATCGGCCGCAGGTTATTAATATCATTATTATTAGGCTTCTTCTTTATAGGTATTATTTTCGATATCTTCCAATCAATGGGAAAATAGGAATTGTTAATACAATGATTAAAAATTATTGTAAGATACTCAAACGCTTTAGGAGGAAGTTTTCGAATGATAAAATTTGAAATGTTATCAAACCCACAAGATCTCTTGTTATTAATTTGCCTAGAATGTTCTAATAATTCATCAAGACGAACTAATTTGTTACAATTTTGAGTATTAAGTGCGGAAAAAGCATTACCAAAAACATATAAATTATTGGGAACACTAGAAATAACTTCGTTAATAGATCTTTCAATAAAAGAGACATCTCTATTGGGACCCGAATCAGAATAAACTGAGGAAAAGTGATCCTTTAAAGCATTCAGTTTATCAGCCTCACTGTCGACAATAACGTCGTTCACTGATAATTTATCAATAAAACTACTTTTTTTAAACCCTATAATTTTATATACATTTTTATGAGCGTTTGGACCAGGACGAATATTTTTTAGTTTCTCACTGAACAATTGAGCTTGCTCAATTTCCATTTGCTGTTTAATAATTATAGAGAGTAACTGAATTTGTTTTGATAATAGAACATAATCAGGATTGGAACGGTTCCAAGTTCTATGATATAATTTCTTCAAATTTTTTTGCCAAGTATATTTAATTCTAAAAAGTTTCCTTAAGTTATCAGATATAAAAAACTTCTTACCATTCAATACAATGTCCTCAGAATTCATCCTGGTAATAAAGTTAGTTGTTGTTGTAAAATCATCGATAAACATATCAATTTCAGAATTAGTCAAATTTCTACAAGCAATAGGAGAGTGATAAGAAAGTCCCTGAATCATATCATTTCTAAATTTATCCCAGTCTGTATTTTTATAAGAAGTAAAAGTTGAAGGAGGTTTTAACATAAAGTCAAAATTTTGAAAATGAATTTCCAATTTGAGAGGGAAGTGGTCGGAAAATGTTGAAAGACTATGAATTTTATAATTTGGATTCGCCGAATTAACTAAATTAGTGCTTAATAAAAAATGATCAAGAAAAGAACTGCCATTAGGAAAAGATGGAAAAGTATTACAAACTCTAACAAAGTCTAAAGAAAAATGTTGAAGCCAATTAAAAACACAATACCATTTGAATTACATATTGCAAGAATCGCCCCAAACAATATTTTTCGCGTTAAAATCGCCGCCAATCAATATGCCGTCATAATTATTATAAAGTCTGGCCAGAATGGATAGGCCATTATAAATTTTCGACTGATCGAAATTGCAAGGAAGATAAATTGATCCGAGCAAAATTTTTTTTGGTAAATTATTAATTACAATGTTGCAACTAAGTAATACATAAGGAAACTTAATGCCTGGTAAATGAATTCTGGAGCACTCATAACGGTTTCTCAAAACAACTCCTACACCCTGAGAGCTGTTATCTTTAAAAAAAGAATATCCTTCTAAGCTTAAATTCTGATTTTCTCTTAAATGAGATTCCTGGATAAATGCAACATCAATGCCATTGTATTTCAACATATTTAACAGGTCTAATCTACGACTCACCTCAATGAGGGATCCAACATTAAAAGTTACCAAATTTAAACAATTACGGACCATAAGTCATATTAATTTCATCCATAATACCCATACACTGTTTTCTAGCCACTTCTCTAGTCATAGATTTATAACCCTTCATAAATTTTTTAATTTTACCTTCCAGTGTCACAGGTTCAGCTTGACATAATGATTGTGCAATCTTTAAAAAATCCTGAATGACAGCAGGCATCTTCTTGCGAGTGTCAGTTTTAATCGGAGAAACATTCTGTAGTACGCTAGCAAACGATTTGTCCTTTTGAATAAAGTTTGAGGCATTTATGGCACTAGTACTAATATACAAAATACAATTTCTTTATGTTGTAGTCAGTAGTTTTTGACTCAATACATTCCCTGTTGTTTTTTAATTGTCGAATTATTGTAGTATTAAACAGACCTGTATTATTTGATCATGATAAGCACAAAATAAAATAAAAATTAAAAATTGTAACAGCAAACTCATTTCCGTTTAAGTACAGAAAACAAAATTATTTTTCGGTCGCAATTCCAGGAATTGCAACCGTTCAATATTAATATACATAAAATAATGTTAATATTTAGCATAAGTAAACAAAAATCTTAAAATGCATTTTAAGCTGAATTAACAAAAATTTGTGTTAACAATAAGTTTAATGAATATTAAAGAAATGAAATAAAGTCAGTTGTTTAATATCCACAGTTGAGTTTAGTTATTTTTTTTGGCTCACGCTCACGAAATACGAAAAAATCACAACCTATAAGTATTTATACATTAAAATTTCTGAATGTCAATAGAAAAATCTAATATACAATTAGAAAATTCTGCAATAAAAGAGGAAAATTATGTTTAACTGAGAAATTACTTTTCTGAAACAATTTGTTAGTTTTGAAATACAATTTTTCAATTTTTATATATGGATAAGCCCCAAAAACAGTCCTACAAACAAAATTTTTTGAAAGTTATCCAACTTATTTTTTTTATGGAATATTAGACTAGATACATAATTTTATAAATAAAATAAATGTATTTCGATGATCATTAATGCACAAATTATTATCAAATCCTACGCTACCTCAGATCTTCTAATTTCATACCAGAAATTAACCATTTTTAGGTATTCATATCATTACTTTAGTGTTAATGAAGATGACCCGATCGAAAGCCATATTTTTATGCATTGAATTCACTTCAATTTTAGCAAAACAATTTGTGTTTACTATTTTGGAAACATTGAAATTTCAAATAAGAAATATAATAGGAAAAAAGTAATGTGACTCACGTAGGGTGACAAAAACCGACAAAATTTTTTGGTTGCAAATAAGTTATTTTTATTATTTTATTATTATTATTTCTCTTACATATATCCATCTTTTTTTTAGTTACTATATTTCTTCTGCTTTATTATAAAAAATTCGCTAAAAATTACGAAAACACACTTTAACTTTCAAAGTTACTTTCGTTTTTTGTAGCGTGCGTCACAAAACTTTGTGATCAATTATTTTTGCATAATTTGCGAATGCTAAAAAATTATTTTGTATTACCTTCGAAAGTACACTTCTATCCCACTAAACACCATGAATAAGTTGAAGGTACCTCTTTTCAAAGACCAAAAAAATTTTATTTATTAATGTGAAAACGCGTACGTATGTATGTAGGGTTCCCACGTAGGACTTGCACACATAGTTGGGCAAAATACATGGTTTGCGGTATTTGAAATACAAAATACTTGCTGGCCATGTATTTAAAATACAAAGTACTTACACATCATTTACGTATTTAAAATATAAAATACTTCCGTTTTGTATTATTTTATGACCAAATCGTTTTTATGTTATGTGTTTTTTTATTTTTGGCAATACTCTATTGCACTTGCATGAAAAGCAAAGTTCTGTGATACTAGATTTTAAGTTTGACTGTGATATTTTACGTTGACTATATAAACTATTATAATTATATTATATATAACTATTGTAATTTGTTGTTAGAATTTATAAATAAATACACAATTCTCCTGAAGACGTCGGAAAAAAGCCGATGAAACGTTGAGAACAAAGATGAAATAAATTGTTTTATTTGCATCTAAAGTAAAGGTAAAATCTGACCATAAATAGCCTTCCACATCATGTACTCGTATGTATTTAAATTTTAAAATACAGAATACACCATTTTTATTCAAAAAAATACATTAGATACAACTAATCAACAAAACAATTGTTTCCTTTCATAAATATCAGATTTTTAAATGTAGCATCAGACAAACTGTTTCTTGTTGGAGAATAAATAAAACAAAATAATCTTTCTACAGTTCCTGATGAGCACAAACTTATATTAAATTCTATGAATACTATTTTTATATTCGGATAGATGTCAAGAGTGCTCTTATCACTGAAGAAACTGACAAATTCCAACTCCAAATTTGATGTCCTAGATTCACCATCATCCCTATCTACGAAAACAACAATATCATCGTCTACTTTACTGGTGCTTCTATTTCTGATATTTCCAGGTGCCATTTTAAGTTTTTTGTAATTTTCCTCCAGAGTATAAATTGGAAGATTTTGGATTCTTTGTCTTTCTTCTGTCGTGATGTTTTCTGGCAGCCAACGCATCTTAAAACCAGGATGATAACAGGAAGCCAAAATAGCTCTATTTATTTCCGGTGATAGTTTAAAAAACTTATCGAATCTTTTTTCCAAGCTCTCTTTTAGTAGTGATAGGACTTAAATGTCTTAAATTGTTTCCATTCAACCGACTTAAGCTTGTTCTAATAACAAAAGTTTTCCGTAATAACAGTTGTTACCCTGAAGGTAATCTAAAGCAGTGGCAATATGTTTCAAAAGCGAAAGTGCTCTCCCTACGTAACTTACCAAATAATTCATTTAATTTGGATTTACTTTTCATAAGTTGTGCTATAGAACATACAGAGAAATATTGAAATTTTTTGTGTGTATTTAAAATACAATATACAAAATACTTCTATTTATTGTATGTATTTAAAATACAAAATACTTGCACGTCATGTATTTAAAATACAAAATACGTATTTGTATTTTAAATGCGTATTTCAAATACTGCCCAGCCCTGTTTAAACATATGTACATACATACATATGTATTTATGTACATACTCGTAGGTATCATGCGATTTCAAACTTTGTAGTTAAAATTAAATTTGACTATTGAATAGAGTTGAAAATTCTTATAGCCTATTTCTGATTTAAGAAAGTAAACTTAAGCGAATGAAAGGCACTCGCTCGAATTCGAACCAATTTGGTTTTCTCATTGTCACTCACTTTGATTCGCATTAGCTTACGTATGTACAAAAAATATGTAAATAAAATAAAATAATAAAAAAAAATTAATAAAATTTTTTAAATATTTTCCTCCTTATTGTGGATTTAACTAATACATTTAAACCTGCTGGTGTTGTTTCAGCGGCTTTAGCCATCCTCTTTGCTGATTCAGTTTGCATCTCAGCAGCATCAGCCATTTTTTTAAGAATTAGCTTTTTCTGTAACTGAATAGCATTCATTATAACATACAATGTAGTTTATTTTGGTGCTGGGATGTTTCCGGGTTTGTATTTGATGTAACCACTGCAACAGCTTTAATGCACCTAGCTGGTGACCCCACCAGTGCAAAAAAACAATCATCAATTGATTGCGGCTTTACACTAAATACTTTTCCCTCGGGTGCTACAACTGACGATAAAAATAGCGGTTGGTATAAGTCCCTTTCTCTAAGGCTCTTGGTTTTCCCTATTTTATTAGTCCGTGACTTTAAATCTACCCAGGTCTAGAGTAAGTTCGGGTAATGGGTATACCAATTTTTTATTTGACTATAATGATTTGAAGCTTAATTCGATTAGAACAGATCTCAGGTATTCTGCCACAGATCTTAGGCTTACATTCAGGAAAGTGAAAGAGTCTTTGGTGCCCAAGTTTCAGAGACATTTGGTAGAAAGTGAAGAAATCCATAAACCAGTCATTGAAAAAATTGGCGGGTAATACTTTGTTCTGTTAATGTGGTACATTAGCGTGCGTGGCCGATGGTGATTTTTAATCGGTAGTTAAAATAATGTCTCAAATTTGTTTCTATAATTAAACTGGGATTGCAATTAAGCTTAACTGCTTAGAGTACTTCATGAGGATTTTCATTGGCCTATTCCACATTTTTGTCAATGTGGTTCAGTAATAAACTTCTAAATTTAAAACTATTTATCGAATTATGATTTATTAATATTCTGAGATCTAGAAACCATCAAAAATAGTATGGGTGGGAAGCCCAATTAGCTTTTTTCAGCTAATTTTTAACTTATATTTATTTTTATTAAATCCTAAAATTTTGTTACGAAAGCAAAACCACAAGTGACTGATTTTAACATTTCATTCTCAATGTTAACGACACTTTCGTAGCACAGAAATCGGATTTTATATGAAAACATTTACGTTTTCATTCGAGTTGTCTTTCGAGTCACTTTTCGTTTAGAAATAATGTAGAGAAATCGAAATCAATGTTCTTTTTCATAGAATGGGAATGAAGGTGTTCTTTCTTAAATCAGAAATAGGCTATTAAAGAAAATATAAATTTCTTTTATTTTAAAGTTTTGAAGTGCAATTTAAAACTGTATGTATGCATGTATCAGAGAACGACAAACGATAGAATAATAAATAAATTTCTGTAGCATATATTGAATATTTTTATATCCATGCGTAGCTACATATACATAAGTACATATGTATCGATAGGTACTCCAATGACTATGAATGAGCACATTTATTTTCCAATTTTTGTTTGATAAGTATTGCCAGAAATTTTGTCTGCAGATGTATTATGGATTTCGTTTCGTAATTATTAGGAACCATTTTTAAACAAAATGCGATAAAGTGGTATTAAAAAATTCGCGTTAATTTGGAAAGTATACAATTTTACTTTGAAGCAAATTTTTGCAAACATTTTTGAAAATAGGAAAAGCTTAAAAATGGAAGGAAACGAAAAAAGGTAAGCTGCTTGCAAAAATTTCGAAAATCCGCAAAAAATTGCATAATTTGCGAATTTTTCACATTCCTTACATTTTTAAATCTTTTTGCAACTTTTTGCGGAATTTCGCATTTTTTGCAATGTGGATGACCTTTTCTATTTTTTATTGTTTCATCGACTTTTAAATGATATTCTCCATTTTAATTTTCCCAGTGATTGGAAGTTATTGCGAATTTTCGTAATTTTTGCAGTTTTTCACATTCCTTGCATTTGTTGCCCGTTTTAGAAGATTTTACGGCTTTTAAAAATTTTGCGAACTTTCGCGATTATCCCGATATTATTTATTGCTTCATTGAATTTTTAAGATTTTAAATATGAACACAGAATATTGATGCATGAATTTCATTGATCTTATTTTTATGCAAAAATTATTTTTACTCAAAAAGTTAATACAAATAAATAAGTGAAGTTTTTGCCTAAAACAAATACTATAAGTTGAAAATAAATTGTTTCTTTTTGTTATAATTCTGCAAACAATTTTTTTCAATTATAGTCATATTTATGGATACCCATCGATACGTATCTATATTTGTACGTATTCTTAGCAATACAAAAAGCATTTTCTATTTATTTATGCTACACCTATCGATATGCGCACTTATTTATATTGTAACCGTTTGTTTGATTGCACCCCTACATTTTAATTATCCTAGACTTTTGAATATCGATATGTGCTATGTATTGAAAATTGTATACCTTTGTCGTTCACATACATACATATGTCATACATTCATTCATATTTAAAAAAAATTGATTAAAATCATTTATTTTCTAGCTCATAAGCAATCTGTGTAAAATATTAAGTAGGATCTTGTACTTTAGCGTTAATAAATAAATAGATATACATACATATGTATGCAGAAATAAAATTTTGTCAACATTTTTTCCGAGAAGTCTGTTTCACATCTCTTCAAGTATTCTTCCTGGCGTTGAAAAAACTCATTCGCTTTTAGCTGAGCTGGATGGTACACACAGTATTTGTTTAGCCTATTTTTCCAGAATTGGAAGATCTTTAGCTATTTTCCAAAATCTAAAAATTTCTAGGTCTTGTTCGTCTGTGTGAACGCGAATGAAAGAACGAAAAAGAATTCCAGATGTTTTTCTTCCAAATGTTCGCCAGTCGAAACTCGGACTTATACTGCTACTTTGACTCTTTACATACGGGCACAACTTGGCATTGCAAGTTGTTTTATTTCTTTATGACAAAAGTGAAAACCACGTACCTATTAAAAATATGAAAAAATTCCAAAATCGAAAAAATCACGAAACATTCACGCAAGAAATCTCGATCATGCATGATTCACGCTAATCACGTGAGCGATGCCCATTTTAGTGTGAAACCCTCGAGGAATAAGAACCGAGTCGGCAGCTGCACAGCTCGAGCACGTTATACATGAGAAAAAAGTTGATATACCTTTGCTCAATGAGGCGTTTTTAAAATCGTAGCACAAAATTCAATTAGTGAGCTAAAAAATTTATCATGAAGATTGGCTAACACATGGCGGAGGAGTACTCATAGCGACAGAAGCTAACACATAAGTATAATACAGTAGTTCTGATTTTTCTGTCCTTTGCTTGAGAGTATTTTTGACGTAACTACCAGTGTTGCCCACTTTCGGTGCTAGATTTAGCACTTTTTTTGTTGATTTAGCGACAAAATTTTCGATTTAGCACTTAGCACTTTCCAATTGTTCATTTAGAAATTGGTTGAACGATGAAAGTTGAACGGGTTTTTAGCGGAATGAATCTCGTAAAAACAAAAATTAGAAATAGAATGAATTTAAACACTGTAAATTCCCTTCTTTATATAAGATGCGGCTTAATAAGGCTAAACCCAAGGTGTATTTAACTAGGTGACAGCATTAGGAAAACAATTAAAACAATACAAGAACAACAGGCATTTTTGTTTGTGTAGTTTCATTTCGTATGTCAAAAACTTAACCCATAAAACAAAGAAAACATACAGAAAAAAAGTAAGAGATATATTCGGCTGTGCCGAATCTTATATACCCTTCACCATAGTATGGAGTAACGAAAGAAGTCACAATCACGAAAATTCACGCCCACGAAATACGAAAAAAATTAAAAAAAAAATAATGTAAATGGAAAAAATTACAGCCATAAATTATGAATTCCGTAACAAATTTGTGACACTTTCTTGCCTGGGGTGCATTATAAAAATATTAACATCCCCTTATTAGCACTTATATAATTTTTCACACATCCAAGAAGTGTTTCAACGTCTTTATTAAAAAGCCAGTGGTCTTCGACTAAACAAAGAAATGATTTGAAACGTAAGAAAAGATTTAATAATGAAGAAATTCTCCCAAAATTGAGTAAAAAAAAAATCGCCAACTATTACATACATAAATCTGCTTGTCTAATGTTTAAAATGTTTCAATATTATCTTCATATTAAAAATAATTTAAAGCTATCAAAAATTCTTTAAAAACACGAACTTTTTCAAATAAAAAGTAAAAGTAATAAAAATAACTAGTGTATCAAAAATTAAAAAAAAAATTAATAAATGGTTGTTCAG
The DNA here is from genome assembly GCA_956483585.1 of Gymnocheta viridis. Classification (NCBI taxonomy): domain Eukaryota; kingdom Metazoa; phylum Arthropoda; class Insecta; order Diptera; family Tachinidae; genus Gymnocheta; species Gymnocheta viridis. The sequence continues at coordinate 66,981,736 of OY101442.1, read as the reverse complement.
GATTTGAAACCGTACCCTACCCGGTGGTGGCACGGTTTCGAAACCTGAACACAACACAATGCTATTTTTTAGAATTTTCGATACATTTTCGTTGTTTTTATTACTTTTATTTTTATTTGAAAAAGTTTGTTCCACAATTTATTTAAAAAAAACGGCACAATCTCATTTATAATATTTTTTTTTTAATTTTTGCGTTTTTTTCCAATTTTATGAACGATAAAAGGTTTATTTTTCAAAAATATCCAACATGCTATCAGATAAGATTTCATACAGTGATAAAATAATTATATAATGAATTCAGTAAGTTGTCGACGTTTTTATTTGATATAATATAATAATAATGCCATAAATAAAAATAACTTGACGGTGTAAGAAGAAATATTAAATTATAAAATATAACAACATATTTTAATTCATTATTTTATTATAATTTTTTCTTTGAAACTCGTATGATGTACGTATGTATGTAAACTAGTAGTATTCTGATAGTTGTCTTTTTAAAATTTTGTTAACATTTCCATTTACTTATCTGTATTGCGGTTGGACCAGACGATAAAGGTTTTGGTTCAATATAACCTGTATATTTCTTATATAGAAACACAATGGAATTTCAACCACAATTGATTTATAAAATGCGAATTCGGTCATTTATATTCAGCCTGCCAAGAAAACAGATGGATTTAATTAAAAGCATATTTTATAAAAATCTTATTCTGCGTTTACTGTGTAAGACAGAGAAATAAATATGAAAAATTACGATAAAATCGCAAGCAGAAAGCTTTTTGCTCTCAAAACCAACCCATAATTCGGCTTGTTTTCGTAATATTTTACCATCAATCCGCGTCCAATTCCGTAGTAGTGCCTGCTATCGACAATGCGATATTTCGCAAAACTATGATTTTTTAGGTGTTTTTAATGAATGTAAGACCAGTTAATTTTATATGAATATGAAGAATCTTAACTTATCATTTTGTATATGTTGAATTGGGGAAAATATGCAAAAAAAAAAAAATGAAATACAAATATTTATGCATATACTATTTTTGGAAATTTTCCCCAAACATTCCGATCCAAAATTCCAAAGTTCATATGTATGATATGTACGATAGGAACTGATTGTTTGAAAAATATTTGATGAATTGCGAACTATTCTTAGAATACATTTTAATTAAGCCCACATTAAATTATTCAATTGGATAATGCAATCTAGAAGCTAAATATAAATTTGTGGAAAGTAGGTATTTGCAATACTTTTATTCAAAATGCAAATGCATTTTAAATTTTTATTCCAAATACAAAATAGTTTTTAATAAAAGTTTCATTTTCACAATGGAAATGAAGTTTTTTTTACTCTATAATTTTCCTGTTTTTTAATCAATATTGAATCATACAATTTTGCTGATGTTCGTATATTTTTAAGAATTTTTGACATTTTAGAGATTTTTTTCAAGACTTTTGGCTGCCGATTGCCAATTATATGATATTTTTTTTAATAAATTTTGGGAATAATTTCCAATATTGCAGTTGCAATTTTTAGAATATGCGCTATTTTCGCGGGGTTTTCAATTTTTTAGTTTCTTTGCTAATTACATTTAGGAGCTAGATATCAAATTAAATTCTTACATTAAACTTTGTTTTTATTTTATAGAAAAGGCAATTAATTGAAGTGCTTTGAAGATTAACTCACTGTTGTTATAGAATGAAAGAAACATTTCTTATGGGAATTTATATTGAAGCAACAATCAAATACCAAGTTGTGGTATTTTTGGGCAGTTAAGTCAACACGCAGCTAAAGTTGCAAATGACAAAAATTTAACTTAAATATGCAGGAACAAAAAGGGCACTTTAAAAAAGGGTTTGTATGGGATTTTAAATAATTCAGAAATGATTATAGGTCTGTCTGCGTACACGTATTTTGCATCATTTTGTGCAAAATGTAGCAAAATGTCTGCGTACTCCAAATCTCTTGCAGCGAGAGAGCCAAAAAGAGAATTTTTTGACAGTTGGAAGTTAGAGAACTTGCAAAATGTTGCTGGAGAAATTTCTGCTTGCAAGATTTTGCAACTAGTTTGAACATCTATTTTTATTTACTGTTTGAATGAAATAATTTTTTGATTAAAATTTAACAATGGCAGAGGTAAGTAGTTAGAATTGTGTTGATTTTTAACGTTTATAATAAATTATAATAAACAAAACATTTTACTTCATGCTAGAAACGTCCAAATATACAGTGCGACCGTGATGTAAGCGGATTAGAGATGGCAGAACCGATATGCTAAAATTCTTTTGCTTTGTTATTTCGATTGTTTACCGATTAGCATTTTTCTTGCAAGATTTCACTGGATACTGTCTGCGTACTTTTTGAGATATTTTCAGCCGACAGAGTAAAATTGGTCTTACTCTCCCAAAAAAATTTACTGAGTATTTGCTACTAGAAAAGTACCCAGACAGTCTTTATTTTGTGTAGTTAGCAGTGTGACCAGATCCAAAAAAATGTTGGAGCTAAATTGGCACAAAAATAGTGCTAAAAAAATTTTGTAAGTGCTAAAACTTAAATGTCTTAATTTTAAGCAAATATTTTCTTTGAGAGTTCATAGTTTTATTATTTATGCTTATGTTGCCTTAAGGTACTGTCACGCTCGGCAAACATTTGCCCAAAAAACATGACCAACAGACAAGCTAAGTTTGCATTTTCTTTAATTCCATTTTTTTTTAATATGGGTTCACATTTATTAAAAATAACATAAAAATAGCATTTTGCGACATAATTGACTTAATTTTGTGATTTAAAAACCAAGTTAAATCACACTAACCCCAGCAAAAGTAGTGGTTACGTTTATTTGGGCAAATGTTTGCCAAGTGTGACCGTACCTTTAGAAATATTTATTTCCATTGAATAAAACAAAACTACTTAAAACAATAAATTATTTTTTAAACATAAAAAGTTTTAAAAACACAACAAAAATAATAATTCAGTCCTTAAATTAAATATCACATACACATACAAACGCGTATATTATGTACTTAGGAAAAATTATTATAGGTAGCCGCAGTAGGATTTGAATTTATAACTTTTTAATTCAGAAATATCAAAAAATATATTATTAGGCTTTGTATTCTAGAAAAAATTACATAAACAAACAAAAGCATTCATTTTCAGGTGCTATTATCTCCCAGCAAAAAAAGAGCTTACCAATCATCACTTTTTCACTACAATTAGTGAAACCGAAGTAGTGAAAAATTGACTGAAACACTAGTGAATTTTAGATGTGCATTTGTGTAACAACAAGTATTGCGAAAACAGTTCTAACATGTTACATAAAACATACTATATGTATATATGAGAAAATGATTGCTACTATGATTGCAATACACCGCTCTCACTAACTCACTCTCCTCAACAAACCAAAATATTTTACTTGTTCCCTTGCGTCCAAGACAACATTCCACTGTTTGTATTTGAGAAAATACTATTTGTACAATAAGTATAAGGAAGTATGAGGGACTTATGTTATAATAAGTAAAGTTATAAAGTTGATGTGCGAAAGTGCATAAATATAACAAATCTCCTCCCGGCTAGAATTTGATAAGAAATGTTTCTTTCATTCTGTAACATCAGTGAGTTAATCTTCAAAAGCACTTCAATTAATTGCCTTTTCTATAAAATAAAAACAAAGTTTAATGTAAGAATTTAATTTGATATCTAGCTCCTAAATGTAATTAGCAAAGAAACTAAAAAATTGAAAACCCCGCGAAAATAGCGCATATTCTAAAAATTGCAACTGCAATATTGGAAATTATTCCCAAAATTTATTTAAAAAAAATCATATAATTGGCAATCGGCAGCCAAAAGTCTTGAAAAAATCTCTAAAATGTCAAAAATTCTTAAAAATATACGAACATCAGCAAAATTGTATGATTCAATATTGATTAAAAAACAGGAAAATTATAGAGTAAAAAAACTTCATTTCCATTGTGAAAATGAAACTTTTATTAAAAACTATTTTGTATTTGGAATAAAAATTTAAAATGCATTTGTATTTTGAATAAAAGTATTGCAAATACCTACTTTCCACAAATTTATATTTAGCTTCTAGATTGCATTATCCAATTGAATAATTTAATGTGGGCTTAATTAAAATGTATTCTAAGAATAGTTCGCAATTCATCAAATATTTTTCAAACAATCAGTTCTTATCGTATACATACATATGAACTTTGGAATTTTGGATCGGAATGTTTGGGGAAAATTTCCAAAAATAGTATATTTGTATTTAATTTTTTTTTGCATATTTTCGTATTTTCCCCAATTAAACATATACAAAATGATAAGTTAAGATCTTAGGAGATAAAAAATTGATTTCTTCATATTTATATAAAATTAACTGGTCTTAGATTCATTAAAAACACCTCAGAAATCATAGTTTTGCAGAATATCGCGTTGTCGATAGCACGCACTACGGAATTGGACGCGGATTAATGGTAAAATATTACGAAAACAAGCCGAATTATGGGTTGGATTTGAGAGCAAAAGGCTTTCTGTTGTCGTCGTTTATCTACATGATGTTTTCATTTTTATTATTAGGTGAGTTCGAGTACTTTTGCAGTAAATGAGTAATTACTGAGTAAACTGGAGATTTTATTCCAAGAAAAAGCTGTGGCACAAAGTACGCGAACGGAAAAATTTAAAAAATTCGTAAGATTAAGGAAACAGCTGATTGCAAATGCATGTAGTGTTGAAATATATTTACACTTTTGACTACTCAACTCTTTTTCTTGTTGGTACTCGATGCAATATTTTAATTATAACACGAATATTTTAAGAAAATATAAACAAATTATTTTCTATAACCGTTTGAATGTGTTTATTTCAATTTTATTTGATTTTCCTAAGTTGTTTCTGCTTAAATTTATTCAAAACTATGTGATTATTTGTTTTTTCTATTGACTACCTTAAAAGCAAGTGCAGTACTAAGTAACCATATACTTAGCATTTTCACAGCTCCAACGAAATAGCAAAATAACAACGAAAATGGCTGTAAATGGTTTTTGCAACATTTATTTCGTTTTAAAAGGCATATATGTACATCATGTTTAACGAATGAATAGTTTAAATATAATTGTTTGCTTATTATTTTATATTAGTTTATTTCAGACTTTCCTTTTTGAAGTAATTTTTCCACAAATTGTATACTTTTTGCTTTCTTGCTTTTGTTTGTTTACCTTTCAATAATTTGTTTTTTTGGTTTTACTAAAATTTACTACAAGAAATTTTTGCAGTAAAAATTAGTAAATTCTCAGCAAAGAACTGTCACTTTACGAACGCAATTTCGTAAAATTCAGTAAAAATTTGTAAAAACTTTTGGGTACTCGAACACACTTACATATATTTAAGCACTACATTGATTTCCAAGCAGCTGTTTGCGTAATCTTACTAATTTTTGCAATTTTTCCGTTCGAGTACTTTTTTGGGCAACAGCTTTTTTTGAGAGAAAATTTTTCAGTTTACTCAGTAATTACTCATTTACTGCATTTGACTGTAAAAGTACTCGAACACAGCTAATTATTGCAAGTAAAAATTTTACTAAATTTTTTACGCTCTTTCGACGCTCTCTCGTTGCAAATTTTTATGAACACAGCTAATAAATGGTTTTGTGTACAAACGATCATACAATGAATTCGATACACGTATTTTAGAAGAATTTTCTTGAAAATTATGGATACCCAGATCTCTAACAGACTCTCTCATCCGAGAAGCCCATGAACCATTAACAAAGCTTTAGTTAGCGAAGCCTGTGGCCGTTATACATGGAGGAGAAAATCTTTAAGCCCGGCCGAAGGCCGGCTATGCAAAAATGCTTTAATTAGCGAAACCGGTGTTCGTTGTATATGGAGGAGAAAATCCTTAAGTCCGGCCGAAGGCCGTCTATGCAAAAATGCTTTCGTTAGCGAAGCCGGTGTTTGTTATACCATAGATTACAAAATCCTTTCATTTGAATAAACTACATACTTAAATATTGCACAATATTGATATCATTTTAAAGCTTTTGAAGAGTTCTTTAAGAATACACAAAATTTAATGAAAAATATTCAACTCTTGAGTTTATACAAAATTTTATCCGAAAATGTTACGAATGTGCACTAGGTAAGTATGTAGTTTATTCAAATGAAAGGATTTTGTAATCTATATATATATATATATATATATATATATATATATATATATATATATACATATATATGTATATATATATGTATATATATATATGTATATATATAATTTTTTTAATATGTATATATATATATATAGAAACTTCAGAGGCCTATAGCTCGGGAACTATACGTTTCCTTAAATTTTTTATTTCACAATTTTCTACACCCCTATATACACATATGTACATATATATTTTTCTTTTTTGGAGCTGTGTCACTAAACTAAACTTAAGCCGGCGTTTGACCTCGCCAGTAGAATATATGGTTCATACATCGTCCTCGCGAATAGGTAGTCATCTTGTCGCGATGCGAGGGCTTAAGTACTATGACATTTAGAGTCATGCTGGCGGTAGTGATGTTAGTCACGACCGGTAGGGCCTCCCATGCCAGAAGGGTCTAAATCGAGTACGAACAAAGAACTACCCCTCCCCACTCTATTAGCGTCTGTTTCTCCTAGGTGGAGCGGCTAATGGAGTATCCTAGTCCGCTGGCCTGAAACGGCCATCCTTGGCTCTCTGAGGCCTGTCGGTCCGCGAAAATCCATCAGCGTCTGTCCTCATATTGAGCGGCTGATGGTCTGCGTCTGTCTCCAGTGGAGCGGCAGCAATCCTTTCGCCTGGCAGTAGACATAAAATGCAAACCCCCCTGTCTTCCAAAATGTCAGACAACAACTTACGCCCTACGTATCCGGTAAAGGGCTTCATAATCTCCGGAGAACCAACTACTACAACGTCGGTTTCAGGCTGTAGTAAGTTGTTAGCTACTGAGACCCCGTCTAGCAGAGTGGTTGCGCCAGGCTCTGCTAGTCGGTCTGCTACTAGTGCGCATAAAAACATGACCAAGCCTTCAGGCGGTCGCAAACCGAGCCTGGTACAAGGTTCTTCGAAACCAAGTACCTCTAAGGCTTCTCAGGTCCGGACGGGAGCAAACCCCGTCAAAATCCCTTCCTCGGGCGCAGGTTCCTCTGGCCGATGTACCGCAAAGGCCCAGATCTGTTGCCAGGATCCCCGCTGAGCCATTCGACCCCAAGGAGATCCTGGAAATCATACAGGTCAGTAACCCAAAGCTACCCACACAAGACTGGAAAATAGTGCGGGTTACTGACGCTGTTGATGAAACCAGGAAGGCCACTGTTATAATTAACAGTGACTCTTTGGCGTCACTTCGGGAGACACAGGGGAAGATATTCTATGGTTTTGGAACTATCTTCCTCCGAGTCTACAAAGCTGATGACATGGAGAAGCCTCAAGCTCCGGTGACGAAGGCTATGTCAACTATGGAGGACGATTCCGCTGCTTCATCGGCCAGCGAGGACACCCAGTCGATCACTGGATTCGTGGGTGACTTCTTTGGCAGGATGGAGGTTGCGGACGATGAGGACATCCTTCTGGAATCGGACGACGACCCAGAGGATGCCAACGTCACAGTCGTCCATAGTGATGAACTTTGATGAAGGTCACACAAATTAACCTTCATCACTCTAAAGCGGCGACAGCTGCCCTTCTCCTCCGATTAGCTTCAGGCGCGGAGGAGCTTATTTGCATCCAAGAACCATTGTTGTATAAAGACAGGGTTTGCGGACTCAGTTCAGACGGCTATAGTACTTTGTACGCAGCTGAACAAGGTAAGACCAGAGCTTGTGTTATGGTCAAAAACGTCCTCAAAGCTTTTATTCCCTCTGATTCTAGCGACAAGACACTTGCACTGTCGCGGTGGAAAACAAAACACGGACAGTATGGTTTATGAGCTGCTACATGGCTCACGATCAGGACGATCCTCCAAACGGTTTAACCAGGAAGGCGATGGTGTATGTCAATAGGTGCTACATTCCCCTCCAATATGTGCAGACGCTAATGCTCACCATACCATCTGGGGCAGCTGGGATGTCAATCAACGAGGTGAGTTACTTCTAAACTTTATAGTAGAAAATGAACTAACAGTAGTTAATAGGGGTAATGAGCCCACCTTTATTGTGACTAACAGAAGGGAAGTTCTTGATATTACGCTTATTAGCGATAGGTTCTCGGATATGATTAGCGATTGGAATGTGTCAAAGGACTGTTCCTTCTCTGACCACATGTACATTGATTTCAATTTTTCTCTTAGCGTTGATTCAGTGAAACCCTACACGAACAGAAGAAAGACCAACTGGTCTGTCTATGCTAGTGTACTCGAAGACAAGCTGCCGCCATGCCAAGATAGCATAGGCAATGTGTCCATACTTGACTCCGCAGTGGAATCACTAACGAGTGTCTTAACCGGGGCAACAGAAAAGTCCTGTAAAAGAATCGACAGGAAAGGCAAGGCTAAGCCCATTTGGTGGAATGCGGAAATTGCTGAAAAACGCAAAGAAAGCAGGAAGCTCTTTAACGAGGCGAAACGTAATGGTGTATGGAACAGTTACAAATCCTCAGTGAATGGATTCAAGAATCTTATAAGGAAGGCTAAAAGACGGTCATGGAGGGAATTCTGCAGTGATGTAGAAAACTCCTCGGAGACAAGTCGGCTACGTAAGATCTTATCCTCAAGACCAGTTATTCCATCGTATATACAGAAGTCAGATGGATCCTGGACAACAAATAGTCAGGAGACCCTTGAGGTTCTGATGAATACTTACTTCCCGGGCTGCACTGATGATGTGCCGAGGGAGGTAATTCTTAATGGCGCTCGGAATAACTCTATTATCCCGATAACTCGTCATCGTGTGGAATGGGTTGTTAAAAGCTTTCATCCCTTTAAATCCCCAGGTCCGGATGGGATTATCCCAGCGGATCTGCAAAATAACCTAGAGACACTGATTCCATGGCTCCTGGTGATTTTCAGAGCCCGCCTAAGTCTCTCACATGTCCCATCTATATGGACAACATATAAGATTGTCTTCATCCCCAAGGGGGGGGGGAAACATCGCACACTAAGGCTAAAGACTTCAGGCCTATTAGTCTATCCTCCTTTCTGCTGAAAACACTGGAGAGGATTACAGACATTCATATCAGATCAAAGCTAGGACATAATTCCTTGTCAATGGCTCAACATGCTTATACGAAAGGGAAGTCCACCGAAACTGCGCTTCACTTATTGGTGGGTCACATAGAGAGATCCCTACAATACAAGGAATTCGCATTAGTTGCTTTCCTGGATATTTAGGGAGCTTTCAACAATGTTAAACCAGAGTCGGTTATTCATGCGATGAGGCTACTGGAGATCGACCCAGAGATCATCCAATTTGTTAGTAGCATCTTGCACTTTCGGCGTATTGAATCTAACTGGGGCGCCGCAAACATTTCCAAAGTGGCTACCAGGGGCACACCGCAAGGAGGTGTACTCTCGCCATTACTTTGGAACCTAAATATAAATTTCCTCCTCAGGGCCATGGAAAAAACGTGCTGCAGAACGATTGCGTATGCGGATGACGTCGCAGTCATGGCTATGGGTAAGGATCCCAGACTACTGTCTGAACTAATGGAATCCGCACTGGATGTCCTCGTAAAATGGTGCCGGGGATGTGGTCTGGATGTGAATCCGGCCAAAACGGAACTGGTACTTTTCACTAGGAGATACAAAATTCCCAAATTTGTTACCCCAAAGCTGAATGGGGTTCCACTGAAACTATCCGATAGTGCCAAATATCTTGGAATAATACTAGATAGTAAATTGAACTGGAATATGAATACCACTTCCAGAACCATTAAGGCAGCAACTGTATTATATTGCTGCAAAAAAGCCATTGGCCTAAATTGGGGTATCAACCCGAAAAATGTATACTGGCTATACGAATGTGTCATTAAACCCATTCTATTCTACGGTGCAGTCGTTTAGTGGCCGGCGCTTAGGCGGAAGAGTCATCAAACTAAGTTTGAACGTATAATGAGAATGATGGCAATAACAGTAACAGGTGCCTTTAGAACAACTCCTTCTAAGGCACTGTTCACGATATTGAACTGGCTACCACCAGACACTTTGGCTAAAAAGTTGGCTGCGAACACGGCAGTAAGACTAAAAGCCTCCAGAGCATGGAGAGATTACAATATCGGTCATGCCAACATCCTATATAATATAAATTGGAACATGAGCGTTGACTATGTCACACCTGAGCCAATCTTTGATCCTGGCTTCTCTGTAAGCTTTTCGGATAACGCGGTCCACCCTGATGACCTACATACACCCGCGAATGTGATTCAAATTTTCACGGACGGGTCGAAATCAATGAATGGTGTCGGTTCTGGCATTTACTCCGAGCAGCTAAACTGGTGCATTCCTCTAAGGCTGCCGGACCACTGCAGTGTCATTCAGGCTGAAATAACGGCCATCTAGACAGCCGCAATACTCATTCGGTATGGCGAAATATCTGGTAGGGATATTCAGATCATTAGCGATAGTAAGGCGGCCATTAGATCCCTGGAGAATGTGTTCATCACATCAAAAATTGTCAAGGAATGCCGGATATCTCTGGACGAGATAGCGAGACATTCAACGGTTACCCTTAAGTGGGTACCAGGACACAGGGACATACACGGAAACTGTATCGCTGACGCGTTGGCGCGTGCAGGCTCCACTTTAAATCGTAACGATTCAACACATGACATAGGCGTCTCTCTCCCAATGAGTAAACAACTTATTGCACATAAGTTTCACCTTATTGTAATTCAGAAATGGTTAGATGAAACTACCTGTAGGGAAACTAGAAAAATCTGGCCCATAATAGATGAAAAAAGGACTAAGGGGGCACTACAGCTATCCAGACCTCATCTCAGAAACCTAATCGCGGTAATAACTGGACACTGGCCTATTGGGAGGCACGCCCAAAGGTTGGGGCTCAAAAGTTGCGGCGATGAAGAAGAGGAAGAATCGACGGAACATCTTCTCTGTCATTGTCCAGCGTTCGATGATCTAAGACTTAAACTTTTCGGTCAAAGAACCCTTGGGGACAAAACTTGTCTCTCTAATATTGATTCAAAAAAGATCCACTCCTTCATTGAATCAACCGGGTGGCTGCGTGAGAATATCAGCAGCCAGATAACGTAGGACCCTCGGAAGACGGGACAACATGGTAGCACAACGGGAACTAATTGATGGACCCACGTGATCACGGCTGCCAATGGAACCTAACCTAACCTACATCGTCCTCACACTGCCGTCCCAGTAGTGAGCCTAGTGACGTCAGTGTTGTTGAGGACATCCAACATGCAATGGAAGAACTCGTGGACGACGACTAATAGGTTTTTTTGTTTGACCTGTTTATTGCAACTTCCTAATGCAATAAAGATTTTTGTGTTTGCTTGGCGTGGTAGAATTTCTGTATGTGTTGTTTTAATATGTCTTTGTGTTAATATTTTAATGTGATTTTGATTTAGCCTTCTTCTACGTTTAATGTTTTATGTAGTGTTGGTAACTCTAGGAAGATCAAAAGCACCGTAAACTGTTCCAAAAGGGGTAAAAAGCGCAAAAAAAATTGCAAAAAGGGTAAAATAGCCCCATAAAAATATTTTAAAAATTATAGTTATGCCAAGAAATATCAAACAATTTATTAAAAAATTTAAAGTAAATACTCAAAATACAATTTAAAGTTTTTGCACAAACCATTTAATAGAAGTAAAAAAACGTAACAAATCAAAAACAGGATTAAAAGAATATACATGGTACATATGTATATATTAGGTACAAATGTATGTAAATAGCTTGTGTTTAGACAAAACTTAAAAGTTATGCATTTATTACACCGTAGTAATTTATCAAATGTGAAATATTAAAAATGTTAGCAGGTATAAATATTGGCTTTTTAGTGGGTATACATTTGATTTGGATTAAACATACATATGCTACTGAAAACTTTTTAGAAACATAAAGAAATGCCTTCCACATAATTTTTTTCTAATTAACTTAAATGATTTGGGTTTTTAAGATGTGATCGTGTTGCATTAAAGGAGCGATGTGTAGGATAGAAATTTCTGTAAATTCTAAATAAAATGGAATCGATTAAAAAAAGGGAATTCAAAGTCGAATGAAATTCATAATAGCATTTCAATCGATTTTTTCGTTTAATTTTTGTTTATTTTGCTATCAAAAATATCCATTTCGTCTTCGCAATCAGGCCACAAAACAGTTGTAATAAAATATTGAGATTTTTGGTATAATTCGTTCGAATTTATATTGCTTCAAACATCTAAAGGCAGTTGCAAGTTGCTAAAAAAATGCATTTTCAAATTTTAAACCGTATTTAATTGAAAATGCAGTAACACATTTAAAGGATAACCGGTGTCTAATTATTGTTTTAAACAATTTCATCAAACTGAATGTTCTTTCAACCTCAGCGGAAAAAAGTCATGGTTGCTAAAAAAATATACATACATATATTTGCGCTTAAAAAAGTAGCGAATTTATGTAACTAAAAACATTTCCCAGTTTTACAAAAAGCACAAAAGGCACTGTGAGAAATTGTGAAAAGCACTGTGAATACGGGCTTTTTAAAAACAGGTCCTTAACAAAATTGTACGCGTATGCAGAGGCAAAAAGCACAACAAATACCCAAAAAGCAAAAAAATGCCAACACTGTTTATGTGCCTGTGGTTTCTGTGGGTTGACTTGCCAAATGCCAATCAAATGTAGTGTAGAAATGTACTTTGGGGAATATATGATAATACCGTGCAGAGATGCCGGAATTACAGTTGTGGTTGGTATTGCATACAAAAAGGGGGAAGAGAAGTACCTACAGTCAAATTTCTCTTTAAATTACCAAACATTGAATAATGAAACTCTTGTAAAACAACACTGTTTAAGGTCAAAGGATAGAGTACATTGAACCGAAGTGTTGCTTTTATTCTGGTGCAGATGTTTGCCTGTGTGTTGGTTTCATAGAACGTTATATATTTTTTTTATAGATTTTGTTAGCGCAAGTTACGGTTTAACAGAATTTTGCAGAATTTTGTTACAATCAGAGAGTGGCAGTCAACCTGAATAGATTAAAAATCCACAAAAAAGAGAAAAACAAGGCATCCAAAGTTATCAGTTTTTTATTCAGGGAAACTGAATAATCATTGGGTAGCAAGCTCAAAGTCAGAAAAGAAGTAAATCACTTGAAAAGAAAAATATCAATCAAAAGAAGAAATTTAAATAAAAAAGGTAGCATATACAAGCTGGAGACGAGTTGGTTGAATAACTGATTTGTCATTTGGTACTTTTTATTTTGTTTTACGTAAAAAAAAAATAATTTTATAAAAGAAAGCAAGCCTGATTTTTTTATATTAACTTGATTTTCTTATTATAAGTTTTTTGTATAATACCATCCTATAGAAAAGTAACAAAAAAATTATTTTAGAGCCACTTTAGATTACGATTATTGTCTTTGTTAGTTTAATGTTAATTGTAATAAATGTCTTGAAAAAATCTAAGATTCAAAATATGTGTTGCTAAATTTGTGTGGCGGGTTATAGGTACAGTTATATTAAATGTAAATGCGGGTTGGGTTCCCACGCCGATGTAGAGCTAGCTGAGGTGGCATTGCTTTAATAAATAAAACACCTTAAAAAGTATCGGTTGGTTGTCCACACAATCTTCCTCTATTCGTGCCCATATCAAAGATTCAGAACGCGGTGGTAACTTCTGATATTCAGCAGCAAGAAGTTTCCTTACGTGAACCTGGTTTTCATAGCCAATATCCAGAGGTGTTTCAATGTTACGCCAAACCATAACATGTTGCCCCATATGCAGATTTTTGCCATGGCACCAATGATGACCTTGTCAACAATATCGGCAACAACAAATCCATACATGTTTGACTGTAATATTGGCAGTAATCACCTTCACTTCAATTTTACCATTGACAGTGGCAGGCGCCCTGGTAGCTGTGCGCAGTCGTACATTGCTCAATGGATCAAACTTGCCCTTCACTATATCGGATCTCATAGTTGTGTTTTTCACCATTGATGTATCCACTTGCTGTAAGGTTGCTGGTTTTCTGCTGAATCACTGACATGAAGATTGTAGGTTGAAACTTGTGGCCCATAGTGCTAGCTCGTTTTACTTTAACGGTGACTCCTGCGATGTTTGTAGGTTCGCCCGCTTATTGTTTCCTGGTGGCGAGACAGATCTTGTTCGTTTTCCAGATGCCTTGCAGTTGTGCTGGAAACGACCGCTTTTACCACAGTTATAGCATTTAGCTCTGTCCTTGTGTTGTCGCTCAGCTAATGCTTGTACTGCCTCCTTAATACTTGTCACTAGGCTATTATCGTTTTCTACAACCACCTCCATACTTCGAACCAAACATATTTGGGGCTTAGAAATAACACTAGCGGTTTCTTGTGCTAGGGCAAATGCGAAAGTTTCTCCAAAAGATCCTTTTTGCGTGGCACATAATGCAAGCTTGCCGTCCGGATCACGTATTCTGATATTGCGCGTTGTGTTGTTTTTTAGATCAGTGTTGCAGCGCTACTGATGTCAAGTAGGCGCATTAAATGTGCAGATATTTTATTAATTATTTTACTTTTAATAATTATTATGTCGGCTATCATACACCACTATCAATCGCTGGTACTGTTCAGTGACCAGTGCTATGTCTTCATCACTTCAACAGTCCAACAACAACAAATACAATGGTATACTAATGATCATAAAAAAATGCTGGATGTTATGTCTTGCCTGAAACTGGGCTCGCACCCACATACTTAGACATTACTTGCTTTGTAGTCAAAGCGCTAACTACTTCAGCCAACAGCACCCTCAACTTCAAACTTCATGGTCCTTATAATTAATTAGGTTCTTTTAATTAATTATCCTTTATTTTTGAAATTTCACTTCAGACACCAATTATTACGTTTCGACCTTTTCGATAACGTTTCCTTGCTCAAGTTCTTTTAATTTGATAAAAATAACAACACAACGGAAATTGATTTTAACTTAATGGTGATTTTTATTTAATGTGATTATTTTTCAAACAATGGTGATTTATTTCCTTTAAGGTATGGTGCATATGCGATGCTAAAAATTCATATCCTCTTCATGGCCAAATATATACTGGCAAACAAGACAGTGGTCGCGAAATCGGTGTAGGCGAAAGAGTAGTCAGAGATTTGGTTGGGCCATACCACAAAAGCGGACGTAATATCACCATGGATAATTTTTTTACGACGCTGCCACTGGCAAAGCAGCTGATATCCGTCAAACTTAGCATTGTTGGAACACTGCGGCGAAACAAAGCCTATATACCAACAGAAATGAAAGACGATAAGAGTTGGGCCGTTGGGACAAGCAAATTTGGTTTCCACGAGAAGGTGACTATGGTTTCATACAAACAGAGGAAAACAAATTCCGTAATATTGTTGTCGACTCTGCATGATGATGCAACTGTAGAAGAAAACGGCAAACCAGAAATCATCAATTTTTATAACAAAACGAAAGGTGGCGTGGATGTTATGGACCAGACGCTTCGGGAGTATACCACACAGAGACACTCAAAAAGGTGGCCTTTGTCGTTTTTGTACAATATGCTCGATGTTAGTGCTTTCGCGGCATACAGTATATTTTATGATAATAACAGAACTGTTCCATATAAAACAACACGGAGAAAACGCTTTTTGTGTAATCTTGCTAGAGATTTGTGTGCGCCAATAATAGAAGAAAGAGTAGCCAATCGCCAAGTAACGCGCCATTTTTTCACCAAATCAGCAATTGAGAGCTTTTTGGGAAGACCAGTGGAGACGGTAACCTATACCGAGCAACCATCTACTTCTACGGCTGCTTCTACTGATGGCAGGAAGCCAATAACAGGATGCTGCTATTTGTGCGCTTCTTTGCCAGACAAAAGGAGAAGAAAGACGAGAAAAGTCTGCAACGTTTGCGAGAAACCAGTTTGCGATCAACATACTCAAACAATATCAATGTGTTTTCCATGTTTCAACAATGACTCAACATAAGACATCAAATATTAGAAATGAGTTAACCGGTACCCTGGTCATGGACCCCTGTATGCAAAAACATTAAACTCATTTTTTAGTTAATATATTTAACCAAATTTGATAAACTTTTTTCTAGTCTCTAAGTTTAGCCGAAATCTCTGATGATCCGGAGTTTCATGTTGATATCTTCAATAATAAAGGAAGAGCAGCACTTTAAAGTTCACAAAAGTACCCGGGTACCCGGTTGTGGACCGTAGGGTTAATACCACTAAGTAGTTTGTCTTATCAACGTTAACACTTCAAAAGCTTTGTCACAACTGATCCCCGTGTGTAGGCAGCAATTTCTTAAAAAGTATATAACAAAGTTTCTAGGTAGTTTTTAAGAGACAGTTCGGAGTTGCCGGTCATGTTGAATATGCATGGAATTGTGTATTTAGGTTGTATATACAGCAGCTTTATAAAAGACCCCATAATATGAATGGTAAATCAATGGAACATATCAAATTCATGTCAACCTAAGCGCCAAAACTGCACTATCATTTACAGTAGCGAAGAATATTTATCGTATAGATTTCTCGAACACTCTTGGAGATTCTCGTTAGTGTTTCTAGAGCTTTCCTGAATGCTATATTTTCGTTATTTTGAATTTAGATGCTACCAAGTTGTAATGGTTGAAATGTGCTTAATCATCGCTGTATTTTTATGTTCTTTAAATTTGAATCTACATATAAATTTTTTAACAATATCTTTGAATTATCTTTTTGTGAAATGGTTCAATTCAGCTCTGAGCCCTCAGTGGGCGGTAATGGGCTAACTGCACGTTCTCGGAAAAATATTTCTCTGGCATGGTTAGAGATACTCTTTCAAGCGCAAGCAGTGGTTGATTGCTTTG
Organism: Gymnocheta viridis; assembly: GCA_956483585.1. Lineage (NCBI taxonomy): Eukaryota > Metazoa > Arthropoda > Insecta > Diptera > Tachinidae > Gymnocheta > Gymnocheta viridis. Next base: position 66,964,744 of record OY101442.1, on the reverse strand, counting down.
CGGCAAGCTAGAATTTCTTGCAAATAGTTCAGCCAGTAGGTTGGCTTTATCAATCGTGTCAGTGAACACTTGGTCATGCTTCAAAATTGCCGGATTTCTGTATATTAATGTCACGCATGGGCAAATCATTAAATTTCATTTTTTATATTACATAATTCCGACAGTTTCATATTGAGTTTATAGATGAGAGCTGTGAGAAGATTGGGGAGGGGTACACAGTTTCATGTGCTCTGCAATTCCCTTTTGCTTTGAAATTCGCACTTGTTAGTTTGAAGGTATTTGGCTGTAGGTATTTGAAATTTTATTTTTTTATTTTTTTCGGTTGTAAGAAATACGACAAACTTTTGCTTGAAACTAGAGATGGGCATCGCTCATGTGATTAGCGTGAATCATGCATGATCGTGAGCAGTTTTTTGTTTCAGTCACGTGAGCGTGAGTATAAAAAAGCTTAACGTGAGTGAGCGTGCATGAGTAGACTTTTTGTGTGATTGTTTCGTGATTTTTTCAATTTTGGAATTTTTTCCATATTTTTAATAGGTACGCGGTTTTCATGTCATGAAGATATAAAACGTTGTGCCGGTATGTATTAATGTACTGATGCGAACATTTGGAAGAAAAAGATCTGCAGTTTTTTTTCGTTTTTTCTTTCGCGTTCACGCCTAGTAATTTTAAGTTTTTGGAAAAAGCTAAAGATATTCCAATTTCGCAAAAATTGGCTAAACATACATTGTGTGTACCATCCAGCTCAGCTACAAGCGGAGGACTTTTTTCAACGCCTGGAAGAATACTTGAAGAGATGTGAAACAACTTCTCGGAAAAAAATGTTGACAAAATTTTACTTCTGCGTATATCAATTTATCTATTACCGCTAAAGTACAAGATCTTACTTAATCTTAATATTTTACACAGATTGGTTATGAGCTAGAAAATGAATAATTTTAATCAAAATATTTTAAATATGTACGTAATTTTAAATTTCACTTCAAAACTTTAAAATAAAAGAAAATTTTTATTTTCTTTAAGAATTTTCAATTGTATTCAATTGTTACTGTCAAATTTAATTTTAACTGCAAAGTTTGAAATCGCATGATACATACATACATATGTGTAAGGCCTGCGTGAAAACCCTACATACGTACGCGTTTTCACATTAATAAGTATATAAAAATTTTTTGGTCTTTCAAAAGAGGTACCTTCAACTAATGGGATATATGTAAGTGCACATTCGAATGGCATAACAAAATAATTTTTTAGCAGTTATTTATTGCGAAATAATTGATCACAAAGTTTTATGACGCACACTACAAAAAACTGAAGTAACTTTGAAAGTTAAAGTGTATTTTCGTAATTTTTAGCAAATTTAGCATAATAAAACAAAAAAAATCTAGTTCCTAAAAGAAAGATGAATATAAAAAATTTTTCGTTTTTTGTCAGAAGACATGAACCCTTTGTGACGCACCCTACCTTGACAAACGTTACATTTTTTCTATTATATTTCTATTCTGAAATTCATACCTATTTTCAATGTTTCCAAAATAGTAAAAACAAATTTTTCTTGCTAAAATTGAAGTGAATTCAATGTATAAAAATATGGCTTTTGATCGGGCCATCTTCACTAACACTACAGTAATGATATGAATCCCTAAAATGGTTAATTTCTGGTATGAAATTAGAAGATCTGAGGTAACGTAGGATTTGATAATAATTTGTGCATTAATGGTCATCGAAATACATCTATTTTATTTATAAAATTATGTATCTAGTCTAATATTCCATAAAAAAATAAAAAATAAGTTGGATCACTTTCAAAAAATTTTGTTTCTGGGGCTTATGCAATTATCAAAGTTGAAAAATTGTATTTCAAAACTAACAAATTGCTTCAGAAAAGTATATTTCTCAGTTTTATCCTCTTTTATTGCAGAATTTTCTAATTGTATATTAGATTTTTTTATTTGCATTCAGAAATTTTAATGTATAAATACTTATAGGTTGTGATTTTTTCGTGAGCGTGAGTTTTCGTTATTGTGAACGTGAGCCAAAAATATGAGGTCGTACATGACTGGAATTCTTTTTATCGTGAGCGTGCATGAGCGTAAGTGAAAAGTCACTCACAATACAATCTTTACTTGAAACTAAATTTCACTATCAAAAATGTCAGAGTATAAAAAGAAGAATGTATAAGATATACAAAAATTGCAAAACTAGAATTTCATAATATGAACACTAATGCAATTTTTAGCAGAATTTAAAAAATTTTCATGTTTGGACGGGGGCTATGGCATTCTTTTATACTAAGTATGACCGTCTAATAGCTGCTTTAGGCGCCGTAACCTTAATTGTTGGCTGCCGGCATTTATTTGCTGGTTAGCCGCCGTCAAGCGGCTTCATATTCGGCCTCGTAATCATATAATATTGACCTGTGTATTAATTCAATAATATGGAAGAAAACAGGAAGTCGAAATTTTTGTATAAAGTAAACCGACAAGAAATTAATAAATATGAAAGTGACAAAAAATATTTCAAGCAACCACGTCTGGTTGATTTCTATGAATATAACTATGAAAGCATCACTAAAGCCAAAAGAATTAAATACTTTATAATGCCAAAAACACGTCAGTATCCAATAGATTTGAATGAAGGCTCTGCAGAGTATGTTCCTCGTAATAATGCAATGTATACAAATTCCATTGAAGTTGTACTCAAATATGATGTCTCTTCCGCTACCGATGGTGATGCTGCTGAAAACGAGAAGACAAAAGTTTTTACGCGTCGTGGTGCTCTTGTCCGTTTAATGGAAATTTATTATACTAAATATAAAGATCAGATACTACATATACGGGTGTCACGTTATAACAATAATTTATATATTGTAAAGGATGAAGTCGGTGATACATTAGATATGGGTAGTGCTCATCACGCAATATTGCAACAAAAATCTTTTGCTGGTATGTATTTTTAGTATAATTTTTTTTAATTACATTCGTTCTTTGTCAACTACAAAAGACAAAAACCAAATCAAGGCAAATTCAACAACAGTTTCTCCATCTTTCTGAATTAAAAGTTGTGCAACAAAAATTGACCTGTGTGAATGAACCCCGTCTAAGCAATTGAGAACTCAATTCTGACTACTAGTGTAAGCATGTAAGCATACTTTCTTTAGGTGTATAATATTTTATATCGTTTGAGTCAAGCATTTACACTAATTAAAGGGTGCAGATTGGAGAAGATAAACATTTACATTTATACTAAAAGTCTTTTAGCTCTTTTACTGCCAGTAACACGATGTCACAAGCATTCGTTCTTTCGTACAACTACATTTAAAACAAAAAAATTCTAAATTTTTGTTTTTGTTTTAAATGTAATTGTACGAAAGAACGAATATGTGTGACATCCTGGGACTGTCAGTTACTATTTATTATCTGCCTGTTCGTCAATATCGAAAGAAAATTTTCTTTCGAATTATTACATTTGAAACAAAAACAACTTTTAAAATTTTGTTTACAAATTCTACAATACGTCTTTTAAGTCTGTTTGGGTTTTATTCCGCTTTTACGTTGGTCGGCAAAAAGTTATAAAGTTGTAATACTTTTTAGAGCAGCGAGCGTTGCATTGCAGTTTCTGGTGCCCTTTGCAGCCATTTAGTTTAAATTATTATTCCTAAAATCCAACCACTGCTGAAAAATATCGCAAATTTGTAATGATATTAGTTGACACTAAAAAACATTTACAAGTCCGTAAAAGCAATCAGATGAAGTTGAAATTTAAAATATATACTTGAAGCAATAAAATATAATAAATATTTAAAGGTGATATCGAATGTTTTTGTTGACTCAAGCCGTAGGTATTAAACAGGTGAAATTATTAGTACAAAAATTACAGCAATACAATAACAAAAGGCATTTTTATATCGGTTCTGTCAAAAACATCTACAGAAAACAAATATAGAAGAATATAAAGGGATCCTTTAGCTGGAAGTCCATAATACGCGTTGTATGCGTTGTCGCGTTTTATACTTTTCATAGTTTCTACACGATCTATGCTATTCTAAATTGAAGTTACATGCAATGCTTTTTATTCGGAAAGTTTTTTGTTTAGATCAGCAAAATCGAAAGTGAAATTGAGAGTATAAGAATTTATTGAGTTTGTGAACATAATATTTTGCTTACTTTATTGTTTAAAAGTTAGTGAGTTTTCACAACATTAATTAGCTTAATTTCCATTGTTTCCATTAATATATTTATAAAACCAACATAAGCATAACAGAGATGAGACTCAGTACGTAAAAGTAATGGACAACGAAAGTGCAAATTTTGTTGGTGAAATAATTGTTAAAAAAAAATAATTTTAATGTATTTTATTCTTGAAAATATTTCTAAACTTTATTACGAAAGGTTTTTTTTTTAATTAAAAACGTTTCTTAGTACAAAAAATAGGTAAAAGTAATTTACGATACAAACATATTTACCGATAACATTAAAAATATAATATAATTTGCCATTCTTGGTTATGAAAACCGGGTCGCATTTTTTCATGACGCTTGCGTCAAAAGTATAAAGTAAACATATTTCACGCGTTGTAAAGCTGAAAGTCCACACCACGCGTTCTACGCGCTTGCGTTTCATGCATTTGACGCTTTAAAAACTGCAAGTTACACACCATGCTTCATACACGTTTTTGCTAATAAAATTTTAAGTAAATTTTGCAAACGTTTTGTTAGCTTTTTTTAAGTTTTATATTCTTTAAATTGTTTTAATTCGTTTTTCATCAACTACTTACGAAAATAGCTTTCTAATAATTAAATGTTCAATCTGCAAAAAATTTTAGCCTCGGAACTTGGCAGCACTAACAGATATTTTGTATACGGCGCTTGTGACGCGTAAAAGTAGAAAGCTGTTTAACTTTTCACGCGTTACAAACTTTTGTTTTGTAACTCGCTGTATGAAAATACTCTGATTCAACTTTTTTGAGAGACGCGTAGAAAGCGAGTTACATATATAAATTCAAATACACACACATATAAAAAAAATGACACTATTGATGAATTTATTGAAAACATAATAAGCACAAAATAAAATTAAAATAACAACTGTAACAGCAAACTCATTTCCGGCTAAGTACAGAAAACAAAATTATTTTTCGGTCGCAATTCCAGGAATTGCAACCGTTTAATATTAATATAAAATAATTATGAAATAATGTTAATATTTAGCATAAGTAAACAAAAATTGTAAAATGCATTTTAAGATTAATTAACAAAAAATTGTGTTAACAATAACTTCAATTAATATTAATAATAAAAGAAAAAGTCAGTTGTTTGATATCCACAGTTGAGTTTAGTTATTTTTTTAAAAAGACTCCCAAGTGTTCCCACTACGAAATTGGCGCAGTCGGTACTCCTTTTTCTTTTATACAGAAAGGAGCGTGAAACGAACACAGATAACTAAATATATAAAATCCTGCGAATCCCAAGGGACCCTCCAGGATATAAAAGTTTTTATAGATCAAAATTATTCAACTTTAGTGCAGTGAACAATTATTCTACAAAAAGAAAATTTAACACCACAAAAGATCAAAATTATTCAACTTTAGTGCAGTGAACAATTATTCTACAAAAAGAAAATTTAACGCCACTATAGAACAAAAAAAAATAATTAAAAAAATTTTAACAACTATCATAATCTTGTGAAAGTGCAACAAACATCAAAATTCGTCAAGCAAGGCAAAGGATATTCGACGAAAGAAGAATGGAGCAACTACAACAAGAAATGGCCAACGTGGATATCGTGGAGCAGCTCGCAAGAAGGGAGCAGCAGCTAGAACAACTCAGACTTGCTTATGTTGAGTTACAGCAAGGACAACAACGGGACCATGACATTCTGGACAGGACACTAAAGAATGTTAATCATCTTCCAGTATTCACAGGACGAGGAGACGTAACCGTCAACTCATTTTTTAGCAGCGTGGAATACCTAATATCAACGCTACGAAAAGAAGATCATAAGAAAGAGGTAGTTAGAGCCATTTACTATAAAACCATCCAAGGCGAAGCAAAAAATTCAATTATCAACATCCCCGAGCCGGATAACTGGAAACTTATTAAGGACACGTTAAAGTTGAGATACAAGCCGGATACAGAACCTCACCAGATTTATAGGAGAATTTCCAATTTAAGAGTTAATATAGTAAGTGAACTAATTGATAAGATTCAAAATATTAAATATAAGACGGATGAATTAATAGTATACTATAATGATGAATATGGAATAGATTTAACAAATATAGATAGTTTGTTAGTAAATACTATCAAAGAAATAACACAAGGGACATTACTGGACAAAATTTATGAACAGAGAGAACTAAAGAATATTTTATACATAATGAACCAAAGACGATTTGAAGATACGTGCATAAGACCGGAATACAAGACATATTTGAAAGAAGAAAGACATAGAAATCAGTACCAAAATAAACAAAATTTTGATAAGGTATATTATGGTAGGGAAGCAATTAATAAGCGACAGTATCAGGATAAAAATAAATGGAATCCAAATTTTTATAGACATGAAGAACAGAACGGTTTTAATAAAAATAATAATAATTCTGGAAGATACAGATTTCAAAATAATGTAAGAGATGACAAATTTTCAGGGCAATTTCAACAATTAGGGAACTCAAGACCAAATTCCAATCAAGTTCGTTGGAATCATTATAGAAATAACCAACCAGAACCCATGGAAATTGACAATGTAGAAAGAAATTACAAGAATCCTCAGGTGGCAGGACACCCTAATACCAGGTTTGGCCAAAATCGCTTAAACCTGGGTAGGCAAAGCCCAGAAGGACCGGAAATTAATAATACCATTTTTTTTACGAGGCAGCCACAGAATGCCTGCCAAAGATAAAATTAAATATTGAAAATAAAGAGTACGTAGCACTAATAGATACAGGTGCTAGCCTTAGTTTAATTAATAAAGAAATAAATGATTTTAAAATATATAAATTGAAAGATCCCATAACATTTAGTACAATAACGAATAAAGATACAATAAATTATGAAATACACACAAAAAGCCCGGAGCAATTTAATTTACCTAACAATGCCAGGATTCGTTGGAAGATCACTCCATTAAGAGGAAGAACTTATGATTTCATCATAGGTATCGATATATTAAACTTTTTAAATGCTCAAATAAATATAGAAAAAGGACAAATAACACTAAATGGAAAGGTATCCTATTTTCTTAATAACCCATACAAATTTAATCAAATTTACACACTTGAAGCTGTTGATCCTAAAATCGAAAGGCTTCAATTAAACCATTTGAATAATGAAGAACGTAGAGAAATTATAAAATTATTAAACCGGTATAACAAATTATTGTTTAGGGAAGGAGATTTATTAACTAATACAACAGAAATTCAGCATGAAATAAAAACCATTACACAACAGCAAATTTATTCAAAACTATATAGATATCCACCTCAACACGAAGCGGAGGTAAGAAAACAGATCACAGAAATGAAAGAGAACAAGGTTGCAGATTTTTTAAGCAGATTAGAAAATAGTGAGGACACTATTTCAGAAAAAGAGGGAGGTAAAGATTCTGATACTTTTTCAATTAATAATATTGAAGACGACATAACTATGGCAACAATACACTCAGCACAAGAAGATTTAGGTGATCATTTTTTTATAAAAGAAGAAATTGTGAATAAATATAAAACTCAAATAATTTTAACAAATAATAAAACGGAAGAATGTAAAGAAATACATGGGAAGAGAATTATTTTTGTTGCGGAATGCGACTTTGAACAGATGGAAGATATTTTTAGAAGATATATTTCCAAAGGTAAAATAGGCATTTATTCAGAGTTATCAGAACATAGCTATAATTTGGTGCAGCAAAAGTTAATAAGTATGTATTCAAACGATAGTCAAATTAAATTTATAAAAGCTACCATGAGAGCAATGGACATTGAGACAGAGGTTGAAGCCATAAAACAAATTTCATTATATCATATTAGGGAAAGTATACATTCAGGAATAATAGAAACTTATAACAACATTAAAAATAAAATATATTACCCAAAACTTATGGAGCTAATTCAAATCGTAATAAACCAATGCGACCTCTGCCAACAAGTAAAATACGATAGACGCCCGATTAAAAATAAATTTCAACTTACGGAAACACCCTCAGATAAAAACCAAATTATACACGTTGATACGTATGTAATTAAAGGTAATCGTTTTTTAACAACAATAGACAAATTTTCAAAATTTGGGGCAGCTTACTCATTGAACGATAGAAATCCTATCACAATAATTGAACAGTTAGAAGAACATTTTGCGAAAATTGGGAAACCACATAAAATAATAGCGGATAACGAATTTAAAGCAGCACGAATTCAGGAATTCTTGAGCCAAGAAGGTATTCAACTGCATTTAACAAAACCCAATAGCCATACGGGTAATGCAGATATAGAAAGGATGCATAGTTCACTAGCAGAAAAATTTAGAATTTTATATCAAACAAACAAGGAACTTCCAATAAAACAATTAATCCAAAGAGCAATAAGAAATTATAATGATCGTTACCACTCAAGTACACAGTACACCCCGAATGAAGTTCAAAATGAAAAAATAGAAAAAGAAAAAGTTAGGAAGAATCTAGAAAGTAACAAAAGAAAGGTCATACAAAGACTAAATAAAACCAGAGAAGAATACAAAGAAATTAGAGAAGAAGGATATATTAAGAATTATAAAGCTATTCGACACAAAGAGCAACCAAGATACAGAAAAGAAAAGTTAGAAAATGTTCACTCTAGCAATATTAAAAAACCATTAAAATTTTCAGATACTGTTAATATGCCTAATGATAATGACTCAGACACCAATGATTAAAGGGGAAATGACCACAAAACTTTTGACTGAATAAAAGGGATACACGGACATATACATGAAAAACCAGGAAATTGTCACTGAAACAGACATAGTGCTACACATAGTTAACCTTCATGAGCTAGGAGAAATCTTAAACAAACTATCAGAAAATATAAAATTAATGAGGATTGAAAATAAGGGAATACTGAATTCAGAACTAATTGACACAAAAACCAAACTGTTAACTTTATTACCGAGACAAAACAGACAAAGACGTGGACTAATTAATGGTATAGGCAGTTTACAAAAATGGTTATTCGGGACTATGGACGATGATGATCGACAAAATATTCAAAAACAACTATTTAATATTAACGACTTTGTAGACAATAATAATCAACAAATTATAATTAATGATTATTTTAATAAATCTTTAAGTCACATAAAACTGGTAATAAATGATGATAGGATTAAGATTGAAAAGGAGTTAAATTCTATAAGCAAAATTTTAGAAATTGAAAACAATAAAAGTCTATATTTAGAACAGCTAAGTAATATTCAATTAATAAAGAGTAAAATAGAACATTTGCAAGAAAATATAATTTCGGCAAAGTATGGAATTGTACACCCTAGTATATTAACCAGTAGTGAAATTGAAAAATATGAAATAAACTACAAAAAGTTAAAATACATTCAATTTGGAGTAACATTTTTTAATAACTCTTGTCTAGTTTTAGGAATTAAAATACCAAAAACATTCGTAGCAATTAAGTTAAGATATATTGTTCCACTACCAAATATTCACAATAAGGAAATTGATGCTGTCTTAGAACAGATCTTTGAATTTGAAAATAAAACATATCAATACAAAGAAAATAAACATTTGAAAGAATTAAAATTAAGTAATCATTGTACAATAAAAGAAAATTGTCAACTAATAAAAAATAAGGACTTAGAAATTATACAATTAGATATAGACACAATAATAATTAAAAACGCAATAAATACTACTGTTAATGGAACTTGTATTTTGAATGAAACTGTACTAAACGGAAACGTTTTAATCACTTTTAATAATTGTTCAATAAAAATTAAAGATTACTATTTTTCAAATATTATTGAAAGCATTGAAGAAAAACAAATAATTAACATTTCAAATAAAATTCAAAATTTCTCAAATAAACTATCATGGCTAGAAATGGAAGAAGAACATAAAAATAGCATACAAAATATTAAAGCTTTGAAATATCACTCTAATATTTCGTATGGATGTAATATTCTAATAGTAATTGCAGTTATAATTTTAATATTGATAATAATAATAAAACATAAGAATATCAAAATAAAATTGAATAACAGAATTCAGGAGAATTCTAAATTAAAGGGGGGAGAAGTTACATATATAAATTCAAATACACACACATATAAAAAAAATGACACTATTGATGAATTTATTGAAAACATAATAAGCACAAAATAAAATTAAAATAACAACTGTAACAGCAAACTCATTTCCGGCTAAGTACAGAAAACAAAATTATTTTTCGGTCGCAATTCCAGGAATTGCAACCGTTCAATATTAATATAAAATAATTATGAAATAATGTTAATATTTAGCATAAGTAAACAAAAATTGTAAAATGCATTTTAAGATTAATTAACAAAAAATTGTGTTAACAATAACTTCAATTAATATTAATAATAAAAGAAAAAGTCAGTTGTTTGATATCCACAGTTGAGTTTAGTTATTTTTTTAAAAAGACTCCCAAGTGTTCCCACTACGAAATTAGCGTGGTGTGGACTTTCAGCTTGACGCGTAGAAAGCGTGGTGTGGACTTTCAGCTTGACGCGTAGAAAGCGTGGAGTGGACTTTCAGCTTAAAAGTAGAAAGCTGTTTATTTTCAGGTGTGACTCTACTTTTCTTGACAGACGCTTAGAACGCTGGGTATGGACTTTCAGCTTTTTTGACATTCAAAGTAGAAAGTCCCCTTTCACATATGCGAAATTTCTTGCAGGAAATTTTTTGAATTCTCTTCTGTTCTTGCCTGAAGCTTTTACGTATTGGAAATTAATAGACAGACAGAAATTTATTCACTTTCGTTTTTCAACAATTTTCGTAATTTGTTTACATCTTATTACATATTTATTTTATTCTGTGGTTTACTTAAATTACCAAAAACAAGTTTTTATAAAATGAAATTTGATAAAAATTAATGAAAAACTAGTTTATTGCACAAACTTGGCATTAGAAAATTCTCCCGAAGAAGAAGACTTGGGCATGAGAAATATGATATAAAGCAAGAAGGTGAAAACTGCGAAAATAACAAAAGAGAAACAAAAAATTCCCGGTACAGAGGGTCGTGTACTACACACTCTGCATCTTCGCCCCTTCTAAAAATTTCGTCTGTCTGTCTTTCAATTGCTGATATGTGAAAGTGGACCTGGTTAATACGCAATGAGTTGCCTTACTTGGAGGCACTGTTTGACTTTGAGATTAAACCTAATTTTATTCTCTAATTAGCTAATCTGGCAATTAAATTAATTTAGTGTCAAATGAATATAATGTTTTTGGTGGTGGTTGTTTAAACGGTGAACGAATTAACTATTTTACAAGTGATATGAATGTGGATTCTAGAAGATCGGCGAATTTCACAACTAGTGAGGTGGAATAAGGTTTTTATATATTTAGGAATCACTAAAATCTTCCTCTCCACTAGAATAATAAATTTTTATTTGGTTTTCTTAAAATTCCGTTTTTTTTGTTCTGTTTTTATTGGTTCATGTTGAGCATATGTATGTTGACAGTTCTAGTTGAAGATTAAACCACCACGATTGCCTGCTTAAACTAGCAAGCAAAACCATATAATCGACTACCCAAAAACCACAAAAAAAGATTCAGGTTAATTAACATTCGGTTTTCGGAAAATGAAAGCAAACCGTGAGTGAGAATTTGTATTGAAAACAAAAACAAGTTTTCGTATTCTATTGTTGTTTTCAATATTAATTCTCACTTACAACTTTGTTTTCATTTTCTAAAAACAGTCAAAAAGTGGCCCATCAAAGTGGCCGATCAAATTTTCTTTCAAATTTTGAATTCTCTCACTTTTTTAACCGAAATTTCACTAGAATTTGCTAACAAATTTTCATTCCATGGAGTGTTTAAAATTACATTCAAGAAAACAACTGATAGCATCAATTTTAAATTGATGGCATTTTGGTAAAACATTTGCCTTAACCCTCCGTCTTGACTGGCAATAAATTCATTAACATATATTTCCGCAAATGTCTAAATCATGTTATGTCCAGTGAAGACGCATCTTTTTCGTACCTGGCAATAATTGTCAACAGTTTTTCGGTCACAATTATTGCGAACATAAAACGTCATAAGCCGTTTGACATTTCCAAATAAAAGAAAAAAAGAAAGGAAGCGACATTAAACATGAAAAAGTAGAATTTTTTTTGCTAAAGAAATTAATAAATTATTGAAAGACACTAAAATGGCAAATTAAAAAGAAAATCTTTAATAATACGAGGATACATTATTTAAAATTTGGGGGAGAAAATAAAAGAAAAATTAAAAATTGACTAAATATGTAACTGTCATTTGGCTAACATAATTTCGCGTGTGATTAATATACATATGTATGTTAACAAAAATATTGTTGCAATTAAAAATACATAACCGGCTTACAATCCTATATATTAGTCGTTACGAAAACAGATTTTAATTTTAAATATAACAAACACATGTGAATTTGAGGTTCTTTCTTAAATCTATTACTTTGCATGATAACCTTAACTTTGAGCGCTGCAATGATTTAAAAACTACACAAAAATTTTAGATTACACGGTGCTACAGTGAAAAAAACGACCTAGCGTGGGTTATAGGTTATATTGAATACATTAGAAATTGTGTCAAAAAATTTCAGAAACACCCTCAAATTCAGAAGTTATTCTAAAAAAAACCGTTTTCAGTGATGTTCGTAAACTTTTTTTTTATTATTAAAATCTTTTATTCACGAATCTTATAAACTAAATAAGGTACAATGTTATGAGATTTTACTTACGTACTACAACAATTAAATCTAATAATTGAATAAGGAAACTCCTAATAATACTGTCTTGAGAAAATTTTTCAAAAAAAAAACTTCTTATAAACTTTGAAAATGTTATAATGAAATTTGGTAAAACAATCGCTAGTAAGATTCTTTTTAACAAAAGAATATCAGCGACTGTTTAGTTTTGTTTCAAACTTAGACAGTCTGCATTTTTCATTAAATGACAGCGTCAGATCATTGGCAAACGCGTTTAACTTTTTATGTTTAAATCTAATGTGCAGTAAGTCAGTGGGGAATCTAGGGGGAAGATTATGAATTATTTTTAAATTTTTGTTCTGGATAATCTGAAGCTTTTTTGTATGGGTCTTAGCAGTTTTGTGAAACCATGCTGGACTGCCGTAACTCAGTATCGGCCTAATACACATATTGTACAACAATATCTTATTTTTGAGGTTAAGCTTAGAGCTCCTATTAAGTATGGGGTATAGAGCACGTCCACACTTTATAGCTTTATCACAAATGTAATTCACATGTTGTTTAAATTTAAGTTTTTTAACTAAAATGATACCTAGATATTTAAAATCATCTTTGATGGGGATCACGTTTCCCCGACAGTACAGAATTTTAGTAGGAATACGTTTTGGTGATTTATTATATGGGAATGTAATAGCCTGCGTTTTATTATCATTTACTTTTATTTTCCACTTATTAAAATATTTTTGGCTTGTGGTAAGGCTCTCTTGCATTCTCTTGATTATTGCATTTGAAAGTTTTCCACTGCATATAAAAGCACTGTCATCAGCATAAAATGCTGCTTCCTCATTTCTGTGCACCTCAACATCAGATGTATACAATGAGTAGAGTGTAGGTGATAGTACTGACACTTGTGGCAATGCCGCTGGGATTGTTCTTTCTGTTGAGAAGTCCCCGTCAACACACACAACAAATGTACGGTTCTTTAGGAAACTGTATGATATTTTGTAAATATAAAGGGAAACCTAATGCATTGAGTTTGTATAACATCCCATTGTGGCAGATGGTATCAAAAGCTTTTTCTATATCGAGAAAAACAACGCCAATACTCTTGCGATTTCTTTTGTTATCTTCGATATAATTAACAACCCGCTTTATTTGGTGTACGGTAGAGTGTTCCTTACGGAATCCAAACTGTTGGTGGTTAATAATATTATTTTGATCTGCAAAATCAACTAATCTTTTATGAATAATTTTTTCAAAGACCTTATCCAGTAAACTTAAAATGCTTATCGTCCTATAGCTGGTGGGTAGTTTGGGATCTTTTCCCTTTTTATAAATCGGTATTACTTTTGATTTTTTGAAAGTACGGGGAAATAGACCATTAATTAAACAACAATTGAATATTTTCCTTAGAATTTTATAAAAGTAGTCTGGCAAATTTTTTAGGATAATACTATTTATGCCATCTAACCCCGGGGCTTTATTGTTTTTTAATAGCATAGTAAATGTCTTAACCTCAGTGGCATTTGTACGTTCAATATTATTACTACCAATAAGAGAATCATTATCGAGACAATTAACAAAATCAGATACACATGTATCCAAAGGCGATTGGTTATTGATAGTAATAGTGTGTGAGCTACCAAAAGCATCTGCAATTGCATTAGCTTTTTCTGCACCAGTTTTTAAAACTTCATCATTGTAGTTTAGATCTGAACAAAACGAGTTCTTTCCCTTTAAGGCTTTTGTTAATTTCCAGAATTTTTTGGATCCCGGGGGTAGTTTCGAAATAAATCTCGACCACGACTCATTTCTATCCTTGTTAAGGTGGAATTCAATTAGATTAGTTAACTGCCTTAAGATACCGTTCAAGTGGGCTCTGTAAATCGGATCCCTACATCTCTGAAATCTACGTTTGAATTTATTTCTTTGAGCAATGAGCATCTTAGATGTACTTGAGATTTCTCTCTGCCACGAGTTTTTTCTCCCTACGGGAATCTTGCTAAATGCAGCATTAACAATTGAAATTAATTTATTTAGCAATAAATCTACGTTGCTAGGAATACACTCTGTTTGGTCAATGTTTTGGCATCTAATTTCACTTTCTACCCAAACTCTAATTGCTGTCCGGTCTGCACGATTATACAAAGTTACTGTATTTAATTTATTTTGGAACTGTCCATAAATGGAAAATGAAATAGGAACATGATCTGACTGCAAAATATTTGGGTGTGACTCTAAGTTTGAAAAAGCGATATTGGAATTAGTTAGTAAAATGTCTACTGTAGAGGACTGGACCTGGGTTAAGTTTTGACCGGATCGGGTAAAAGAAAATGGAAAATAAATGTAATAGTTCGCAAGCAAACAATGTCTGTAAAGCTCATTACCGGCTGTGTTATTAGATACACAGTTCCAATGTGTGTGATGTGCATTGAAATCACCAAAAATGAAAAAGTCACAAGAGAAGTTTGTGAGAAAAGTCTAAGTCCGCCTTAAAATCCACAGTATAATGTGGATTATAAGCAGCAGTAAAAACTACAGGACGACTATTAATAGTAACCTGTATAGAAATATTTTCAATGATTTTTGTGTTAAGTTTGGGTAATAACTAATGAGCTATGTTAGTTTTTACCGCAATGAGTACTCCTCCGCCATGTAATAACCGGTCTTCACGATAAATTTTGTAGCTTCCTAGTTGGAGCTTGTGATGCGGTTGAGAAACAGTATATCAACTTGTTTGTCGTGAAGGACTTGCTCGAGCTGTGCAGCTGCTGGCTCGGTTGTTATGCCTTGAGCGTTCCAGTGCATAACATGGTCATTGTGTACAACAAATGTTTTATATGGCATGTTTAAGCATCATACCTAAGACTCTCAATTTGTCAAACTTTGTGTGACATTTTTCCAATGCATCTACTGCATTAAAAAATATTTCCAATAGTTTATCATTGGATAACTCGTTGTTGTTGTCCCGTGTTTTGCTTTTAGTCACTTCAGAAAACATATTTTTCCCTTGGAACCGGGAGTCTTGTGCAATACCATGATGTTCTTGGCTCGATAGTCGTGGGAAATCACTCTCGTCTATTACATAATTACTGTTATGTCGTATACTAGTCAATCTAGTTTTTGCTGTGAGTCTTTGTCGTATCTCTAAGTATTCTTTACGACAACTGCATTTAGGGTCATCTGCCTTGTGGTTTGCATTTCTGTAATTTTTATTTGTACAGTTATGACATTTGTACACTATACTGCCATCAGGCGTGTTTTTGTTTAGTGAACAATCAGCGTAATCGTGGTTACCCGCACAAGCTGTACATACCTTGACTCTGTTGCAGTTTTTGGCTCCATGACCGTACATCGAACACTTAGTACATTGTGTAGGACCTTTATTACTCTTAAAAGGTTTTCTCCAGTAAACAGCAATGTTACAGAAAAATCTGATTTTTAAAATTTCACGTTTTGAAACGTGTTGCCTATCGAATTCGATCAGATACAGTGTGTCATCTTCGTTTGATCTTTTGGTAATAATTTCTTCATCTTCGAACAGCAGATGAAACCTGTTGCTGGTACTCGGCCCGTCGTTTATCTTGGGCATCTTATATTTCGGGCAATTGCCCCAAAACTTCCTCCTTTTTTGACCATTCATAGTCAGTCAAAGAGATAAATTATTTAAAATGAAAATATAAAAATTTATTATTAATCCGCGAGCAAAAGTACACGTTGTTTACAACTCAAGGCAGTGTTGCCGGATTTTAATAGTTTTTAATTGTTTATTTTAATATGAAAGCTTATAAAAATTTATACCAACGTATGAAGAAAATTTAGTTCTTAACAAAACATGGTTTTCATTTTTCATACCGGATGAAAATTGTAAGTTATTAAACTTTTCATTAACACCTGTTTTTAGTATTTTCTCCCCCAATTAACTATACAAGCAAATTTATCAACTTAATAATGCAAAGTGTTTTGTTTGTTGTAATTTTACAGTTACGTTTTTGGTATTTACTTAATAAGTGATTATATTTTATAAGTTATTATATTCGATAATGCGGAATTAAATAAATCCTCCTTCATTGTTAATCTGTCTTTATTAAAAAAAATCAAACTTGAAGATCATACAGATGAATAGGGTTTATTATGTCCTATTTTTTTTTAATCATTAAAAAAGTTTAGAATGTTTTTATATGCAATTTTCAGTTATATATATACTTATATATTAGAGTGGTCGTAATTTTAGATCTTTCGGCTCAAGGCGGAAATTTGTTAGGTTTGATATAAAAATAAAAACTGTGAAATTTGAGCGAGATACATTAATGTTTAGAGGTCGCACATTTCTGAAAATTGAAAAATATGGTTTTTTTGAAAATTTTGACTTCCGTCCACCCCAGTGCAAAATTGATTCACCCTAACGTTTTGAGATTTTCTATTTCATAAAGAGGCATTCATAACGAATCTATAACATTTTCAATCACTCAAATCAGATAATAAACACCAAAGATATTGTGAAAAACGTAAAACTTTTATTGAGAAGTTAAGGAATATTTGGTATACATCGGGTATTTTTGGCGATATTTTTCAACACTCAATAATAAAAATTCTTTCTGCTCCTCCTCCATCATTTTTATTTTTCGTTCGGATACATCATTTACTACAATTATTTTATTAACGATTTCCAAACCTTCGATATATGTAGGACATTCATGCCAAATCGAAGTATCAAAATCCATGAACTCCGTGGAGATATTGAAATTTAAAAAAAATGTCGCTGTCTTCTTTGATATAAAATAAGAAACGTTTTTGGATTTTAAGGTCACAACATCTTCTACTGGAATTATGTTGCGATTATGGCAGTTAGCGCCTGTGCTTAGACCACGGAACGCTTCAACTAATTCCCGTCGGACGGATATAGATATGTTTGCATCAAAGAATGAAAGACCTACTGCCTCTTTGGATAAGTACCACAAGTGTGAACTCATTTTTTTTAATGCAACACGCGAAATGTCTTTATCAATCAATTGATAATTGTATAGACCGATCAAAAAATTTAAATCATGATTTGGAGCTGATGCTGCCAAAGGAGCTGAAAACCAGGCTTTCACGTATAAATGTACAATGAATTGGCAAATATCACGAATTCCTCCTATTTCGTTGGCTGTTAATGGAAATTGGTTGCGGAATAAGTAAATTTTGAGACAATATATGGCCTTTGCCATCCACCGTGCATGGTGGAAGGCACCTGGTGCACGAGAGGATATTTTTGATGTAGATACGGATGACAAATTTACACCTAACAAAATGAGAACTAGACGCAGCAGCTCTTCATAGTCGGCTCTGTTGTGTTTCATTTCCAATTGCTGTTTGCAAAACTGCGTAATTGTTGAAGATACCTCCGCGATATTAATTTTTCATCATCTACAGCTGTTGTATATGCTTTATGGTCCATATCGCCTGCAATTATATGAATATGTTTAAAAATATTTTAATTTCATTTTATATTTTTCATACCCCACTTATTTTTGAATCTCTTAAAAATAAGAACCACTGGTGCTGAGGTTGATCCAAGTTTTTCCTCAAACGCAGCTCTTAAAACCAGTTCAAATATGTGATGTCGACACGGAAACTTGATCAGCGGTCGCCCAATCTGCTGTTCAAGTAAGGTCACTGCACCATTAAGTCGTCCCATATTTGCGGCAGTAGTGTCGCAGCAAACTGCCCTTACGTTGTCGAGTAAACCCCAATTGGCTAATGTTTCATATACAACCGATGATATTTCAGCACCCGTACTATTATTAATGCGAGGTATTCCCAGAAGTTGATCACCATTTCTATTAGAAACGATAACAGGTTGACGATCGACTTTTTTTGAACTCATACCATCAGGTAACAATTTGCCATCGAAGTGCACTACGCATGGATCTGACGGTTGTAATTTGTTTTCAAATTCATAACGACAGCTTCGCGATTTCTCCGTCGAGTATTTTGTAATGTACAACGATTAATTATAAAATCATTGGCATTATGTCCAAGAGCATCAACAATGGCGATTATTAAATGGATTGCGTTCCGATCAGATATCTTGCATCTGTCTAAAGCGACTGTTACTCTCTCAGGCTGTTACTCTCTCATTAATCACATTCCTTTTACCTCTGGATGGGTCTGGTTGTTCTATGCACGGGTCTGGTTGTGAACCATCATCAGAAACACTTCCGCTTAAATCGATTTCCATTTGATTGACTGCAGGTCGGGATGTAGTAGTACTAGCAGCTATGGCTTTCCTTTCTCTTTCACTTTGTTGCTCTAAACGTTGTAATCTTCTCTTCTCTCTGTCCACTGTTACCTTATCAATGCCAGCCATTGATCCAGGCCTTCCCTTTTGTCTTTGTAGAATCAAGAACTGTTTATCTTCTTCAATTATTCTTTCTAAGGCGTCAAATGCAGCTATATCAAACAAATCATTTAAATCGTCCATAAAGGCCGTCTCCTTTTGTTGTTGATTATCAGTTCTCCGTTTAGAAGTTTTAAGTAAAGTTTGCCATTGCCCATGAATAGCTAAGATTTTTTCGATAGATCGGTGTTTGCTTTGAATGGGTATACGTGCTTTTGCCCAAAACACGGCTAGTTCATCGTGAACTAAAGCAGCGCTATCACGCAAGGTTAATTTAAATGTCCGATGATTGAAAAAAAAAACAGATAACACTTGCTTTTTAGAAGGAAGCTTTGAACCTAATATTTAGGTATATGGCACACCAATTAAGTAAACTTGAGCACTAGCACGCGTAAAAGCCATTTCTTTTTATTATATTATTTTTTCGTGTCGGTTACAAACGAGAACAAGAAAACTCCACCAAACAATAAAACTTTTGACAAGTTAAAGGCGCTTCGAACAGCTGATTGTTTATGACTTTACCCAAACTTACACGAAGATTTTTTTTCCTGTTAAATTGTGTAAAAGAGAAAAGCATATCATATAAGGGTTAACTTCTCAATAAAAGTTTTACGTTTTTCACAATATCTTTGGTGTTTATTATCTGATTTGAGTGATTGAAAATGTTATAGATTCGTTATGAAGGCCTCTTTATGAAATAGAAAATCTCAAAACGTTAGGGTGAATCAATTTTGCACTGGGGTGGACGGAAGTCAAAATTTAAAAAAAAAACATATTTTTCAATTTTCAGACCAAATGTGCGACCTCTAAACATTAATGTATCTCGCTCAAATTTCACAGTTTTTATTTTTATATCAAACCTAACAAATTTCCGCCTTGAGCCGTAAGATATCATAAAGTTTAAAAAGCCCCCATACAACGAAGAACCAGTCTAATATATATATATATATATATATATATATATTTGGATAAATACATAAACTAATCGAATTTATTAATACCAACACAATCACAATGGCAAAGTTTAAATACTGGCTTTGGTGAAGGTTATTGTTTTTAGATAAGAATAAAACAAGTGTAACTATGTAGTTTAAAATTTGTGACAAGTGAAGTGCAATTAATATATAATTTTATTAAAATAAGCGAGTTTGAAATTTTTGTAATCCTTTAACAACTTTCAAATTGAGTTTGACTTTTTCTGTTGTGTGTGATAAGCGTAATAATTTTTTATGTTTGCGGTTTATTCGCTGACAAAAAACATCTCTTGGATCTGAAGAAATATAAAGCCTTGGTAAATGCCTTCAATACAGTTTTTAACTGCTCATATAGTTCTAGCAAATGGTATGAACCCGAAAGTATTTGTACGAGCTGTTCCAGTGTGCTTAAGAAAACTATGTTCGAAAAGTTTACAAACCAGCCATTATCATTATCTATCCCAATGATTTGGCATCATGAAATATTCCATAAACCACATATTTATTTTCTGCATGAACATTTGATTTTTGTCCCGAAAACTTTGGCCAATTCAGTGACGAGCAGGGAGAACGATTTCATCAAGAAATTTTACAAATGGAAAAGCGTTTCGATGGAAAGAGCCACATAAGAATGATGGCAAATTATTGCTGGTCTCTCAAACGAGAAACATGTTTATCTATGCATGTTAATTTACGTTAAGCTATTTATTCAATCGCAAAATTTTTACTTTAGAAAAAGTTTAGTAACTTTCACAAATATAAACCGATTTTAACAAATAATATCTCGTTAATAAATAATATTTCCTACATCGACTTCAATAATTTTTGCCCAAGCTCGTGACAGTGTGCGTCTGGGGTTGGAGAATACATTTTGTAAACAGATTTATGGATTCGAAGTATTACATTGATATTCTTAATGAAAACCCGAGAATATTAAAACTAGGTGTCATCTCAAGTCTTGGAGCCGAATAAAGTTCTGATAAAGAAAAACAAGGTAAATTATCTTCTCTATAATTTGATGTTGACAACTGTCACGTCAATCGTGGAGAAATTTACTCGTCTAAGCGAAGAACCGAATATATTGGTTGGCTTAGAAAGGGGAAAGTAAAGACACAAGTCACTTTGTTTTATACTGTTGAACAAACTAAAATGCATTTCCCGGACCAAAGTAAATTCCTAAAAAAATATAGTATCAGTTTCGTAAGTCAATAGGAAGGTGAAAAAAGCATATACCTAAATATATGTAAGTAAGCCAGTTATTTGTTAGGGTTAATTATTCTTAGTGTTAGTAAACTAACACTCAGAAAGATAAATGTCGGCGAGTTGTCGGAGTTACAAATGGTTAAATTATTAATGAAATTTAGGATATGCTCACATCTGTCATTGATTTTACTGCTGCCCCATACTGTGTGCCTAGCATTGGCATCACAGCATAAGAGGATGTCTTCATTGGCACGTGTGGATGACATAACCGATTTCTATTTTGCTATAAGGAAGCTCCTGTCTTCCGGTAACTCGACCTTAGCAACTGTTAGGTCCGCTGAGCTGAGCTGTGAACAGAGACAAATTTTGATACGTTTTTTGGGTATTAGGCATGATCTTGGATTAACGTGTCCTTTAGCATAGAGCACATTTTACGTGGACAAAGGAAACCCCTTCACCTCGGAGTTCGCCACCCAAGGCTCTTGCACCACGCAGATGTCAAGGTTCTCCTCGCCTAGGAGAACATTTCTGTTGCACACTTGGAGTGCTTCCGATTTATTTGAGCAATTCTAGTCGCCATTTTGGTGCTGCATGCCAACCCAAAGGTTGCTGGATGTCTTTCTGACTCCTTTTTTTCTTTGGTTTGCCCTTCACCTGGCTCGGGCTCGAGTGCCGGTACAGCGGGTTTTTTGTCTGCTGCTTTAGAAGCATGTTGTGCAGATAGTGGGGTACTATTTCTTTTACCTCCTCTAACCGAGAGGACGACTACTGTCTCCTGGCTGGAGGCAAAAGGTCGTCCTCTGAAGAGAATTCTTTCCTTCTTTGTCTTTGTTGTTGATTTTTATTTGATCCATATGTTGTTCCCACGAGTGTGCCAGTAAGGAGTGTGACCATCCACGCAGTGCGGTGGCCCGTGTCTTGGAAACGGGGGGGGGGGCTGCTAACGACTAGTCTTCTTTAACCACTAACGAGTCATTCAGGTCCTCGGCAAAGCCCCCGCCACCTTGATCGTACAAGTGGGGGAGAGACAGGATAGGATAGATGGGAGGGGATTGGGGAAGGATGAGGGGTATGTGGTTAACCTTTGGTTGTGAAGGCCTTAACGAATCCTTACTCCAAGCCAGGTAATGTGTATACAGAACCTGCATTGGGATGGGAGAGTCAGCCACCACATCGCGACAAGATTGTGTTAATATTTGATTAGGTAGGTTAGTATTGGGTTAATTGTAAAAAATTTCAATGGTTTTTTTTAAATTTTATTAATTTTAAGAGTTTTTTATTAATAAAAGAAACGGATATATTTTTGATTCGGTTATAATTAAATGTATTGTCATTATTTATATTTCTTATATCAATAAATGTTTTAACTGTAAGTGATCCAAAATGTGTTGGTAACTTGTTTTTAGAGGATTTCAGGTAAATTGGTTTTGGATGTCATAAATGTAAAGTCCAAGGAAGAGTAGGCGTCAATATGCAAAATGATCGGGATCAGCTATAATAGTGAGGATGATTTAGGTTAGGATAAGGCGGTCCTGCAGGAAATTCAGATCTTCCTGAAATAGTAATTGTGAAATACTGTTTAGAGTAATGTTAATTTTTGTGTAGTTTTTTTCTTGGACAATTTTTTATAATTTTTTTTAGTGTATAGAAGCGATTGTGAAGTAGGGTTGAGGATCCGCGGACTTCCTTACACCCAATTCATACGATGATTTTTCAATGATTTTTAAAACATGATTTTTTGTGTGTGTAGGCGAAAGGGTTGGAGAAGCAAACGGGCTAAAGAAAAAAATCACATTTTCAGTTCTCGGTGATTTTTTTCATATTTTTCTTTCCACACATTCGTTTTTTTGTTATGTTGCTTTATTTTATGTTTCGTTTCAATGTGGCAATACAAAAGCATTTTTGATGAAATAAGAAGAAAATTTTTGATATTTTTATAAAAGAAAAATTTAAAACAGAAAAGTAAATAATACTTTTAAATATAAAAACAAGAAATATTATTACCAAAAATAATGTGAATAATATAATATAATATCGTTATTTTTGTTTAATTATAAGGAATTTTACTTGTTTTTATACAAATAAGCAATTAAAGAAAAATAACCGATTACGGAGAAAAAAATCAACCGTAAAAACATGGGAAAAAATCATCGTATGAATCTGTAAAGTTTTCGGAAGCACCTTTTAAAGAGAATTAAAAATAAAACATGATTTTTAAATCAGCGTATGAATTGGATGTTAGTGATCTAGTTGGACTGCTTCACAGGTGCCTTAAGGGAAAGTTTTATACCATGTTAAATAGAACAAAAAAAAATACGAAAGAAAGGATAAACGAGAGGTGAGAGAAAAGGAACAACCATCTACCAACTCACCTGGTTTTTATTGGGTATTTTCTTTTTATGTATACATTAAATCCATATTAACAGTTTATAGAAGAATTGATACATTTATTGATACATATGCAGGGTGTGCCAACTTCGACTGACTTTATGATATTTTAGCCGTTGCATCCCTAGCAATAATTATTGAGCTAATTGAAATTTATATGGAAACATTTCTAGACCAACTTTTATAATGCACAGCAGCGATGTTCTGGATATTCCCAATTGAATATCTCGTCGACGAGTAGACTCAGATGGATCCTTGCAAACACTTTCTCATAAAGCATCCACAGCTTCTCCAGTGTGATTAAGGCAGGCAACAGTTCTTCGTGGTTCATTAACTACCGTACCCTGGTTCTCAAAACAGGTAATTAAGCTTTTCATCATTTTTACACTGGAAGGTGTTTCAGTATTAAAATGTTGACGGTATTTTCTTTGTGTTGTAACAACTGATCGTCCGGAAACATTAAAATTTAAAAATTTTACACGTTCTTGCGTTGGGTATGGTAACATTTTAAAATTTTATTTAAAGAGTTCAAATTTTACCTTGAATTCATCAAAAACTGCTGATTCTGTGGCAACCCATAAATATTGCACTAAAATGCTCTCATGCACACTCGCAAAAGAAAAAACCTAGGAATTTACAAAATTGAGAATTGTTTTCTTATACCAAATAAAACCCCAAAAACGTATTTTAAAATGTGGATAAAAGCTCAAGAATATGTGGCTCAATTCCAAAACGTCAAAACACATTGCAGTGATGCGCTTTTACTACTGTTTCGAAACAAAGTAACCAACTGTGTTGTTTACTTTGTAAAAAAAGCAGTAACAAAATTAGTGATACACAATTTGCTTTAGTTTGCGTATCGATAATTTTTATTATACATTTAGGGATGTGTGACATTGTCAATGTTTGCATGGTTGCATTAAGGAATGCATGACTTTGTTCAGTTGCATTGCAAATGACGTTTTGGAACTCACCCTGTATGTCCACTAAAAAATAAATTACTAAAATATATCAAGGGCTTCAAAAATTACTGAGTTTTGGACAACGAACAACAAACTGTGTATCGTATACTCCAACTAATTCATTATTTATTAAAAAATTCAAAATTTTTATTCACCGTTATTCCAGTTGGCGACATCGATTCGCTCTAGAAAACTACTTTGTGCTACTGACAGTTTAATTCTGTTTTCTAGGTTCCGGAAAAAGCATGAGCCTGTCAATAGTAGTCGGCTCTTTTCGACAACGGGTAGACAAGAACCAATTTTTAGTATTTTATTGACGTGACGTCGATGTCGCCAACTGGACTGATTGTTGGCTTAGAAAATTTCACATATTTTCTTTAATAACTTCTAGATTCGCCTGATGCTGAACCTGATACCAATCAACCATTTGATGAAAATATTATGCTAATAGGCGTGCACCAAAGTACTTTTGGCAAATACAATATGATTTATTGTGGAGAAATTCAAGGAATCATGGACGACAAGATAGTAACCGATTTGTAAATATTTAACATTTTGAAAAGTATAAAAAATGTATACATACTAGGGTGATCGATTATTCCACATTTTCTAGAAAGCGGGTTTCGAATAGTTCGAATATTTAAAATTTAAAAAAAGCCGGTTACGGTTTTTAAAATTCAGGAAAACCAGTTTAAAAGGTTTTTTCTGCGAGAAAATTATTATACAAAAGTTTTGATTTTAATTTACTTTATTAAAAAAAGTTAACAGTTCATGTAACTACTATAAAATGATATAAAGATTAAAGGTAAAACATAAATATTAACTTCATATACACATGTATATGTATAAGATATACATACATATATAGAAAAATGTGCATACAATTAAAATCAGCTTTTATTATTAATCTTAATAATCTTGTTCGGTATACGAAAAATGAAAAAACTGGTTGGAAAACCGAGTCGTTCACCCTAATAGATATGTATGTACATATTGTCATATTAAACGTAAAACCATGTAACTACACTTTTTTCTATTTTAGAGAGAAGAAGCTTAATAAAATATTTAAGTAAGCAACCTGTAAAAAAAGTTTTTTCAACACTTGCATAAAATTAATAAACTCACCTATATTTGACAAAATATTATAGATTGCAGGAACGAGCATATTCACATGGTAGACAATATTCAATAAAAAAACTATTTTGAAATTCTTGTTACTTACATGGTTTTACGTTTCATACGACGATATGTATGTATGTAAGTATGTATATAAAAATTATGTCCATACATATATATATATGTAGGTATATCCAAGTACATATGTGAAGATAATTTAAGTATACATAGCAGGGACATGAACCAAAATTTCTAGCGTGCTATTTTTGCAGTTAACACAGCACTGTTACACATTTAACAGCCATAGTAACATTGATGAACTTTAGTATTTCAAATTTTTATTCGCACTTTTTCCCAAAATTAAAATTTTACTTATTCAGTAAAACATTAACAATTTCGTTAAAAACAAATTGCAATTGATTATTGAGGGGTATAGCTTGTTCCTATGCGCATTTCACTGTTGCTAATGCAGATCATCAAGGAACTTTACCCAAATATTTCTTAGAACAACTGGAGATATATTAAACTTTCATTAATAGAAATGAAAAGTTTAAACAATATCAAAGTTGTAACAAGAACTCAATAATCAACTAATTGTTTTTGTTTTCTTACTTTACCATTCATTACTACTTAGGCTGACTTTTTTTCAACTCTAATTGTAGTTGTAAGATTATTGAGTTCTTTTCATTTGTTTTAATGAAAGTTTAATATAATATCTCCAGTTGTTCTAAAAAATATTTTAACAAAATTGTTAATGTTTTACTGAATAAGTAAAATATTAATTTTGGGACAAAGTGCGAATAAAAATTTAAAAAACTAAAATTTTAGCAATTCCCGTAAAAAGCACCAATGATTAAATTTATTTAGGACGCCAAATCTAAGAACCAACAGGGCCCAGTTCCGACCAATCAATAAACAGAAAATTGTGTCCAAAAATTACTTACATAAGATAATTATAATAATGGGAATTCTACAAATAAATATAGTATAAAAAAAGTAATTTCAAAAAGGTCATATTTATGGAAAAGGCCTATCCGGAGCACCATTTCTATATAGTGGATGTCTGTACAAGTCACCATTTTTCCATAATGGCCAATTATATTTCCAAAAAATAAATTTTTTAAAAGTACTTTTTTATATTATTTATGTATATTTATTATTAGTAAAATTTAAATAATTATAATTACCTTAAGTAATATCTTGGATACCATTTTCCGTTCATTAGTTAGTATGGAACTGGCCCCTGTTCCTAGATTTGGCGTCCTATATAAAGTCAATCAATTTTACTATGGCTATTAAATGTTTCAGAGTGCTCTTTTAAATGTACATCCATACATATATCATCACGAAATTAGTAATAATCGCCATCCAGGACTTCAAAGCGTGGAAATCTGATGAAAACGCGATTTTCGACACTTGGGTTAAAATCAGTAACTTCCTATAGTGGGAAGTTAAAAAGTACGTTCTGATTTTTTAAGGGGAAGAGCTAAAAATTTATAAATATCTACATAAAAAGAAAAATTTTTGTCTATACGGCTTACAAATGAGATTATAACAAAGCATTAATATAACAAAGCAAAAAATTAATTTTTATTAAAAATAGACTAGCTATACATTGTATAAAAAGAAGTACGTTTAATGCTGAAAACAGTACGTCTAGAGAGCTTACATTACGGCGAAAATTTTACTGCTGCAATAGTTTGCAGGCAGTTGCACAATTTTAGTGCATTTAAGAATTCAATTGATATCAGTGTGGTAATTATTATTTTTGAAGCTAAATTTAGCATATTTTATGCTGCTTTAACCGCCAATTTTCCATGTAGCACTGGATGGATGCGTAAATTTATGCAACAGCAAATAAAATGTTGCCGTCGCTGCAGATTTTTGTAGCGGCACTCTCAATTGTTTGCATAAAGAAACTTGATGAAAATGGTGGTTTTTAAACGCAAATTTTTTTTATTTCGCAGTTACTGAATTCCCGAATCTACCTATTATTTTTTGAATTTTTAAATTACACTGCTTTACAGCGAAAATGTTTAAAATATTTATTGCCTTTTTTTAAAGTAATAAGGTTGTGCTGAACATGAATAAAATTATTTTTTCTTTCATTTCTGCTATTGATTAAATGACGGTACATTTGTGTTTCACGATGTATACTTCTCTTTAAAGCGCCATCCACAGTCAAATACTAGTTCGATTAAACTAGATGTTTCTATTAAGTTACGCGTCGAATGATGGCTAATTTGGATTAATCGAATACCAGATTTAAAGCTTTTATGAAAGTTTTCACGATTTTCGCCAATTGTTGCCATTTCAGAAGTTTTTTTGTATAAAAAGCCATTGTGGGTCTAAATCGGATAAAAACTAAAAATCTTATATTGAAAAACAAGAAAACAGTGTTATTTAAATTTATATTTTAGTCGAACCAGCCTTTTACTGTGGGTCACAATTTAACGAGAGATATGAATCGAAAACACAAATGTATTGATACGGGGTCAATGGTCGAAATGATAAAAGGATTTTTTCCGTGTTCAGCACAACCCAATTACCTTAAAAAAAGACAATGCATGCAAACTTTAAGCATTCCGAAATAAAAATTTGTAGACTTTTTATCCTTCAAATTATATAAAAATTAAAAAAGCACTTGATTTAAATGATCACAC
Organism: Gymnocheta viridis; assembly: GCA_956483585.1. Lineage (NCBI taxonomy): Eukaryota > Metazoa > Arthropoda > Insecta > Diptera > Tachinidae > Gymnocheta > Gymnocheta viridis. The sequence goes on along the minus strand of OY101442.1, from coordinate 66,936,138 downwards.
AGGCTAACTTCATGCAAAATCTCTGTCAGATAAACATGTTCAATATTTTAACCGACGACAATTCAAATCTGTCATGCTATTGCTTTATTGCTTTTGTTTATTACTGTCTTTGGCATGTGTGAGAATGGACATGAGTGCCATGAAATGAGTTCATAAGAAAAGCCGCTCTCGAGATGATTACTACTAAGTTTATATGCACGATTTATTTGCAAATAAATATATGGAAAATAGCAAAAAAATTAAAAATATGTACTAAATATTTGTGAAAAAACATTAATAAAATAAAATAATGACAATTATAAAATATATGTAATTATGTATTTATTAAATTTAATATTCGAAACATGTCTCGATATCTTATTTCAAAGAATTTCAAAAAGAGGGGTTTTAGCTAGTATATAGAGTAGCATTTCATTGGTCCTTATGCCAAATCATCAGTAGATCTTCAGTAATATTCCGACTTAGGATTAATTTTCCAATCGATTTCGAACTTTTGTTTTATTTAAATTCACCTGACTAAATATTCTCTCGGGGTTTGCCGATGAATGTGGTAAAATCATTATATTCTGAACATATTTAGTTAGAGTAGGAAATGCACAATCGGAACCGGCACGTTTGATTTCAAATATTTTTCCCAAAAACATATTAGTTATTTCTTCCTTGCTAAAAATATTTTTAAAGTTGAAAAGTTTTAGTTCTCTAAACTCAAAGTCCAGATCTTGTTTTTAATTTTCTTTAAAAAAATTTGGAAAATATTTCGCAATATTGAAAATTGAAATAGAGTGACCGCTTATTATTATTTTCGTGCTAATAATATTGGGAGATATAATTTGATTTTCAAAATCTAATCTTTTCAAAACTTGATCCAACAACTCAATCAAGTGGACATAAACTTGTATTTGAAAGTACTTCCGAGGTAAATGCTTTCGTAATTTAAAAAATTTATAGGATTTTTGTAATCTACACACAAAGTTTTATCATTTTGTATCAAATATTGTTTCAAAAAGTTGCTCATCACTATTTTTTTTTATTCATTTTTCCATTTGTATATATAAAATGTGGTTCTCAGTCGCTTCGTTTTAGAACATTCTATTTATATTATTAATAATCCCTAGAATGTACTTTAAAAAAGATAAATAAATTTTATTTATATCGTTAAGGTTAATTAGTATGAATTTTGCTGTATCTATATGATCAATATTAACAGTAAAAGTAAAATATATTTTTAAACTTTCATGCAAATGTAATAAATGATTTACAACCGCGTCTAAAGAAAGTCAACGCGTTTGGCTTGGATATAAAATCTTTTTTGGTTTTATATCCAATAAACTTTGTATTTTATTAAACTGGTTACACCGTTTTGGACTATTGGATAAAGAGTTATAAATATATATTCCTGGTTAGCGCCTCTACTGCGAATGGAAGTTTGAGGCACGCATAAGATGAACATAAAGCCAGTGAGTGACATACACGTTTAATAATGAATAAATTATGAATTTCCTTTTTAAAAAGCAACGGAATGTTTTTTGCTCGTCATGACAGCTGCTCCATCTGCCGCAAAACCGATCATATTTTTCCTATAATTAATATTGTTATCTTTAAAATGTTTAATAGTTAATTTATATATGTATGCCTTAAGAATCGCATTAGTCTACTTCTACGAATCCAAAAAATAGATCATGGATTTCGAAATGTCATGCACAACGATTTTTTATTTGAAAAGTCTGTAGACTCATCTATACATAGTGAAAATAAATTATTTTGTAGTAAATCGCATACCACTGAAAATTGAGAACTTCCAATTACATTTCTAACAATAGCATTAGCTTTCGTTCTTCCTAGTTTCTTTTTCGATGTAATTTCAGAATCGATGAAGGAACTGGAAACGGCAAGTTGTATTCAACAATGAATAAAGCTAATCTTATTTCAGCTTTTTTACTCTAAAATTTTTCCAATGAAAATATTTAATTAATTTTTGCTTGATTAGATATATCATTCGAATCATTCTTTCCAGCGGTTGTCTTAACCCTCTGCGACTGACATGATATAGGCTGCATTCCTAAACGCATGTTGCTTTGCAGTGCGACAACGTCACGTATTCCCAAACGCAACTGCGCAAACTTTGACAAAGTATAGCATTCCTAAAGTCAACTGTTTCGCAGCTGATAACCAAATAAACGCAACTATCGCATTGTTTAAATTGGCAATGCTTTTTATAGACAATGCATTCGATTTGCAGTGTTATAAAGTACAATTGCTTGATTTTAACACTGATTTGATGTTGCATACAGACGTTAAGAAGGCAGCCATAGTTCTCACAATTCTAATGACGTGGACGTGGTGGACTACAAGACGTCATTTCAATGGCTTATATTTTCCAAAGTTTCGTTTTGTAAAACTAATAAAACCATTTTTGTTTATGAGTAGCAGTTATTATTTATCTAGTTATTTTTCTAATTCAAAGCGAAAATTCGTGTTTTATGTTATTTATCGGCATGGCATGAATTTTCTGTAAAAAACTTAGACCTGTAATAGAACTTAAGTTTTGCTGTTGGTAAAAAAAAATGAAATTCAGTGGTTAAAAATAAAATAAATATATATTTCAATTGGTACATCAAAGCCTATATCGGTTTTGTTAATTGGCGCTTAAGTTAATCAGTCCTAAAGGTAGGATCACACGATTGCCGCAAATACGCCAATCTGGCCCAATTTTTATTGTGCTGAATTGGTGCACAATAATAATATTGTCTCAATCAAATATACTACAGTCACATGATTGCCCCGTTTTATAAAAATTTGATTGCCGCAGATTGGCGAAGAATGAATTTGTGGCAGTAATTGCCGCAGCCCAGTCATACGATTGTTCTAACTTGCGGCAACACCAACAAACAGCTGTTATGGCAGTTTTTAGTTTGTTTTGTTTTACGTGCAAATTATTTTCTTTTTCATATTGATGTAATTCTGCATCATGGCTTTCAATTGGCCTCTAAATTATTATTAATCGCTCACTGCTTATTATTGTAAAATAAATACAATCTACGAAATGTATTTTACACTTAATAAATTTAACTAAAAAAAATTAAAAATAAAATTAAAATATTTTTTTGCATTAATTCTATGTCTAAATAGTATTTTTTTCAAAGCGAAAAAATTCATGCATTTAAGGATTAACGCTTCAAATAAATTTAAATTTATGGTACACAAAACAATGGGCACACAAAAAAAATTAAACTAATTAAATAAATTGTCACGTATTGGCTACTTTGATTGCCGCACGAGAAGACAATAAATATTGGTACATTTTTTACTTTTTTATTGCCGCATGGTTGCCTATCAACCGTTCACACGATTGCCGACACAGAGTTGCATTTGATTGGGGAAAATAAATTGTGAAATCACACGATTGACATATAAAATAGAGCAATAATTGGTGCATTGCGGCAATCGTGTGATCCTACCTTAAGACTTGAAATCACATGCTATATATCGTCACCTAAAATGAAAAACAAAGTATCATCAAAAAATTAAAATTGCTTTTTTAGTGATTACATATGTATGTATGTGTGCAAAATTTCAAGCTTCTGTTAACAAAAATAAAAAGGTTATGACCCAAATTCAAAATAACGTATCATCAACTGAATAATTTTATTAAACAAACAAAATTTCATCTTCAGTGTTGTCAACTATTTACATCCAAAAATACGCTGTTCTTGCGTAGTTGTTGTTCGAAATACCTAAGATGAGAAAATCGTTGAGGCCGGCCGAATGCCGTATACGCAGAAAATCCTCTGTCAGCCTCATACGAGAAAATCATTACAGCCAGCCGAATGTCGAAAGGCTTAAGCACGCGAATCCGCTTTTGGTCATACATCTGAGGAGAAAATCCTTCAGAAGGCATGTAATACAGAAAAGCTTTAATAACATCAGACTGTTTTTCAGAATTTTATTAAATGAAATTTAAAAAAGCACCAATTATTAACTTGACAAGCACCCGGTCGCAAAATTTTGTTTGACATCACTCTATACAAATGTATAGCAGTTGTTGTTTTTACATTTTCTACAAACCTCTTACAACTACTACTAATGGTAAAGTAAGAAAACAAAAACAATTGGTTGATTATTGAGTTCTTGTTACAACTTTGATATTGTTTAAACTTTTCATTTGTTTTAATGAAGGTTTAATATAATATCTCCAGTTGTTCTAAGAAATATTTGGGTAAAGTTCCCTGATGATCTGCATTAGCAACAGTGAAATGCGCATAGGAACAAGCTATACCCCTCAATAATCAATTGCAATTTGTTTTTAACAAAATGGTTAATGTTTTACTAAATAAGTAAAATATTAATTTTGGGAAAAAGTGCGAATAAAAATTTAACACTAAAATTTGAAAGATTCCCATAAAAAGCACCAATTACGAAATTTAAAAAAATTAAATAAATACATACTAATTGCCAATTTTAGCTATTGATTTATTATAATTTTAATTATAATAATTCTGCAAATAAATAAAAAAATAATTCCACAACTTCAAAAAGCCAAAAAAAAAATTAAATAATTCGCAACAACAGAAATCAAAATGAAATATCTCCTCATATTATCTTGGGAATTGTTTCATTTGAGACTTATTTCATAATTAAATAAACAACAAAGTGAAATGAAATAACTTTCACCGAGCTTATAATAAAAAACTTCCAATTTCGCATGGAAAAATATTTTACTTGGAATAATTATTAAAATATATTCAGAATAAATATAATAACATTAATTTATATATTTTTATTATAGTGATGATATAGATGAACTCTCTGCCCGTCAATTTGTCCATATTAAACAAATGTGGAAAAAATTAAAAACTAATGAAAACAAGATCTTAAAATATTGGCTGCAATCGTATTTAGCTAATGTTCGAAAAAATTTTTTTGGGTATAAAACTGGAACTGGAACTATCAATGAACCCTTAGAATGTATTTTGACAAAAGACTTGGTTCAGGTAAATTTTAAATATCCATATCGCTCATTTAATTCAAGACTGTCATAACTCAAAATATGTGAATTTTGAATTAACAAACAGTAAAAAATTAACAGGCGTTGTAAAATCATCTTGCAACCACTCACGCCTTGTGAGGAAAATAGAATTTGTTTTTTATTAAAGTATGAATAAATTGAAAACTTTAAACTCGTTTTCTGTAAAACAATTTTTTAGTTATGGCGGGTTTTAGATAAATGAGCGATATATACAAACAATATATCGAACAATTATATGTATATTAATCTTGCTTACATTTGCAGAATCGGTTTTTTAAACCACACATTTGTACAGGATTTTTATATTCTTTTTTACAAAATGTCGAAAAAGTAATGTCTTCCGTTAACTGTTTAAACACCGTTTATTTGTTTCATTACAATCCTAGAGAAAGTACCTTTACTTATGACGTTTTTAAAGGAAAGACTGATAAAAGCTTTATCTCAAAGGAATACATGCAATTTTGCCAGGATCGTTTTGATAATTAATCTAGTTTTATTTAAATAAATATGAATGAACTCTTGCTTCGTTTATTATATTTATATTGTTTTAATTTTTTTTTTAATTTATTAATCGAGATTGCCTCGATATCTTCTTTCAAAGATTTTCAAAAACTTTTGTTTGTTGAGGGTTTTTTAGCTAGTCTATACACATGCATTTCATTGGTGCTAATGCCAAATCATCAATAGATCTTAAACCACATTTTTGAAATGTTTCAAATCTATTATCTTATAGGGTAGACAGACGGCAGAGTTAATTTGCATTAAAAACTTAATGTGAATTTAAATTTTACCCTGACAGACGATAGTTTTTAAATTTAGTAATTAAAAATTTTTTTTTTGGAATTTACATCGCGATCAAATGGATAGAAGGTGGAAAGTACGATTAGCAGCTATGCTGTTGGTGCAAAATCACTATTCATTCGTGTTAAAGAAAGCTAAAATTATTTTTGCTGACTTTGTATCCATTTTAATTTCAAAATAAATGTAAAATTTTTTTTAATTTTAAAATTTTTCCAACAACTGACTGATTGTCGACGGTATTGCCAAATTGAAATAAGCTAAATTCAGTATAAATTCAATTTGCTTTCGTGCATTTACGTTAAATAAATACTCATTTGGAAGGAGCTAATGCACAAGTTAATTTGAATTAAGGCTACTAATGCAAATTAACGCTGTCGTCTGTCTACCCTATTATACACAAACCAATGAGAATTTAATTACGATTTTATGCTTAATTAAGATTTTATTTTCCGTTTTGCCTTATTAAATACTTTTATTGTCACCCAAAGGGCGTCTAATTGTGAAAAGGTTGTAAAGAAAATAAAATAGATTCATATCGAATAATATAATTTGTTTGTTGGGATTTTTGAATAAGTTTCAAAGCCTACTATGCTTATACTATTGTAATTTTTATAATTCTCATTGAGTTTTTTAAAAGTTTTTGTATAAGTAAAGAGGTTTGAAACATTTAAAAATTAGGCTTAAGATCTACTGATGATTTTGCTTTAGCACCAATGAAATGCATGTTAAAAACTAAACATAGCTAAAAACCCTCAACAAACAAAAGTTTTTGAAAATATTGTTTTAATTATAAAAACTTTATATATCCTTTTATTTACTCTATATATGTATGTATGTAATTAAGAAAATTTTCGTACATTTTTTATTATGTATGTATTTATATATATATATCGTCACCTAACATGCAAGATAACGTAACAATTATTTCAGGTTTGCAGTTTCAGTTTAATCTATCTATTATATACAGTATAACCTCCATAATCCGGACAGATATAGTTTCAACTACTGTCCGGATTAGTGGATCGTCCGGACTACAGTTAAAATGAAATTTTAAACGCCAATACATATATGTATGTACATATATATAATTTATTTTTATTACCGAAAAGAAAAATAAGAATTCATTTGTATATATGTAATTTATTTAGAGAAAACATACCAAAAGTGACCAAAAATAAGAATTTTTATGTAATTTGTCAGCTCTATTTTTAAATTCTTTTAAAAATAAAATATTCTTATCAGCCCATAAAATAGCTTTTGAAAGCAGTTCGTCACGCAAACTCAATTAAACTAAAATCTTTTACATGTTAAATACTTATTTAAAATTATTGTCCGGACTATAGAGGAAAAATTTCTAAGCTGTCCGGATTAGGAACGTTGTACTATATATATATATATAATGAATGTTTGTATGCATGTCCTTTATAGAATCGTAGACGGGTGGACCACCGATTTCAACCAAAATAATAAGGTATAAGAGGGGAAAACGGTACCCCCTATAGGAGGTAACTTAATTTTCTCATATCTGTACAACTCTAAGAGTGAAAATTTTTAAATTTGATGTGTGTTATTCTCGAATAGCGTGCTATTTCCACCAAAATATTGGTGGTATAGGAGGGGGAAACGGGTACCTCCCATAGGAGGTAATTATTAATTTTTGTATATCTGTACAGCTATAACAGGCTTTTTAAATTCAATGAGTTTTATTCTTGGAATAACGTGTAATTTCCAGAAAAATACAGGCGGTATCGGATGGGGAAACGGTTACCCCCCATACAAAGTAATTATTAATATTCCTACATATATCACCAGAAATACAATAGTCAAGCTCGCAAAATTTTATACTCTTTGAACAAATTGCAATATCTAGCAAATTATTGAGGGTATCAGTGGCTTAAAGTAATTATTAACTTTCCGATATCTATACAACTATGAGAGTGAGGCTCTAAATATTATGTGTGTTGCTCTTACAATAACGTGAGATTTTCAGCAAAATCTTGGTGGTAGAGGAGGGGAAACGGGTACGGCGGTGTGATGGGTTAGTGTTGGCTGTAGTGTCTGTCTTGAAACTTGTATTTGAACTGTGCCGCTGGAACAAGTCTGAAGACATGTGCTTTAAGCCCAGCATGACCAAGGGTCATCCACCTCTACCCTATTCCCACTACATTTAATTTCTTTCGTCTCCTTAATACCTCTTCCCCCACTTTTAAGGTCAAGGGGATAGACAGCGGTGCCGAAGATCTGTGTGCCTCTGATGCCGACGGCAAGGGTCAGGTGTAACTTAGCTTAGTCCGTGCAAGCCGTCACTGCGCGGACTGGGTCCCTCTTTTACGGCAAACTCGTGGGAACAAAAACTGGACAAAACATATATGTACATATAAAAAAACAAAAGGACGTACTAGTTGGTGCAGGGAAAATTGCAGACAGCTCGGTTGTCAGATTCTGCTGCAGGAGAGGCAGTTAGTCACAGAACTGACAGTGAATCCGCTTCCCATCTCGTACTGGGACCAGGGAAGGGTTTGGTAATTGAGCCCTGGGTTCTGATGACGAGCACGAAATAACTATTATTTCGGCTAGTGGCCAGGATTGGCCTTGTAGAGTATTGGTATTGTCTAATAATGCAAGCACATATTTTTAATTATTATATGCACTTACATATTCTTATTATTTTTATTTTTGCTTATTATATGACTACTTGTATTTTTGTTATAATACACCCGTTAATTTTATTACACTCAAAAACTCACTCAAAAGAATTATGAATATTGCTTACAAAATTACACTAACAAAAATAGCGTAAGACTAATTTAAGGATCCCGTTAATTTTATTTATAAAGCGATCAAATTTTGAAAATCACTTTCAAGCCTTAAAATCTGCTTTTTATTAAAAATAAGCATTCATCTGCTTAGAATATACGAACTTGTATAGTGGCAAGAAATGAGCACAAATTTATAATTTATCATTCTTTTAGTAATGGAGACTTCACGGTCGTGACAAGTGAAGCCAGGAACAGTAATGTCTTGTCACTGGCATCGGTACACTTACCTTATGCTTCCGATCCGCCTCGTGTAAAAGTGAAGGAGTTGGTGGAGTACTCAAGCAGAAAAGGCTTGTGGCTGGTACTAGGCTGTGATGCCAATGCATACCCAAAGGGGTAGTACCTACATCTTTGTTTGATTTTATTATTGCCAACAATCTTTATATCTGTAATAGGGGGAATACGCCAACTTTCAGAACTAGGAATAGTGTATGTAATAGACATAACCTTGGCGAACTTTAGGAGGGTGGCTTTGGATTTTTTCTTCTCTGACCATAGTCGTCTGTCCTTTAATCTAATCTTTGAGAAATCAAAAAGGGGTCCTTACAGGAATCCAAGAAGAACGAATTGGGATTCTTTTCCGGGACTAGTGAATAGTAATCTTAGAGTTACACGCAATTGGGGGTCGACTCCGACCAGTGTGGAGCAATTGGTAGGCACCATCACGAAGATGCTGACTAGCAGCTATGAGCGGTCTTGCTCGCTGAACTTTCCGGGTAAGCTCTCGCAACCGAGATGGTGGACAGATGAGCTGAGGACTCAAGGGTCCACTGTCAGAAGGTTATTCAATAGGGCGAAGAATTCGCGTAGGGATGAAGATTGGAGTAACTTTAGAACAAGTTACAATAGATATAAGGGAGATACTAGGAGGGCGAAAAGGGCCATAGAATTGATTTTGGCGTTGAAAGGCACAGCGGCAGAGCTACTTGAAACCGTACCAGTAAGCTGCAGAAACAGCTATGACGACATAATGGCGGCACTGCAGCGCAATTACGGCGGCGAACACGAGCGCGAATTGAGTCTCTATAGGATTTCGCAATGGAAATTGAGCGGCTGATACAACTGACTTTTGATAAAATGGAACAGCAAATTTAGTGTTCTCATAAAATCAAGAGAAATAAAAAAAAGAACACTTCTATACTGTACATTATACAGCTTAAGCAAGCAAAATGTTTTGTGCTAACGTTTAGTCAAAAATGTGTAATTTTGGTATACCCAAGTACTGAATCCTTTGCTTTAGTGCTTTTAAAATAGAGACCCGAAACCTGTCTTCCAAGCAGTATGCAGTTGCATATTTAGTTAACTTGTCTATGCGTGTTAAATACCTAGTGCCACGCAGCGGGTACCAAATATCCAAATGCACGATATGGTTGTGCTTTTTTTGTGGTTGGGGTATTGTTTAAATTTAACTTTATCGGAGACATATCATATTTCGCAAATTTACATATTTCGCCGCTGTTAATGTATTTTTATATTGCTTTTCTCAATTTCGGATAGAAGCAACTCTTTTTTTTTAATTCCTCATAAACTTCGTATATTTCTTTAAGATTATTTTTAATGCGGATTTTTCCTATAATCTGCAAAAGCATTTCTCTATCGGTACATCTACGAACAAGTTAGCTTTTAATATTTTGATGTTTTTATTTCTTGCAAAATATTCAATGAACAAAGATTGAAAGTCTTGTATAACTCAGAGTCTCGACAAAATAATAAAAGGACTTTATGGGTAATTTCTCTCTCATAAAATGTAGAGGATCATCATTAGTTGTTACCTTTATGTGCCAAATTTTTTTTAAAATAATTTTTTTTGCACAAATTTGTATTTAAATTTTTTTTAATAATTGATTTCTGAAAGTATAAATGGCCAGTTCTGTTATTCTAATGCAGTCAGTATCATCGCTTTCTGCACTATACACTGTATTAATGTCTTCATCAAATGATTCATAGCTTAATCTACTTCGACCCTTGGCGACTACGTTTTCTTTTCCTTTTATTTAGTTAATATCAAAATCATATTCATTCAGCTTGATTTTCCTTCTTTGAAGTTTAGCGTGGTTCTGTTATATTATTAAGCCAAACTAAGGGACGATGGTCAGTTTTAATAGTGAAGATATGGACGGAAATATTTTGTCGCCCACACGATGGCTAAAAGCTCTTTCTCTATCGTGCTGTAATTTCCCTCATGCCCATTTCATGTACAACTACCGAAAAATTGCTAGCGTCAGTTACAATAGTAAAAGTACTACTAAAATCGGGATGGATTGTTCTTAAACAACGTTTTTAACTTTTCAAACGCTGCTGTTTTAATCTTTATCATTCGTATTTACTTTAGATTTACTACGTTTATACGCAGCCTATTCGCAAATTATTTGCAATTATCTAACTCACGGTTTATACGTCATATTTTTCTTGCAATCGAATTATTGCAAAAACGAATGAAATATTACAAAAATTAATGATCAAAAGACATTCAAATTTTGTAATCGCGCGTAAACGAAGACACCGTAGACTCCAAATAATCCTTGAAACATTAAAAAGAGATTACTTGATATCAATTGCAGAAGCTGTTTTAAGGGAACGCAGGAAAAGGCGATATAAAACCCGCCCTAGAAGTGACCATTACTGGATTTTGCTTCAAGAACCACAAAACTTCGAATATACTTCGAATCAATGCGAATGAAAAAATCATCGTTTCTCATTTTGTGCGATTTAATTAAGCCCCATCTTGTTTAGCAAAAGCTTTTTTTGACCGTACCACTTGCACAGGAAAAGCAAATTGCTATTTGTTTATACAAATTAGCTTCATGCGCGGAATATAGAGTGGTTGGAGATGTTTTCGGTGTCCATAAGTCCACCGTATATAAATATTTCTATATTGTAGTGAATGCTATTTTGAAGCTCGCCAAGGACTTCATACAATTTCCAAACTTGGAAGAATGTATCCAGATTGCCAAAAGGTTTGAAAAAATTTCCGGCATACCAAATATAATTGGGTCAATTGATGGTGAGTATGACCGGTTCAGTAGCCACAAGTATTTAAGCCCATAATCGTTTTTTTAAGGTACTCACATCCCCGTTTTGCCACCTTCGAAGGGATATTTGGACTTCATCAATCGCAAGGTATGGCCATCCATGGTAATGCAAGGTATTGTGGATGACAGATATATGTATGTAAAGAAATTATGTATAATGCAAGGTGTACATACACATTTTTATTGCGGCGAGTTTTGCCATCAAGCTGCTCCATTATTTTGTTTTCGGTCATCAATGCAAGGAGCTCCTTTGTCTCCTCCTTACTCCAGCTGCAGCTACTATTTGCTGTTTTTATTTTTACCATTTTTATTATTTCGGATCGACTTCTGTGTAATTTTTTGCTATCATATGGTTATACATACATATGTATGTAGGTGTACTATTTGCAAATAGTATCGTTAATCAGGACTTGTTATCGTGAGTTAGCAATTTTCAAATAAAAAATTAATTCATTGTTTATGCGGTAATATTCTCTTATTGCAATATTTTTATTTCCGAATAAGGCGCCCGTATAAACGTAGTAATTCTTGCCTTGAGTACTTGATAAGGTATTGAGCTATTTTCGAGTAGTCCTTTATATAACGTCTATTAAAGCCGGTTATGCCAAGAAACGATTTTATTTCCTTTTGCGTTTAAGGTAGAACTATTTTCTCTATAGTTTTTAATTAAGTAAGTAAAAATAGTTCCATTTAAATTGAAAATTAATAAAGATTTTAAAGAAAAAAAAAAGGTTTTTTAGAAATATTTTAAGACATAAAATTACATCAAAAGCGCTTCAAATGCTGAACATAAATAATTCTTAAGCCATACTTTAAACAATGAAATTCGATTACATGATTTTAACTCATCATGTAATTCATTATATTTAATACCAGCCATGTAGTCAATGCGTTGTTTTGATTTTTCTAATCTACATCTTGGAACACGTAAATTAGAACTGTTGCGAGTACTAAAATGCATTTGATTTCGTTGAAAAGTGTCCGGTGTCCAATGTTGTGAAGAGATTTGAAAACATAGTTTAATAGTTGGTAGTTATGTAAGCCATAAACTGGTAGGATCGTTTCACATATATATATATATAGAAAAATTGTTGAATATGTTGTAGGCAAATTATGATATTTAGCGCCTTATTTTGTAAACGTTGAAGAGATTTGAGTTGAGCATTTCTTTTGTTATAGGCATAAGCAACATAAGTTTGAATTATCATCAACTTCGCTCTTAAACTAAGCTTGCGGCTTAACTTATAAAATATGCCTATTGCAGGTACTATTATCTTTTTTATATTTGTTATATGCAGATCCCAGTTCAAGTTGGATTGCAAGGTGACTCCTAAAATAGGTAGTTGAACAAATTTCATGTATTACTTCCACATCAACATTTAATGAAAAGTTACTATGATTTGATTGCGGTTCAAATCGAATAAGTTAGTTTTTCTCGTGTTAAGTATCAACTGATTAAGCCGGGCAAACTCAAAAATGAAAGCGGCGTCTCTTTCAATATTTATTTTTAATACTATATCACTCTTGTACGGATACAACAAGCATACAGCATCAGCAAACATACATAGTTGACCTCATAAACGAAGATTTTGTAAGTCATTCAAATAGACTGAAAACAATAGTGGACCCAATCCACTGGCTTGCGGAACTCCATATTCACCATTACCAACAAAACTTTTTGCGTTGTTTATTTGAACATATTTTCTTCTATTGGAAAAATAACTTCTGAATAGTAAAAACTCGCGACCTTGGACACTATAATATGATATTTTTGGAAGAAATTTGGTGATCAATCAAAAAACATTGCAGCTACTCCAGTAAAGCCTTCATCCAGACCATTACAAATAAATTTTACGTCATTTTCCACGGCATCGTCTGTACTACAACCTCTCCTGAATCCAAATTGATAATTATATAAAATATTCTCTTCCAAAAAATATTGAAATTTATCATATAACAATTTTTCAAAAATTTTATCAATCGTTGATAAAGCTGATATTGGACGGTTTGCATTAAGTTCTTTAGGAACTGGAACTACTTTGTGGATTTTTAATACATCTGGGTAAACTGTGGAGTCAATCATCTTATTGAAAATGTCAACCAGATCTCAACTTTGCATTCCCTAACAAATGTTGGTGTTATATTATCAGTACGAGGACTTTTGTTATCGTTCATATTCGATATTATATTTTCTATATCTACACAGGAAATACTATGTAGTGAAAATCTATGTTGTAATACAGAAAGCGTACGAAGCGAGTTAAACGTATCACCTGGTTGAACATCAATTTGTTGTTTAAGGTCATGTATACCATCCAAAAAAAAAATATTAAAGCAATCAACCTTCCTTGTATCACTCAAAATTCTTTGACCAGAAGAATCATTCAGCATTATATCTTTCGTTTTACATCGACCAAGTATTTTATTAATGAAATTCCAGCATTTTATTGGATCATTTTCAATTTTGGCTAATCTTTTTTGACTGCTGCTTTAATAATTTTACTAATTCTTTTCAATGTCTCATTACATTGATTATTTTTTTATTTTCTTCGTTTGACTAGCAACTTTTCTTTCCATAACATTAATTCCTGTAGAGTTTTGTTGATCCAGGGTGAAATTCCGAAACGTAAATATTTCTTACTGCTGTTAACAATAATTGCAGCTTCCATGTTAAAAATCAACCTGTTTGTTAGATCAGAAACGCTTAAAGACGACAAATTAGTTGGTAAATGCTGCAGCAGATAGTTCCTAGCTTTATCGTAGTAAGTTTTAAAAATTTCCTTATGATTTTTAACTAAAGTTTGTTTTTGAAATTTGCAGGTGAGTAAATTACGATCAGATAAATTGCATTCAATTGCATCAACAAAAAGTTTCTCAGAAAAATTACTGAAAATATCAATGCAGGTGCTAGAGGATGGTCTAGTTATTAGATTGTGAACATTATGACAGTCATAATTTAGAAACACTGATAATAATTCAATAGTATGAGCACTTGCAAACAGATCTACGTTGGAGTCTTCAACAACAATAATCGGATTTTACGCATATTTACACAAAACGTTTTGAAATTCGGTAACAAAATCCTGAATACTGCATATCTGCGCCCGATAATATTTCATCTGGTAAGTTAGCAAAGCTGGATAGCAACGATTTAAATTTATCAATTAATAAAGCACTTCTGATGTTGAAGCTAATTTCTTTAAAACAATTAATGTTTAAGTTAACAATATATTTATAAAATTTACAAATTTTATCAAAATATTGATTTTTAAGCATACGAAAATAATAAATACATTTTATAAAAAGTATTCTTATAATCGTGAGCAGTTTTTTGTTTTAATCACGTGAGCGTGAGTATAAAAAAACTTAACGTGAGTAAGCGTGCATGAGTAGAATTTTTGTGTGATTGTTTCGTGATTTTTTCGATTTTGGGATTTTTTTTCATATTTTTAATAGGTACGTGGTTTTCAATTTTGTCATCAATACATAAAACGTTTGCCGGTATGTATTAATGTACCGATGTAAATGAACGAGTCAAAGTAGCAGTATAAGTCCGAGTTTCGACTGGCGAACATTTGGAAGAAAAACATCTGCAATTCTTTTTTGTTTTTTCCTTCGTTGTTCATACATACGAACTAAAGACGTGCATTTGTGTAACAAGTATTGTGAAAACAGTTCTAACATGTTACATACAACATACTATGTATAAGTATAAATGAGAAAATGATTGCTACTATTATTGTAATACACCGCTCTCACTAACTCACTCTACTCACAAACCAAAATATTTTACTTGTTCCCTTGCGTCCAAGACAACATTCCACTGTTTGTATTTGAGAAGATACTATTTGTACAATAAGTATAAGTGAGGAACTTATGTTACAATAATTAAAGTTATAAAATTTATGTGGGAAAGTTCATAAATTTTAAAACCATTTGTCGAACCGATAAATGGCTTTGTATTATAAAACCTTTATTTATTATTTTTTATCCATTAAATGTTTTTATTATTAATAATAATAACATTTAACTAAAGGCAAGTTGTAATATTGGCCCTTATTCTAATAAATACAAACAATAACATACATACATACATATGTATGACATAATTTATTTTTCAAATATTTGTTAATTATATGTACAGTAATTTTGATTTAGCTGCACCATAAATTTTGCACAATTTTTAGTGCAGATAAGTCAAAAATGCTGTTATCTTAAATGTGTGTTTGTATGTACATACATACAAACAAAATAGATGAATTTTAATGATGACGACTTGCAATTTGTGTGATTTGTATGCGATATTTTTTTAATTATAAATGGCATAAGTTGGATGTTTATATAAAAAAGTGTCCGCCATAGTTTTTAATGTGTGCAGCTAACTTTGATTTTTTATATGAAAATATTTTAAAACTGCCAAAAATATGGTAAATGTGCAGGTACACAATATGCACTTAAACAAGGTTTAGAAAGAATAATTACAGAAAATATGTTATTTTAAGCAGTTAAGTAAAAATGCAGCTAACGATGATTTTTCGTATGAAAATAATTTTTAAAATGCCAAAAATTCGTATTCATTGCTGATGCATTTGAAATCAAAGAAAATAAAACGAAAAGTTAAACTTCTCTTTAAAAAAATTAAAATCCAATGGAAAATAGATGCAAGTTTAAGTCTAAGTTTAAGTTTTTTCCACTACCAACAAAATTGATAAGTAGATAAAATGCTTCATTTGCTATTCCGAATTTTATATGCCCTTCATTTTGAGCTTTGATATGGGTCAAGGTAATTTTTATCGATATCGGCGTTTCCTTTTCCAAATTATTTTCGGTTGTTTTAAAATTTCGTTTGTATTCATAAAAGTTTTACAAATCATTATAAACTAGTTATAAGCAAATTTTCATAAAGTTGTATTTAAAAAGAGTTATTAAATGAATTCAACACACTTGCGAGAGGATCGTTTTAGCACTTGGAAATTTGTCATTTTTTTACACAAGCAAATACTACTTAATATTATGTAATATTTTTTACTGTTTTATGCAACAATTTATGTTCTTTTTTGTTTTAATTCAAATTTATTTTTTTAATCCTGTTGACGTTTGTTTGGTGAAATTTTTCAATCACTCGAATTAGTTTTTCATTCATAAGTATTGCATTTGTTTCCCATTTGGGGTTTGATATTTGGTTAGAAACTAAAAAAAATTATTAAATCAGTGTTTTTTACATGGAAATGTGTTAAGAAAAATTATAAATTAATATATTTCTTCAATAACACATAGTAAAGCCTTTCATACTCAACATTTAAAAATTCATAAAAAATTATATTTTATAATATTTTTTAAAGAACTGCAATTGTTGCATTTTATTTTGTTTTACATTAAAAAATATTTATTAGTAATAATTTGCTTTATATATTTTGCTATACTCGTATTGTTAACTCTTATTTTGTTTCGTAGCCAACAAAAATAGAAATTGGTTTAATTTGACTACACGACAAAAGTAGCATGGACAACAACCTGGAGCCGTGTAGTCGTGAAAATAATCATTTTCATATAAACACATGTATTTTATTTTTGAAAGGTTGTAGTCGGTAGCCTGCAGTTGTGAATGTGTTCATAGCTTTACTTTTCCACAATTTTATATACTGTATTGGTTTTTTTCTTAGTCACTTTGCAAATGTTTTTTTTTATACTTCTTATTGAATAAATATTTACTTCAAAGTTTGCAGTTCCTTATATTAAATAACAAAATTAAAACCGTTTAAATGTTATTTAATTTATTTTCAACGTCGCCATTAATGTTCCAAATAAAAGCAAATGTCGTCTCCACTGTCTGACTAAGAACATCAACCTTTTCCTTTATTCAGACTAGTGTATACAGCGGTCGACTGAATCGACCGTATTCTGGTATTAAACACCTACATAAAAACATATGATAATATACAAAATCAAAAAACATTCTAAATAAACAATTTAAAACTCTGTCTCATTTCTAATCAAAAGCAAATTGGACAAACACACATACACACTTTGTTTATTTTTCAAGTTGAAGCTGATACATGCATTTGTAGTATCAACTTTAAACGCTTATAGCTCCGTAAATATCGAACCGATTTAAATAAAATTAAGATTTTGCACATCTATGCAAGAATCCGTCCAAAAACATATAAATCTTTCCGAAATAGGTTTAGTATTACGGCCGTAAAGGGGATCTTAAAAAACGTGTCAATATTCAGTTTATTGACAAAATAATTTTAGTGTTCAGACATACAGAATTTAGCTAACTCAATAAGCATTTGACAGCTGGAAAATAATATTGTTTTTATTTTGAAAGTAAATTTTTTTTTGAAGTTTGCAAAATGGAAATTATTATTATATAAAAGAAACGCCAAACAAATTTTGGAAATTCTGCAAATTTTAAAGAAACAACAGCTGTTGCTTCTTGCAATATTAAAAGAGAACGCAAATCAAAGGTCTTTATGTGAATTGGTAAGTGAAATATGAGCAATTTTATTTAAATCAATTTAGGAATTCAATTGCCATTGAAATGGTGATCAGTATTTTAAAAAGCATTCTCGTATGACCCGTACCAGCTTTGATATCCTCTGTCGTTTCTTAGGGAATTTAAATAAAGTCGACACAAAGTGGCAAAAAGCAGGAACACTACAAAAGCGCGTAGCCATCGCTTTATTTACAATCAGTTCATCTGGGGAGTACAGAGTTTCTTCTGAGCTGTTTACTTTAATATCTCGTGGGCTGAAAGAGTAACCCAGCTGGCTGATCTCAACGGCCATCCATTTTGCATGGCTGTGTCACTGGCATCAATTCAGCCCATTCTCTTTTTCTCTATTTTTATACCTATTTATTTAAACTTGACTCGGGAGTTTTTAATGCTTTTTCTTTTGTTCTATTTTCTTCACAATTGCCACTGTAGATAGTTTTGCTCACTAAACACAATTGTGAACAGTATTGTTGCATATCAAGTTTTACTCAATATTTATAACAATTTGATACCTATTAAATAATAACTAAATTAATATTTTATATGGAATACTGAGTTATAATGGTATTTATTGCGATAATTTCAATAAAGGTGCATGTCTGAACACGGTATTATTGCAGGCAGCAATTTCTTTAAAACAAAAAAATAAAAATTCAAATTATTTATGACTTATTTTACTGTTTATTACTAAACGAATTTAAAATCTATACAAAAAAATTTAGCTTTGCATACGTATTTTTGTTGGATTAATTGTGGTATGATTACTTTGACTTTTCTTTTAGAATTATTACTCAATTATTTTGTTAAAGTCAAATAAAGAAATTGAATAAAATTTAAAAAGTAAATTGAGTTGCATTTAAAGTATTTATTCATATATACTATTAATAGCCAAACACGTTTTTTGATCGCTTTTACGGCCGCAATACTAAATCGATTTTAGAAAGATTTATATGTTTTTAAACGGGGCTTTTGATAGATGTGCAAAATTTTAATTTTATTTAAATCGGTTCGATATTTAGGGAGCTATAAGCGTTTAAAGTTTCTACTACCACGTGTACACTTATTACACATGCATGTATCAGCTTTGAAAAATAAACAAACTATGCTTGCGTGTGTGTTTGTCCAATTTGGGTTTGCATAGAAATGAGACAGAGTTTTAAGTTGTTTATTTAGAATGTGTTTTGTTTTTGTATTTTATCGTATGGATTTGCGCAAATGTTTAACATTAATTTCTAGAATGTCAAATTTTGTTTGACATCGTGGACCTGGCTGGCACTTAATCAACGAATTTGTTTTGTGTCAGAACTGGCTCATCTAGTAACATTCCCTGGAATTCCCGCTCTAATTACCCGGGATTTCGGGTGTGAAAAGTTCCGGAAGTTCCCGTGAAAAACTCTAACCTATAGATATACATACATACATAAATACATACAGATGTACATATGTATGTCAATACAAAAGTGTGAACGTTAATAAAGAAATCGAAGCAGTTTTATTTTTCCTTTCGAAGAATTAAATTTGAAATAAAAAATAAATCCATCCCTCACAACTTGGCTAATGAATTTATAACTAAATAAATAAAAAAGAAATTATTTATTCTGACCAGTAAACAATATTATTTGTAATTTATGAATTTATAACATACAAAGTTTACTTGTCAATGTAAATGCTAGAATTGTTCAGTCATTAACAAGTACATAGTTGCTTGAGGTAACAACAACAGTTGTCGCAAGTTCTAATTTAAAAAAAGTTTACAAAATACATACATAAGTACATATAAATCAAAATGTGGAATAATTATAATAGAAAAAAGAAACAGGATGCTATTTTTCTCAATGTTAAACCGATGGCAAACAACATTTCTGTACGGAAATATTCTAATGGCTTATTGGATCGAATGGATAGTGGATTTGGGAAGTACAATAAGGAAAAAAGAACCAGTCGTCATTCAATATCATCTGCAGATTCGATGAACAAACACTTTATACCAGTAAGATAAATATGCTAAAAATATACATATACACATTGTAATTGTACAAAAGTGTATTACACACAGTGCGGCAAATTAAAAAAGTCGCTATTCCTAAACGATATTATATACTCGTCCATATGTATGTTTGAAACGGTGTACCAAGTAGATTATGCTGCGATTACAGATTTTTCACTGATCCGGGTTTTTAAAGGAACCTCAAAGTTTGTAAGGAATTCAAGAAAAAACTATTTGTCTATCTTATTTTGTCAATATTTTTGACGCATAAAAAGGTTTATTCTATGCAATTATTTTATATTCCTCTCTAAGGAAAAAATTTTGTCAATAATTTATATTCAGTATCATTTAAAACTTTCATATTTTCCACACACCAAAAGTTATTTAAAACTTATTAATATGTTTAAGTTGATTGATTTTTCACTTAAACTTTTTTACTGATGTCTAAATTTATATTTTATCTTGTTATAGAATTTTAATAATTTATGTTGGAAATGAATTATTGATGGTTGTAGCAAATGAAAGAGGCAAAAAATCTTTACTTTTGAAGACTTTGGTTGTTTTATATATACTGGTGTATCCACCGGTCGACCGTATTCTAGAAATCTATATTAAACATTTACATAAAGCCATACGATAAAACACAAAAACAAAAAACAGTCTAAATAAACAATTTAAAACTCTGTCCCACTTCTATGCAAAAGCAAATTGGACAAACACACATGCACACTTTGTTTTTTTTCAAGTTAAAGTTGATACATGCATGTGTAATAAGTGTGCATGGGTTAGTATCACCTTTAAACGCTTGTAGCTCCCTAAATATCGAACCGATTTCAATAAAATTGAGATTGAGCACATCTATGTAAGATCCCGTTTAAAAACATATACATCTATGCGACATCTGTTTATTATTACGGCCGTAAAAGAGATCTAAGGGATCTAGTTTACGTTGAAAAAGAGGGTCTTGCTCTAATTTTTGTCGTGAAGAAGTTTCATCGTTACACACATGGTGGACAATTCATACTGTGTAGTGACAATTTTTGGAAAGAAATCTGGTATTCCAGCTTATGCAGAAAATAGGCTTCAACGTTGGCCGTTAACACTTATGATGTACAATTTCAAAATCGAATACGTCAGCACCAAAGATTTTAGTTGTGTAGATGTTTTATCGAGGCTTATCGATATTAATATGTAACCTGATGAAGACATCATTACTGCCTGCACTATGTTAGAAGAAGATTGTTTTGAGATGTTAACCGATCATTTTAAGTCACTTCCGATTAATTTTAATATGCTTCTACAATAAGTGTAAATAACAAATAAGTGTAAATTGCTTGGGTCTGTTATATCAGCACTAAGCAATGGGTGGAAGAACAAGATATCTTCAGCACTTACTCCATACTATGCGCGAAGAGATAAACTTACTGTAGTTCAAGGATGTCTAATGTTTAACGAAAGAATTGTGATACCAACAAAATTTAGAAATTGCATTCTGAAAGAACTTCATCGAGTAAACCCAGGTAATGTACGAATGAAATCTTTAGCAAGAAGCCGTGTTTACTGGCCTGGCATCGATGAAGATAACGTTACTTATGTCCGAAATGATCATCAATGTGGTGTAGTCTGCTCTGTTCCAGTTAAATATACTCTACAGTTATAGCCATTTGCAAATAAACCTATGAAACGCATTCACATTGATATTGCTGGTCTCTATAATACGTTATATTATTTTGTCGTTGTTGATGCTTACTCAAAGTGTTCCGAAATTTTTGAAATTTCAAACATTTTAACACTAACTGTCATAACAAAGCTTACTGAAATGTTCGCTAGATAGGGGAACCCAGATATCATTGTCTCAGATAATGGCACGCAATTCGTAAGTCCTCAGTAAGTTTGTAGCAGAAAGAACAATCAGATATCTCAAAACGGCACCATATCACCCACAATCAAACGGGCAAGCAGAACGTTTTGTACGAACGCTGACACGTGCTCTTGAAAAACTTAGAAACTAGGGAACAAGGGAGGGAGGGAGAATTTGGAAACTTTTCCACAAACTTAGAGATCAACGCCCCGATTGGAATTAAAATCACTAGCAGAGCTCTTTCTAAAACGTAAAAGTCACTTTAGATTTACACAAAACAAGCACCCGTTAAACGTAAATTCAGCAAAATATATTTTTCAACAGAGAGGATGGAGAAAAATCTAAAAGTAAATGAAAAAGGTATTTGGGTAGCTGGTTCTATAATAGAGCGATTAGGAGCAGTTACTTATAAGGTTTTAGTTGATGACAGAAGCAAACAAAAACTTATTCGATCACATACAAATCAAATTAAAAGAAGATTTGAAACCGATGAGCCAACAAATTTGACAAATTCACTATTGGAAATGTTTGATCTATGCAAAAACTCAGATATCACGCCTCTAATTCAATCAAATCCAACGCTAGAAGAAACTGATCAGCTGGGCTTAGATCCAAATCCACAAAATGAAGTACAATCTGAAATAGAAACTGATTCGGATACAAATGTTCAACCAGAACCGGATTTTTCATTTTATTCCACGTCTGATTCAGTTGTAGTAATTGATACGTTTTCATCACGTTCGAGAAGGGATTTACAACCTTCCAGACCAAAAAGGAACTGCCAACCTCCTGAAAGGCTGAGAGATTACAGTGTTACTTAAAACAAAGGGAGATATTGTATGATAGTTTTTTGCTCTAGCATTGTTTTTTCCAATCTTATGTCAGTTTTGTTTACATTAGAGATGAGCACCACTCACGTGATTAGCGTGAACCATGCGTGATTAATTTTTTGTTTTAATCACGTGAGCATGCACGAACGTGACTACAAAAAAATCAAGTAGATTTTTATCGTGATTGTTTTGCTATATTGTTATTTTGTCGTGTAATTTTTTAATTAATGTTTGTACGTAATTACTTGGATTATTTTAGGTTTATGTTGAAAGGAATTGTTTGGCTCAAGCTCAAATCTGACTACTCATTTCTTAATTAGTATTTTATGACGTCTATTTTTCTTAATTTCCTTTTGAAGTTGCTCCCAAAAAATGCTTTACATTTATACGATGGTTTTTTTTGCATGTCTAATATTTTCAATTTTCTTTTCGCAACTTTAAAAATTCTATCAAACCTATATAAAACATAACAACAAAAACTTTCAAGTGATTAAAGAGAAATTAGTGCAAAGAGAAATATGAAAAAAAACATGGAAAACAGCAATCGTGTAATTTTTTCTATCCCCCTTTCTTCTCTACAGCGTTTGCTAACAAAACAAAAATGACGTCGAAAATTGGACGCCATAAAATTCATCGTGTAAATCAAGTGTTAGAAATTTTTTTGATACATTAAAATTATTTTTGTTTTTTAAATTTTTATTCGCACTTTTTCCCAAAATTAATTGCGAATAAAAATTTAAAATACTAAAATTTTAGCAATTCCCGTAAAAAAGCACCAAATTATTTTTATTAATAAAGTATTACTGTAACAATTTATTCATCAGACTAGCAGAACGGATCACGTTAGCGTGAGTTTTCGTGATGTAACTTTTTTTCCACTCACGTGACCGTCCATGAACGTGAGCCAAAAATATAAGGTCGTGCATGAGTAAAATTTATTATCGTGAGCGTGTATGAGCGCTGAGCGAAAAGTCACTCACGATCTTATCTCTTGTTTATATTTACAAAATATCCAAGTTTTTGTTGGTTCATTTTTATGTTTATTTTTTATTAAAATTTTCAATAAGTTCTTTTAAAATTGCACTCCAGTTGCAATCTTCTATATGGCTCTTTGCTACCGCGTTAGATCAGCAGCAAGATCTAATTCAATATTTAGTTTAGTTTCAATTAGAACAAGTTTCACCGTTGTGTGCAGCGCTTTAATTTTATTTTTGTTTACAATAATTTTTGACAAAGGGTTAGAGTTTACACAAACAAAAATTCCTTTTTTGTTGTATAGTTGTAGACCTACATAATAATGCCGACTGTTTATTTCTTCATGATAGTCATGAAAATATAATTTAGTCTTGTTCATGATCTAATAATACATGTCTGTTCAATAATCCAACTGATTTTTGGCAGCGTTATTTTTTTAATAATTGGTAATTGTGTAGCTATCAAATTCATTGTCTTGAATCAGTGATGGAAAATAAATTTTTTTCTGTACAAAAATATATTTTAACGAGTACTTTTGTGACCCACACAGTACTAAATTAAAATCATTTTTTCTTTATCAACTAAAAATATATCGTCGGTCACAGGTCGACAAAATCAACATGTTTTTTTTTGTACTTTTCAGGAGAAAAAAAAACGTAATTACTCCGTTACTAAACCGTGTTGGAAGTAAATAAGAAACCAAAATTAGTAGGAGAAGTAGGGAAGGAAATTTTTTAAAACTATATATGAAACGTACTAACATGCAGAAGGACAAACACAGTCTTTTGGCTTTAAAAACCCGAGTTAAGAGTTGTTAACCTGTGACCGAGGATATACTGAATTGTATTTGTTCTTGCGTTTATATTATTTGATTTTCTTGATGTTGTAGTCAACTTTTTTTGACGTTGTAGTTTTTTTATTCATAAACTTAAATAAATTTTATAACTGGTGCTTTTTATGGAAATTGCTAAAATTTTAGTATTTTATATGTTTAATTGATCTTTTTCCCAAAATTAGTATTTTACATATTCAGTAAAATATTATTTTTTTTATTAAAAACAAAATGAAATTCATTATTTAGGGGTACAGGTGGTTCCTATGAGCATTTCCCTGTTGTTAATGCAGATCATCAAGGAACTTTACCCAAATATTTCTTAAAACAACTGGAGATATTATATTAAATATTCATTAAACGAAATGAAAAGTTTAAACAACATCAAAGGCTGACTTTTTTCAGCTCTAATTGTAGTTGTAAGAGGTTTGTAGAAAATTGTAAAAACAGCAACATATACATGTAAAATATTAATTATAAGAAATTAAAAATTTAAAATACTTTAAGTTTATTTCTTTTAATTAATATATAGACGTAATTGTTGAACTGTTTTAAGTTATATATTGAAATGAAATTTTTATGGCTTGAGTTCAAATCTGAGTTTACCCATATCTTCTTAATTTAAGAAATTATTTTTGAATAAATTCATTATTTTATTAAGAGAGTACTTTTTATTTGAAACAATTTATTCACCAGATTAGCAGAACAGATCAGTACTGATTTCGAGGTCGCTACACCATCTCATCAGCGTTCTTTTGTTCGATTTTACCACTTTTGACGGTGGACACTAGTGACTAGGAATATCATCTATTTATTTCTTTTTTATAATTTATATTGTTTTCCACTTAAATTTAAAAAGATTTTTCGACGACTAAAAAATTTTATCGTTAGAAGTAATTTTATATAACAGCCATTGCAAGTTCTCTTTCCAATTTTTTTTTTTTTCGAAAAAAAATAATAAAAATAAAAAATGCAAAGGCATTCTTATTTATTTTAATTCGTTTAATGATTTAGATTCGTGAGCGAATTGGAAAAAATCAATTCTGCTTCTGGAGAATCGCAGGTGAAATTTAAACCTAGAATGAATTCTTCAAATTCTGTGTAAATTTTATCTGAATTAATTTATAGTTTCGTAAATTTTAATAGAGGCACATGCCACCTAAACAGTGGCGGATACATGGAAACACACATGAACACTGATGATGAGAGTGCAGCTGCTCCCGAAAAACAATGTTGTTTCTGTTCTGCCGTGTAAGTTGAAATTAATTGGTGTTAAAATTTTCCCTTGTTGCTTTGGAATATTGTCTCATGTCCAATTCTTGCTGACTAAAAATGTTACGAACTTTAGCCAAAAATAATAATCACTTTGGATTAAAAAGAAAACTAACAATAAAAACACTTTTGATTAAAATAATAAACTAATAAAAATTTTAAGAAATCTCGAATGAATGGGCTACATCGCTCCATAGCCGCAGTGACGCAGTGATCAACGCCAAAGGCTTTATAAACATGTAACTTTTTAAACAAATTTATAACACAATTTAATTTCTTTTAGAACATATTTTATAGAAATTTATCTGCAATAAAATGGTTTCTAACCATAATTGGAGCCATGCCGATGAAACGTTCAGGACCAGGAAAAGCGAATTTCGTTATTGGATCCATTGTGTTTTCGTATTCGATAACATTCTTTGCATTTTTAATGGTAATTTAATTAATATTATAATATATTAAGAAATATTAAAATTAAGCATTTATTATATTAACTGGCGTTTTAGGCGACACAAACTACAATGGGATAGACATACACGCTTGTTTTGGCATTGCATAAGTTTTCTCAGAAGTCTCAATATAATCTCGTGCATGTGTCACGAGATATCAGTGGCCAAATTACGGCATTCGATATCGAACGAAATTCCAGTAAAACTTTTTTATATAAGAGAAACTTTATTGGTTTGGATAGATATAAAATTATCGATAATAAAATAAATATTCCGAAACCATTTATTCATCAATTTAAATGGAAGTTTCGATCGGTATCGAATGCGGTAATTTTCCCCCTGAGGTAAAATCGGGTTTTTGTGAATAAATCGTTGCCTGTCTTGAAATAGACGTTTTGTGTTATGATACAAATTTTACAAAATTAAATTTCTTAAAAATTCTGCTTATGACCAACTGCCGCACAGTGGGGCCATTTGAGTTTTTCGTTGCAAAAATCATAAGTTTTAAAGCAATAAAGATATTTAAAAATTTTAAAAAGCATTTGAAAGAAGACTCCTCAGGCTTCAATACACATGATTTGCACGGTCATAGGTTACCCGTGGCACTGTGCACAGTGTCGGCTTTTGACTGTTTTCATTACAAACATCATAACTTTTAAAGTAATAAGGATATTTTAAAAATGTATAAAGTATTTAAAAGATAACGCCTTCCGCTTAACAATAATTAACCTGCATGGGCATAGGACCACAGAGGAGGCACAGTGGTTTATTGTTGCAAAATTATAATTTTTGAAGTTAACCAGATATTTCTAATGGTTAAATAACGCTTGAATTTCAAATCCTTAAAAATAAGTGCTCCCGCATTATGATAGGTCGCAAAAATCATATCTTTTGAAATAATGATATTTTTTAAATTTAAAAAGCATTTAAAACACAACTTCTTGTGTTTCAAATGATACCCTCATAAGGAAGTCTATAAAAAACACCACTCCAGTATAAGATTTTAAACTAATGTTATATATTTTATTTACACTATAGATACACATTTGTGAAATATTTTTAATGTTAATGCTATATAATGTATAATGATATTAAACTATTTAGTATAGTTTTTTCAAGCTAGTATAATTTTTGTATTCGTTAGTTTTCTATAAAATAGTCATTTATATGGGGAGCGATATCTAATCTAATAGACTTAACATATCGGAGCTATAATTATGTTCTTCCAAATCCTTTCGAGATCTTTCATGTCCCCGTGATGAAATTAGTGGGTCTGAAGAGGCCGTCAATATATTGAAAAGGGGCTCATTCTGTCTAATCCCTGAAATTTTGCAAGTATTCGTGTATCTGAAGTGTTTGTAGTCTTTGTTTTTGCATTCCTGGGCTTCTTCTGATAACTCTCCAAAATTTTATGGACCATAGGAGTAAGTTTCTTCTCAGGGTATATTTGAGCCAAAAGTTGGGCATTTTTTGATGCATAATCATGAAACGTTGGGCCATTTACCATCTCTATATAGTTTATAATATTTAGGATAACTGCTAACCTTTTTAGAATATGATTCTCGACCCCAGTAATTTGGTCTGTTACCTCATCATTTTCAAGAAATGTCCAGAGCATTTTATTACCATCTTTAGTATTTCCATACAATATAATTTTTTTCGAACAGATAATTTTTCTTTTGGTGTTGCGTTCTTATCAAAACATTCTCCTTTGGAATGTAACGGAGAAATTCCATATTCACAGTTTTGTTCATCACTTGAATCATCAAAATATTGAAAGTCTTTCTGCAACTTTTTGCAAATCACGCACTTCAAAGTTGACGAAGTATCTGTTATTACATTTAAGTCTTTGCCATCAATCATTGTAAGACAAAATTCATAATCAATGAAAACAGTTTTTCCATTCTTCATTTCAAAAACAGAAGGTTTTAATTCAGAAATTTGCTTTACTATATCGGTTACTGTAGATTTGATTATTTCTGAAGACTCCTTTGCATATTTAAAAAATATCTTTGTTTGTTTGTTTGTAAGCACTTTGACCGGATGATTCATCACATCCCCACTTATTTATCAATGTAAGCCTATCTGGAAGTAATACTGCTTCCTTTTCATGAAAACTGTGAATAAGGCGTTTGGCTGTATGATCCATTAAGTCTTGCATGTTAACATCTACCGATACTTCAGTAACCTTTACATTAGATAACACTGCATCTTTTTTGGCAGATGTAACCTTTTTGCATCCAGGAAGAATATTTACATTATGATTCTTTAAAGATCTTCGTAAAATATATTATTTTTCCTTTGACAATCCCAAGTCCATAAATAACGCTAAGACTTCTTCTATGCTATACTCTGTGGGTAAAGCATTTGGAGGAGTTGGAATACTGTCATTAATCCCCTGCGGTAGATGTGGGCTTGCAAGCGCCACAGCTTTTGTAATGTTAGACTTTGATTTAACTTTTACATACTTAAGACATAACGCTTCTGAAAGATGCGATTAGATATATATTTTTTTAAATCTTATGCTGTCAGAAGATGTATGCGGTTCTTCGATGTTTTCAAAAGTTGTTACTCAAATTAGCCAGTCTGATTTATTTTCCATTAAGGTTTTTGTCGTACGGCTTGAGGCAAGCCATTTTTTATTAATTTTCAAGTAAACGATGTGAGTTTTAATTATAACATCCTTTTCGTGGTATCCTGGTAAATCGTGTAATTTTTCCATAATAGTTAATTTAAATACATTTTAATTATGTTAGTTTCTGAATAACTCAACCGATTATGAATCCTGAAATGAAATTATCGCATTTTAAAGTAAAATTGTATAAGTTCTGGTACTGATCACTACTTTTCCAAAGTAAAGACTTAACTGTCTGCATTACACAATTGCGAAACAGAAATCCATTGCTCAATTAACTGGATTATACAACTGTATTTTTTTTTACTCATTATAAAAAAGGTTTTAAAACTACCTGCATATAAAAGAGAATTCAAGAAAATGCAAGGAAAAAAGTCATTCTGTAAATCCCGTATTAACGAGAGCCAATAGAAATATGTAACAAGTAACTGCTACAGTGAAAACAATTTTGGAGAGTCTTTTTTATTATTTATTTCTTTTCACATTTTGAATACATCTTTTTACATACTTTAAAAATAGAGAAAAATTATTCTCATTTTCGCCATGAGATTGTAACAGCTTTTTTCATATTTCAAAAAAACGGTAATTTTTTGTGGCTAAATTTAGTTAAATTATTTAATGTATTATGTAGCAAATATGCGAAGAAAATTTAGATATGCTCTATTTTATTTGTAAAAATTACCTAAATATATGGTGTCAGAAAAACGGCGACTGCCGAAAAAGTAGGGCATCTGATGAACATTTTGTTACTTTTTTTAATAAAAAATAAACATACCCTTAAAACAATACCAAAAAAATAATGATCAAACTGCAATTTTTCTGACACTTCAATTCTAAAGTTTTTTTCTTCAATATCACCTTTTTTGTTTTCTAAAAAAATGTCGACTTTAAGGAGGCCCACCAGCTATAATTTTTATCAATTAAAAAAAAACGTTTTTGATTTGGCAGCAGTAAGAAGCTCTTTATCCGATGTGTTCATTCATTTTACACAATTTTCTCATAAAATATTGTATTTTTGCCACGGATCTTGGGAAAAGGCGCCACAGTGCGCCGCCGACTAGAGTTGGCGTAAACACGCAGTGGGTGAATTTTTATTTTACTGTATGTCTGTACATATATTTTCTTTTAAATAAGTATTCTCTAAAAAATAAAATTAATTATGTAATCAGTATATTTTTACTATCGACATTTCCTGCAGGTGGTGACAGCGTCTATAGTGAATCAGTACAGTTTTACTGCGGACATTTCCAACAATGTGGTGATATCGTCCATAGTAAGTCAGTACAATCTTACTATAGACATTTTCTGAATATGGTCCTACAAAAACTACCTATTCAGTATTGACGTAGTCTACTGGTAGATTTCGTAGGACAAGCCTGTGTTAAATGTCAATAGCAGATAGCATTAGTTGGGGTATAATTTTTCAGTAGTACTGGTGACATCGTCAATAGATAATAAGT
Source organism: Gymnocheta viridis (assembly GCA_956483585.1). Taxonomy (NCBI): domain Eukaryota; kingdom Metazoa; phylum Arthropoda; class Insecta; order Diptera; family Tachinidae; genus Gymnocheta; species Gymnocheta viridis. The sequence continues at coordinate 66,905,660 of OY101442.1, read as the reverse complement.
ATAATTTCACTATTGACATTTCCTGCAGGGTAGTTACGTTCTTTTGGTTTATGTAATAATTGCACTTGATTCTGTAGCTCGTTTTAGAGACAAAGTTTTCATCAACCCCATTTTTTACTTTTTTCGTGTTTTCTAAATTATCCTTTTAAAACTTGCATATGTATATGAATTTTTTTAGATTTATGTTGCTTATGTTGCAAATAATCGTATAATAATTGTTTCGTCACTGAGCGGTCCATTCGAGAAGGCTGTAATAGAATATTTGTTTTTGGTAAATATTCTACCCGTATTTCTGATACCAATAATGTGGTGGGAGACTCGTAAAATTGCACGACTTATTAATGATTGGGATGATTTTGAAGTAGGAATGGTCGAACTTAACCTTAAACGGTTGAATCAATTAATTGCATTTACATACTTATAGATTCTTTATTATCAAATATCTGGCCACAGCATCCCATTAAAATTAAAATCACGGAATATAGCAATTGCCTTGCCTATACTCTCAGTGATTTCAGTAATAACTACGCACGTAACAATGGCGGGTTTCGATGTGACACAGGTTGGACATGAGAATCAGTGGTATTTGTTGACTTACATACATATATTTTTAACTGTTTAATATTAAGGTTATACCGTACTGTATTCTGGACAACTTAACAGCCATGTTAGGAGCCTGGTGGTATCTTATTTGTGAAGCTTTAAGTACAACAGCTAATATACTAGCGGAGCGTTTTCAAAAGGTACTGTAGTATTTTAAAAATTTTAACATATGTAAAATAAAAATTCTATCGCTTTGCCATTTATGCTAATAGGCCTTGCGTCATATTGGCCCTGCTGCCATGGTAGCCGATTATCGTGCACTCTGGTTGAGATTAAGTAAATTGACGAGAGATACCGGCACAGCTACATGTTATACGTTCACCTTTCTTAATCTTTATTTATTTTTCATAATAACACTTTCAATTTATGGCCTTATGTCACAGATTTCAGAAGGATTTGGAACCAAAGATATTGGTCTAGCCATTACAGCTATGTGGAATGTTTGTCTTTTGTTTTTTATTTGCGATCAAGCTCACTACGCATCCTTCAATGTTCGCACTAATTTTCAAAAGAAATTACTTATGGTTGAATTGAATTGGATGAACTCTGACGCTCAGACTGAAATCAATATGTTTTTGCGCGCCACCGAAATTAGTCCCTCAAACATAAATTGTGGTGGATTTTTTGATGTCAACCGTAATCTATTCAAAGGGGTGCGTCTTTTAAAGATTTTGCTTTTATTATATTTACAATATGTATCTTTTTATTAATTACAGCTATTGACTACAATGGTTACGTATTTGGTTGTATTGTTACAATTCCAAATTAGTATTCCAACTGATATACGAAACATTAACAGAAACATAACAATAAATAAAGATCTTACAATGTCTGATATAAATAGTGATGAAATGGAGATTGATGTTATGACAACGACTTTAGCAACAACGGTGGCACCTGTTCGAGGTCGGAAGGGATGAATTATTTTAGTCTACTCGTATGTATGTAGATAAAATAGATTTACGTTTCTAGTGCAAAATATTAAATTTTAAAATGTACGTCACAACCAACTTTTATAAAATAAGTTTTAGCTGAATATTCGGTAGAGTTACAATTTCATCTAAAAATCAATATCTTATATTTGTATGATAAGAAAAAATATTTTAAGTTTTGTGGTATATTTCTCTAAGCCACAAATTACAAACTTCACCTCAAATTACACCAATGGGTTGACCTCATCATCTACCATTTTTATAAAACTTGGTGCTCAACAATATATTCGCAGTCATGTTAGTCAAAATTTGCTCAGATTACATGAGGAATTTAAAATAAGTAAAAAAAGTGCATTAAGAAATTAAAGCAAGTAAAAGTTTACCATGGTATGAAAATAATATGCATACACATACGTATATGTGCATATCGTTAGCTAAAATACAAATATATAATTTTACAGGAGATGCAAAACACTTTATTTTCAAACCAAAAAATTTTTTAATTTTTTTTATTTTAAGATTTATGTTAGATACGCCTTTTTGACTTCTGTTTTTCTGAAACACAAAAATACATACATATGTATCTATAACAAATAAGTTTAAATATATATATTTGAAGTATTTTATAAAATTTTAAATGTCTATTTTCGGCTTTAGAGAGATATACGAATTAATAATTAATTAGAAAAAAATTCAGTTTATTGATTGAAATAAAGTTTAACATAAAAATTTGAAATTAAAGGTTTTTCAATTTTAATTTGGGTTTGTTATATAATATATAGTATTATTCATAAGTTAATTCAGTTATATATATATTTTTATGAAAGGTAAATCAAATTTTTTTAATATTTTACTATGAATATACTTTTATTTTTGAAAAATAATGACAGTCTGAATGTAGTAACTTTGTAAGATCCTGTAGATTTTGTCATTTTTTAAATTATTTTTTTATTGGGAAGGTGCAAGAAGTGTGAATTTGTTTCCAATCTGTTTTAATATTCTGTCAAATTACGAATACCGTAGTCGAAAGTTGGTCGAATTTGCTGAGTAATCGCTATAATGACAATTATTGCAATGTTTCGTAACAAAATATGCTGTGTACAGCAATAATATTACAATATAATTATATTAGCCCAATTCACAATGTTGTGCATTTGAGATTGCAAATTTATGCAATTGTATTTTTTAGTTCGCTCAATCTTCTTTGAAATTTCTCGATTAATTGTTGCAAAATGAAGTGTAAATATAAACTACAGGTTTTTGTGTTGTTTATTTATACAAGAGTAGCAAGTGCATATCTTTGTATTTTGTTAGACTAGAGTAAAAATATGCTACACTACTTTGCAAATGCTACGACGCACAGTGGCTGAAAATCGGTTTTCATTAACCAAAAGTCTAATTTTTTTGTCACCGATTTTTAAAATTTTTACGCCTTTTTGTAGCTAATATATCCAGATTAAGGTAGCCAAAAAATTAGGTTAAACTATTAATAATTGTGGGCGGGGCATGCTGTCAAACTCAACTGTTTTTTTAATTTCAGAAAAATTTGTTTTTCTTTTGTTTTTTATCAAAAATAAATGGCTACTGCTCGCAAGCTATCATCGATAATGGCCTGCGGTCTTTTTTATAATGTTGGTAGGATTATAGTCTTTAGTTGTTGTAAGTCGTCACAGCTCTAGCGTTTAATATTAGGGGCGTTACGGGATATTTATGAAACTACTATATTTTTCTCAAATTTAAACTTTAGTGGAATAGAAATTCTAGGGAACAAAGGGGAACAAGAAACGTATATCATCCGGAGAAAGGTTAAAGTGTCCTCTTTAACGCTATAATATAGCGTATATATATATTATATACTTTTGCACCCGTGACGAGCCGTGGGTAGAACACTTTTTTTCATTTTAATGAAATTACTCTAAAAAATTCAAATAACGATAATTTAAACAGCCCTATACCCTATCGTATACAATGGTGTATTAAATTTTTACTTTTTTGCCTAAAAGTTTATGTTTTTTTTACTTTAGACTACGTAAAACTAAAAAAATTAAATATAATACCTGCGAAAGGGTTTAATGGCTTTGTTTTGATCAGCAAAAAATAAGTCATAAAATTATCACAAGAGGTTCTACAGTAAACATATGATCTCTTTCTAAATTTACCTGTTATCAAATGTTAGGGTTAACCAAAGTCATAAACAATTTTATAACAATAATCGGGACATTAAACCACTAAAGAAAAGGAACCAACCCAACAACAACAACAAATATTGGCGAGATACTAATCAGTTTTACCTGATATTAAGGTCTGGACAACATGTGCAGTTTTGTTGAAATTAAGCACTACTTGTTATGAAATTAAAGATCAATGTGTGAATAACATGTATCTAAAAGTGTATAAAACTACGGATTCGATGAGGGATTACTCAGTAATAAGTTAATCCTCAAAGTGTACGGATAAAACATAACAGACGCAAATAAAAATATTCAGAAAAATATGGAGAGCTTCAGTTATAAAGAACTGGCGAAAGAGTATTTTAGAAACAAAAACCAGGAAGATGTTCTTAGTTACGTTAAAATAAAATTAAACTTAAATTCTTCTAGCACCGAAATGCAAGAACAATTATCTAATTTCGTCAAAGCACTAAAAAAACGCTACAAAGAAGTTCGCTACAGTAAACAAAACTTTTATATAAAAAGTGCAAACTGGTTAGAGGGCCAACTTACTGTCGCTGCAGAAACAGCAAAGCAAGATAAGGCTGGAAGACCACGCAAGTCATTGGACAACTGCAGCGATATATCTAAGAGGCGGAAACTTAAAGATATCAACGATGCAATTGGTTTTACAAATATAAAAGAATCTTTGCTACATCAATTACTATCACAGAACAAAAGTGGATATCATTGAAAAACTTGTTAAAGCTAGTCCAGTGAGAACAAAACGGATTCTTAAATGTAGACCAACTCCAAGTGATGCAATACCGTACACAAATGAGGAGGCATTAGCATTATTTCTGGATTTGAAATTAACAAAACAGCAATATATTAAGCTCAGACTGCGTGCGACTGAAAAAGGCTCAAATATGTATCCAGCATATCATCACATAACCGCTGCTAAAATGGACTGTTTGCCATCAAAGGAAACTATTACAATCACACCAATTTCGGCAGAGGTACAACTACAATCTCTACTTGATCACACAGCCGAACGCTTGCTACAATCAATAACAGGAAATGAGTTAAAGAAATATGGAAACACAAAGTTAATTCTTTTTTGTAAATGGTTCTTCGGGACAAAAACAATACAAACAAGTTGTATGTGAATATATTTCGGACTCAGATATGTTCATGGTATCATTTGTACCATTTCGATTGAAAAAGATTTTAGAAGATTCAGAGCCTTCAACTAGTACAACGAAAACAATGGATATTTAGAAAAATGAGACACCATCTTCTACGAAATACTGCAGGCCAAACAAATTTGAATTCAAAAAAGAAACTCATGATGCAATTAACAAAGAAGTTTGTGATATCAAGGCCCAAATTGCAACACTACAGCCATTACAATTACAGTTAGATGGGCAGCAAACTGAAGTAAGCTACCAATTAGTGCTGACAATGATAGATGGAAAAGTAGGTCAGGTTTTGACTAATACGAAGGCTGCATCCAGCTGCATTATATGCCCAGCAACATCAACCCAATTAAGCCAAGTCCCGACAAAATCATTAGATAATACCGATGCATATGAATTTGGATTATCATCACAAGAAGATTCTTTTCAGATCTAGAAACAGCATCTGAAATAACAGGAGTGGATTTAAACCTTATTTTCAGATTTAAAATAATCCTAGAGCTACTTGCGTGCAATAAGAAATTGAATGTAGAAAATTTGGAGATTATGCTAAGGAAACTGCAAAAATATATACAGCCAACTACCCATGGAGAAATATGTCTGCAACAGTTCACAAAATCCTTTATCATGGAGTAGATGTGATTAAATATCATTTGGTGCCACTGGGAGATCTATCAGAGGAGGCTGAGGAAAGAAGAAACAAGGATTACTGATTTTATAGAAAAATTTCACGAAAATCAACAAATTAAGATCTATTTAATATATTATTGGCAACGTCAGATCCGTTCATCTCCAGTATTCGAAATCAATGGAAAGTGGAACATCGGGATTTAGATGAAGAAGCCAAAAAACTACTAAATAAGAAATAGCATAGAACAAAATATGGAATATTTGCAATCAATATTTGAGTCAAATGAATGAACTAAATATCTATCCAATTAAAAAATAAAAATTACTTCAATATTTTGATCGGTTCAAAAGTTACAGAATTTTGGCCAATGAAAAACGATTTTCAGCCACTGTACGACGCAAGACCATTTGCACAAGATTGTGAATTGGGCAATATTATATGTAATTATTTATTATATACAGTCAAAGCTGGATATAAAAAATACTCACTTTAACGAATTCGCGATATAACGAATGGGTGCTTTTTTTAATACTAACTACCTCATATAACGAATATTTTCATTTTTGACATCATTATCTCATCTTTCCAATACATTTTATCATGCGTATGAATTGAAATGTGTTTCTAATTGAGTTTTAGTTGAGTTTGGTAGTGCAAAGAAATATGGACAACAGAAAAAGAATTTCTTTAAGTTAAAAAGTTTAAATTTTAGAAGAATGCAAATAAGTACATATGTGACAGAGCATAGAGAAAGGGACCTAAGGGTAAAAAAATCAATTTTCACTTTTTTTTTGATGTGGACAACATCTGAGCATCGAATGAGACCGATCCCATGCCCCAAAAGTGTTCCCTCCCAGAAATATGCGCGTTTTATGAAATTGAAGTACACCAAAGATACACGTATTTAAATCTTTAAAATGGCTCTCTTGAACAAAACCGGTTTTTACCCTTAGGTCCCTTTCTATTTTGTGCGTCACATATACAATATACACTAAAATTATTTAAATAATGCATACATAAAAACTTCGCTATATAACGAATTTATCACTATATTTTTCGTTATACCGAGCTTTGAACTTAATTTAATTACGCACTTTTCGCTAGTCACTTGGGACGCAAAGGGATATTAGTCGTACACAGATATTGAATTAGTCAATTTGATATTGATATGGAAATGATATTCTACTAAGCAACGCCAGAAAATCATGCATTGATAAGTCGTCCATGTAATTCTTCAAACGATTTTCAAAGAAAACCATTTCATTATATTTTGTTAAAGAGAAAAATGTTTAATTACGTCGTTTTTCATTTATCAAATAAACACACTTGCAGTTACGTTAGCGTCATTTTTAATCGGAGAAGTGTAAAATTTTTTCAAGGCCTGTAGCTTAATGACATTCATAATAATCAATCATAGACTCGATTTTGAAATTCTGTTAGTTACGGTTTTTTTTGGATTTAAGCTAACGATATGTATGTTATTAAAAATATTATTTTGGTAAGTTTCTTGAAATTATTTTTATAAGATATTAGAATTACACACATAAAGATTTTCACCTTTTATACATTTTTTTTCGATATTTGTGCCATTCATGGACTGATTTTAAGAATTATCAACAGCAAGGAAAGGTGTACACATATTTTATATATTGGAAATTTAGAATAGTTGTATCGCACGAAAGGTGAATTAAAGATAGGAAGACAATTATTCGAACGGAAAATGGATCTTCATCCAACTTTCCTATGGCCCATTCACCAAATAAACGATACGTTGTGGTATGTCGCCTGGCTTCTGTTCTTGCTACAGCTGTATTTTGTATGGTTTTATACTGAGGTCCCTGCAAAAAATCTTCCAGGTGGTGGAATAACACAAACCCAATTTTTGGCAACGGCGACGAATTGTCATATGTGACACTGGCCGCCACAGCAGCCATGTCCTCCTCGGTACGTAATCTTCGCAAACACTGCGATGGTACTCTGTTCATCGTTTCGTGCGAACTGCTGTCAAAAGTCTATATAAAAAAAATCATGCGAAATAATTGCAAAACAATATGGCCGAAGTTGTACTCTGTTCATCTTGTGAAAACATACAAAATGTTTCTGGCTTTATTTTTCAACCACAAAATGTTTCTGGCAACATACTTTTCAACTGCGAAATAATGTAAGCACCACTTATAGCTAAGTACTCTGTTTGAATTTGCGAAAAAGCAACATTGATTATTTCGTTTGAAAATTTTGACAATTAGCCAGTGGTGACAACACTACGATATAGAAGAAATTTATCGTTTTTATTGCCTTGAAGTAAGCAACATTGTTTTTCTTATGTAAACAAAAACCATGTGTGAAAACAAATGGAGAACAAAATAATTTTAAGAGCTTGTGCTGCTTTGAAGACACACGTTCTCATTCAATCTCCTTCATTTTATGTTATTTTCACACTATTTTCCTTTATTTTAGTTAATTGTGCGCAACAAATTCAATGCTAATTAAAAGCTGAGCATCTGTTGTTTGCAATTCCGCACGAAATAAGTGGTGCTTACATTATTTCGCAGTTGGAAAATATGTTGCCAGAAACATGTTGTATTTGAAAAAATCATGCTGCCAGAAACATTTCGTATGTTTTCACAATTTGAACAGAGTACAACTTCGGCCATTTTTTTTTTCAATTATTTCGCCTGAATTTTTTTTATATGGACTTTTGACAGCAGTTCGCACGAAATGATGAACAGAGTACTTAGCTTATTTCGTGCGGAATTGCAAGCAACAGCTGATCAGATATTTCTGGGCGTTGTCGTTTTAATTTTAAGTTTGAAGCCCAGAAATAATTAAAATAATGGAAAATAATGTAAATATAATAATAAAATAGTAAAAATAATGCAGAACGTGTGTATTCAATGAGCTCCTCCGCAGCAGCTGCGAGATGTATTAATTGATACATTGCAGTACAAACTCCTAAAATTACTTTGTTGTCCATTTGTTTTAATTTTCTTTAATAAACACATTTATTTTGTTTTTATAAGAAAAACAATGTTTTGCTCATTTCAAGGGAATAAAACCGATAAATTTTTTAGAAATCGTGGTATTGTCACCACTGATCAGTTGTCAAAATTGGGTTGTAGTAAAATTTAGTAAAACCAAAAAAACAAATGATTCAAAGGTAAACAAACAAAAGTAAGAAAGCAAAAAGTGTACAATTTGTGGAAAAATTACTTAAAAAAGGAAAGTCTGAAATAAACTAATATAAAATAATAAGCAAACAATTATATTTAAACTATTCATTCGTTAAACATGATGTATACATATGTATTTTGTTATTTCGTTGGAGCTGTAAAAATGCTAAGTATATGGTTACTTAGTTCTGCACTTGCTGTTAAGGTAGTCAGTAGCAAAAGCAAATAATCACATACTTTTGAATAAATTTAATCAGACACAAATAATTTGTTTATATTTTCTTAAAATATTCGTGTTATAATAAATATTGCATCGAGTACCAACAAGAAAAAGAGTTGAGTAGTCAAAAGTGTATATATGTATATTTTAACACTATATGTATTTGCAATCAGCTACTCTGCAATCGCGTACTCTTTTGTGCCACAGCTTTTTTTGAGAGTAAAATCTTCAGTTTACTCAGTAATTACTCATTTACTGCATTTTACTGGAAAAGTAATCGAACGCACCTTTTGATTAACAAAATGGAAAAAATAAATAAAAGTGAAAATATAAATGAATTGCAAATGGTAAATAAATGTAATGTAACTTACTAAATGCCTATTTCCTTATAATGTTCTATATTACATTTGTGTTACACAAAAAAATTAACAAAATACTAACAAATGTCCCATATTTTCCGATATTTTTTGGTATCAAACGCAATTTTCATATATATTTGTATATTTTTTTTCTTTTAAATATTGGTCAGCTGGTTTTGCTATTCAAATAAAATCTTGCTAATGTCAATCAAATGCATGGTAAGCCATGATCTAATAATATTATTGGATCATGATGTAAACGAACTAGATTTTGAGAAAGATTTCAAATTAAATCTTCTAGATTTCGAGGCATTGTAAATGCACTATTATATGGCCTCGGAAAATCTAAGCTGCCATCATTAATATCAACACATGTATAAGAATTTTCTATATTTTCGATGTTAACAAGATTTCGTTAATATTCCTTATTTTCTAAATGTTTTTCGAGTTTTTGCCATTCCTCTCAGTTTCAGCGAGTTTCATTCAATTTATGGCAATCCGTGATTTTTTTAAAGCTTTGTCGTTTGCTCTGGTTTTTGCTATTTATTTTAGTTTTTTGCGATATTTAATTAAAAATTATCTTTACTAAAACATTTGAAAACTGGTTTAATGTCGACATAAGAAATATAAATAAACTTATCGCAGATTTTGTTCGCATGACGAATTTCAGTCGATGTACTGTTTGTGGTCATTTTCATATACAATAGTTTTGATTTAGTTGAGAGCACTTTTGACTTAACTGCATAAAATGAATCATTTCCGTCACTATTCTCTAAAATCCCTTTTTGTACCTGCACATTTAAGACAAATACTCAAAATTTTTTACATTTTAAAATTATTTTCATACAAATAATCAAAGTTAGCTGCAGACATTAAAAAAATATGGTGGCCACTTTTTCACGTAAACATTAAACTTATAATTTAAAAAAATATATGCTTATCTAACAACTCACACTAATCGAAAGTTGTCATCGTTAAAATATACATACATACATATGTATGGATATATTTTGTTTGCATGTATGTACATACAAGTTAAGAAACAATGTCCTTATATTAATAAAGAATTATTAAATTTCAAGATACCTCTTTATCTTGAAATATTCTTTATTTAATATGTATTTTAATTTACTTACGAAACTATTAGTTTACTTATAAACTAATTTTTAAACTATGTTGAGTTTTTCTTGAGTTTGCTTATGAACTGGCGAACAAGAGTATTTACAGTGCTATTTATACTCTTCGTTCTTATAATGTTAAGGGATGATATTTTAGTGTTCTTTGTTCTTAGAGTTATAAACATTTGTGTCTTTGTTCTTATTTATCTAGAACTAGTTGATATTTCTTTGTGTATTAAAACATGTTTTTCTTCTCATGATCAATCTTATCTAATTTTTTAGTGTTTACATTATTTTGTTTACAGTATTTTTATTCTTAGAATAGATATATTTTATTTATGATTTGTTTCTTATCTTTATTACTTATGGTTAAAGGTTATTTACGATATCAATTGCTTTATCGTTTATCAATGTTAGTATACCTGTGCTTGGGTTGACCTTAACTCTCCTCCTGCTTAAAATGAATCGTCCCGATTCGTAATTCTCCCCTCACTTAAAATGAATCGTCTCGATTCATGCCTGATTAATGCTTATTTCATGTCTGATTCTTTCTAGTTCTGTGTTATATAAAACTTGAAAATTCTCTCTAGTCCTTATTGCTGTTAAAGTTAAATAGTATTTTGTTGCCTTTAAAATAATATATGCAAGTGCCGTTGTTGTTATAATTGCTAAAATTATATATAAGGAGTATCTGATAGGATGCGTTTCTATTGGTATTACAAATTTCCTTAGAGAATCTATATTGTTGAATGCCAGTTTCGAAGAGGATGTTAGTATTTTTGTTATTTCTAGATCCTCGTCATGTTTATTGATTATGGTTTCTATTAATTTATCGTGAATATTTATAAAGGTAATATTATTAATCTCTACTCTGTCTGTGTATTTCACCAATATGGTTCCAGTAATATTTTCGTCATTGACAGTGTTTACAACGTCTAAAAGGTGAATCCTTCACCTATTTTTAATAATGGGTAATTATATTCCTGTAATACTATACATTTTGCTTTTCTGTTTTCTAATAAGGGTATGATGCAGTCATCATTTGTGGTGTTGGTTTTACAAATGTTTTTGCCTAAAAAATTTTTACAATTATGTACCCTAGTATTAGGCTTGCCAGAACTAATTTGTCAAAAAGCTTGACATTGACCAAAAAAAAACTTGATTTTGAAAAAAAAACTTGACAAATAAAAACACTCATACTAAATATATAAAAGAGATTTTTAGTTTTTAAAGAAGAACTTCTGGATAATTATTATTGGGAAAATACGAATTGAATTTCAACTTTTACTCGTAAAAACAATTTTGCTGAGAGTTTTTAGCTAGTCTATAATAAATAAATAATAATTTCCATAAATAACTTGACAATTCTTCAAACACATAAGTTTTATTAAAAAAAACAATGAAAAACCGCCTGTATTATTCCACCATTGGTATATCAAGTCGGCTAAGCTGATAGAAGGATGGCGCGCCGGTAAAACCCCGGCTCAAGCCGAATCGCCGCCGCCGCCGACGAAAAGTCCACGACTTGCTTCTCTGGTTCAATGTTGTCAATTTACTAGTGTTGAGTAATAGGGTAAATATCAGTGTTGACATTTTTATAATAATTGTACAGAAAGTTATAGTTATTTTTTAAACTATAATTGCAGAAAAAAATATGTATCATATTAGTCCTTAGTTCTATTGATAGTAAAAATATGGGCTTTAGATTTGTTTTTTAGAAATATACACATACTTTTTTTAAGTATTATTACATAGCTAGAATAAATTTGAGAAAAAAAAATAACTTACAAAAAAGCTTGACAAATCACTTTTTCACTTGACACTTGATGCGCATTAAAAAACTTGACAATCAGGCCAAATCAGGCCCTTCTGGCAACCCTACCTAGTATAAACATTATTACAAGAAGCGATTTCCTTGTCGGTGGACACCTTGCCATGTTTGACGCTGAGTGACGTAAATTTAAATAACTTGCAATAATTGTTTATGATGGGGTACTTGTATATAGTAATGATGGAGTCATTGGTTGTTGTGATATAAATATCGGAATATTCTAGTATATTAATAATTGGTACGGATTTTAATTTTTGTTCCGTTAATTCTCGTACATCATTTAGATTTAGTGATTCAGTTAGGTACTCGTGTTTCTACTAAACTTTTTGTTGGTACTAATTCTATTTGTATGCCGTAGGAATTAAATGGTTGTGAAACTGATTTGATTGCATCACTAGGTGAGCTTTCAGCTGAATGCATGGTGTCAATTGAAGATGTGTTTATAATCTGTCGAGACAATGCATCATCTACTACATTCTCTGTGCCTGGCTTGTATTTCATTTTAGCACCGTAATCTTCTATTATGGCTTTCCAGCGTTTTAATTTAGGGTTAGGATTCTTTTCTGAAATGGCGTAAGTTAAAGATTGATGGTCTGTGAAAATAGTGAGGTCGGCTATGCCATATATATAATTCCTCAGTTTTTGTAGGGCCCATATTATGGCCAATAATTCTTTTTCGTTTGTGCTGTATCTCTGTTCTGTTTCACTCAAAGTTCTTGACAAGAAATAAATGGGGTTTTTATTTTGGCTTAACACGACTCCAATAGCTATGTTGGATGCGTCCGTCGTTAATTCAAAAGGTTTTTTAAAGTCTGGTTGGAATAATTCCACCTGTTCTTTTAATTTTAATTTTTCTACAGCTGCTATGGCTGCCTGGTCTAATTTAATTTCCTTATTTGCACTTTTATTCTTACCTACATGTGCGTTTTCTCCCTTCAAATGTATGGTTAGAGGTTTTGTAATTTGAGCGTAGTCTTTTACAAATCTACGATAATAACCTGTTAGTCCTAAAAATCCTCTCAAGTCTTTCAGGGTTTTAGGAATGGGGAAATTTTCAATCGCCCTTATTTTCTCTGGGTCTGTTGTTATTTTTTTAATGCATTAAAGACAATGTTTATATGTTGCATGTGCTCTTCTGCTGTAGATGAATAGATCAAAACATGATCTATGTAGACATATACAAATTTACCTATGAATTCCCTTAATATGTCGTCTACACACCGTTGAAAAATTGAAGGTGCATTCTTCAAACCGAAAGGCATACGTATGAATTCATACTTGCCTCCATTTACACAAAAAGCTGTTTTTTCCCTGTCACTTTCTTTAATTCTAATTTGGTGGAAACCAGATTCTGAATCTAAAGTTGTAAAGAATTTAGCTTTTCCTAAGTTTTGTAAAGTTGTGTTTACATCGGGGATGATATATCTGTCTGTAACTGTCTATTGATTTAATTTACGGAAATCTATTACCATTCTTCTTTTAGGTTTTCCACTTTCGTCGACTCCTGTTTTATGTACCGTTAACATTGGAGAATTGTAGGGACTGAAGCTTCTTTGAATTATCCCATCTTTTAATAATTTTTCAATTTCTTTATTAACGAATTCAATATCGTTCATATTTCCAGGATATTGTTTCGTCCAAATTGGGTCCTTGCAAGTTGTTCTAATACTTGCTTTTATCGTTGTAGTGAAAGGCAAAGTACCTATTCTATTATTTTCCTGCATTAAATTATTTATTTCTAATTCGTATTGTTTATCTCCTATAGAGTAATTTATTTTCTGCGATAATTCTGGGACAGTGAACAATTTTCTTAATACGTCTATGACTGCATTTAATTGTTTTAGCCCTTCAATTCCTAGCATTAGATCATAATCATCATTACTTTTGATTTCGAAAAATTCTAACTGTTGCTTAAATAATTTTATTTTTTGTTTATGATTTAAAATCGATTCACCGTGCATGGTGATCATTCTAAATGGTCTTGTTTTAATTCTAGGTCCAATAATTAAATTCTTATTAATATAATTATGGGTTGCACCACAATCTATAAAAGTTTTATAATTTTTTTCATCTTCGTCTTTCATATTTATATAGAGCAACCCATCTATTAGTTATAAGTTATCATTTATAAGATACTTCTGTATCTTGAAATATTCTTTATTTAATATCTATTTTAATTTTCTTACGAAACTATTAGTTTACTTATGAACTAATTTTTAAACTATGTTAACTTTTTCTTGAGTTTGCTTATGAACTCACTTTTAAACTATGTTGAGTTTTTCTTGAGTTTGCTTATGAACTGGCGAGCGAGAGTATTTACAGTGCTATTTATACTCTTCGTTCTTATAATGTTAAGGGATGATATTTTAGTGTTCTTTGTTCTTACAAAGAGTTATAAACATTTGTGTCTTTGTTCTTATTTATCTAGAACTAGTTGATATTTCTTTGTGTATTAAAACATGTTTTTCTTCTCATGATCAATCTTATCTAATTTTTTAGTGTTTACATTATTTTGTTTACAGTATTTTTATTCTTAGAATAGATATATTTTATTTATAATTTGTTTCTTATCTTTATTACTTATGGTTAAAGGTTATTTACGATATCAATTGCTTTATCGTTTATCAATGTTAGTATACCTGTGCTTGGGTTGACCTTAACTTACATAGTACATACATTTAATATAACAGATTTTTTTACTAATATGTGTATCTACTAAGGACGTGCATTTGAGTAACAACAAGTATTGCGAAAACAGTTCTTACATGCTATAAGTATATATGAGAAAATGAGTGCTACTGTTATTGTAATACTTCGCTCTCACTAACTCACTCTACTGAACAAACCAAAAAATATTACTTGTTTTCTTGCGTGAGTTGAACTTCTTTGTGAGGGAAGGAGTAAAAAAAATATATTTTAGTAGCACTCAATGTGCTTGTTGTTTATTTGAATATATTCTTAAGACTAATTTACAAAGTGTTACTTAATATCTGTTTATACTAGTGGCTTTGTTTACTTACATATATTTCAATCTTAATATTTATTTAGGTCAGAAATACTTTTATCAGTTGATAATAATTTTCTTTCTTCCCTAAAATGTGTCTAATAGTTAATTTCCTTTGTCTACGAAAATGTGTCTTATCTTTAGTTTGTACGTTTTATCAGTGTAAAGTATATCGTGAGTTAACTCTCCCCTGTGTTGAAAAAAAACGTAATTCTGCTTCGTAGTATCTATTATATAATTCTTGACGCATCTTTGCTTGTTTTATTTTGTAGAATTTGCAGATCTGTACCAAAGAGTAAATTATTGCGAATATTAAAATCATATAAAGTGTGGTCATTAGTGGATGTTCCTTTAAAGGAATGAAAAATGTAGAAATTTCTTGTATGTTTGAAAATTTGTGTGGTGTATCTGAGTACAGTATATCCAAAATTTTTAGTTCTTCATTATGTCGTCTATGTATGATTTCCAGTATGTTCTGTTTCAAATTTATGTATGTATCTGACTGAGTCGATGGTTATGTTTTCTTCGAATTGTACCAAATGTGGTCCGCTGTATTTTTGACCAAGGATTACGTGTTCGTTGTCAATGAATACATTTCCGTTGTCTAAGTCTTCAATATTAGCATTATTTTCGAGTTTAATATTACATTCTGCTGGCTTATTATTTAAGATACTTAAAGTACAATTATCTGGATTATTAATTTTACATATGTTTGCATCCAGTATGTTTTTACAATTTTTCATTCTTTTAAATTCATTGTTGCAGAAGGCAATCTTATCGTCTAATACTAATTTTCCATTTCTTTGAGAGAGTGGATATATTTTGTAAAGTTTACATTTCTCTTTTATAATAGGATATTTGTATACAGTTATTATAGTTTGATTAAGTTTACATACATGAATGTCAGAGTATTCTAATATGTTTATTATAGGTAATTGAATTTTTTCATTACATAAGATTTCTTTTATTTCTTGCAAGTCTAAAGTGCCTGAATAAAAGTTATTATTTTTTGCAAAGTTTATTGTATTGGTTAAGGTTAAGAGTTCCATATAGACTTCATTCAACATAAATTCTTCGTTTATTTTTTCAATTTTTAATTTATTCATAATTTTTTCAAACTGAGAATTTAATATTTTCTGTTTGTTATTATTTTCAACTAATTGGTTTATTCTAGTTTTAATTTCTATTTCGTCCTCATGATCTGGTGTTCCAGTTATGAATTTCAAAGCAGAGCCTAAACAATTTAGGGATCTTTTATTTCTTTCACTCGTTAGTTGATTTTTTAAGATTTAAATTCTGTTGATTAATATTTGTGACTCTGGATTATTTTCTATGTTATATATATTTTTCACAATGTTTTCATATGGTTGTAAAATTTTGGTTAAATTAATTACGTGGTATAGATATTCATATTCACTGAAAGTATATACATCTTGATCTTGGATTAATATGTATTTTTTATTTTCTATTATTATTTCTATTATTATTTCTTTTAACATTTTGAGTTTTAATGTTATCTTTATGTATGACTCGTTTTTTATTTGTAGTTACTGTATTACCGTTGTCTGTTTCTACAGTATGCTTGGCAAACTTTGCTACTTCCTTCTTTCGTCTGTGTGTATTTGAGTATACTATGTCTCCTTTATTGAAGTCGACTTGTTTACGTCCTTTATTGTGGTATTCCAAGGTTTTTTCTTGAGCTTTTTTTGAGGATACCCCTTCGCTGAAAAGAACACGTCCTCGGGTTTCTCTTTTGTAACTGAATGAATAGTTTTATTGTACTGGCGTACAGCCTCAAATAAGTTAGACCCTTGTGGATTTTTTGAAATTAAATTTACTAATTCAATAATAGTGCTGTGCACACGATCAACTTGGCCGTTTGTTGTTGAATGGAATGGTGCTGAGACAACTTGTTTTATATGTAGTCTTTCATATATTTGATTAGCTAAAATTCCAGCCAGGTTCGTTATCTGTTATTACAAACTCTGCGTTTGGGTATGTTATAGAGAGTATTTCATCAATGTTTTATACATATCTTTTCATGTTGGTATATGTCTCATATGTAAATATTTTGAGTATTTGTCTAGAGTAGAGATATAAAGTTCTCCACAAAAGTGAAATACGTCCATGTGTATGTTTTTTCCTGCTTCTGTTGGTATTGGTGATTCTTTCATTGGTACTTTATTAGGTTTGCGATCGTATTTAAATATTGGACATGAATCGCATTTATTTGCTATTTCCGTAGCTTTCTTTCTAATCTCTGGTTAAAAGTATTTTCTTTCTAATTCTAGTATATTATTTTGTACATTTCTGTGAGCTCTCTCATGGATTTGTTTGACTATCTTTAATTGTTCCTCTTTATCAGTTATGTCTTCTACTAAATCGTTTGCATATATGAATTTGACCGTAGGAAATGTAGTTGTTAGTGTATTTTTTATTTTATAAATTGTCTCTGCATCTGAGAGTAAACCATTTAAAACCTTTGGTTTTAGTATTAGTTTCGTGTTTTCTGTCAGTTTCTCGTTAGTTGTAAATTTTATTGTATGTCTGGTATACCTTCTGAATATGTTTTTAGACTCGAGTGAATCTGAAGTGTCTTGTATTATTAAGATTTGATTTTTAAAGTTATTCAAAGGTTTCTCACTTTGTTTCAATTCTTCTGTTGGCGAACTTTGAGCAGAATGCTGAGATTCCTCTATACTTGAATTTATTTGTTGCTGTCTGGATAAAGCGTCAGCTACAACGTTTTCTTGTCCTGGTTTGCACAGGATTTTCGCTCCATATTCTTCTATGAAGTTTTTCCATGTTTTAGTTTGGTGTTTGGATTCTTTTCTGATACCGAAAATATTAATGTTTGGTGGTCAGTGTAAATGGTTAAGTCTGCTATTCCATAAAGGTAGTTCCTAAGTTTTTGCAATGCCCATACCATATGGGACTGTTGTAGGGGCTTGGCTGAATTACTTCATTATGTAAAAGGTCCTGAATTTCCTTGTCGATAAACTCGTTATCAGAATATGGATATTGTTTAGTCCATATAGGTTCCTCCGACTTTGTCCTAATAGTACCT
Source organism: Gymnocheta viridis (assembly GCA_956483585.1). NCBI lineage: Eukaryota > Metazoa > Arthropoda > Insecta > Diptera > Tachinidae > Gymnocheta > Gymnocheta viridis. Next base: position 66,887,376 of record OY101442.1, on the reverse strand, counting down.
TCTACAGTTGTTGTGCAGGGTAATTTTTCGTTAACAAAATTATTTCTATTCATAATTTCCTCTATTTGATTTCTATATTTTTCATTATTAATGGTATAGTTTATCCTGTGGGTTTTTTCTTTATCCCTATATTTCATTTCGTTTTTTACTTAATCTATTGTTGCACCTATTTCTCTCAATCCTTGCATCCCTAGAATCATGTCAGAACTAGTGAGTGAATTAATCTCAAAGAATGTCGTCATAATTAAATAAATGTATAGATTTTTTACTTTTCACATATGAATATCCATGCAACGTTTTTACTTTAATTGGATTTTCTAATTTAACACTATATCCTATTTTACACCTGGAGTCTATATAATTATTAGTAGCTCCACAATCTATTAATATGTTGATGGTCTTACCCGTTTTGCTGTCTGTTTTTTGTAAATGTGGTAGACCATCTCTTAGTCTAAAAAAGCTGTTTTGTAGTCATCTTCTTCATCGTATTCGCCTTGTATTGAGGTGATGTCATTTTCTTCTACTGTGTTGTTAATTCGTTGTTGCTTGTGCTGATTGAAGTGGTTGTTGGAACCGTTGTATTCTTGTTGAAAAGGTTGTTGACGAAAAGGATTGTTGTATCTTTGTTGATCATTGTTACGTTGGAATTGAGTAGGTTGACGTACGTTTCTATCTGTAGTGTCTACTTCCATCGGTTGGCTTGTTGTTTGATGATTGGGTGTTGACTGTACATTCCGGTACTGTACATTTGGTCGATAACGATTCTTTTCAAAGTGTGACGTTCTTTGTTGATTATGTTGGTGACTCATGTGAACTTTCTAGCTGCGTCAAAAATCTTCTGTCTTTTGTTCTGGGACTTCTCCAGTTTTTATTGAATTCGTGGACTTTTTTGTAATGTCCTGCTCGTTCTTTTAAATCAATTTATTTGAATTGTACAGGATATCGTGAACTAATTGTTCTACTTTATCCTCATGAATTAATTCCGCTTTTTCAGGATACGTGGTGCTATTTTTTGTGTAGCTGTTGAACTTGTCCTTTTACTATTGGATGTTCTTTTTTGTACACTTCACTATTTTATCACTTGATTTACTATTACCTTGTATTTAGTATAGCGTTGTTTCCAGTATATTGAGTTGTAGTGATGAACTCTTAGTTGGCTTGAGGATCCTTGTTTATTTTTACAAGTATCCCGGTTGAGCCACCCAGTTAAACTTCTTTGTGAGAGAAGGAGTAAAAAAAATATATTTTAGTAGCACTCAATGTGCTTGTTGTTTATTTGAATATATTCTTAAGACTAATTTACAAAGATTTACTTAATATCTATTTATACTAGTTGCTTTGTTTACTTACATATATTTCAATCTTAATATTTATTTAGGTCAGAAATACTTTTATCAGTTGATAATAATTTTCTTTCTTCCCTAAAATGTGTCTAATAGTTAATTTCCTTTGTCTACGAAAATGTGTCTTATCTTTAATTTTCTTTGTCTATGAAAATGTGTATTATCTTTAGTTTGTACGTTTAATTAGTATAAAGTATATCGTGCGTTAACTCTTGCAAGACAACATTCCACTGTTTGCATTTGAGAAAATACTATTTTTACAACAAGTATAAGTGAGGCACTTACATATTTTACAATAAGTAAAGTTATAAAGTTGATGTGGGAAAGTGCCTAAATTTATTATTTTTATCCATTAAATGTTTTTATTATTAATAATAATAACCTTTAACTAAATGCAATTTGTAATGGCCATTATTACAACTTGCCTAATAAATACAAACAATAACATACATATGTATGTATGAAATAATTTATTTTTGTATTTTTTGTTATTAATAAACATTATAGGACAGTTCGACAACCTTCCCGAACTTATAGACTACCGTTCTCCCTACCTTATGCCTGAGAAAAGATTCGCATTGTCAATCTCGGATACTCTCCCTCCATTCTTTGATCCTAATTACCGAGGGGAAGTGCTTGAGGTCTACACTGACGGATCCAAATCAGGTGTAGGGGTGGGAGGGGGCATATACATTCCTCAATTTCAGCAGAGGATACGTTTCAAGCTTACAGATCTTTGTAGCATTACTCAAGCCGAAATATCGGCCATAAAGAGGGCAGCTAACTGGTTAAGGTACAATAGGGTATATAGGCAGGATATTCGTATATGTACCGATAGTAAGGCTGCATTGAACTCTCTATCGGGTGTTTACACAACATCTGAACTGGTAAAGGAATGCCGGACATCCCTGAACGAGATGGTGTCACATTCCAACCTCGAGCTAATCTGGGTGCCAGGGCATGCGAATGTGCCTGGAAATATAATTGCGGACAAGCTAGCCAGGGAGGGATCTCGTTTACAAGAATGGGACACCGACCGGCTAGTGGGAGCCCCACTAAAAAGCTGCAAAATCCTCATTCAGGAGAAACTTATAGGGTTAGCACAAGCTAGATGGTTCAATGAACCCACATGTGCAGTCTCTAGATTAACCTGGCTCCAATATGACCGAGCAAAATCAGCCACCATAGCAGTCCTAACAGGGCACTGCTTCATAGGTGCCCACGCAAACAGACTAAATCTCACTTTCAACGACTTCTGTAGAAGTTGTCATAATGAGGAGGAGGAAGAAACTGTAAAACACCTCCTCTGTCAATGTCCAGCTCTGTCTCATCACAGAGCCATGTATCTAGGTAACTCAACTTTACCCGAACTCGCAGACCTTACGGAATGCAATCTGAAGGGAATAAACAAGTTTATTCGGAAAACCGGTTGGTTCAATACTGACCAAAATATAGGATAGCCAATATTTTTTATTTTTTCTCGCTGTCCATAACGGGCATCACAAAGGGACCTATTCTTCTGGACCCAAGTGGGCCGGTTGCTTTAAATCGGCAGCCTGTGCAACCTAACCTAACCTATTAATAAAGTAATTTTGCTTTAGCTGCACAATCAACTTTGCCCAATTTTTGTGCAGATAAGTTGAAAATGCTGTTATCTTAAATGTATTTTTGTATGTACATAAGTACATACATACAAACAAAATACATATGTATGTATGTATTTATTTTAATGACTTTTAATTACATACATGCATATGTATATAAAAAAGTGGACACCATATATTTTTTATATGTTTTGATAATGTGTATATATGCAAGTACACAAAATGCACTTAAAGAAGGTTTAGGAAGAATAATTACAGAAAATATGTATTTTTGGGCAGTTAAGAAAAATTCAGCTAACGTTGAATTTTTGTATGAAAATAATTTTAAAATGCCAAAAATTTTGGGCAGTTATCTTAAATGTGCAGGTAAATCAAAACTACTGTATAACGTCTCTTATTGAAAACCTCTGCATTTACATGTGTATGTATGTGTGCTTATTTCTACCCTGAAGATAATATTGGACTACGTGGTCCATTATAGCTGAAATGGACTAGTTACAACATGGTCCGATGTAATGCAGTCATGGAGTATGTCATTTTCAAACAAGAGCTTATTGCTACACGACAAATGTTCGTGCTTTCACGATATTACTCGTGCCGAAGAAACTATTTGTGCATGGTCCATTTTTAATGACATGGAGTAGTTTTTGGGTTAGTCCGATGTAGTGCAAACCTGGACCACATGGTCCAGCCCTAGGACATCGTAATGTTAAATAGACCATGTTTTCTTCATACATTTGGGTTACTTTTGGACTAGTCCTGGTCCTTTATGGAGTATACTTTACATGCGTGTATGGACTAGTCGTGTTATCTGCAGGGTACTTCTGCGCACAAACATACACTTCCCAAATGAAAGCTTGTATGAACTGCGTATTTAACAAACAGCATACAATGAGTTACTTGTTGTATCGCGTCCATAACTATTGTGTTTTCTTTGCTAAAAATGTATAAGACAAATGTGTTACTCTCTTTTTCTGTTTACTACATTGCACTCAATCCATATAAGAAGACACAAATAACAACTAACATAACAAGCGCTAATTTACATACAACTACGCAAAAGAAACAATTATTTTAAAAACTTGTATCATTTGAATGGAACAATGCACGTCCTTAGTATCTACACAAAATATCGTGCTAAGTCAAAATTACTGTGCACATGCATGTTTTATTTTCTACGACGAATATTCACTACGAAAAATTCGTCACAGTTGTATTTATGTCATTAAATATTACAATTATTAAATTCTAATCCAAATCCAAACAACATGTTTATAGATAGAAACGAAATTTTAAATAAAAATACAAGGTATAATTAAGGCTCTATCTAGGTGCAAGGTATTGCGCCAGGCCAAGTTACGGCCACACAGTGTATATTATTACACGAAACCCCCTTATAACTTTGCTCCACTTTATCATAAAATAATGAAACATAAGGTCTCCCTACAGAGGTAATCTCATAAGTGAAATTTCAAAGTTCTACCGTAAAAGCTTCCCGAGATATTAAGGTAAAAAAGTGCATATTTTAGTACATGCGCACTTCTACTATAGGTAGAGAGCTTAAATTTGGTATGCAGGTATGTATGTATGTATGTAGGTCTTAGCGAGCAATTAACCAGAAACATCTGAAAAGAGAGACTTTTCACCCGAGAGGGACTAGAGTGACCGGCTTTTGTATGGGGCACTTCCAGTATAGGTAGAAAGCTGAAATTTGGTATACAGGTAGGTCCTGGTGAGCAATAAGACTTTAAATTTAAAACAAAAATTATATGTATGAAAATACAAATATAAATATTTATAAAAAATAACTTAAAAAAGAAGTGAGATCCGCACAAAAACATAAATGTGAAAATAAGACCAAGTTCCTATCCAAAAATTTCGTCCGAGTCAGCAGCTGCACATCTCGAGCAAGTTCTTAACGACAAAAACTTGATATACTTTTGCTCAATGAGACGTTTTTAAAACCACATCACACACTTCAATTAGGAAACTACAAAATTTATCGTGAACACCGGCTAACGCATGGCGGAGGAGTACTCATTGCGTTAAAAACTAACATAGTTCATAAGTTATTACTTAACACAAAAATCATTGAAAATATTTCTATACAGGTTACTATTAATATACGTCCTGTAGTTTTTACTGCTGCTTATAATCCACATTATACTGTGGATTTTAAGGCGGACTTAGACTTACTCACAAACTTCTCTTGTGATTTTTTCATTTTTGGTGATTTCAATGCACATCACACACATTGGAACTGTGTATCTAATAACACAGCCGGTAATGAGCTTTACAGACATTGTTTGCTTGCGAACTATTACATTTATTTTCCATTTTCTTTTACCAGATTCGGTCAAAACTTAACCCAGGTCCAGTCCTCTACAGTAGACACACCCAAATATTTTGCAGGAACATGATCTATTTCATTTTCCATTTATGGACAGTTCCAAAATAAATTAAATACAGTAACTTTTTATAATCGTGCAGACTGGACAGCAATTAGAGTTTGGGTAGAAAGTGAAATTAGACGCCAAAACATTGACCAAACAGAGCGTATTCCTAGCAACGTAGATTTATTGCTAAATAAATTAATTTCAATTGTTAATGCTGCATTTAGCAAGATTACCGTAGGGAGAAAAAACTCGTGGCAGAGAGAAATCTCAAGTACATCTAAGATGCTCATTGCTCAAAGAAATAAATTCAAACGTAGATTTCAGAGATGTAGGGATCCGATTTACAGAGCCCACGGTATCTTAAGGCAGTTAACTAATCTAATTGAATTCCACCTTAACAAGGATAGAAACGAGTAGTGGTCGAGATTTATTTCGAAACTACCCCCGGGATCCAAAAAATTCTGGAAATTAACAAAAGCCTTAAAGGGAAAGAACTCGTTTTGTTCAGATCTAAACTACAATGATGAAGTTTTAAAAACCGGTGCAGAAAAAGCTAATGCAATTGCAGATGCTTTTGGTAGCTCACACACTATTACTATCAATAACCAATCGCCTTTGGATACATGTGTATCTGATTTTGTTAATTGTCTCGATAATGATTCTCTTATTGGTAGTAATAATATTGAACGTACAAATGCCACTGAGTTTAAGACATTTACTATGCTATTAAAAAACAATAAAGCCCCGGGGTTAGATTGCATAAATAGTATTATCCTAAAAAATATGCCAAACTACTTTTATGAAATTCTAAGTAAAATATTCAATTGTTGTTTAATTAATGGCATATTTCCCCGTACTTTCAAAAAATCAAAAGTAATACCGATTCATAAAAAGGGAAAAGATCCCAAACTACCCACCAGCTATAGGCCGATAAGCATTTTAAGTTTACTGGATAAGGTCTTTGAAAAAATTATTCATAAAAGATTAGTTGATTTTGCAGATCAAAATAATATTATTAACCACCAACAGTTTGGATTCCGTAAGGAACACTCTACCGTACACCAAATAAAGCGGGTTGTAAATTATATCGAAGATAACAAAAGAAATCGCAAGAGTATTGGCATTGTTTTTCTCGATATAGAAAAAGCTTTTGATACCATCTGGCACAATGCGATGTTATACAAACTCAATTCATCAGGCTTCCCATTGTATTTACAAAAAAATTATAAAAAAAAGTTTTCTAAAGAATCGTACATTTTTGTTGTGTGTGTTGACGGAGACTTCTCAACAGAAAGAACAATCCCAACGGGATTGCCACAAGGGTCAGTACTATCACCTACACTCTAGTCGCTGTATATACATACGTCTGATGTTGAGGTGAACAGAAATCAGAAAGCAGCATTGTATGCTGATGACAGTGCTTTCATATGCAGTGGAAAACTTTCAAATGCAATAATCAAGAGAATGCAAGAGAGCTTTACCACAAGCCAAAGATATTTTAATAAGTGGAAAATAAAAGTAAATGATAATAAAACGCAGGCTATTACATTCCCATATAATAAATCACCAAAACGTATTCCTACTAAAATTTTGTGCTGTCGGGGAAATGTGATCCCCATCAAAGATGATATTAAATATCTAGATATCACTTTAGATAAAAAACTTAAATTTAAACAACATGTTTAGAAAGAAAATCTTGAATTTTCTGTTGATTTTTTTTATGTGCAATAAAAAGTAATTCAATATTTTTAAATATAATAAAATTATTATACATACATAAATATACATATGTTCATAAAAACATACAAATTGGCATGTACACATAAAAACAAAGAATTCTATTCAAACAAGTTCAAGGCCGATCAACAAGGTAGTAGCGATTCTACAACAATACAAAATTTGTTGTTAAAATACCTGAGCAACTGTCAAAACTTGTACATAATCGGATGGCACTGTTAGCACAGCTGAACCTCTAAGAAATGTCAAACATCATACAAAGCTGTGGTGTTTGGCGTCATCCATCTCGTTATGAGAATGTATATTATCAACACAAATTTAATTTTACACAATTGACATTTAGTCAGGTAAATCAGCTGTGTTATCGCTACTCCCTTATTGATCTGCCTAGAACAAATTCTTACAATAAAATTAGTAATATACATTGTACAATTATAATGATATCAAATATTTATGCTTCTGGTTTTAAACCATGACTTATTTTATACAAGTAATCAAAATTTTTTGTATAATTGATAATTATTTATAGATTTTTAATTATAAAGGTACGGTCACATTGGGGAACATTTAATTCAAATATATTTGATTGTTTTAAATTTTTATTCGCACTTTTTCCCAAAATTAATATTTTACTTATTCAGTAAAACATTAACCATTTTGTTAAAAACAAATTGCAATTGATTATTACATTTAAGTCTTTGCCATCAATCATTGTAAGACAAAATTCATAATCAATGAAAATAGTTTTTCCATTCTTCATTTCAAGAACAGAAGGCTTTAATTCCGAAATTTGCTTTTCTGTATCGGTTACTGTAGATTTGATTATTTCTGAAGACTCCTTTGCATATTTAAAAAATATCTTTGTTTGTTTGTTTGTAAGCACTTTGACCGGATGATTCATCACATCCCCACTTATTTATCAATGTAAGCCTATCTGGAAGTAATACTGCTTCCTTTTCATGAAAACTGTGAATAAGGCGTTTGGCTGTATGATCCATTAAGTCTTGCATGTTAACATCTACCGATACTTCAGTAACCTTTACATTAGATAACACTGCATCTTTTTTGGCAGATGTAACCTTTTTGCATCCAGGAAGAATATTTACATTATGATTCTTTAAAGATCTTCGTAAAATATATTATTTTTCCTTTGACAATCCCAAGTCCATAAATAACGCTAAGACTTCTTCTATGCTATACTCTGTGGGTAAAGCATTTGGAGGAGTTGGAATACTGTCATTAATCCCCTGCGGTAGATGTGGGCTTGCAAGCGCCACAGCTTTTGTAATGTTAGACTTTGATTTATCTTTTACATACTGAAGACATAACGCTTCTGAAAGATGCGATTAGATATATATTTTTTTAATCTTATGCTGTCAGAAGATGTATGCGGTTCTTCGATGTTTTCAAAAGTTGTTACTCAAATTAGCCAGTCTGATTTATTTTCCATTAAGGTTTTTGTCGTACGGCTTGAGGCAAGCCATTTTTTTTATTAATTTTCAAGTAAACGATGTGAGTTTTAATTATAACATCCTTTTCGTGGTATCCTGGTAAATCGTGTAATTTTTCCATAATAGTTAATTTAAATACATTTTAATTATGTGAGATTCTGAATAACTCGAACAATTCCGAATCCTGAACTGAAATTATTGCACTTTAAAGTAAAATTGTATAAGTTCTGGTACTGATCACTACTTTTCCAAAGTAAAGACTTAACTGTCTGCATTACACAATTGTGGATGAATTTATACCCAGAAATAAAAAAAGGTTCAAATTACCTGTTTTGTGAAACAGAAATCCATTCCTCAATTAACTGGATTATACAGCTGCAGTTTTTTGTTTACTCATTATAAAAAAGGTTTTAAAACTACCTGGATATAAAAGAGAATTCAAGAAAATGCAAGAATGCATTCTGTAAATCCCGTATTAGCGAAAACCAATAGAAATATGTAACAAGTGAAAACAATTTTGGAGAGTCTTTTTTATTATTTATTTCTTTTCACATTTTGAATACATCTTTGTTACATACTTTAAAAATAGAGAAAAATTATTCTTGTTTTCGCCATGAGATTGTAACAGCTTTCTTCATATTTCAAGAAAACCTGTCATTTTTTGTGGCTAAATTTAGTTAAATTATTTAAAGTATTATGTAGCAAATATGCTCAGAAAATATGGAAGGGACCATTTTTAGATATGTTCTATTTTATTTGTAAAAATTGCCTAAATATAGGGTGTCTGAAAAACGGCAACTGCCGAACAAGTACCTAGGGCATCTCATGAATCTTTGTTACTTTTTTTAATAAAAAATAAATCTACCCTTAAAACAATACCAAAAAAATAATGATCAAACTGCAATTTTTCTGACACTTCAATTCTAAAGTTTTTTTCTTCAATATCACCTTTTTTTGTTTTCTAAAAAAATGTCGACTTTAAGGAGGCCCACCAGCTATAATTTTTATGCAATTAAAAAAAACGTTTTTGAATTAGGATCAGTAAGAAGTTCTTTATACGATGTGTTCAGTCATTTTACAAAATTTTGTAATACAATTTTGTATTTTTGGGAAAAGGCGCCACAGTGCGATGTCTCAGGAACTATTTACGATAAGAAATAACCAAGTAGAAGATGTCAGCCAGTTTTGCTACCTTGGAAGCATAATCTCTAAAAATGGCGGGTCAAGTGAAGATATTGACAACCGTGTACAGAAATTCATCTACACTCTATCAGCACACAAAGCTAACAATCTCTAACACAAATTTCAAGTCCACTCTCCTCTACGGCTAGTTGTATGTGAAAATATTTCGGACTCGGATATGTTCATGGTATCATTTGTACCATTGCGATGGAAAAAGATTTTGGAAGATTCAGAGCCTTCGACTAGTACAACGCAAACAGTGGATATTTGGAAAAATGAGACACCATCTTCTACGAAATACTGCAGGCCAATCAAATTTAAATTCAAAAAAGAAACTCATGATGCCATTAACAAAGAAGTTAGTGATATCAAGGCACAAATTGCAACACTACAGCCATTACAATTACAGTTAGATGGGCATCAAATTAAAGTAAGCTACCAATTAGTGCTGACAATGATAGATGGAAAAGTAGGTCAGGCTTTGACTAACAGGAATGCAACATCAACCCAATTAAAACAAGTCCCGACAAAATCATTAGATAATACCGGTGCATATGAATTTGGATTACCACCACTACATGCAAGAATACGACTTATGGAACACATACTAAAAATCAGTTGTGATTTGGATTTCGGGTCTTTAGAATTAATAAGAAACAACGAAACCAACAAAGAGTTACAAAGTTCAAAAACGAAACATGTTCAAGATGAATATCGCAAATTTGGATTGATTATAGATCAGCCAAAACGAGGGTCAGGCAATGCATATGATGGCAATACCGCAAAAAAATTCTTTTCAGATCCAGAAACAGCATCTAAAATAACAGGAGTGGATTTAAACCTTATTTTCAGATTTAAAATAATCCTAGAAGTACTTGCGTGCAATGAATAAATTGACTCTAGAAAATTTGGAGATTTTGCTAAGGAAACTGCAAAAATATATACAACCAACTACCCATGGAGAAATATGTCTGCAACAGTTCACAAAACTCTTTATCATGGAGAAGATGTCATTAAATATCGTTTGGTGCCACTTGGAGATCTATCAGAGGAGGCTCAGGAAAAAAGGAACAAGGATTACAGATTTTATAGAGACCACAATACTAGAAAAATTTCACGAAATTCAACAAACGAAGATCTATTTAATATATTATTGTCAACGTCAGATCCAGAAATAAATGGAAAGTGGAACATCGGGATTTAGATGAAGCCAAAAAACTACTAAAGAACAGAAATAGCACAGAACAAAATATGGAATATTTGCAATCAATATTTGAGTCAAATGAATAATAATTATAATTGCCTTTCATTGTTATTTAAGTACGAAAAACATAGTATTAGTGAAAAATAATAATAAACCGAACCTACCATTGTCACAAATGCTATTAAAATTTATTGCAGTTTTTTATTTTTAAAATGTTTTTTAAAATTATCAAATTTGACAGCAAGAAATAATAAATTTTTCTGTACTAATAGCAATATTTTTAGATAATATTATTAACGTTTTTTTTAAGTGTAACTATTCTTTGAGTGTAAACAAATTTGCAAATTTGACATCAAAAATTTTTTAATTTTTCTGTAATAATAGCAAAATCTCCAGTTGATTTTACTATTTTTTTAGTGTAAAAATTTTTTTCAGTGTAACATTAAAAAAATTCCATTTTTACAAAAAATATTTATAATTATTATTAATTTCCAAATATTAAATTTTTTAATAAATAAAAAAATAATAAACCCATATTTCACTCTAAAAGTTAAAAATATTCAAAAGTTCAACTTTGACCTAGAATTCCTTAAAAAGTCCTCAATCAATTTTAATGTAATTAAAACTGAGTCAAGCTGAACTAAATATCTATCAATTAAAATAAAAATTTTTTCAATATTTTGATCGGTTCAAAAGTTACAGAATTTTGGCCAATGAAAAACGATTTTCAGCCACTGTGCGGCTGCGTGGCATGGAACGCTGCCCCTCGAGACATACAGAAGATCCATGTGTTTCACAGGATATTGCGAATATTCTGGCCTAGAGTGGTGTCCAGAAGTGGCAGGGCGAAGTGAGAGCAGGACAAGACAGGAATATGTTCAACCAATTTATTGAGGCCCTATGCTCCTTATAGGATCGATGGGAATATATCTTATTATCTATATGGGAATATATATATATATATATATATATATATATATATATATATAGTACAGTATATATATTGAAAACCAGTGCATTTTGAGAAAAAATCGAGAATTTTTTAAATTATTTTTTAGAAGTTGTGGCAAATTTTTTGTTGTTTTATCTTCCCTATAGAGAAGAAGAGGATGTAACAAAATATATCAAGTGTTCAGCTCCGAAGCGGTAGGTGCCGGTTCTAATTCTGAAACTTTACATGAAGGGAATCTGCTACTTTTATATGGCGGTATTGAATTAGAAAAATTAAGATAGTCGGTGACAGGCACAAAATCTAATCTTAGTGTGGTTGAATCGTGTGTATAAATGATCTTCCTACATTATACATCAAGAACATAAAATATTTGACTGCCTGAAAAAAATCGGGTTTGTCTTGAAAAAACATGGTCAATCTGTTCAGACTTTTAAATGTATTGATGTTTATTTCATATATGCGATATGAAATGTAGAATGGTATCATATGTACATATATATTTTGTATATATTTATATTTTATTAAAAATTTATGTACTCGTATACATACATAGTTTTTGACAGTTTAGCAGAAAAGAAGGGAGAAATTCAAAAACAGACGGCTACAAAGCCGAAAATAATTCGCCTGCTCTTACTTTGTTCGAGGAAAAACAATCTATGTATTACACAAAAAAGCAATCTCAAAGACTTTCTGGACAAATTATTTATGTTAACAACTGAGAGAATTTTTAAAATACAATAAATTTTTATCAATAAATATGAATATTATTACAATAAATTATTATTATTCCACTGTGGTTATGTATTTAGCTTAAGAGTAATTCCACACAAATCCGCACTGTAGTATTTGTTTTTTGTTTTCTGTGTTTTTTTTTTCAAAAAACCTGAATTAATACTAGTTTTTAAAAAAATGTAAGTGAAAAAGTATTTTTATTAGTTTGTTTCAAGCCATCATGGTTCTTATATCAGGCGTCCAAATTTGTTGTCCCACCAATTCCCACCTAAAACACAAGATTTTCTTAAAATTTTAACATAATTTTCCATAATTGATTTAAATAACTAGCAAATACAACTTCATAAACATTATATGAAAAAGTTATTGAAGAAAACATGCATAGGCTGTTTTGAGTTTTGAATTATACCTTTTAATTCAGATAAGTTCGTCCAGTTGTTGTCTCGCTCGTCCTCCTTTTAAATAAAAATAATTATCTTCTATTTTATTAATAGGCAAACAAGGTTTTTGAGATCCCTTTTAGAGGCATAACACTGAACCGATTTCGGAAAGATTTATATGTTTTTAATGGCGATTTTAGATAGATGTGCACAATCATAATTTTATTTAAATGGGTTTAGTATTTTGGGAGCTATAAACGTTTGAAGTTACTAACTTATATACACACGCATTGCACATACAAAGTCTTTGTGTGCGTTTGTCCAATTCGCTGTGTGTAGAAATGAGACAGAATTTTTGCTATATGTATTTTGCAATAAGAGAGTAAGATAAGTAAGAGAGTTTTAAGTTGTTTATTTAGAATGTTTTTTGTTTTTGTACTTTATTGTATGTATTTATGAAAATGCTGGATACACTACGGGAAAACTGTTCTTTGATTACATACGTATGTAATGGAAGATATAATGTATTATTTTCCAAAGCAAAACAATGCAATCCTTTGGAAACGTGAAGGTAATTTGATCACACACAAAAATTACACATTGCTTACAACGTATATTACCACTTCTTACGAAGAAGGAATGTATTGTGCTTGTTCATTGCGAATTCATCACTTTCCTAAGACATGTTCTGTGTTAACAATAATGAATTCTGAAATGAAAAATTATACATGCTGTACATTACTCTCTCGTTTACTATTCATTACCTTTTCCCGCTGGGTATTAATCATTAAAATGACATTTTCTCAATTCCTTTAAAGGGAAGAGTTAAAATAACATTTAAGATATAATACGAATATTTTAGCAGTTAGAAAAAATTTTTTTAAATTTCAATTCAAAATGGATTAAAATGTCCCAATCGTCCCAATGCAATTGACCTTAAAGGGATTTTCACACTATAATACTTTGTATTAAGACTTGTCAAAAACTGTAATAGTGCGTGCAAGTGTGATAGTGTGAAAACAAAATGTTATTAAAATGACAAATAATACGATAATAAATTTGACATACCATAATACTTTGCCATTTTTAGAAATTTTTCTAAACGATAAGATTTTTCTTTTTATCTGGGTTGAATTTTCATAAAAGCAAATAGAACAGTCGATTGTTTCGCCTCCGATAGCGTGCCGTCTCTGATTGGTTTTTTATGTCATACACAGGCTCAAAATATGGAATGTGTATCACACCATGTCTCAAAATTAATGAAATTTTTGCTTATTTAATGTTGTACTTTGATATATAGTGTACATATACTTTAACTGCTAAACATTTTAAAGGGCCAGCACGTTCGCCGGCTACATATATTTTTAATTTTACTTGAGAACTGATAGTGTAAAAAAATTTAAAGGTACGTTAGACTTTTTGACAGTCGCAACAAATATTGTTAGATTTCTTTCACACAAAATCCAATGAAAATCTTAAGACTTGTATGATAATGTGAAAGGCCCTTAACCAGTATTGTAAATCTTAATTTTAGTCAGAAAAAGAAAACTTATGCTTTCTTTTTTCTGTTCATCTTTCATCTTTTGTTATAAAACCAAGAAATTGCTTTATAAGATTATAGTTAAGATTTTCTCGCATATTGTTACGTCTATTAGTGAAACGTAACAATAAGACATCTAGCCAAGTTTGGGATGACACTTCATTATCAGGTCCATACATAGTCACAGAAGTTTAGCCCAGTATTGTTCTTCTACTGTGGCAAAAGTATTATGAAGACGACATTGTTTTATTGTCAGACTGTCCGAGATACTACAGATTGATGAGTTGTTATTCATTTATCGTACTAAATGGTGCCTACGAATAAATTTGAGCAAGTTTAAGATGGTGATTTTCAGAGCAGGCTCAATGATAAGTCTGGACCTTTCTTGGAAATTCCGCGACAGTGAGATTGAGATGACAAATGAATACCTTCCGACATATATTTACATATTATAGCCAACCTTGCTTGGCCTAAATTTGCCATAACTTCTACATACTTCGTTAAAATACATTCACCACCCAAAAATAATATTAAATTAGTTTTGAAGAAGTCGAGAAACTTTCAATGTATTTTTTAAGAAATTGCTGTTTTTTCCACGAAAAATGTGTAACAAAATTTCTTGTATTTGTTTAATTCTGCGCTTCCTGCTTCAGAAGTTAGTTTCTTATCTGACTTATGCTAGCACGAGTTGAGAATATTCACCTTTCATTGATTTGAATTGACTTTCTTTTAAAAATGTTATGCAATGTATAATTTTTTTCAAATGGGCTTTGGAATTTCGTATGTGAATTATTAAATATTTTTGCAACAAAATTTGTAGTTATTCCTGTAAATGATAGCAATAATGTAAGTTTGTTGTTTTATTTTCTTTCAAAGTTAATTATACGTGTGTGTGTGTATTACTTTTAGCTCATGTTTTAAGGTACGGTCACACTCGCCAAATATTTGCCGAAAAAACAGGACCAGCAGACAAGCAAAATTTTTATTTTTTTTAATTCCAATATATTTTTTAAATATGGGTTCGCATTTATTTTAAATAATAAAAAATATAATTTTGTGGCATAATTGACTTCATTTTGTGATATAAAATCCAAGTTAAATCACACTAACCCTAAGCAAAAGTAGTAGTTAAGTTTTTTGTGTAAATGTTTGTTTGTAACCGTACCTTTATACGAGTATAATGTCTTTAATTTATAAATCTCGATAATTTTTTGCTTTGAAAACAATCATTTATCACACAAATGTTAACCATAACTTTTCATCACGTTTTTTCATACAAAATTGTATAATTTTTTATTCGTTTTTGAATAATAGATATGTATGTATGTATGTATGTATGTATGTATGTATGTATGTATGTATGTATGTATGTATGTATGTATGTATGTATGTATGTATGTATGTATGTATGTATGTATGTATGTATGTATGTATGTATGTATGTATGTATGTATGTATGTATGTATGTATGTATGTATGTATGTATGTATGTATGTATGTATGTATGTATGTATGTATGTATGTATGTATGTATGTATGTATGTATGTATGTATGTATGTATGTATGTATGTATGTATGTGTGTGTGTGTGTGTGTGTGTGTGTGTGTGTATGTATGTATGTATGCATGCATGTATGTATGTATGTATGTATGTATGTATGTATGTATGTATGTATGTATGTATGTGTGTGTGTGTGTGTGTGTGTATGTATGTATGTATGTATGTATGTATGTATGTATGTATGCATGCATGTATGTATGTATGTATGTATGTATGTATGTATGTATGTATGTATGTATATGATTATAAGCAGATTGTCTGAAATAACGCCCACTTAAACAAGTCCAAAAAATGAATGAAATAACACATATTTTTTTAATCATTGCACTTTTTTCTGCTTTGGGATGAATCAAAGCCCGGATTCTCCTATTAAATCCTTTGTGCAGAAGGTCCGCAAATATTTACTATGCCATGGTATTTCAAACACTGCACAGTGGGACCCGTCGCAAAAATTATGGTAATAAATCTGCATCTTAAGCATTTCTCAGAGCAAGAAGTTACAAATATAAGCGACTCAGCAACTATTTCAAGAATTTTGATGTGTTCTGTAGATATTTTACTTAAAAATTTCTGACTTATGATTTTGGAATATGGGCCGTGGGACGAAAGTGTTCACAAAATAAAATCCGTGACTTAAACGAGCTAAAGGGTGTGAAAGTCAACCAATTGTGGTTTTGAAAACCTTTTAAGGCCCGTTACTTTTATAAATATGAACATATTTTGATTAATTATTTTATTTTATGCAAATCCTATAAGACAAAGAATTACTTCCGAAAATTTTTTGTTACTCTTCAAAACTGATTCGAGTTTGAAAAATAAAAATTTCCTTTTTTGTCGTTGATTTTATTTTGTTGTTCATAATAAAAAATTTCAATATTTTTTAATAAAGTTTTATTTGTTGAGGATTTTTTAGCTAGTCTCGTATAGGTACATTCGAACTTCCATAACTGGAATCACCATTATCCCAAAAAAATCTTTGACTTGCGGAGACTTGGAGTTATAAAAATTGCAAATCTGTCCGTATATTAAATGATGAATATTTTTTTTATATTTAAAACAGACACTTATGACATTTGCTTTTCTAAAAAAATGCAATATTTTTTACCCTTTTTATTGAAAATTCGCAATATAATGATTTTTTGAAATAGTGAGTTTATTAGTAATTATAGTATCACCACTTACGAGGCAAAATCTTTGTCTTAAGAAATTGCTATTCAAATTTTTTTTGAAAACAAAATATAACAAGTAAGCTGTACTTAAGTAAAATATTTTGAAATTATTTTATTTCAATAAAAAATTATTCTAAATTGTTCAAAGCCTTATTATAGTACTCATCAGCTCTAGTTTGCAAATATAAATTCAATCTTCGATAAAAATTTTCTACATCATTTCTGGAAAGTTACTGAAAAGTTTCTTCCACCGAATCCTCGCCATCAGCCGCCGTTCCGCTTCAGATGAAATCCCCCAAATAAAAAAAAAAATTAGTTCAAAACAATGAATAAGCAAATCACTTCGAGTTATAGAATTCATATGCATTTAATTTCGTTGGAGTTATGGAGAACTTCGAGTTACGGAAGATCGAGTTACGGAAGGAGAATTGTAAGTTATTTTCTCTTTTAAAGCTACTGCTAATAGAATTGGATCGAATTAGAGTGAATTCGACCTATAGAAGTTCGAGTCATGGAAGTTCCACCGTATATATACTCTACATATGTAAAAACTAGCTAAAAAACCCTCAACAAACAAAACTTTTTGAAATTCTTTGAAACAAGATATCGAGACTTGTCCGGAATAATAAATTTAATAATAACACATTTTTTAAATATATTCGTCAATAATATTCTGAAACTCATTCCTAATTATTTCAATTCATAAAAGGTATTGAAATGAGTTTGAAAAGTGAATAAATAAAACTTATAAAATAAGACAAAAATTAAGCCTTTAATCTTATACATACATAAAAATCCGAAAAAGGTTTCAAAAATAATTAATGATGAAATATGGAATCGTACGTACAGTATTGGTCGAAGATAGAGTAAGTGATTGAACGAGATTCCATAATTACATTTTAATAAAGTCACGCCAAGGTTTTAAAATTTTATTACAAATTATAAAAAATACGTGCATTTTAAATTAAAATCGAAATAAAACTAAAAAAACGAAGCAAAAGAATAAAAAATGTCAAGAAAAAAATATAGTTTTTTCTTTTACGATACGGAAAAAAGCGTAAGAACAATCTTTGTTTTTAATTTTTTTATTTAAAGTCAAAACGATTTTTTGATATCGAATGACGTTTAAGAAAATTACAAGAAGTATTGTCAGAACCTGGGGGAAAAAGAAGCTGCTAAATCGTTTTTTTATCTAGAAAAAGGGCAACCGCAAAAACAAAATAAAAAAGGTTAAAAACTTTTATTCATTATTCTACGTTTTATTTCAAGTAAATAATCAAAAAACAAAATAATTACTTTTTTAAAACAACAAAAACTGACGTTGTTGAGAAAAAGAGCATAATTACAACACACATAAAAAAGTTATGCACTAAAGAGTAAATGAGGCTCGTCGCCTCGACGAACGGTAACCATCCAGGGTTAATTTATCCCTTTGTATCATTTTACCAAAATTTATACCACTTTTTAATCCTTTATTAAAATGAGTAAAAGTTCCAATATTAATAAACAGCACACAGAAAAAACAGTAATAGAAAAAACCTAATAAAATAGAACAAAATTAATAAGATATCTCTATGATTTTTTTTCAAGAAGGAAGTCTTATTATTTTAATAAGGAAAACCTTTTTGAAAAAATCAAGAAGGAAACTTAGGGTTTTTATTAGGTATTCTTATTGATTTTTTCAAAAAGGTTTTCTTCTTTATTTCATTAGGCTATCTTATTGATGTTTTCATTCAGGTTTTCTTCTTGATTTTATAAGGCTTTCTTATTGATATTTTCAAAAAGGTTTTCTTCTTGATTTTATTAGGCGATCTTATTGATTTAAAAAAAAAAATAATTCTTCTTGATTTTATTTGATAATTTTATTGATTTTTTATTAATAATTTTATTGATTTTTTATTAATATATTTACATAGGAATTCATTTGATATAATAATAAAAAGTAAGTGCTATTACCGGTATTTTTTTACTCGAATAACTTTAAGTCCATTGTTCAGTAAGTAAAAATGGATGGTCCGTCTAAATCGATCTAGTTTATCACGGCATATGTTTCGGTTTCATGCCGATTAAATAAGATTGAAATCTTTGTGAAAAGTTCAGGTTTATAAATTTCTTACCAACAATTTTTATATTGTTTTCTTTGCATAAAAAATCAACTATTTATTTAGTTAAGTTTAAATTTTATTTTAATTTTATTTGTCAAGTTCAAAGAAAATAAAATAACGGGAAAAAAATTGTCACTATGTTGATTTATATACGCATAATCCTATTTTTACATTTTTTTTGTAAATAGCACGACAAAACTTATTCAGTTTTTACACGTTTTTTTGTTAATGGACAAAAAAAATTTAATTTTAATTTAGCTGTTCCTTTTTTTATATGATTATATACATATGTATGTTATATAGGATTTACAATTTTCTTTATATGATTATTGTATTTTCCATTACGGTGTGTCTTTTTTTACACTATTTTTTTTACACAATATTTTCTGGAACGTATGTACCGTGTAAAAAGAGGATTGGGTGAAATAACAAATATGAAATAACGAGCAACCTAATGAAATCAATAAGGAATACCTTTTTAAAAAAATTAAGTAGAATACCTAATAAAACTTAATGTAGTCAAGAAGATTTCCTTATTATTAAAATCAAGGAGATGATTTACACATGATCATATAGGAACCAAATGAAATCAATAAGGGAAACCTTTTTGAAAAAATCAATTAGGTAGCCTAATAAAATCAATAAGAAATCCCTATTTTATACAATTCAGAAGAAAACCTAATAGAATCAAGAAGCTTTTCTCTATAGATTGTTTTTTTGGTGCCAAAAATAACGGAAATTGAGTGAAAAAAATGTGAATAACAAGTTTTCTTCTAGATTTTATGTTTTTTCCTTCTTGATAAAATCAAAAAGATTTACCACATGAAAATAATAAGGAATCTCTTCGGAAAAATCTTCTCTTCTTTCTGCTGGGATACCCCTTAGCCTAAAAACGTTTCATAGAGAAAATCTTCTTGATTCTATTAGGCAGTTTTGGCTCTGTGCAAAACGTATGTAGATATAAGTATGTAAAATAACTAACGCAGAAAAGTTTTGGTTCGAGATATGAAATTTGAAAAATGATTTGATATATTCAACATATACATAAGTAGATGAATTCGTTACACACATACATATGTATATATTTAATTTGCCTTATAGAAGTGCTTCCGCTGAACGAATCTTTTTAAAACTAACTCTGATTAGAAATAAACTTACAAACAAACTTGAAATAGAAACTTGTGAAACCATGCTTTCCTCTCTCAATTGGCTCGAATCGAAGATGGAAGAATGGACTCCAAGTCAAGAATTAATTACAAAATATAGAATAAGTATTTCTAAAAAGTGATAAGCATTATCAAAAGTTTTTGTAAAAGTAACTTTTTTTCTGATAATATGACAAATATTGGATATTTTCTTGTTTGTTATAAAATTGATTTATAATTCAAGTATTTACAATTACTTTTATTGTAGTATGATGTATTTAATTAATTTTTAAAATTTTTTTTTGGGTTTTTTTAATTTAAATAAATATATTTTTTGTTCACAAAAAACTTCACCTTATTTTACTTTAAAATACCTTTTTTGAGCCTTTTTATCTTCTTAAATACCCTTTTTATGACACTTTTTTGGAGTGATTATTAGTTGCAGATTTATTATCATTTATTATGCGAAAGTACCGAAGGTTTAGTATCATTAAACAAGTTTCACTTAATACAACTGTCCTTAAAAAGGTTTTTATAATCGCAAAAGTTTAAATTTTAACAATTTACACAGTACTGTAAAATTATGTTATGTCCATTTGTATTTTGTATATTTGTATTTGTATAATAACAAAGTAAAGGCTAAAAACTGAAATAGTCTAATTCAAGCTTCAAGAGATAACTTTAAAAAACTAATGTGTTTGTTCTTGTTTTATGCAGGACATCAAAATAATTACAAATCGGTTTCTTTTTCTTAAATTCATGAATATTAAAGATTTCAAAAACTCGAGTTGGTCGACCATGATATCCTGTAGTCAATCTTGTATTCTGAAATCTTAGGTTCTTACCTACTATCTTTTTGTAAATAATTTTTAACCGGATTTCTAATTTATACACTCATATAAAAAAATTAAAACACAACCGGAACTCGCTTGCTTTATTAGATACTCCCCATGACTAAAACACAAAAACTTCTACGGATAGCAGTTTTCCTATCCTGCAGAGCCAAGTACCCGTTGCAAATCATGTTCCTCAATTAAGATCAAATTATGTTTAGATTTAGTTGTACGATTTTTATACTTATGGTTAGCTGTAATAAGGAAGATTCAATAATTATCAAAGTATAATAAATGTTTTTTTAACTGAGTTAATCTAAGTTCATCTACATAAAAGTAATAAAGATTCTTTGAAAAAATAGAATACATAGATTTTAAATACAACTTCACACGCACTTCTAAATTTTGGTGAAAGACAAATAAAAATACACTAACACAATCATTTATTTTCCATTTTAAATCAATAATTTCCGTCGGGTGCCTCAGTTAAAATGTGTTTATAACCATTGCTGCCTAAGTACATGTTTTCCCTTCGGAAATGAAATGGCACCTGAAAAAATAAAGCAACAAGTATGTTAAGAATTAATAAAAAAAATTAAGAAATACAAAAAAAAAATCTAACGAGAAGTATATTTATGGGCGTGGCTTTAACCATCATAATGTTAAATTGTGACGGAAACTCAATGTGTATGCAAAGTTTTATAAGAATCAGTATAGTTGAGGTGGTAGAAACTGCTGTCGCAAGATCTCTTACGGACCCAGAGACACACAAAAGTGAAACTAAATAAAACCCTTTAATATTGATTTTATTTTATAAAAAAAATAAAAACATTCAGATCGAATAGGTATAAGTTAATTGTTGTGTTCAAGGCGAATTCATAACAGGTGGCTTCGGGAGATCAGGGGACTGTGTTCGCTTGTATTTCAAATTATTTTGTTTGTTTACAATAGCTCACGATGTTAAAAAAATTATTCATGTATATTATTACTAAAAAGATTATAACATGATTCTTATAAAAAAAATTCTTATATTCTTCTCTATTTTGTAAATGATTTATTTGCTGTTGATTATTAATACCAGCCGACTATTGAGCTGAGGCAGTACTAGTAACCAGCGTGCTACAAATAGTAGCAACTGAGCCATCTGCAGAAACTGTAGAGCCACTAATACCCTGAATGGTTATTACATATGTATGTATTTAGTTGTGAGGATTGAAGAGTATGGCTTGTATTAATTGCACTTGGCTGGACTAGCTGCCATGCAAGTAGTGCTGGTGATACAACTGTGGTGGCTGGTGGACGCCGCTGTATTGCGAATGAGTGTAACTAAACATTGACCAGCAGGTAAATAAGTGCGTAGCGTTGTTGTATTAGAAATGGCAATCGAAGTATGTGACACTGATATGGCAAGAGTTCTAGGATACTGTGATTTGTGTTCGTCCTGGTCCACTATTTTCCAATTGCTCTATCATCGTAGCTCATCGTGCAGCAAAGTTGGTTCACCTATCGAAACTTCGTTTGCGTATACATCTCTTTGGCTGCAACTAGTGTTTCTGCTACATCTGTGTCCAATAAACTGACGTGAGAAATCATGGATAATAGCGTTTATTCGTGACACATTTCGCAGTATTTGTGCCATTCTAGATATGCTTCTAGATGTCGCATCCGGACTACTTCATATGTCCAGTTTTCCTTAACCACTTTTATTTTCAGATTTTCCTAAGACTATTTTTTTTATTTTTCTCATAAATTTGTCAACCGTTTTTGATATTTTCAAAGCGAATTCAGATGCGACAACCTGATGTGAATCTGCCTTGGTTGTATTGCTTATGTAAGTTTCTTATTGAAATTTCCATGTCGCATTTGAGAGTTTTTATATAAACATTTATGACTTTGGAAGCTTTTTAAGAATATTGGGTAAAGATTGATGATTCTGCTTAAGCACTAATTGACTAATAGAATGCGGGCATATGGACTAGACTATAACTGCAGGAAACAATAACTTTTTTTATAATAAATAGTAAGTTGACCATAAATTTCACTAAAAGCAAAACAGCTAATAATTTCTCATTTATTCAGTTTTATTTCCTGTTTAACACTGTATAGAAAAATTTTCATGTATTCATATTGAGTTTAACTGAAATAGGTCCTATCACAGATATAATAAATTTTGGTACCTGAAATGTTAAATATTGTAATTATGTATTTTTATTGAAACAAAATACAAATACAGATATTTATAAAATCAAGCAAAATATTAAATGTAAAAAACAAAATGTATGAATTTGTAAATTTATTAATGAATTCAAACAAGTTTTTTTTATTGAAATAGGACTTATGAACATAATCTGCAAAATCAAATAATACAACCAACCCTTTTTGTTTTATAATTTTAAACAAAGACGTAATGGATACAAATAATATAATAATCAACGACGGAAATAACTTCAGATAATTGACTGTTAGAAAATTTTTTTTCTGTGTGGTATCAGCGTAAAATACAATGTTTTAATAAAATACATTGATATTGATAATTGTGTTGTATTAGATAGTTCCTATTGGTATTTAAGCAAAACGCTTGATTAATTTAGTGTTAATTTTGTATTTATTTAATAATTCAATCACAAAACTTAAAATCGTTTCGGTTCGTTCTGACACAACAATTACACATGCTAACGCGAATTTTGGTGCTAAAACTTTGTACTGATTTTTGCTTGCGGTTTTTATATTCAGATTACTACAAAATTACAATATTTTTTTAATTACAATTAAAACTTTATTGAAAATGTATACTAATTTTTATATCCTTATGGTAGCTAAAATCTTTTTTAATTTATGTACTTTTCTTCAAAAGATCTATGCCAATATGTAAGCATGCTGAGTTCATTATCACCACACCAAGATAAAAATCGACACGAATTGATTAATATTATTAGTTATACATAAATGTTTTCATAACATAACAATAACACTTTTGCTATTAATCGTTCTAAAGTTAGTGAATCGCACTACTGAGCTATTGAAGTTATCTGTTGTGAATGCGCCTTGATGGTCAGTTTTTGGCAATATCGCCTTTTTGTATATTTTTTATATTTACAACTTTTTAAGTTGAAATTAAGAAAACTCAAATTGATGTTGAGAAAATACATACTCATAACAATAAATCCAAATTAATATTAAGAAAAATCAAATTCCACGTTCTTATTAAGAAAAGTAAAAGTATTTAGAATTAATGTTATGATCTAACTTTTGGTGCCTACATGTTTTTTATAGATTGATTCATAATTTGGTTGTTAGCGTAAAAAAACAATTGTGTTGGGAATAAACACCTCTAACTTACATACCTGCATATGTACATGATTAAAATAGCGTTTTTCCATTGTTAAATTATGGAAATAAATATACTTACTGTTCCTGGAGCTGGACATGGAATAGCAACTGTAGCGATTTCACGTAATTTGTTCATTAAACGTATACTATGATAAAAGCAATAAATGATGTACCACATTGTTGCATCACACACAAGAACAGCAGCAGACATTATAACTAAAGAGGAGAGAGATACAAGTAACAAATTGTTATTTAACAATCGATAATAAAATCGATTATTTAATTGAAGTAATGGACTTACGAAAACTTAATTTCCCAACAGTGTGTTTTACAAATTCACCATCTGATATCCAGACGATAAATACAATACCGGCAATGAAAAACGCAACTTGCAATATTAACCAAATCAAAACGAATTCCTCACGACTCTTGTGGATACCTATCATTAGACCAATGGCACTCAGCAAGTACACGGCAGAGCAACAGACAAATGTAAATGCAAAAGCACGTGATGTCATTGTGACGTCGTTGGCAAAATGAAAACGTAGACGGTTCAATACTAAATCCGGTAGACTATAATATGTATTGTCCCTTTGGTCTTGCATATCAGCAATGGCTCTCGAATTGGCCTCCTCGATATGAATATAGGCCAATATAACAATGAAGAGCAAAATATTTGCTATTAGCTGTAAATAGTAAGAATCAAATGATTACAAATTTCTTTAAATGAAGAGCATTTAACTTACAAATTGATTTATGCAAATAAGAACAGCTGATAGACGTATATGTTTGGGTCGGATAGGTGACTTTAAAATATCCAATATACGTTCAAAATAACCCGGGTGCACTTGCTCTGGGAACAACATTATTGATGTGTTTTACTTTACTTTCTATTTAAATATTCAATACCAATAATTTGATTTAAATTTTCGTATACATTCGTATAAGTATGTACATCATATATTTATTATTTCGGTTTTACTAAACACACAATTTGTCTATATTTTATTATAATGCAAGTACAAGAAGATTGTTTAATCAATAACTGCAAATTCTTTTACTGTTTACTTCTTTTTCACCGTTCTTTTTTTCTATGACAACTTATTGTTCGGGTTTTCTATGTGTGTGTTATCAAAAAATTACAGACTAAATACATGAACACACATTTTCTCTTTCCTACCTTGAGTTAAAAGTAAGCAGTACCATTGTACTTGAAAGCTTTTACGTATCGTTTTATTTCGGTATTGTTTGTTGTCATCCCATTTTCTATTTTTCACAATCTGTAAAGAGCTTTCATTGTGGCAGATATTTGATGTTTAAAATAATTCACTAGTGTTGGCATAACTTTATGTTCAAAAATAACTGAAACCGTAATTAATACCGATTGAATGCAAGGACATGCAGGAACGTGACTATGTTTCATACATCCTTAATTTTAAAAGTTCAATACTAGCTACAGTTACATAGGTATTTATAATCAGAATGAAAAGAAAATTATGTTTTCACTTAAGCTTTGCTGATAAATTTACCACAGAGAAATTTCATCTCAAACACATCCTTAATTTTAAAATTTAGCTACAATATTGATCAGATTGCGGCTAAAGTTAGTATGTAATTATTTTTCGAATTATGTTTTCAGTCTCGGTGGACCAATCAATCAGTCAATCACTCAATCACAAATAGTCCAACCTCTTTTATTATTTTTCTTTGAACTTCTGTATTAAATACAAATGTAGGATGAAATATTCTTTAAAGACGGTATGTCCACATCCCTAATCTATCGTAGTTTATTCAGAAATCACAAATAAAATAGCACAAATAATTAAAGATTAAAATGGATTTTATCTTAGTACTCGTAAACTTTAATTTCACATTACAATGTTGCGTCTTTTTGTATTTTTAAAGAAAAACTGTGTATTTTTACCAAATATATTGTTAAATAAAGACACTTCAGGTTTCGATGAATAGCTTTATTAAATATATAAACAAAAAAAAAAATAATTTAATGTGATAATGTGAATTTTTTGTCATCTTGAATGGTGTTTTTGATAAAACCAAATAGCACTACAAAAAATTTCATAATGTAAAAATTCCATTTTTTGGCAAAGATTGAAAATCCTTTTTGGCATGCATATGAAGACACAACTAAGAATAAAATGAAGACTAGAACTGCGTGACATAGACCACACCAAAGATACAGAAATAGTTTCAATTTGTTAGTGAGGCAATCCTCTTCATCCAAAAACAACATATCGGTCATTAAAACTCTTAAATATTTAAGATGTCTTTTCTTTTTGAAGTATTTTATACATATGAGTCCTGGTCGACGAATGCGGCATTAGCACACTACGTTGAGCCAAATAGCAGAAAGGAATGGAAAGATCAGATATACATACATATATTATGTAACAGATTTTTGAAGCATAATTAATAAATATACATAATTCAACGAAATTTGTAAAAAAAACTATTTTTTCTGAATGTGGAAATTAAGGTAAAAAAAACATCATTTATGTGTAGATTTATGAAATATGAAAAATTTCTTTTAATTATTTTTAATGGGTAAAGTACAAAAGCGGACGCGAAAATATTTTTCCAAGAAAAACAAAACGCAAAAATTTTAATTTGCAAGATATTGTGTGGTGAATTATTGATAAGTTGAAAATAGAAGGGTGTGGAACCACAGAATAAGCTCTTGCTGACGTCCACCGTGGTAAAATGAGCTTAGAAAACCTGTTCTACTCTTGCCAGGGTCTTAAGCATACAACGTTTTCCAACAATTATTCGATTAATTAAAACCGTATCCTTCTTGCAAATAATACTTTTCAATTAGCTTTGCTCGCTTCTGGCTGTCTGATGTGTTTGTAGAGTTAACATCAGTCATCTCTGTTTCTCTATCTTTAAAATACTAAGTTTCATCCTCCTGATATTACTTTATTTAATACTACGAACCTACGTTGACGCACGCGACAAATTTTAAATGCCCATCAAATTTATTAAATGATTGCTTCCAAAATAAGTGTGTTCCCTTTTCTAAAAAGCACTCGCTCGCTTAAAAATCAGAATCATGTTGCTTTTCAAATGCTTATTAACTACTGAAAACCATTAATAGTGATTTTTGGCGACAGACACTGCAGTCACACCATCAAATTATTTTTTAATTCTCATTCAATATTTTTACACATACTGCTTGTACAATTCACAAAAATTGAAAGCTGTGACGTAGGCTGCACGTAAATTTTAAGCAAATTTTTTTTTGCAAGATGCCATCAATTTAAAATTTGAAAGAAAAAACTGCAATCAGCTGTTTTATTGACTGTAATTTGAAACACTCCATGGAATGAAAATTTGTAAGCAAATTCTCGTAAAATTTTAAAAGTAAGATACAAGTGAAAGCAAACTTAAATATCTTTCGGTAACCCTCTCTTGTGTTAATGCTTATACAGATGTATGTATATTTCATTCAAAAATTAAAATAATGAACTAGCTTTTACCCATGACTTCGGTCACGGCAAATTCAGAAAGAGATTTATACAATAAAAAAACAGCATATTTTTATTTAGTTTCTTGTATTTATAATTATTTTAAGTTAAAATATTTCTATGTACAACATTATACGATTTATTATTTTCCGCCAAAACATATAAGTTTTGAGCACTCGGTACTATTGAGCAACCGACATACAGCTGTCCATGTGAAAAGCAAGATGTGTCTAAACATATTCCGACCACTTTTAGCTTTTGACCCTGGGCCTTATTGATAGTCAATATAAAGGCAAACTTTAAAGGAAATTGAATTCCCTTAAATTTGAATGGCAAATTATTGGGTATTATTGGAATTCGAGGGATCAATACGCTCTCTCTCTTTTAGCTGAGCCGGATATAATAGTGGCCTAGCTCCTTTACGCGTAGTCTGGTGCCATTGCATAATCTCGCATTAGCAAAACTGGGACGCCAATCTTTAGCTGTAATTAATGGAAAGGCACGCCACACTGAGGAGGCGTATATGTGCCAAATAGCTGCCTAAAAAGGCAAAATTGAATTTAAAGAAATTTTAAAAACTAAGTACGCAGATAGATACACAACAAAATTTTACATCATATATAAAATTTTTAAGGATTTATGTTGCAATTTGACTGAGACACTGCAGAAGTCAGGAAAGTGAAGAAAATTACATGCGTTTTTAATGTTTTTTCGGTTTCAAGATGTTTATATGATATTTTTTGTGGGTAAATGAATAGAGGTATTACATGGATTTTTATTTCACTGAATGATTTGTTCAAAAGCTATTTTTGGTATTTAAAAGAAATTATCTTGAATATTAATGTTGAAAGAATTCGTTTAAAAGTTATTATTTTTAAAAAAATTATACCAATACTTTTGAAAATTTTTTAATTATGACAGCTAGATACAAAAACTTAGTTTTCCGCTAAAGTGTAAACAATTAACTTTTGGATGACCTAAATCTCACGAACTTACAATTCATTAAAACAAAACCTACTTATAGCCAATGGAAAAGCAGTTAGGTTACAGCTAGCTACAAAAAGTTAACGTTTTGGAAGTTAACTTTAAGTTACTTGGAAAGAAATGCAGAGTCGGACAATTGACTACTTCCGCGGACATCGCAATGTTAAAATAGTTAGTAGATTCAAAGAAAGAATTGTAGTGACAAAAGTTTAACAATGTATACTGTTACTTTTTTATGAACGAAACCTGTATGGAAAATAGTCTCTCAGATGGGACAGAACTCATTCGAAAACATAAGTACTTCTGCGCATTTTTCTTCAAGTTTGGGTATGAGAAATCATCGCGCCATTGAACAAGCAGAACCAAAGCTTAGGATGAAGAGGCTCATTCATATTCCTCGTATTGTCGCGAAAGAGCAAGTCGTTTTTTTAACCCATTAAACTTCATTTCTCTTGCACTGTTAAGGTCTCGTTAGGCTCACTTTAATTACAAAACATTTTTTCATTTAAGAGAAAATAAAGAAAGAAAAACATTTAAGTTGTTTTGTCCACAGGTATCATTATTGAAAAAATACCAAAAATAAAAAGCAAAAATACTCCCATGCTATTTTATATACAAATAGCCCATCATTGCTTTACAAATGTCATGGAACAACGTTATGAAATCCTACTTAAATTCGTTAAGCATTCATTTGCACTGGTTTTCATATAGCAAAAAACGAGCAGCTGACGGAACAGCAACGTTCGCCTAATTAATTCCTCCTTTATTGTTTTAGAAAAGGTATACAAAGTTAAATGAGCATGACTTCATATTTAAAAATCGTGTGTGGCCAAACAAATGTATACGACTGTAAATATATTTGAATATGTTGTGGTGAAACCGCAAGGATTTTGGATACTTAAGCTTTTCAGCTTTATTTTTATACGTTTATGTATGATAAACTAAACAATTAATTTAATAGTGTTGAAGCAACACCCTTTTTAAATATTTTGGGCACCTAACAGAATTGAAAGCTCTTTTAGTACATTTGAAATATCTGATTTAAAAATACTAGAATATGACTACCAGTTACCCCGCACTTAACAACGAATACTCAATAATTCTGGTTCCAAATGGCACATGCGCACACTAAATACTTTTAAGCAATTCATGAAGCTTTTTTTAATATTTCAGCATTTTTCCTCCTTGTAATTAAATAATTTATATTGAATAATTCTTCAAATTAATTTTGAAAGATAATCCTTTATAAATACGCTCCATTGCAAAAATCTAAACCAGTACCAAAGTGTATTTATTTCATTATATATCACTCGTTCTTCAGAAAACGAGCTTTAAGTTTTTATTTTACATCTGAATGGAAAAATAAAATAATAATCTCGCCCCAAGATATTTGCATACATTTTTTTAATTTTTTTAGTAAATGTAATTCGTGAATCGTTTGAGAGGAAACAATTCTGCTCAATATTTATTGACATATCGCAAGCATTTGATAAGATCCCCTGATGATCTGCTTTAGCAACAGTGAAAAGCGCATAAGAACTAGCTACGTTTTGCTCCTCCATAATCAATTTCAATGTATTTTTAAATAATATTTGGGACAAATACTGCATCTAGAACACCAATTAAATAACCTTATCCTACAAACCAGAACTACAACAACAATAGGTAGTCACAACAAGAATAACCCAGCACTAAAACTAACCAAAATTACAACAACCATAACCTGGTAACCCACAATAACGGAACTGCATCAACACTACAATTACAACAACTACAGCCCGGATATACAGCAACAATAGCTTGGAACAACTACAATAACCCGGAAAAACAGTAACCGAAACTGCAACAACACTACAACTGCAACAACAATAACCAGAACTACAACAACACCAGAACTGCAACAATCTTTCTCTTTTGTTTGGGAAAAATCAAATTTCTTTTGCCGTCTTTTCTTTGCCTCCAAAAGCGGAAAACGGGTAGTTTTATCTGTTTATGACCGTTTTGGGCGGTCGTCGGGGAAGTGTCATTTGAGGCGGTAGGTCTTGTTGTGTTGGGCTCGCAAGCAGCATTGCCGTTTTGACACTAATGTACCACTTTTGACCCTTTTACATGCTATTGACTCTTTTTATGACCCTTTTTTTAATTTATCCCTTTGTATCATTTTAAAAAGTTTATGCCACTTTTTTAAGATTTTTGAAAATTCAAATTTTAATACTAATAAGCAGCAAAAAGTATGAAGATATACGTAAAATAACTAACGTAAAATAAATAACTAATCTTTTGGTTCGAGATAGGAAATTGCAAAATAATTTTCTTACGTTTCGACCTTTTCGATAACGTTTTCTTGTTTGAGTTCTTTTAATTAGTCAAAAATAAAATAAAAAGTCAACGGAAAATGATTTTGATTGAACTTAATGATGTTTTATTTCCTTTAATTCCACTGTTTAATAAAATACACGAGGTAATTTGTTAGTTAACACTGTAAAAGCTTTTTGACATCTGATCTATGCACGATTTTTACCATGTCGTAGCTTAGACAAGACTGACTTCATTGTGCCTGGCAGTATCGGCTTATATACCTGTTGTTTGCTACGGTTCTCGAAGTAGAAAAATTCTCTCCATGACAATAAGTTTGCTTGTGTAAGCCTGTATTATTATTCAGCAATTTTATGGTTGCGGCGTGTAGATGGCAGTAGCAAGTTTATAATGTGAATGGCGAATCAACTAACCAATTTTATGTAAATTTTAAGTTATAAACACATTCACTACAGCAGGCTACCGACTACAACCTGTCAGAAATAGAATACATGTGTTTATATGAAAATAATTATTTTCACGACTGCACGGCTGCAGGTTGTTGTCCATGCTACTTTTGTCGTGTAATCAAATTAAACTAATTTCTATTTTTTTGGATACGAAACAAAAAAAGAGTTGACAATACGAGTATAGCCAAATATATAAAGCAAATTATTTCTAAGAAATATTAAGAAGCAATAAAAAGGTCACTGAGTCAATTATATAGCGATAATCGGGAAATTTTTCAATATTTAGAAGAAGTCGTAAAATCTTCTAAAACGAGATACAAATGCAAGAAATGTGGAAAACTCGCAAAAAGCTGCAAAAATTCGCAATAACTTCTAACCATCGGGGGAAAAAATGTTTAATATCAAACAATAAAATTAGAAAAAGTCACCAAAATTTAGAAATGCCGTAAAGTTTCCTAAGACGTGCTATAAGTGCAAGGAATGTAAAAAAATTGCAAAAAACTACAAAACTGACGAAAATTCGCAATAACTTCCAATCATTGGGAAAACAAAAATGTTTAATAGTTGCAAAGGTTTTAAAAAAAAACCGTAAGATCTTCTAAAAAGACATAAAAATGTAAGGAATGTGAATGCATATCACATTCTTTAAGTTTTTATCTCCATTTAGGAAGCTTTAGGCCTGTTTCAAAATATTTCAACTTTCGCGGTTTTCAGCTATTTTTGCGATATAAGTGATTTTTCGTCATTTTATTGCAGCAATGAATTGTACTTTTGGAGGAAACGTTACTTTACAAAAGCAAAAAAAATCAGCTCCTTATTTTGCATACACACGGTTGATTATACTGTTCTTAATCACCGCTGTATTTTTATGTCCGTTAAATTTGAATCTACATTTAAATTTTGTAACAATACTATTAAATCAATATTTGTAGTTTTAATTTAGCACCTAACTTTTGTCTAGATAGTAGGGTTATTAGAAATAAGCAACAAGATTTTTTGAAATATATTCTCGAAGATACTTGAAATTAATTCAAAAAAAATGAATACAATGAGTTCTAAACAAACGAGGTCAGTAAGGTAAGGTAGTTGACGGGGATTGGTATTAAGGGGTAACTGCAATATCTTCATGTTACCACTGTTTAGGGGAGGGTCAAAGTAGCCATTGTCACCTAGCAGCTACAGGAAAGTTCACGTCGTAGCGATTTCACACTGGCACAAAAGTTATGTAATATTTTAGCCGTTTTCCTCATCTCTGCAAGGTACTCCTACCCATGTCTTTTTTTTTAAGCTGCATATCTTCACACAAACCCAAGTTATATTAAGCTAATAACACCACTTTTTAATATTTTTAAAACATTAAACGCATTATTTCACAATCTTTGGTACCGTAGTTCTCTGAGGAGTAATGCTAATCGATTTTTGGTTGATTAATTGACTCTGCCCGATCACGGTGCTTTTTTGATTGTAGGTGTGCTATTAAGTGGGATCTTCCAGATGAGAGCTTCAAATCTACCTTACAAATATTGCCAAAAAGCGGGACAATATGCTGGTCCCGCTTTTCTGCTCACGCCCTTATTTGAGGATCATTAAATCATTCATCTCTAATTTTCCTTCTTTTACTTTTGTTGTGTTGAAATAAGTTTAAAAATAGTATTATTATACATATATTATGTACCATAACGAATATATGCTATAGAAAACCTTGTTTTAAAAATTTTACTTGCACAGCTAGAACTGCTGCAATTTAGGGTATCTGGGTTTTCTTCATTAACTCTGCTACCTATTAAAAAAAGTCGTATAGATATGTACATACATCTTATCAAATTGCCAATATATTAAAAAACTTGCCTTGTTTTGTAAATACATGAGAATTGCAATTTTTGCCGTGTTTTATTTGCTGAAATCTACTTGATATATATAAATGCAAACATAAAAATGTATGCAGCAGTTGATAAATTATGTACAAAGAC
Organism: Gymnocheta viridis; assembly: GCA_956483585.1. NCBI lineage: Eukaryota > Metazoa > Arthropoda > Insecta > Diptera > Tachinidae > Gymnocheta > Gymnocheta viridis. Next base: position 66,853,511 of record OY101442.1, on the reverse strand, counting down.
AGGTTGAAAAAACCCTGTAATACTAAGGGACAGTTTATGACTTCGTATTTAAATGGTATTTATATTTAAGTTCTATTTAAATACGAAATTAAGTTTTGCAGTACAAACTTAAATGAAACTTAAATAATATTTAAATGACCAACCATGCTGATTTAAGTTCTATTTAAGTTGTGCACACATACATACACAAACATATGGTTTTGCTACTTTTTTGTTGTTGTTTCGCGCAACAAAGTAAACAAAAAATTTGCGGCCATTGAAAAATCAACATCTTTTGGGGTGCAATTTGGACTTCTTTTATTAATATTATTCTATTATATCTTCTTTCTTAATTGTTTTACACTTTTAAAACATTGCAGCAACCTATTAATGTTATTTTCAGCCTGAAAAAGAATTCACATTAGAAATTTTTTTATTTAACACTGAAAAACTGAAACTGTATAAATGCAACTTAAATTTAAATGAAAATTAACTAAATGCGTATTTAAATATGAAGTCATAAACTGGCCATAAATTATTAATACAAAATTAAATATGAACTATATAACAATCTCCTTACTTTTGTTGCATATTATTGGAATTATTGGAAAAGATACCAAGTTTTTGGTGCTGTTGGCTGAAGTAGTTAGCGCGTTGACTACAAAGCCAATAATGTCTAAGAACGTGGGTTCGAGCCCAGCTTCAGGCAAGTCATAATATCCAGCATTTTTCAGATGTGCATTAGTGTGCCATTGTGTTCGTTGTTGTTGGACTGTTTAAGTGACGAAGGCAATTCACTGGTTACTAAAGAGTACCGACAGCAATTGATACTGATGTATGCTAGCGGACATCACAGCGCCCTCCTTCATCGGTATTGTAGCAAAATCGCCGGCGAAGTAAAATAATTAATAAAAAAAAACATGGCTACAACAGCTTAAAACACACTTAATGCTCCTACTTGACTTCTGAGGCGCTGCAACACTGATCTAAAAATATCAGAGTTGTAAAAATTCAGCTTTCTCACTTTCATCATCTGTCCTCTCTGTTGGTTACTGAGTGTACTTCTCTTTAAAAAATGGGTTTAAAATTCTAAAAAAGTGAACTAATAATTATTTGAAAATCATCAAATTCAAGGCAAAAATCGACCGGTATCCAAAATTTGTTTTTGGGGATTCAAAATCGTCAAATGACTGTAAATCGTCGGATCTGGCAATCGTCTGTCGGATGGGGTTTTGGCCTCTCTGCCAGAAAGAAAATATTTTTTTCTCGCTAGTAATTAATAAAATAAAATTTTATATACATAACAATATAAAGCAAACAGTGGTGGCAAGAACAAATATCCTTGCGTTGCTCCAGTATTAACGTACGTCAAAGTATTTCGAGAACTCATCTTTAGATTTTGTATTTTGATATTTTTGTTCTATACAATATACAACTTCTTGGTCGTTCCCATTTGGTGCAAATTACATTCCGCCGGGAAGGTATATTAGTTTGTTTTGCGGCCATTTTGGTAAACATTAGTCTTGACAGTTCATATTTAACAGTCGTGAAGTAGACACGTGGCAAATTTATTATGGAAAAATATTCGATAAGCAAACGAGTTTTTATCGTTAAAACAAAAAGTGAAAAATTTCCCGGAAATTTTTTAATTTCTTTTGTTTTTTATTTACTTTAACATTGAGATACATACTATGCTATCTATTACAAAAATGTACCCAAGATTTCAAGGGAAAGCAATAAGCTCAGCACACGCATCAAGGGACGCAGCACACAATATAAAAGCGACACGACGCTCACATTCAGGCGTTACACAGCGCGACGTCAACGAGAGCTCAGCGGTGAAAGATATAGAGAAAGTGCTATAGCATAATTCGTGCACAACATTGGCAACTGACGATTTCAATATGCAGTGTGAAAAAATTTATTTATTTTGCTACGGTTGCGGTCATCAAATCAGAAAAAAGTTGTATAAGATTTCAAAAGGAAAAGAATCTTTTAACTAGTGAATTCAAAAGAGCATATACATTATTTTTCGACGAAGTAGACTTGACCGGTGAAAATTACACACTCAATACAGTGTGTCGCCCATGCTATAACGATCTCATGGCATGGTTGAGTGGAGGGATAGATAGTATGAAGTATTGTATGCCGGTAAACTGGATTAATAGCCCAGGTGATCATGATGCAACCAGTTGCTATGCATGCGTAAATTACACATGTCTAAATCGACAAGCTGAGAAGAATAAAATTTATAAAGCAACTATAACAACAGCCACACTACCATATGTGCTTGCACCTGAAAATTTTATATCACCAAGGCCGCCAACTCCAGATCGTAGGACAGAATTTACAAGAATGAGTAGAGCAAGTGGTGCTTCTTACGAAGATCCATTTGATAGCGATTATGTGCCCCAACAATGAAGAGATGGACCAAAACTAATAACACAAATGGAAATGGATTTCATTATGGCCATATTGGGACAATCGCGACGTGTTTCCATATTCTTGACAGCGTTTTTAAAACAAAGAAAACTCACACATGTTAATGTTATCTCTACGGCGTACCGCAAACGGCAAGCTGACATTAGAAATCTTTTCAAGAGCAACTTTGATTCATCGCTTGATGAACGTAATTCAATGGCATGGCTTTACCTTCAACTTATATGTACATGAGTCTTGGGAAGTGATCGAGTAGAACCGGAAGCAAGAGAATGGGTAAAAGAAATGCTGTATTATTTTGAGAAAATCGGCACATCGATGACATTAAAGATGCATTTTCTTCAGTTTCATTTTGACGATTTTATCAAACAACTCCCTACCGAATTCGATGAGCAAGGAGAACAGTTTCACCAAACCACAATGCCCATGAAAAAACGGTAAAAAGGCAAAAAACTCGATGCATTGCTTGCAAAGGTAGTATAAATTTTATTGATAAATTGTTTTGCATTCCTTTTTTTGATTTCATTTCTAGTTCATTTCAGGTATGTTGGTGGAGTCACTTGATCACCCTGTATGATATTAATTAAGTAATTGAAGATAAAAAGCTGATGATGGAGAGTAGTCTGGAAGCAACGTGCCTGTGGACATCATGAGTTTTGAATCAGATTCAGATTCCGATGATTCGAACGACGATTTGGATCCACAAATTAAGAGAGTGTGATTTGGTGGTGATTAGGTTAGGTTGCACAGGCTGCCGAATGCAAGCAACTGGCTCACTTGGGTCCAGAAAAATAAGTCCCTTTGTGGTGCCCGATATGGACAGCGAAAAATAAGAAGTTTTCGTTTTTTGAATAAACTTGTTTATTCCCTTCAGATTGCATTCCGTAAGGTCGGCAAGTTCGGTAAAGTCGAGTTACCCAGATACATGACCCTATGATGAGACAGATCTGGACATTGACAGAGGAGGTGTTTTACAGTTTCTTCCTCCTGCTCATTATGACAACTTCTATAGAAGTCGTTGAAAGGGAGCTTTAGTCTGTTTGCGTAGGCACCTATGAAGCAGTGCCCTGTTAGAACTGCTATGGTGGCTGATTTTGCTCGGTCATATTGGAGCCAGGTTAATCTAGAGACTGCACATGTGGATTCGTTGAACCATCTAGACTGTGGTATCCCTATGAGTTTCTGCTGAATGAAGATTTTGCAGTTTTTTAGTGGGACTCCCACTAGCCTGTCGGTGTCCCGGTCTTGCAAACGACAGCCCTCCCTGGCTAGCTTGTCCGCAATTATGTTGCCAGGCACGTCTGCGTGTCCTGGTACCCAGATTAGCTCAAGGTTGGAATGTGAAGCCATCTCGTTTAGGGATATCCGGCATTTCTTTACCAGTTTAGATGTTGTATAAACACCCGATAGAGCGTTCAATGCAGCCTTACTATCGGTACAAGCCTTAACCAGTTAGCTGCCCTTTTTATGGCCGATATTTCGGCTTGAGTTATGCTACAATGATCTACTAGGTTAAAACGTATCTTCTGCTGAAATTGAGGAATGTAAATGCCTAATCCCACCCCTGCACCTGATTTGGATCCGTCAGTGTATACCTCAAGCACTTCCACTCGGTAACTAGGATCATTGAATGGAGGGAGAGTATCTGAGATTGACACTGCAAATCTTTTCTCAGGCATAAGGTAGGCAGAACGGTAATCTATAAGTTAGATAAGATTCTCAAACTGTCTGATGATATTCGCATGTCCATCACCTAGTGATTTCCATGCTCCGGCGGCACTGAGTCTAACTGCCGAGTTTATAGCCAGTTGTTTGACCACTAAATCGGCAGGAAGTCCAGTGTAACATTGTGAACAAGGCTTTTGATGGGGTGGTACGAGGTGCGCCCGTAATCATCCAGGCCGATGTTCTTAGAATTCTGTCAATAATTTTAGAGTAGGTGGATTTGCCTATGGCCGGCCACCAGACGACTGCACCATACATTAATATGGGCTTGACGACCCTTTCTAAGAGCCAATTGGCTGTTTTGGGGTTAATACCCCATCTGTTTCCTATGGACCTTTTGCAGGTATAGAGGGCAATAGCGGCCTTCGCTGCTGTTGCTTGTACGTTCAGGTTCCACGATAACTTAAGAGTCCCGGACGATAACCGAGTACTTTGCATTATCGGATAATCTTAGTGTGACTCCGTTAAGAGTTGGTAAAGAGAAGTACAGTATTTTTTATTTTCTCGTTAAGAGTGCGAGCTCCATCTTCATTGGGCCAACGTTGAGGCCATTGCAGATACACCATCTAATAATGTGATCCAAGGCTGATTCTATACGATGCGAGATTGTGTCTGGGTATTTACCCGACTCTACTACTGCAACGTCATCTGTGTAGGTTGCTATTTTAAATCTATTTGAGTCTAGCTCCACCAGTACCGTGTTTATGGCAAGGTTCCACAAGATTGGAAATAAAACCCTCCTTGCGGCGTACCCCGCTTTGCTACTTTATAAATTGTTGAGGATCCCATCGTAGATGTGATGACTGTTAGTCAGTAATTCTTTGATGGGATTGTTTATTGACTGATTTACGTTCAGTCTTACCAGAGCCATGATTATGGTTTCTGGGTTGATGTTGTTGAAGGTACCTTCTATGTCTAGAAAGGCCGCCAGAGCAAATTCGCTGTGCTTTATGGAGTTTTCAATGTATCCAACAAGCGAGTTTAGTGCCGTTTCAGCCGATTTGCTCTTCGTATAGGCATGTTGAGAGGTGGATAGTAGGTTCGAGTTGGTTACCGATCTAAGGTGTAAATCAATCAACCGTTCTAGTGTTTTTAGTAGAAAGGATGACAGACTGATTGGTCTGAAATCCTTTGCGTTTGTGCGCGTAGTGTTTGCACTTTTGGGTATGAAAACCACGGTGCATTCGGTCCATGCTATCGGAATATATGACCATGCAAGGCATGCCGAGAATATCCGAGTAAGCCATAGGACTATTAGGTCTGCATTCCACTGAAGGTCAGCAGGTATAATGCCATCGGGACCCGCTGATTTAAACGGATCAAAACTGTTTATGGCCCATGTAATGGGAAATGGGGCTATCGTACGATTGTATGTGCTTGTCGTGAATTCTCTTGTAAACGGAGCGTAACCGGGAAAGTGCGTGTCCATCAGAACTATAAGGGTCTCATGTCCACTAGTAGTCCAACTCCAATCAGATTTTTTGATGAAGCTGGGAGCTTAAGGTATGGTGGTTAAGATTTTACGCAGTCTGCTGATCTCTGAGGCGCCGTCCACGTTAATGCAGAAGGTCCTCCAGGATTTACGTTTCTTACATGTTTTCGAATCTGTTTACGGGGGACTTATAATCGGACGAGTTTCCTAGTCTTTTGGCGTCATTGAAAAGTATACGGCTCTCTTTACGTGCATTTGTTATCTCGGAGTTCCACCATGGTGGTTTACTCCTACCTCCGCAGACACTAGGTCTGCAAGCTTCTAATGTCGCTAAGTTGAAGGCATTATTAAGATTTTCAACCGCAATATCGTGCCTATCCTTTATGACAGGTGGTTGTGGAATGAGTTCAGAGAGGAGCTGTTTTTGCTCCACCCAATTTGTCTTTTTCCTATTTATTATGGGCATTAAGACTCACCCCTTCCGTTTATGTTTGAGCTTCTCCGAACGACATGATGCGCGTTTGCGTCTGCTCTAATGATGACTGGTCAATTTTTTGTATTCGCCATTCTAACTGCGCTGTAAATCTTTTCGGGCGGAGATTCACGTTCATATGGCATATACCTGGGGATGACCTTAATGGTGCTCTCGTCCGTCTCCAGCGCTGCAGTTAATGTGTCTTCATCACTGTAATCAGATAAAATGAAGATGTTTAGATTGCCTTTCGCCAGAATGCACGCTCTAATGTTACCTTGACCATTGGCATAAAGTATCCTGAGGCCGTTGGAATTGAGTCCGTAAACCCTGCCTTGGTGAAGCCAGAGTTCTTGGACTAGGACGAGGTCCTCCCCTTTCTCTACTAGGCGGAGGAGCATGGCAGCGCATGCTGCTTTATAATGGTGAAGGTTCACCTGTGACACTGGCCATTGTTCGGCATAACTGTGACGTTGGCGTCCTCAAGGTCAGAGTCCAGGAGAACGTCCTCGTCAACTACCACATCCATTCCCTCAAAGAATTCCCCTTACTCAGCCGGAGTTGGATACGGTATCCTGATCCCGAGCCTCCCTGTTGTCGCCTTTGTAGATACTCAGGAAGATGGTTTCGAAGCCGTAATACATCTTTCCTTGTCTCTTCTTCAGCGACGCCAAGGATTCCTGGTTCAGGACTACGATGATCCTTCTGTAGGCCCCTACAGATTCTGAAACCTTGACGACCAACCAACCATTGGTTGGAACGTCACTGTTGCAGACCTGTAGGAGTTCCAGAATTTCTTCAGGTTTTGATGGCTCGTCTGGGATACGAGCGGAGGCTCTAGGTTGCCGAGCCACCTCTTTAATAGGTAACACGTCGAGCCTAGCACCCTCCCACAGCCCTTCCAGATTAACGATCGTCTTCTTGTACAAAAAAATTGATCGCTCATCCGAAAAGGCCATAAGATTCACCCTCCGACGGATCCATCCGACATCTTCACATTTGGGGTGTCCTGGATTGCTTTTGTAAACTTCCCAGAACGCCCCCATTAGTTTCTTACGTACCATATCCCACTGAGCGTTGGACATGCCACCGTCTGCGTCGCTACGGTCGATGACAGCTTGCACAAGATAGCCTTTAGCTACCTCGCTGAACGATCTGTTAATCGGTCTGTGACGTTTCATAGCGAGCTGTTAGCTCTGCGTCTGAACCTCCTCCTCTGAACGTTGCCGATTGACCAAAAAAATGTTGAGCCCATTTAAGTTTTCCCCGTTCTTCCGGGGTGAGCGATTCAGCTGGCCGTTTGCCTATCAGTGTTGAAAGTCTTTCGGCGGAACGCCGTTGCGTGAAGGCCCTTCTTGCAGGTGTCACTTGTCTTTGGGGTATGCCATGAGTGGCTTGATGCCGAGCGTTGGAAACCGACTTCGTGGTCGTAGCTTCCTTGCTGGAAGGGGGTGTGAGTACGAGTGACCCGACTTCGTGGTCGCAGTACCCTTTCTCACAAATGGCACTGGGCTTACTACCTTCTTACTGATAGCGCCCAAACAGGGGGTTTTGGTCACATTTTTGGAGACCTGGGCCATGGCAGGTTTAGAAGTGCTTGGTCTGAATTCCAGAGGAACCCCACTGCCGGGTTTGTTACCGACACTAGGCGGTGGTTTGTTTGTTGAGCCCTTATTAGGTGCTACAACGTTGCCTTTGGTGAGCTCGAGTTTCCCCTTGCCCCCTCCAGCTGGTTTATTACATTTGGTGGGCTCAGGTTTCCTCTTGCCCCCTCCTGTATTGAATTTTTTACCAGTAGCTTGCAGATTAGCCCGTCCTGGTGAATTCACCGGACTAATCTGGGGCGCAGTGGCATTCGACTCACCTTGGCCTGTGGCCGGCACCAAGAAGGGAAGGGTCTCCGGAGATTATTAGTCCCGCAACCGGGGCACTTTTGTTTTGACATTATTTTTTTAGGGGAAGGAATTGCATTTTATACTTGCTGCCAAGTGAAAAAAGAATCATTCCGAGAAAGTTCATATGTTCTAAAAAGTTGTTTATTGAGATTTTAGGTACATTTTTGTAGTTGATTATTTTGTTGAATTTTTAACGGTTTGCTACCTATGGACCTGAACAAGAGAAAAAAGGTAAAAAAATAGATTTTTTTTTAATTTTTTTGCGATTTACATCTTGAAAATGAAGATTTTTGATTTAATGTGTTGACAATTTTTGTTTTTTATAACAAGATCTACAACTTTGTCTCAAAGAGTAAATCGAAATTCTTAACGATTTGCAAGATATGAACCCGAGAAAATGATCAGTATTTTGCAAAAATGACACCGAGGCTCCAAATTTTTTTTGAGGGGCCCATAAAAAGAAGTGCAAGATTTTGGGCAAAACTAGGAGACACGGGTCTTTTTTTGGTCTTTTATCACGTAGTGGTGTACGTATATGGTTTTTTTTCCCCTGTTGCACTGTGAAATTAAACTGTAGTTTAACTTGTTGGAAATATACATTCCTTTTCACCTGCGTAAATGTTGATAAGTACTATGTTCTCCAGTTTATATTTTCTTGTCGTTTCTATTTTGATATTTTCGAATTGACTTCAATATACTCATACACTTTGCACGCACATTGCAACATTCATTGTAAAAACATTTATTTTTGGAGGCAGATTGCTTAAATTTAGATTATGGAGTCCATAACTGGTTGTAGAAGATATTCTAGATCAATAGATGAACTCTGTGTCTTCAATATATTGAGCTTTCTTTAACTTTTTTGTTGAAAGCTTCTAGGTTAGCGAAAATATTAATAATCCGATAATCGTTTTTAGTTCTGTAGATTTCCATGTTATGATTTATTGGTCGATGATTTTACCAGATTAGACATCCAACTTCAAAACCATACTTTACGACAATATCTCGTAGGTTTTTCTGCACTCCAATAACATAAACCCCACTTGCTCTTCCAAAAATTATATTTATCGTGGCTGGTTTCCAGATAGTTTGACAATTGTTCAATTGTTTTTTATATATCCGTATTTTGTGTGTTTTTAACCTGTTTTTCCATAAAATAAATTTGTCGTTTGTGTAGCTCTATAAACCCAAAATATTCTAGTTAAAGATATAAATAATATTGTAAAATTTCTAATTAATGTTTATAAGTAATTATTCGAACTTTTATTAATATTTTATATATTGAAACGATTAATTTTGGCTCAAGTTCAAACCCGAGTTTATCCATTTATTTATTCTAATTTTTTTATTTTTTATTTTTATTAGAAATTTTTTTTGGATAAATTCATTATTTTTATTAATGCGCTTAAGCAAATCATGAAATGAATTTTCTTGCAGCGCATTCTCAAATTGTCACACCTCCACTCAGAACCCAACATTTTGAAATATTGACTCAACATTTATCCATTTCTAACTTAAAAGCATTCGCCATTGGATTTTAATCAATGTAATTTTGTTTTCATTGTACTCACGTTTGTACATCGGATACTTTTTTAATGTTTCAACATGATTTTATGCGTTCAGTAGAGAATAAAAATTGTATCCTTTTTGAGGCTAAATTTAAAATAAAAAAAGCTATGAAGCTAGAACATAAATTCGAGGCTAAAAGACAAGAAAAAAGCTGAATTTAGCATCGAAAAGGGTAAAGTGGCATCACTGTTAATGACCAAATTTAGAGCTGATAATAGTTTATCGAAACATTTAAAGGAATTTAAATTAGCGACACCATATCAACTCTGGCGTTATGTTTCCTGAATCTTCGGAACAGCATGAAGTCGACAAAACTCTTAAATATGCTGAAATAGAAAGGTTTGACTTTAATAAATTTGACTCGACAAAATTTGTATATCGGAATACTCTTTTACATGGCATATATCAAACAACCGTGTGTAAAAGATTTTGCTGGAACAAAAAGAGCGAATGGGGCGAAACAATTTTGAGAAGATTCCGCAAATGCTTCAATTTAAGACAAAAATCGGACTTTACATGGATGCACCTGTTGTCGAGGCACTAAACACAAACGTCATATTTTTTAAATAAAAACCGACTTCACCAAGCATTTAAGGGTTACTCTGTAATGGGTCGTTAAACTCAATTAATATTTTACTCAAATATAAATATTCAACCATCACAGTTAAATTGTACTTGTTGTGTATGATTTTTATTTGAGGCGTAACTGTTAAATGAATCCCATCTATTCATATGGAAACCCATTTTGATCCAACTAATGACCGTAAAATTTGATGTATTGATATCGAATTTAATTAAAAATATGTCAATTTGTAAAAATTTTGAATGTTCTTCGTACAAAAATATTGATAAATTATGATCGTTTTATGTATATTCTGGTTGCAATTGCTGTTTTGTTATGATACATTTTACAATTTAAAAGTCAATTTAGATGTAACTATAAAAATGTGCAATAAATTCAGTTCAGTTGCCGAAAGCCAACACAAATAGGAGTTACCATTGACTATGTTTGTGCAACAAATTGATTGTTTTTTATGGCTCCTTGTCTGGCAGTAGTCTTATAGGGATAACAATAACTACTTGTTCTTGAAATAAGTAATATGTAGTTATAAATACCAATACAAAACAATGCACCAAAAGATGCATTGAATTGTTTCGCCTTTGGTGCAAAAAATATTGTCGGCTGTTGGTCATAAAAAAAACTTAAACGGATTCGGATTCACATAGTTCACTTGCTCAGATAACGTCATAACTCAAGAAATTAAATTTTTGGTTAAGAATGCAAAATTATTTGTTGTGTAGAAAATTCTCGCATACTCGAATATCTGGTTTGCTCATCTTTCGAGATTAAAATATTTTTTATTTTTTAATTTTTCCATCAAGTTGTAAATAAATTAAAATTTTTAAGATAGTTTTTGAGTTATGGCGTTGTTTGAGCAAATGTGTCTTCCACAATTCATATCTAACAACTTATGCTGAAGCTAAAACAACGTAATCACTAACAGCAGCAGCAACACCAACAACTAGAACAGAACATGCTTGTGGGTAACTGATGACTGAATAAAAAACAACCTGTTCTTAAGGTTGCTGCAGTTCTCTTCGTGATACAACTTGCTTTCGTTGCTTCTTGCGCTTTTCGTGCATGAAATCAATGAATCAGTAGTAAGTGCCAGTGTATTCAACAAGCCGACAAACTAATATTGTTGTCGAGTTGGTGTTTCGTTGAATGCTGTTGTGGTTATCGTATCCCTTGTTGATTTGTTTTTTATGATGAAGACCTCAGAGGAAAAATATTCGTTTACGATTGACTTCTTGTTATCATTGGGCGTATTTTATTAACTTTTAAAAGTTATTCTTTTACAGTGCAACATTTTCTCCTTCTGGCTTAACCTTCGCCCCATTCAAATCGTTAGGATTGCTGGAAGATGAAGAAAAAATTTGCGCTGAATATGAGTTAAACTGTGTTCCTTTGGATGTTCGATGTTTGTAAAACACCGTTTTTTTTCGGTTGTAAGCATTTATTTTAGGCAACATCGTACGATTGGTGTGCGATTGCATGCAGATTATGATTGCATCAGTCAAAAATGAATTGTTAAAGCAATAACTTTCGGGCAGTTTCCTGTCCGACGCCAACACATAACCTTCTTTCGTGCTCAGAGATTTTGTTTTGTAAGAGTGTTGCTGCTAGTGAGAAGCTATGAAAATAAATTCACAAATTACTACTGTATACACATCAGTTAGAAACACCCATTTAAAAAGCCTACAAATAAATTGGAGTTGGTCAACCACGACCAATTGGCACCACTCGGAAACAACGTTTGCCATTACATAGATTGTATGTATTAAGTATACGCACAGCTAAACAATTTATATGGACCATATATCGCTCCTTTATTGCAACGTATTCATATCTCATATGATCTCCCTTATGTTTTGGATCCGAAAAATGAGGGTATATTGAGATATACATATTATAATATATGTTATTCTATTGTATGAATATTAATGACATACATATACTTAGATAATGATAATTATTGTTACAAGTACATACATACTTATAATTCGTGTAAGGGATATTTTTTGCATTAAAATTAAAAATCATTTTAAAAATGAAAAAAATAATTATATAATATTTATATAAATATTTCTTTCAAAAGAAATACTGAATAGATACATGTACATATGTATATAAATATGTACATATTAGTTAATTAAATATTAATATATTAAAACGACTATCTAACTAATCTTATAAATGTGAAAGTTTGGATGGATGGATGAATGTTTGTTACTCAATCACGCCAGAACGGGTAAACGGATCTGGATCAAATTTAGCACGGAGATAGATATTCATACATACATATACAGGAATAGCACATAGGCTACTTTTTATTTCGGTAAAATGTTTTGTTCCCTTGGGATAGATTTGCTTTAATTTTTCATAGAGCAAACGATCGGCATGAGTTTTTGCATAAGTAGTTGTATTTTAGGGTTCAGAAAATGACATAGAGGAGAAGGACATACTTTTTAATCGCGGGTGACACCACGGGGCGCAGTTAGTTTTTGAAATAAATTTTTTATTAAATTTTAAGTATCAAAATGTGTAAGGTAAAAACGTATTTATTTATTTATTTTTTAAATTAATGAAGTAGTTACGCTTTTGTTTCAAAATCCTTTTGCACGACGTCGTGCAATACATTTAAAGCAAAAAAATAGTATTTATTTTTGTGTTAAATGTAATTGTACGAAAGAACGAATACGTGTGGCATAGTGGGTTTGGCACTAAAAAATTATATCTTCGGAGCTTAAAAAGTTATATATGAACCAAATATCTTTGGTTCCGAAAATTGAGGGTATATATTCAAAATATATTTGATATATGTACACATATATCATCGTATTCCTAACTATATATAAATACTTAATTAATATATATATATATATATGATTCATATATTGACAATAAATGAGCATACAGAAATATAAATTTATTTATATGAATCCGTATATAGAAACGTATATTATTATGGAAAAAATATATCCGAATATGGACTAATATATGTATGTAATGTAAGATAATATATAAATTCATGTATGAGATTTTGATTGCGAGGCTAATCATATATGACTTCATACATAAAATAACTATGCAATATATAACAGAATGCATACATATATGAATATACCCTATATGGAAAAATATACTTCCATATCGCTAGATAAAATTAAAAGCCCTGTAAATACACTTCTTGTAAGTCTATAGGAAAAAGGCTCGAAAAGCTACTATCGTTCAACTGATAGTTTTTAGAGGTTTTTATATTTTCTATATATATATATATATATATATATATATATATATATATATATATATATATATATATATATATATATATATATATATATATATATATATTCACTGTTTTATCCATGTAATATATTATACGCTATATTAGCTAACTATCAAGATTACTTACGTATCGTTGTTCCGAAGTTATTTTCACGTATATGCAAAAATTGTTCTTTCGGAAATTAAGTCTAAAGTTTCAACAAGTACAAGTTCATGACCTCAGACCCGATTCACACACCTTAGGTTTGATTCGTCAAGTTTTGAGGAGAAGCGGTTTTGTCTCATGTTTTTTGATTTTGTGATATACATGAAGATAACTTTAGGACGACGATATATTTCTATATAAAAACATCTGCTTTTATTTTTAGGAAATTGTGTTGGCAGTTCTAACAACTTTAAATATGTAATAGCCAATTTGCATTACATGTAACATATACGGAATATCTTTGATTTGTTTAACATTAAAGGTGTTTGTCGTATTAAAAGGAAGTAGAGAGTGATGCAAAGTTAATGTTATGGTGTATTAAATTTGTTTGTTTCTTTTGCAGAAAAGACTTAAGAAATTTTAAATAGAAAGATTTTTAACATGGTTGCTAACACATTAAACGTTATTCCAATGAATGTTTCCTCTAAATTGCATTTGGATAATGAAAACTTGCACAATTTGCCTAATTTGTATTTTAGGTCATAAAAGAGAATCATTCAAAAGATGTTCTGGAAAAACAGGGTTTTTCCTCTTCTATTATAGTATCATGCCATGTTTTCTTTTTGATTCAATACTGAATGGAATTCAAAAGAAATACATGATTTCTATGTTATATATTGATTTATATTTACTCGTAGTATAAGATTATTAAACTTTTTCAACCTTTTTTTATAAATGTTTTATTAAAAAACTTCTTCAAGCTTAAGATCAACAGATAACAATTAAAACTTTATTTATCCAATATTTCGCTTTCCCTTTGAAAAGCATCCAAAAATATGCATCCGAAAAAATACAGACTAATAACTTTTCTTTAAATAAGTGATTATTACAAAGTATAATCATATTTTTTTAAGTTTCCAAATTGAAAGAACCTTCGATTGTCGCACAAAACGATCAAATATATTGAAAATGTACGTTCAACATCAGTCGATGTTACTGAATATGTTGTTTTTAATCTCGGTCAACGTTGAAGGACAATATTTCGATTAAATACTTTGTGAAGTTTTTTAATAAATATTTTATTCTTAATATTCTGAAGTTTTTCTTTTACGTCTTCTATGACATATGTGAAGGAATTCTTTTGGTTTAAAATTATACTGGTGAAAATACATTCAAAATTATGTTTAATGTATGCTAAATCTGTTTTTACCGATGAATTCTTAAATAAAGCCCTTGCATTACATATTGACTCTGCCTCATCATCAGAAAGCTTATTTAAAACGCTGCCTTTTTCTATTCAGTTTTTGCGAGAATATACAGCAGCATTAGGCAAGATCCCCATTTAGTCGAACAGCGCTTTGATAAATTATAAAGTGATACGAGAGGGCGCCTTAAAATTATTTAAGACAATAAGAGTATTTGGAAAAAACTGCATAAAATGTATGTATTCGTATATAGTTCTACTTTAAGAAAAAAGTCTTTGCAATTTGCAACAAAAGAGTTAACATTGCAAAATATAAGCGAACAACAACTGCAATTCTGTGCAACTCATGAGCCAGACGTGTAACATTCAAAATTTTTGGGCAACCAATTTTTAATCATCGCACTGTGGAGACCATTTGTGGATCTGCGTCAGCTATCACAGGCAATTCGTGTTTTTCATGCAAAAAGCACAACAAACTTATAACAAAAATTGTCATTTTCTTTAAAATAATCAGAAATACCATTAGTCAATAGACTATTAATTTCGATTCCTTCGGGATCATCCTCCTCGATGTCAACAGTTATTTTTGGTATCCATTTCAATTTTATCGCATCCAAAACTGGATCTGAAGACAGCAGTAAACGATGCATAAGAAAATTATTTTGAGCCTTTAAAGCCTTTTTGAGCAGCCGGACTTCGGCCGGACGCAAGGATATCCTTCTCTATTGTATAACTAACATCGGTTTAGCTATCTAAAGCCTTTTTGCATAGCCAGCCACGGACATTACGATACTACCTAATGGACATTACGTCACTTTGAAGAGTCTGACAATGTCCATGGACGTTACAACACTTTTAAGTGTGTCATAATTTCAATGGACATTATGACATGCCGCCATATTATTGATCATTTATTGCTGTCTTCAGATCCAGTCCTGAAGTTAAAAGCGCAAAATTAAGCAGATGAACTGGTTCTGATTTATGTTTTGTTTCAAACGTGACATGATATTTTATGTTTTTAGATGTGGCTCAGGAATATCTGCCATTTGGGAGCCATTTTTCTGGAACCGGACTACTGAATAGCTGTTTTATATTGTAGTAGAGGCTAAGAATAGACAAATAAATTAATTAATACCAATATTCCTTGCGTTGTTCTTTATTCAGAGGACCGGTGACACCTGCTCCGGTGTTCGATAGAAATATAATTTTTGATTTTGACCATTGCATAAAAAACAGTTATCTATGGTGCAAAATATATTTTCAGGGATCTAATATTGTATAGAAAATTCGATGGACGAATTGGAAGTCGAGTAAATACCAGTACTCATTTCTTGTGTTTCTTCTTGCTAAAACAGAAATATTGACTCTTGATTGAAAAGGTGAGACCATGTCAGCTGTACTCCTGCTTGTTTAACATTTAGTAGCTTAGTATTGGGAAACTCTGGGGGAAGCATAGCACTATTTTATTATTATATTTATAGGTAGTAAGTACGAGTATGTATATGTTTTGTAGTAGTTAAGTTGCGATAATAGAAATGGAAGCTAAGTCAGTCTAGCGAAAACAATAAAGAAGCTAACAGCAGCTACAATTTTATCAGTAGTGAAGATAGTTTAATATATCTCTATAGCAAAAACAAACACGAATTCCGTATTGTTTTCAGATCCCTTTTTAATGTCTTTACGAAATGTTTCCATCTAATTTTTTCTATATGACATCTATCGAAAATTTTAGTTGGTAGATCTACCTAAAATATGTGGAGTTGATATTTGGGTTACAAAGGATAGGGAAAAGAGATGAAAATGCCGTTGCGTAATATGTGAACAGCTTCTAAGTAATTTTTCGCAGTGCGTAAACGCATGATATACCGGGATGGTTGGGACCGGAGTCGTTCTGTATACCCGCTTTTTCAGATTAACCAATGTAAAAATTTGTACGGGCTTATACATAATACGATTTTTTTTGTTCAAGGTAGATTTTTATCACTTTTTCTATATTTCAACACGATTATATCTCCGTATGCCGTACGTATACTTGTTATTTTCCATGTTGAAATATTCGATGTTCTTCTGGTTTTAAAATGTAATTCTTAATTATTAATGCAGCAAACTTGACAAAACGAATGATGCAGAAGTTGTTATTTTTGGGGCTACTTTCACGTGTAATTCTCAGAATTGAGTCCCAAATCAATGAGCTGAAATATGTTGAACTATCTAATCGATTAAAATAAAATAATTAAATAACGGATAATCGATGCCCAGCGGTACATACATACAAATTTACATACAGTCAGGTTGTACGAATACTCGCCCAAAACAGTGAAGTACACCCAAAAAAACTGGTCGTAAGCGCCAAAAAAGTGAAACATACCGAGGAGAGAAAATCCTTGAGCATTAAGTATTGTGTCACCAAATGAGAAGAGCAGAATATTATTGAGTTCGGGCGCAGGCAGAACATTGATTGTCAACGAATTCAACTTACAAGGCCTTACGTTTCTATAAAAATAAGATAAATGAACAATCGCTAAAATGTTGGGTGCTTATTCATTATTTAAAATCAGATGGATTAATCAACATTTTTCATATATTTGGCAATTGTTCATTTTGAACAGAATCTCAAATATCTAAATATGTTGAATCGGCCGAAGTCGGTGAATTTTTTTACAACGGTTTTCGAACGATTCTTAATTATACTGTTTTGTGACATCATCGGAATATCTTTTTTGGTAAAGGGAAGTTAAAAGATGTACATCATGTACATACGAATACATAAATATTCAACATTTTTCTAAACAATGTTTTTCAGTTGTCATGGAAACATTGATGTCCGTGGTTGGAGTAGTTTATTAAATATGCACTTATTAGTTTAAAATTCAATTAAATAAAGTAATTGCTGTTAAAGGCGCAAAACTTCAAAAACTTAGCGACAGTATTATTGTTCTTAAACGATGTTGTGTTATCTGTTAAAAACAGTAATTAAAATTTAATACACAATTGAGAATTTATGTTGAAAATTTGTTAATGTACGTTAGAAGGAGTGGGGAGGAGGATTAAGAATGATAGAAATTAATAAATAAGACGTCATGTAATATGTGAACTATCCATTTTTCCTCCCTCTGGATCTGCTGCTGAAAAAAAATATTCTTTGTAAAATGACATTTCAAATGCAAAAATACAAAATTTGTCTCAAAAGTGAATTTATTAAATTTTTTCTTATTATTTCCTTTAATACAAAAATCGTGTTCAGTTGAACCTCAATCATCCGGCACGTACGGGTTCAGGTTTAGCACGGATAATCGAAAAACACAAAAAGTCCGTATTATTTTTACTAAAATATGAAAGTTTTGTGTACATTTAATAATAAGTGTCTTAAAAATAAGAATATAGGCCACATTTTTATTTGTAATACAAACGGTTGATCATTAATGTCGCATTCCATCCGCTTTGCGATGTCATCAGCGGTATTATAACATCTGATTGTATTTCAACACGATTAGTTAAATCTAAATAATGAAATGGAAAAAAATTTGTTGCACGGATAATAGAGGTGAAGCACGAATAATAGAGGTATAAAAAGCACGGATGATAAAAGTAAAATAGCGGATAATAGGGATTGTAAAACAAAGCTGGGAGCGTGCCGGTTAGTAGATGTAGCCGGTTAATAGAGGTCCGGGTAACCGAGGTTCAACTGTATTTCAATTGATACGATAATTATTCACATCGTAATTTTATTTTATTTATTTAGTTAGTATAATTAGTTTAAAATTAAACAGCAAACAATTAGTATTACTAATTATTAATTATTGTATGTATTACAATATGAACACTTTTTTATTCGACTGTAAGCGACAACATATTTAAAAATAATGATAATGTTTCTAACGTTGTAAAGTGAAATTTAACAAAAAACTACACACATACATATGAAATAAAAGATCGTCAATACAAAAAGTTACTAAAAGTTTTTCATAAAAACAAGTTCACGTAACAGGGCAACAATAAATTGAAGAAGAAACAGGCTTCGGCTTTCTTTCGATCATCCTTATACACGTTTTTATACAAAGTGTTTTAAGGCAACAACATAAATATTTCAAATTTATTTTCGATCAGTTGCATGATCATCGCGAAATTGAAATGTCTTTATGTTGTAGAGATGCGAGAACTGTTTCGCCTTTCCGACCTTTTCATTCATTTCATGGACGCATTTTGAAATTGTAATTTAATGCAAAAAAAATATATATATAGGAACTTATCTGGGATTGCTGCATCTTGCTTAAGAGAGAATATAGATTTCGATTAAGTACTTTAGGACGTATTGATTTTTTCATTTCGTTTGCAGTTTGGCGAATGTTGCTGCAAGAGTCAGTGCACGGAAAATTATTCTTAACAATAATTTTAGTATGGATGGTAAACTTTAAAGCATTCAAGTGTTTTACATTAAACCATTTGCTAATGTAACATTAAAACAAATAGGTACATACTCGTACATTAAAGTTTACTAAAGCTCATTCTCATGGATACTTGCTTACTCACTCTTATATGATTTTTAATTTCGATTTTGGCATTAGTCCCAATTTTTTTTTTAAATGTACAATAAGGCAAGAAATTAATAATCAATTAAATGGATGATTTAAAAAGTTCAACAAATTATCCCAATTTGGAAAATTAACATTTCGCAGATGATTTAGTTCGATTTTTTGTTTTGTTCAAGTAAGCGAATAACCAATTCGGTATCTTGATACTGCCCGATTAATTAATTATTCGAGTAGAATTTTGAAATTACTCGAGTCACTCAAATAATTTATTTAGTTTAAAAGTTTTGTATTGCTTTGTTGTTGGTAATATTTAGTGTCCGACCGATCCTGAAATCGAACCGAACTTTTTTTTATTGAATTTAATTTTTGAGATTGGATATAACAACAGTTCTTCTACTAAGTACATATGCGTCTCATCTGGTGCTACC